>HG995190.1:18009499-18649499 GCA_905332935.1 Bombus hortorum
CTGGAAGTGACTTAAAAGGGTTTATCAAAGATGGAGTTAACATTTTCCAAGTTGTACAAGTTGTGATGTATCTCGCGGTATAGTTAAGAGGAACAACGATTAACCGATAGTTACAAGCTGTAACTGAAAATACTATCAGGTTAAAGTGACAGTATTGTTTTCTATTGGAAAACGTATTTGTTATTGTAATCTCGTAATAGAATAATTTTTCAAATATCTAAATGAAAAACTATGCAATATAAGTCCCATTTGTATAGATACCATCAAACTGTATCAGATCTTTTATCTCGGTTCATTTCTAACTTTAAGAAGAATTTCAGATGTAAATTTTATGCGATCGAATAATTGCTGTAACAGATATGAATTAGATAAATATTTAATAAATATTTTTGATTCTAGGTTTGTGTTTTATTTATGTTTATGCTTTTGCCAAAGTCCTAGCTGAATAGTTGTTCTAATTGATAAAAATATAATTTAGAAGTTGCAAAAGTTAAGTATTATTATTTAGGTCATACTTTAATATCGCTATCGATCTGAGATGCGTCGTTAACAAAGATCTTTCGTCATCGTAGGTGGTAAGGGAGCTTGTTCATCCTTCATCGAAAGGTGTTTCGCTTTCATTGGGGAAAATGCTGTGGACACAGTGAAAACAACGGCGTTTTGTAATCTTCCAAAGGATGCACTGGTGAAACTTATTTCATCGGACTATCTAGGATTGGAGGAGGAAGATGTTTGGAGAGCGGTACTGAACTGGGCAAAATATCAGGTTCTTTTTCTTTGAACATTTTATTCCGTTTCCGAGTACTTTGAATCCGTTGAAAACTCCAAGAAGACTTAACGCTCTGATCATGCGTATGTCGTGCAAGGTCTTAGACCTTGTGTCGCATACGATTATTACCGGGTCCTTGGGTCCTTAGGTTCTTGGATCGGAATTTAGAATTACGAGTTAAGGAACGCTTAACCGTACGGACCACGCTCCTAGGCAGGGGTGACGCAGCCTACTCAACACTGGACAGAGGAGGAACGTGTGAGGGTTTGCCAACATTTATCGGGAGTGATAAATCACGTTCGCCTGCTGCTAATCGACAGCCAGGTCTTTGCGGAGGAAGTAGAGCCAACAGGAGCAGTGCCTATAGAGCTTTCCTTGGAGAGGTACGAATTTTTCAATCCCGATCGATCAAGTGGCTCAAAACCCATAAGGTATGGTTTGTCGGGAAATTTTCTTATTCTTGGAGGCTTTCGATTTTTACGTTTTGTTTTAGATATAGGTATGCAGCCCTACCAAACAAGTACGCGGAAATCTGTACAGATAAGAGGTTACAACCAAGAGTAAGTCCATTCCTATTTCCTGGGTCGCAAATTCTGTCGCGAGACAAGGTGGGTTTCCAGCGTCTCCTCAATCAGTGGTATGGATCACCAAAGCAAAGTTGGCGTTTGGTATATCGGTACGTGTCGAGGAGAATGTAAATATTGGGAGCATATCGAGACCAACACAATCCTAACTGCGAACGCGTTTCAGTGCCTCCAACCATGATTACTCTGCAACAGCGTTCCACCGACATTGTGACGGCATTTGTCCAACATACGTGATCGCGTTGGTAAGTAATTTACGCGTGTCAAACAAATAGTTACCTATAACTAACAAAGAATGATGTGATTCTCTAGGGAACTCGAGGAGAAATTTGTGGTGGCTTTAGCGACGCACCATGGGGTAAAACGAATGCTAAAGGGCACTACATCTCTTCGGAAAAAGCTTTCTTATTTACTCTGACCAATAACCAAGATGTTCCTCCAACGAAATATGACATTGTAAAGAAGCCTTTTGCAATTTGTTATCATCCGGAGTAAATATTATTTAACTAAGTATAACAAGATATGTTTAAACACATCGAAATGTATTCCAATGATTAAACTGATTCAAATACTTTTATAGCATCGGACCAATTTTCGGAGCAGGAGCTGATTTACTAATTTCTAGTAACTGCAACGTGAACAAGGAAAGCTATAGTAATCTTCCCCATAGCTACGATGGAGAACACGCCTCTAACACTGTACTTATGGGAGACTACCATTTTTTTGTAGTAGATTACGAAGTCTTCACCCTCAGCCATCCAGCTCCCAAATCTACTCATTAACAATATAAATATTCTTCGTTCCATGAGCTTGTACATATATGGTTGCATACTCTTTTTTAAGAATAGTAAATTTAGGTAACACCGTTAGTAAGTTGTTCAATTCATAAATGACTAAATTTTGAATATGAACAGGGTATAATTTTACAAAAATAAAAATGTAACTTTTTACACTATTCAAAATAAAGAATGAATTAAACTTACTTTCGGTTTTTTTTCAGTGTTAACGAATAGCCAATGAGAACCAATATTGGCACTACAATTAAAGACTCTAGCTCTCGATAGAATTAAAGTATGCCAAACAATGCTTTGTGGCCTGCATAATGAGTGTTTGATATGCTACGAACGCTACGGTGCATACGCCGGTGCATAGCCCGATTCTCAAGGAACTCGTTAAACATCGCGTTAAATTGCCATGAAATGACTTCGAAATCTAATCTGTATTACAGTGGCGCGTTCGAAAGTAAACGTGAAATGTGAAAATCCACGGAAAAATGCGAACTACTGAGTATGCATTAGAGTAGAGTGTATCAAAGACACCGATGACACGGATGTATGGTCGATAGGTAAAATCGTACCGATTCTACTTATCCTTGGTTGAAATTTAAATTTCAATCTACCGTGCAAAACTGTGTGACAATTCGAACCACGTACTCCAATTAAATACGCAAAACATGAAAATTTATTCACCACATGAGCGTTAATTGCCACTTTCTCTTTAAATAATTAATTAGAATACTCACCTTTTCCCTCCATCTTTGTGCTTATCCATTGCTTCAAAACTTATCCTAAATCTCATCCTCGCAACAGTTGGCAGAAAGATACAACAGTCGTTTCATTAAACTACGCTTTGCTTGACACAGTTTGTAACAAAACTGACCACGAACACGCATTACTAAAAATTCACATCAAAGTTTGTAACGCGACGAGATTAATGTTCCGATGAAATAGATACAATGCAACGTTTGCCACTAACTGAACAATTCAAACTGCACTCCGCTAGTCAATGCCTAGTCATTTCGAATTCGCAACATACTTTAATCATTTACGAATAACAACTAATATAATTTCAAAAATTATAAACTTTTACATAATAATAAGAATGATTATTTCGCTTAAGAATTTTAATCGAAAAAATCACTTTATTTTCAGATTGATATATTTTTGTACTTTCTCGTGACTAAGACGGTTAAGCGTCCACTTCGAATGTTCCATTTTTCATATCTCGGTTCTGTGTTCCGTCTTTTCCGATAGTTAGAAAAAGTGTAATGGCGCGAAACTTCGTTGTTGCATCTTTGTCTTATTATTTGTCAATTATATGTGGATACATACTGCTTTGTAGGTGAGTTACGTAATAATATAGAATATTGACTTTCCTCTACGCAGTTCGTGTAATATTTGCAGTTCTCGCAGAGGTATTGCGAAAATTCTGGTTGGTTCACGCGCGTGCGATTGTTTTTTATGTGCGAACTATACGGGCGCCTGTTGGATGCACGACATATCTCATAAAAATATATTCCATCGAAACTAACTCATATTTGAATATGAATTTTTAATATTCTTCGCGATGGCCTCGTCAGTTGCGTGTTTTTGCATTTTCATAGGTCCAAAATTTATGCCACAATTATGTTGAACAGCCACGTCGGAATGTTGCAAGTTAGCACGGCCATGTTTTCTATCGATTAAATATTCCACAAGTCTTTTTTTATTCCTTGTCTGAATTTGTCTTAATCGTTATCTTTAACGTGTCTCTGCTGAAATGAACGAAATATCTCGAACGTTAATACCTCGGGGTATTAATACCGCGAAAAATTATTTTAACTATATTTTATCCCTTTTTTTATCCAAATTTGCAATTTTTTAGGAATCGCCAACAATTCATGGAGATGTAATTAAGTGACGCTGAGAGGCAATCGGAGATGTCGTCGAGTAATGTGAGTGAATTGAAAATAACATTCGATTAATTTCAAATTAACTATGTATTTTTAATAATCTTTTAGCTTTTCTGCTAACGTTATCATTTGCATTTGTTTGTACCAAAATTCTGTAAAATAGCTTGCTCTATATTAACGCCTTAATTAACGCTCTATTAACTAGTTTAGCGCGGCAGTGAATGGTGCCTGTAACTCTAATAAATCGATAATTTTACTATTTATCTAATAATTATTACATTGTAAGTCGTCGTAGAGCCGTTTTAAAAAGTGTTCATTGATCAACAACGCTAAGTTAGTGTCCTTTCATCAATATCGCTAAAAACGGGAGCATATTCTGATAAAAATTGTTCAATTCACCAACAGCCTTATACATTAACCTAGGTATTGGAACTCCACTGCTGTGGTTTTTAAAAGTAATTTATATTTACAAATATGAGGGCCCAGGAATTCATAGATTTGTACTTTACTTGTGAAATAGCGTGGCTTTGTAAGTAACGTATACGTCGATAATTACATTAAGTACATTGTAACGTATTACATTTATCATTCGTTTCCTTTCGACGAAAAATGATTTATATAATTATTTAAACTCGTAAAGTACATTGCTCAAATTAATTAGCGTTATTAGAATATGGTAACCAATACTTTTTGCAATTTGCAACATGCATATAGTATTTTTCATTGCCATAGTAATTCGGATCGTATTTCCCTAATTATTTCGAGCATTGTAATTGATCGATTAGTCGCTATTATTTACTAGCTATATACAAGTAAGTACCTACTGGCCCGGGTCCCGTTCACGCAAATCTCGTCTAACTATTATTTACACCTCCGTTCTCTGTTTATTTGCTACCTGAAATATTTCGATACAAACGGAATCGTAGCGTGCCTGTGACAACGACATAAGTATCAATTGAAACTAACCTTGCCTGGCCCGGTCAAATGACACCGGTTTCAAAATTTAATTTAACATTGTACATTCATTGTTATCTGTTCCGTTCATCTAACTTTCTGAACAAAAATAAGAAATAACAATGAATGTACAATTTTAAATTAAATCTTGAAACCGGTCTCATTTGACTGGACATGGTAAGGTTAGTGTTAAGTAAAGTACAGAAAATTGCATGCGTTCAGTATCGCAATATGATCAAGAATATTAACCATTAAAGGAAATACTGGCCATTTGTTGACTATTTTTATAATTACCGGTAAGGATAGAAAACCATTGACAATATCTTTTCGTTGCACCGTTCGTGCTTAACGAAGTGTATTTGATACGAATGTATTCGTTTTTACTACATCTATATTTACATACCTTTTATGTACGATCATCTACGATTTTACTACTTTCGTTGAAATATCGGATTGACTTCCAATATACGGTATTGTTCGTTGTTTCAAAATATTGTCATAGTCAGGCCTGTGAATGTTTCCCTAGAGGGCCGACCCAACGCAAGCATCTCAAAGGAATTGAAGAGCCCCATCTCGCGCGACGTGGCGTGAATCGTGCACGATCTAATGTCTTACTAAAAGCAAATCTGTGTTCGAGCGACCTAGGCTTGGACAACGAAGACCGTAAAAGTATCGTCCACGCGGTTTCAGCGAGAGCCCGATCCTTCAATAGCGGTAGGGCACTGAGGAATTTCACCGAAATGTTGTGGAATCGTCATGAACAAAATCGAGCAAGGCCTGTCGTGATTACGATTCTCATATCGGTGGAGATTCGTCGGGCGCGAGGATGTGTAAATAGGTGCGGGACAAAATCAGAGAAGGGGCGGCAGAGCGGCAGCGACGGAGGCGTTTACATTGGCAGGCGTCGAACGCTTGTAAGATAAAACGGTTGGCAACGTTCTACACGTGTACGGCGGTTTGTAACGCACGTTCCGAACACGTGCACCCCGCAGTTTGACGTGTTTATCAACCGATGCACTACGGTTGCACTCCGTCGTTGCTCTCCTGCTTCTGCAAATGCGTCAGTGCCAGGTTCTCGGGCTCTTCTCTTCTTTCTCTTTTCTCCATTCTGACTCCCTTGTCTCTCGTCTTTGTCTACCCCGTGTGATTGCCGCACGAGCGCGCGCGCTCCTTAATTAAAGCGGAGGACTCTCGTTAAAGTCGATTGGTTATTGCACAACCAGCCATCGATCGGCGACTCGCGATCCTCGCCGTGATTACCCGGAATTGAGACGTTAATCCTTCATTCTTTCAGTCTCCGTGGATATATTTATGCGGGATTGCGTTTAGCTATTCGGCGCGAATGATTTGTCTCCATGCGTATCCTGCAATCAGAGTCCGATCCGATAATTCCTACTTCGTCGGAGAGCGCAATTAAAGATAATGTGCGGTTCTGGGAAACTCGCTCCATTATTGAAGCGTCCGTATAGTCAGTTACGGGGGAGAGGAAGAATGTAATTGATTACGATATCACACGCCGTATTTGGCAGCCGGTTTTTGATTGACTTCTTCCCACGCTCGGGACGAATTATTCCGTCCGTCTTTCAGCGAACAAACGATATCTCAATTCTAGGTTCTCGTCGTTAGATCTATGGGCGCTGATTTCTTCTTTAAGGGGGGACTGTCTCGATCGCTCACGTTCTCCATGTCTATCTCGTCTTCTTCCGTCGTATCGTTAATTCGTGTGGTCATCGTTTTCATAGATAGGTCCATAGGGTTATCTTGAGGTGGAAGGTCGGTTTCCGATCCTGGACTGCATAGTGGCGAACCACTTTCCGAATGTTCCTTCATTATTGGAGAACCTTCTGCGTGTGTTCGTTGACTCTTCAACACTGCATCCAGATAGACTCTCTTGGTATACGTCTCTCCAGTTTCTTCGTTCGGCGAGGAACTCTGTCTCGACGTCTGAACATTGTTATTATGTGCATATCTGTCATTGTTGTTGTTGTTGTTGTTGTTGTTGTTGTTATTATTTGCACACGAATCTTTACTATCGATGCTAATGGTCGTGGTAGTGGTAGCCGTCGTAGAGGGACTGATTGGACTGGTTATGTCTTCGACGATTGGTGAGTGTTGCAGTAGATTCGAAGAATGATTTGGTACCAAGGGGTGAGAAGCTCCGTGTGACGTTGCGTATAAATGATAGGGTGAGAACATGGTGAGACTTGGCGGTGGTAGAAACGCGGGTGGAATCAGAGACATTCCACTTAGGTGAAAACCGAGGGGTAAACCCATCATTTCTTTGCTGAGCGCCGACAGATCGGCTACGGAGGGTTGCAGGTGTGAATGCAACGGTCTAAAGCCTGGATGACCCGAGAAGGCTGCTCTTCTTTCGGACAGTTCCACGGAACTGTCGCTGTTGTGCGATTCTGGCGAACTAATACTGGGGGATGTCGAGTTCTTGTAGTCGTCTAAACTTAGCATCAGGACATCGTCCTTTCGTTGGGCTGGATGAATTCCAATGGGTGGGCTCATAGGTTTTCGTTGTTGCGTCAGCGGTTGGTTGGGAAGATTCTGTTGATAGTGTTGCTGTTGTTGTTGCTGCTGCTGCTGTTGTTGTTGTTGCTGTTCCTGTAGCAGACAATGGATTTTGAACCAGTTCGATCTGCGCCCGTATCGCGAACCAGATTTCGACATGCCCACGAGCAAACATTTCCTTAGACGACAAGCCTTGCAGGCTGTTCGATTCTTCTTATTTATAACGCATTCTCCACCGTTTTTGCATTCGGTAATACTGCTTAGATTGTTGTAGGATCTTCCGAAGAATGACTGAAACAGAAATATTTCGTTGTTGCTAGTACGACAATAACGCAGCATGATAATTTTATTCGCGTTAATTACGCCGACAAAAGGAATCAAGCTTCAGCTGAGGACTACAAAGGGAGACAAAATCTAGAATGCTCTTTAAATGCAAATTCAGAGGTCAAAGATTCGCTGGGAGATCCGCCGCGGCTGCAACGGCATTGTGCCGCTCATAATGAGTACTGCAAAATTGTTAGATGGTAACAGTGTGCTCTCGTTGTCTCATTCATGTTGTATCGCGGAGAACCAGCCGGTGTAGGCGCGTGCGGCCTACTGTGCTCGTGCTAATTGCCCAAATGGTGCAATTCCACGATTCCGACACCGTTGCCTTTCCGTGTCGGCGTCACGAAACGGTCTCCTTTCGTTTACACATATTCTCTCTGCTTCTTTTCGATCTACTCGCGCGCCTCTTCGACACATCGACGCGTTCTACTTCCACTCGATTACACCGAGCCGAGAAATACCATCGATTCGAATGGAATCCACTACGCGGCGAGTTATGGTTGTTCGTAAAATAAATTTCGTTCTTTGTACGGAGACGCGAGAGGGTTCTCTTCTTTTTTTTTATGAAAAAAAAAAAAAAAATGGTTTTATTCGGTTATGTAAATTCAACCTGCCAGCAATTTCTCGCGTTGTTATGCGACGATTTGCGTCCACCGATGTATTTATTTGGTGTTCGTCAGCCTCAACTGGCCTTGCAGAACGTGGAGCAACATCGAGATCAAAATTACAGGAAAGAAATTTCGAAAACCAATTCTGACACTGGCGTTTAGTCAACACGTTCTTTCCATACACGGCGTACAATCTTTTTCTTATTTGTACAGCATTTTTATTTTTACGGTAATAAGAAAAGCCAATTTTGATGCGACAACAAACAGAGACTGCTTGACTGGTTGAAAAATATTTTTTTTTCAAATAAAGCTTGAAACGTCAGTTGTGAAAACGTATAACGATTTTGTATGTTAGAATAAAGCTGGCCACTTATAAATACGATAACGAATAAGCTAATAGTTCGAACGCGCCTGCATCGAGCGAGTAACCACGGCAGATAGCGAAAAGCTAATGGCAAAGTTCTGTCTTACGAAACGCGTGCAATTTAAGACCTCGTTCGTTATGACAGACATCGAACCTATCCATTTGAAGCCCAGTCCCGAGTATTGCGCCCCGAAACACCTACGATTTCCTGTGTAACCTGATAGAAAATTTCGCCCTTCTTAGTTAATGATCAGTCTTTAAAGAGACGCAGGTCTCAGCGTGTACGCGACATCCACTTTCGCTTTTTCTGCTCGTACGCACGCTATATTATTAATCGTTTCTGGTTCGTTTGTTCTGAAAACGAGCTCTTCCTGCGTCCCAGTGGTCCCGATGCGCGCATTGCCGAGACCCACGATCCGCCACCGTGTTCCACTTGTCTTTGACGTTTACTTTTTAGTATAATATACCATACTAGGTATAACACAAAAAGAACTACGCTACGAGGTCGTAAGTTGTAGTATTATTGGCCGGCATCGACTGATTTCGCTCTTTTGCTATTCCCCAAAATCCTTTAATCCTTTAATCCCTTCTCGGTGTAGCGAGAGACTTGGATACGTCGTCCAAAAAAAAAAAAAAAAAAAAAAAAAAAAAAAAAAAAAAAAAAAAAAAATAAAAAAACAGCACTTTCTTAAATCAAAGCAATAGTCTTTTTGTTTGTCGCGGTAGGAACAAGATTAAAATACACAAATTCGGGATCGCAGTAAGATCAAGTCACGTTTGTGATCTTCTGCTGGATTCGTTTTACAATTTTCCTATATCGTGGCCTGTGCTACATGTAACTATACGTAACTGTGTCTTCCTCGTCGTTTGTCTACCTGTAGCGTCATCCCAGTAATCGTCATTGTCATCGTTAACGTTCGAATTTTTCCCGTTCGAAGGATGCAAAGTTGGTTCGTGATGAGGAAACAAGGAGATCAGGGAACTATGCGCGACAGTTCAGAAGCGATGACACAATCGAGAAAATGCTACCGTTATTACCTGCCCCCCTTGTGGCGCGCGCCTCGTGTTATGCAAACGGGACAGCAGTTTGAAACTTCAAAGTGCCGGCTCGCGCCTTTTCATCGTCAAAACCTTCCACAGTTGGATTGTGTTACGGTTTCCTTTCGAAAACCGCCCGATAAATAGACCGGCTAATTACGCCACGGCTGAACTTTCGTGGCCTAAGAAACGTATCTCTGACTCACGCCGTGGAAAAAGAGAAGAAGAAGAAGAAGAAAAAGAAGGAGAGGAACGACAGAGATTGAAATTCGTTCTCAATGGACGACGATAACGAACCGTTGTACCGTTTTCACTGCTTCCATACTTCTTTCTTTCGGAAGGCCTGATAAACCGCGAATCGCTCGCTGTTTCGCTATATGGACTATATCGATTCGTTATATGAATTCAAGGACCGTGGCAAGTCGCGTTCTTCGAGTTTTCACCGTGAACGATATGCATCCCGATCGTGGGACAAATCTACGGTAACGGGAGACATTGTGGCCGCGCGAGCACGTGCACGCGCGTTTCGTCAATTCGCTCGGATCGCGCGGAGCGGCTTCGAGGCGGTGCTTCCGGCGCTTCGCACTTGTCTGCCACAATTGTTTCCGCCCTAGTTCACGATTACGTCAGCTCGACATTGTTTCGTTTCGTTATTTTCGTTTTCAGGCCCACCGTAGCATGTCAGCTCTCCCCTCTACCACCTTCCTACTATTCTACTCGACATCGTTTGCTTTTACGCTCGACTCGCGGTATAGTACGAATTCGACCGTACGGCTATTCATTTTTCTTCGAGAGATTTCGCAGGTCTGATTTGAGATCGAAGAATCGATTGTCGTATATATATATATTTATATTACGCTTACGATGCGAAGAAGATTCGAACGACCTACTTTTTCTAGAATATGCAATTGTGTAATTTTCGGTCCATCTTTCACTTATTATTATTTTAAAGCTATTAAATTGACTTGTAAATAACCGTGATTGGTTATAGGATATATGCGTATAGCCACGTGTTATTAGAGTTCATTCGGACGAATCTTTATGCAGATTTATTTTAAAATATGTATAAACGAATCGTCGCATAAATAATTGCGTAGAATAGCGTAGATCATTTTAATCAGGAGAAATCAGTCGAACGGTCGATTGATGTTCTTCGAACGTCCCTTTGAAGCTAGAAATTTTGGTTCTCCTTACGGAGCGATCGCTGAGCGGTTCACCAAACATGGTAGCTGTTACTTTTGGGGCGGGGGTGGGGGACTTGGTTGACACGCATGCCTAGTCAAACGTTTAACCTCGGCCACGAAGCGGCTCGTGAAAGCGATCAACGTTTCTCAGTTTTGCGAAATTGTGGAAAAGATCGCCGCCAACAACGCGCAGAAAAGAAGCAGAGGAAAAAAGAAACCTGCTGGAAAATGTCTGGAATCTGCGTTCCACCGTTTTTCTTTTACGATCTCTCTCGCGATTTCGTTCAGATCGATACGTTCCAAATAGTTGGACGAAACTATCAAGAACGTAGCCTGTTACAACCGAATTACAGGACGATAGTGCCTTTCAATTATCCCGGAATCGATACAGAATATCACTGTGCCGTTTCAATTTGATCGCTATCTCGACCGTTCAAACTTCCACGAAACCCATATCGCATCGTTGAAATGATCCATAGTCGACTCACCTTGCAGCCCTCGCAGGTGAACGCGCCAAAGTGGAAGCCTGCCGCGGGTTCTCCGCACACCTTGCACTGTTGATTCATCTGCAACAGAAAGAATATAACCTTCTTTTGAAGTTGCCTCGTTTTATTTGAACAGGACGTGCTCGTTGTTTTCACATCTATCGATGTAACGAAACATCGTGCCTCTAGGTAATTCGTAATTCTTTCGACGATTACAGGTTTCCGTTACGGTAAATGTCGAAATCGCGGGGAAAACAAAATCGATGTCGCGTAATGCACTCGCGTATATTTTCAACGTTCGACAAAATCACAATGCAAGCCTTATCGTGTGCCCACAACCGATCGCACGATTGGGAAAGAGAAGAAGCTCGTTGCGCAATTCGCCGGTTTGCGCGGTACGCGCGAATCGCTGGATCGTGCAAAGCGGTGCGTGTTACGTTCAACGAGCGGAAAACCCTCCTGCACTTGCTTTTTTTCCTCTCTCACTCTTTCTCCCTCTTTCTTTGTATTCTTTCGCGATGGTCTCTCTTTAGTCTGGCCAGTTCCTTTCGCCTTCTTTAGTCGCTCGTCCAGAAAACAGATCGCCGCGGTCTCGTTTTCACACCTCGCCGCCTCTATTCCTTACTTCGTCTTCTTTACGCCCGTAGATCGTCTAACCATTTGCATAATGCTCCAAGTGACATCACGCTTCGAAAATTTTCTCCATGGTAACGCACATTCTCTGCTCGTTCTACCGATCGAGTTTTCGTCGCTCGTCGACAACAACGTTTACGCGATTCCCGATACGCTTCCCTTCTTTTTCATTTCTCCTAGTTGTCGTCCTTTTTACTCGCCGCCGCCTCTGCACCGCGTGAATTACAACGAAGAGGGAATATGGGACAATAGTAGTGACCCACATACGTAGCCCGAGGGTACCTCGAGTCGGTGTCACCTGCGGCGACTTTCATACATGACAGACTGTCGCTAAATGGGAAAGTAAATCCCAGCTAATGGAAGAGACATCGATTGTTTGATCAACGGAGTCTCTCTTTCCTGACCTACACCCCACAGTCGTTGACACTTCTCATTCGCGGACGCTCGATGCCTCGACGTGCCTACGCATACTTTTAATTCCGCGTTCGATTCTTTTCTGTTTAGACACTAACCGCGCGCGTCCAACCTTTTCTTCGCCTTCATCGCCTGTTGCTCTTCGTCGTCTTTCTCCCCTGTTCTTCCTCGCCTATTCCTCCTCGCCCTCCTCGCCCGTTCTTCGTCTTTCTTTCGTCCTTCTTTCGTCTATCTCGCCTCTTCCTCGACGCCCGCAACTTTCATAAACGGCGGATCTATCTACACCTATTATCGTATAAATTGGCTATAATAGCTGGCGAATACGTCCGTAACGATCGTTTTCTACTTGAAGAATGCAGAAGAGCGAAAGAGAAAGAAAGTAGCGAGCAATCTTTTCACGGGTTAGTGCTAACCGTATTGCTACAGAGCATTTTCGAATCGAGCGGAAAAACTGGCGTATCCACGTGAAGCAATGATCGCGGTTTGTTTGCTGGACCTCGACGATTGCCCTCGCGAAATCGATCGAACGCGGCAACACCACGACGAAACGTCGAAGATAGAGAACGAGATAAATAGAGAGTAACGGACGGTTGGTTAATTGATTTTAAACGACGTCGTATTCTCGTTAAACGTAGCCCGAAGGCCTCGTTGATATTTTAAGAGAGGGAGGCATCTCTTCTGATTATATTGGGCTCGGCTCGAAGATCCTTGTTCTGTACTATTACTTACCGATTGACGTTCTGTACTAGATCGATCGATCCTCAGACTCGAGGAACGTTGGACGATGCGCCCGAGCTATCGCAACCTGCACTGATTGCAGGTGTGCATCCGGTGAGCCATTCAGGGGGTGCCTGCATTCCCGAGCGCACGATGCGAGTTGCCAATGTTTAAGAGTTTAAGCCATATTGTTGCGCTCGCGTGTCGCAACGGATACATCGTGCGGAGATACCCGCTCTTATGAGCTTAATAGAATACAAGACGCGAAAAGAATGATAGATGATTTAACGTTCCCCTAACAAATGACTTTTAATTACGGTTTCTCCGTGGGCACAATAAAACTGTTGATTAATTAAGCCGGCCTCGCATTTGCGTCGATAGATCCTGTTTAGAAGTTACTTAACGAAATTGCCGTACCCTCTGCCGCTAATGGTCGTACAATATACATGTTCGAACGATAATTATTTCAAGTAAACGTTGAGGATTCGCTTGATCGCTCAGAGATTGATAACGGAAAGCGTCCGTCCATTGTTCCGAGGAAAAAGTGAATTACAAAGGGAGAGAAAGTTTACCTCGGTCGTTATTGAAACGCGTAACTTACACGAACAGACTATCGGAGAGGAATTCGATCGATAATTAACGAACAGACACGAAGACAAGTCTTGAAACGGTAACGACGATCGTCGTCGGGATTTCGCGGGCGCAATCGTCCAGCTAGTCGATCGAAGCCGTGAGAATCGTAACGAGTGCCGCAGGTTCCTAGCTTTCAGCGCGATCTACTCTATCGCCAGATAATGCCGCCGATCATCGTTCGATTCTACGGAAAGACACAGAGAGTGGACGGAACGAGAAGGTGCAACCGGCACCGTTCAAACGTTTAAAGGGATCAATCGGAGTTCCTACGGTGCCGCTCGGTGATTGTCCTCCTTTCTAGAGCTGACCTTCTCGATAAAAACACTTACCACGACGCTCTTCCGCTTTGTGTCTGGCACACACAAACACGCACACATACACGCACCCACACCCACACGAACACACACGGAGGCTGACAGAAGATTCTGCTGAAAGCCACCAGTTACCATCAACGCCACTTCGCGCATTAATTAAACGACGACGCCGTGTGCTGACCAATCGATCGCGAGGAGAGGTTTCTTCGGAATCGCTGGATTTTTTCTTCATTTACATGCGCGTGAAAGTCGGCGCACGGCTGTTTTAGCGGAACTATTTTAAATGACCGACGCCTCGTTACTTTCGTCGCGGCACGTCGTCTATGCACGACTGTAGAATTTTCCTTTTTCCCACGACGCACGCTTACGGAAATGAGTTTAGTTCCGTTTTCAAACACGATCTTGTACCGAATTACTTCACCAGCGCTTTACGATCCTACGAGCATCTAACTTGCCAAATTTTCTTTAAGAATTCCAGCCTATGTTTGAGGATTTTATGTTCGTGGATTTTTAAGCTTTCGGATCGTAAAAGAGAAAAAGAAGTGTTTTGTGTGCTGGAGACCGTAATTCGTCTTTTTATTAGTGAAAGACGGTTAATCTTTCATTTCCTAAATACTCGAGTAAAGGTTGTTGATTAGAGCGCCAAGGTAGGTACGAGCAGGTAATCGTTTTACTGCTAGCAACTATAATTATGGAGGACGGTGTATAATAAAAAGCGATGGTAATTGTCTTCAAACTCTGCGATTTAAACATTTCCCTTTTTTTAAATTTCGGTCAAATTTCTTTATCTAAAACGCAATTCGTCGTCTGTATAGAACGTACTATCTTTTTCAATTCGTCCTAAAATTTGATTTTACTTACCTATGACCTATGTAAGTAAGTGATTTCCTCTTAAATCGCTTATTAATCGTGTATCGATACAACGAAATCGATAACTTGACAAAAGCTGGAGTAAATCGTTTCCGTTTCGTTACTTTCGATACGAAATGTAATATACTTGAAGCGAATTAATAAAATGTACATGCGAATGCTACGACAAATAAGAATCGCGTGCAAATACTTTTCGTAGCTACTGTATTTCGAATATTTTATATATTTTTGCAAATACTTTACGTAAAGACAAAAGTTCGAGATCCAGCAACGGATCGACGGATCGTCACACAGGTTCATCTACGTCACACGTGCGGCGTCTTTCGACCTCATCCTCGCGAAGCATCGCGATCTAGTTTGCAGAGAGCGACTTCCGGTCTTTCGAAACGAAACGGCGTTCCGCAACGCGTGCTCCGGCGATCGGCCTTCGAACGATGCAACGTGGACCGTTTGTTTCCGATGCTATTATTCTATCGCTCTTCGATAGGCCAGTTCGTACAGATTCGTATCTAACTATCGCGCAATGCGCTGTACATGCGCTATTGTATGACGGTCGAATATGCTCGAGCAGAAACGCGACATGGTGCATGTAATACGACTCTCTGTCTCTTTTGCGCGCGTATCGCATCTAAATCTCTACGATTTCATCCAACTATATAATATAATCTCGTTACGGTATATTTCCAAACGATAGATGTGAAAACTGGGTTTCACATGGAATCTTATCTCGAGTGACACGTCGGTGAGAATAGTTCCTTCCCGGTATCGTTAAATAATTAAACTTACGACGATACGATCTCCTCGCAGAGTATCTAATGAATCAAATAATTAGCCTAATCACGATGCCTGAAGGCTTTCAGTCGAGTTAACCTTATCGACAACGAATTCTCATGTCGGACACGTTTTCTATCGTTAAAATCTAGTCGATAAATGGCGCTTTTCGTATCGTGTCACGATCGAAGACGAAGGAATCGGTCGACAGCACGCGCTCGAATTACCAAATGAAGATCGTCCTTCGGCTTTTCTTCTCGACTTGTAGGCACACCGGGCGATTTGTTTGTAAACGCGACGAATGTATCGCGAAATAACGTCTAAGAAAATACCCAGCGAACGTAGGATCGTTGTTATTAACTTACAGCGACAGCGCGATACCATTCGAATTAAACGCGATGAGGAAACCTGTAATTGCTAGTTGTCAGATTCGGGAATCGCTTCTCCCAGTTTTAACCGATCACCTTTCGTAAATCAACGTGATCACGTACCTTGAAGACGGAAACGATTACGCGAGATTCATCAACGACATCTTCGAAGGATGATCCTTTACTTAATTACGATATAGCGTTCATCATGACACTTTGTCATCACGATGTTTAACAGATCCGCTACACTGACGATCATTTCTAAGCAATCACTTGGAGCGTCGGGTACCACGAACTTATCGGGAATCATCCGATAGATAAATCCAGTTCACTTGTAAACTCACTCTCTCCTCTTACGGAAAACACCAAAGCTGATTTCACTGTACGACTTACCAGTTGTAATCTTTCCCGTAACAGTTCGATCACATAGACTCGCAAGACAGAAATAGAATTTAAAGGCCCGCGACAACAAAGTTCACGTCGTACCTCGAAACATCACTTTGATCCTTTTAAATTACTTTCCAAACAAAAACCGGATCCACCATCTTCAAGTTTGCTCTTCTTTCGACTAATTATTTAACGACACGCTACGCTGTCCAGGTATCCCCTGAATCAAATCGACTAACGGAAGACATGACAGCAGCAAAAGAAGAAGAAGAAGAAGAAGAGGACGATTCTTGACGCGGCGATGACCGTTAGGTGAATGACTTTGGAAGGCGAGGGTGTCCACGTCGATTCTTGAATCAGCCCCCACCTCCAATTATTTTCTACGGTCCCACTTCGTTCGCTCGATCGGACGGCCGCTCGATCGGTCGGCCGCTCGATCGTTCGTTCGTTCGTTCGTTCGTCCGCTGGATAGAGGCTCGTGCGCTCTCGTAAGTATATCTCGAATGGGCCTTATGGGCACACTGTGCGTCGGTTCAGCGGAGAAGCGTGCAGGGTCCATCCGAGGCACAGGTGGGTCGCGGGTCCTCTCGTGTCTTTGGTGGGGGGTCCTGCTGGTCGACCGGAGGGATCCTCTTGGCCGACGGGAAGGAGATCCAAGGGAGGGGCTTCGCTGCTCTACCCTCTCTTCGATCTTCTCTTTCTCCTCCTTTGCTCGGACCTCCTATCCTCTCGGAGAGCCGCCGGACTTGTGACGCGTACCTGCTTCGCATCCAGTTTGCACACCGGAGTTGACGGTACCGATAACGATCCTCTGTTGCCGAACGCCTTCTTCGTCACGCTCCTTTCCTTCCCCTAGTGCCACGAATGCCTGGTAGGGCGCACTCGAATATACCCAGTTTGTCCGAATACGAATTCAGCAAATTTACCTACCTGATTTATTATTGACACGCGTTGCGTCGTCGCCAAACTCTTCGTTATAGCAAGCGAAGGTATAGTAGATTTCGTACGCGTAAAGCGCGTAAATTCCTTTATTATAGACATTAGTCGATTATGAATTTGTAGCAGCAACCTATAGGAGTTTATTGCAGCAACCTTCGATCAGTAACGTAATCGTGGGCTTTTTTGAGTCGACACGTTTCAACAAAAGGAAAATCAGAAATTCATATGTCTGATAAAAATGGTATAACGTTTTTGGCGAGGAATGGGAACAACTGTGTATGAGGGAAGCGTGGAAATTTTGTCAGTAAACTGAATTTTTGATGCTTTGATTCGTTGCCTTAGGTATGTGATCGTGGCTTGTTTGTCGGAATGTCGACCAATCTCGACGAATACTACCGATGATAAACATTACGTACGAGTCGTTGAAGAATTAAATTGGACAACTACCTCGTCTAAAATCTAAAAGTTTCTTAATCGTAATTGATCATCGGTAATATTGATAAACAATGCCGACTGTCGACGACAAACGTTCGACTTTTCATCGAGTTTTCAATAAATATAATTTTATTCTATCCTATGCAATATATGGACGAAAATTTGAACGATTTATATAAAACGAATTATATAAAATTATTTAGAATCTCAAGGTAGAATCAAAATCATATTCGACAGGATTTTACTCATTGGCCAATCATTTGTATTCATTTACCAAGATTGATAATAAAAAAAAAAAAAAAAAAGCGAAGAATAACATCTTAGGGGCGGTGAATTAATTAATTACAACGCGTTTAACTGCGTCTTAACTTTGCACCTGTACGCCTGCCGTGGTGAAGTCTCTCTTTACTTCTCTTACTTTACTTGCACCTTTCTTTTTTCACTCTTTATTTACGCTCTCCGATACTTACTGGTTTCCAATTACTCATAGTTCGTAACTGGTCGTCGCTAAAATTAGTTTAAAAGAAATCCCCCGTAGTTGTGTCAAGCTCGCCTTTCATTTCTTCCACTTTTAATTCCACGAAATCGTCGCGCTGACGTAATCTAGACAAAAAAAAAAAAAAAACATATTTCGAAAATAATAATTTCCACCGGGACTGTCGTAGGTTAGCGTCGTCACCGAGCCAACTAACCATACATTGCACATCAAAGAGCAACAACGTCATTAACGAAGATTTTGAAGATAATGATCAAAACGAGTCTGTCTTAATATATGAGGAAGTATTTGAATGATTTGCAAATCTATTTCTCTATTCGATAAATATTTAAACAAACTACCTTTTTGTTTCTACCTTTTTTCGTAAATGAGTCTTTTTAGCCCTAAAGGCTCGATCCTCGACCTTCATTTCACGGTCCACTAGTAGGATTTACAGAAACAAAGGTATTCCTCAGCCATTACGTCGCAGGCAAAACTCAATCTGTACGAACTATGCCATAAACGCGCGTATACTTTGTATAGGGATGGTATTTTTATGGAATCGCTTAATCAACACCAATGTCCTTCGGAATATGAGTGTGTCATCCCGCGGCATTGTACATGTACACTGTTGTAAAAATTGTGACAGAAACTTTTTTCTCATTTTGGTCATTTTTTTTTACGACAGGTCTGTCAGAACGATCGTCCTATAACGTTTTACGAGTTCAAACTGCCGTCCGCAGGTCGAGAGAAACAACTCACGGCCGTTAAATAATAAAAAATGGTAGAAACACTTTATATTTCTACCTTTTTAGCCGGTCATTTTTGCGCGCTAGAAAATTTCTGTCGCTTCTGTGCTCTGTAGGCCTCGTAACGTATGGACTTTCCCACGAAGAACAAAGTATCGCGATCATTAAAACGGTAACACCTTTATAACCCCCGTATAAAACCATCAGAAATGTTTTCGTCGTTACCTGGAGACGATTCCTTTCGGTAAAATACTCGACCGTATCAGCGAGGATTGAACGCAGGCGGTTCATAGTTGGCGTAGCAAAAAATACTTGGAGTTTCTAGCTCGACAACTCTGACGCGACCCTAATTACGTTGCAGCGATGAAAAGCAATCACGCACTTTCTGACCTTTCCGCAACTTTGTTGCGATAGATCGAAACGGAGGATTATGTTCTTGCTGGCAGGGCAATTGCCAGGTCGAAGACAACACGCAATGCTAATCACACGAATGCAACGTTTCCACCACAGGTGGCGCCACGCGCACCAACTTCGAGGATCTCGCATCCCCGGCTCCCATTCCAACCAGCTAATTAACGTTTTTTCTTTCATCCGCTGAACAATCCGCTCGGGATAGCGTGGAACATTGAACGGCTCGTGGAAAAAAAATAAACCGTTGATCAGTCTAGATCGAATCAACTAGGAGAACAAACCAGACCAACGTGTATCGATCGTTTCTTGTCGTTTTAGCGTACGATTATTTGTCTCGCCTTTAAATTTCCTAATCGATCAATTGTCTCGTGATAATTATATTCTTGGAAGATGGAAGAAATTTATCTGTGTAATCGATCGCTTGTTTTACACGTGTCAGGTTGCTCGGACAGGAAGAATGTGCGCGTGCAGTAAATTATTATAATCAGTCGATCGCGATAAGAATTATTATACATGTTAATTGGTAGTTTTTATATATGGTTAACAAAGAGACTAACAAGTTGGCTCGTTGGTCTAGGGGTATGATTTTCGCTTCGGGTGCGAGAGGTCCCGGGTTCAAATCCCGGACGAGCCCACGATGGAATTTCTTTACTTTTACTTTTTACGAACACGCGTGTGCGCAACACTTTCACGCAGCGCGATTTCAAACTCCATTGAACGTGCGTAGCTCGCGCGCCATAGTCGCGTGTCCCTGAATGTCGCGTGTTAGACCTAACGGTTTCTTTTTTTTCCTCTAACGTTGGTGGTCTTTTTTTTCGTCGGTACTTTTCGTGCATAAGTGATAATTAAATATGTCTGTTTATATCTATATCCTTAATAAAGGTTACCCGATGATTTTACTTGATCAAAGCATTAGTACTCGTGTTTGTTGTTTTGTTGTTGTTAACTGAAATGCTGTCGCGTACCGTAGCTCGATTATTACCGGAATAATTGTCCAAAGATAGACAAGACTCGTACAACGTATCGGATGATTTTACTGCGAGTTTGATTCACCTAAATCGTGGATATATCGAGTCTACTGCCTTAGAATATCGGTTGGAATTTTTTGGGAGGTTCGTCGATTAATCTTCGTATCGAAGCAAAATTGAATAAGCGTTTCTTTGGGAATAATATACGAGTATTTTTATAATGCCTTTTATAACTTTTACCCACTTTCGTAATATTTTAATCTTAGTATATATTGGTCTTGACAATGCTTTCCAATGCAATTACATCGATTTTTCTTAGAAATTAATGCATCAAAGTCGAGAGTCGCCAATGATTGTTGCGAAATTACTCTTGTAAATGAGCGAATGCATCAATTTTATTTAATCAAATTCGCAAGTCATTTTCTTGTTTCCAACACCCTCGATGCAATTCGATAATGTCTTTTGAAACCTGTTTTCAGCTCAATTTCTTCTCTGAACATTAGCGCCTGTATATTTCTGTCCTTTCTACTGTAACCCTTTCTAATAAATCTAATAATTCTAATAACTCACACAGCTTCCGAGTAATCACGTATCTCACACACTCTAATTCAATAATATGCAACATTTTTATTTCATAACTATCCAACAGTAATATTCTTAGCGCTGTAGAAAAGCACTCACGTTGAAAGTGTCCGCGTTGAAAATCCTTGAAGAAGAGAAGAAAAATTGCTGTCGCGCCAGTGGGCATAAGCCAACGAGCGAACAGAACGGATGAAATAAACCAGCTTACATAGCAGGAGCTACAAGACGATGATAGTTGATCGATAGCAGGCCCGTTAACGATGACGCGAGTTCTAAAATCATCGAAATCGCGGTTGAACCGTCAAACGAGTTTCTCCTAAGTCGAACCGATCGACTGCACGTTTCATTGATCTCTTGGTTTCGTTAAATAAGCGTACGATTGATAATTCGATTCGTCAAAAGCGAATGACTTACTTTCGTAAATTCTAACGTACGTTTAAAGAGCAGGTACGTTTGTAACGCAACTACCTTTCCGTACGTATCGATTTATACAGTTGATGGACGTAGCTTCTGAATGTTTCGAGTGTCCACGAGACGATCAACGCCCGTTGCCAATTTATCGCGACGATTCTTTCTCCGATAAGTCGCGACAGAAATAAACAGTATCAAAACACGCGTACACGAAACTCGTTTTATTGCCACTCTGTTGATCAACCGCGAGAATTCGAAGGATTTTTTTTACCAAGGCCAGCTCGTTACGGACGTCGAGTCGACACTGATCACTGGCGATTATCGACGACTATATAAAATCAGCGGATCGACGTTTTATAGAAAGACGAGAGCATTAACGACGGGATAAAAGTCTATCCTTTTTGCAATAAATATATCCGACGGTGAGATAAGAGAGCAACCGACGTGGTTAACGAATAAGCGCGTCGAATACGTTTCACAACGTTCGGTTACGGCCAGTTCACTGGTGTTTACTGTGTAAACAATTTGAATACACCACGTTGCTTGCGTTATGCTCCTCTCTTTCTCTCCTTCTGCTTTTTTTTTCTCTTCCTCTCTTTACATAACGAAGCAGCCTCGGAGAGCCGTGTGGCCATTGTGCATCGCGACAGAGACCCGCGAATCCACTGATACAATCGTAGTTAATTCGGGGCAAAAGTTTCGACACCTGACAGACACCAGACGCGCGAACGAAAAAACCGGCGAGAAAAAAGTCCACGCGCGAGTTACACAACGATGGACGGACGTAGGACGCGAAAGGGGCCATCCTTGTTTCTAAAAGTGAATGTTTGGCCAAAAATGTAGGAGCAATCGGGGCCATGGCATCGTTACACGGCAAACGAGCCTTAGTTTTGACCACGGTCGAGCACGAGCTGTTTCGCGATTCTTCGTCCCGAGTTCTTTCATCGACGACCAAAAGAGCACGTCCGACCAAAGAAACCAGGATGCGCTTCCATTCTTTACGCCTTTTTTCGAGCCGGTGATTAAGTAATACGTAATTAATAAAGGCACCATTTCATTCTGATTTTTTATCGTGCACGAGAACACGCTCAAAGTAATTACCGTTCCCCCTCCGCGCAACCCCTGCCCGACTATGGCAGTACGCTACTCGACCGTGTGTGTCCGTAATGTTGTCTACATCACGTGTACGACAGGGTCGGCCGTAAAATTCTGAACGTGCAATTAGGGCCAAGTCGTTAATTTATTTTTCTCTACGTGTGGCCTATACTTTCAGCGCCGTCCCTGCATTGTCCCGTATCGCATCGCAGAGACACGAATCACCGCGTGGCCTTAGGTTCAACAGAAGATGTTACTAACGATCGGCGATTAGGCATTGATAATTTTCGGTAATAAATTTATTTCTAATATCGTTAGCCTATCGATACGATAGGAGAAGAAAAAGTAAGGGTAGGTCGGGGCATTTTCCTCGATGCTTTGCCCGCCGGTTATAAAACTAATCATTAGGTAGGTACCTATCGGAACACGCCAATTAGCTCTCGTTAGATACTCTTTATTGAAAATTTAATGCGTTTCTATTCGGACTTAATAACGTTCTAATACCACCTTTTCCCATGCCCCTCGTCTATCTCGTCATTCTCTTTCTTCCTCTTTTATTCCATTCTTTTATTTCTCTTTACTATCATCCTAATTAGGCGAGAACGACTTTCCGTCAACGAAGAGACGCTCGTTATTTATTGCCTCGTGAACAACGATAGCCACCGTTTACTTTCGTCTAACGAACGGTTAAGTTTCTCCGATTCTGGCGCAAAAATCCGCGCAACACCGCGCACACTCGTTATTACATATGCGCTGACGGAGATGCGCTCAGCTTCGCGCACCTGCACCTACGTACGAGCCCGAACAGCTTGCGGTTACTCACAGTCGCTTCGCGGCCACCTCTTTCAATTACCCGGGTCAGCCCGAGGTCGATGTCATTTATGCGCTCTGAAGGCTCCGGAGCTGGCGCGCAGATTATACAACGATAAAATATCGACGCGTTGACGTTGAACGGCTTTTTACAGACACGAAAATCCTCCGTTGGCCACGTTAGCCGCGGCCATGTTTTGCAGCTTAACTTTATCGGCCAATTAAACGGCCGGTGGAATATTTTCAAGTCAAACACCGGTTGCTTTCGTTAAGACGAGCGAGTAACGACACCGAGCCAATGGAATCTCCATAGGAATCCCCCACCTCTTCGCGTATTCTTCCCTTGTGCGCGCCAGGAATTTTTGCTGCTTTCAGGAAGAACCGACCTCGCCGTTTGTCTTGCCATTTAGCGAGTCCCTGCTGCTAATCGTCGGGGCAAACGCGGCAATCTAGTTTCGAATTTTTCGGTAGATACCAGCTTTTTCGGCCGGCAAAAGTAGACAAACAGGAAGCAGCGCGGGTCAAGCGACCTTGTGAAAGGAGCCAAGTTTCCACGGTCTGTACGAAAATCTTCTGGCAAACAGACGATAAAGAAATACTCTGGGATAAGGTAGCAGCTGCGAAAAAATACAAGTTTCCTCGTCGTAATTTCATCGTCGTAACGGATCCTCGATTTGGTGGACGATTGCAACCAAGTGTACCGCCGCCTCTCTAGTCGAAATATCCTAATATTTTACCAATCTTCCAGATACCTGGAAATATTTCAAGTTCTCCGTTTTTTTTTTTTTTTTTTTTTTTTTTTTCTAAGTATCGCGTTAGATGTTGCAAAAAACTTTTAAATACTCGCCAATGTAAAAGACTGTCGTGCCATTATCCTACAAGGATAATAGTCTCGTATTTAGATCAGCTTTCCTCCACAGGTCGGCCAGAGTACACGTGTCCTATTTGATCTCGGTACAGCGAATAACATTTGTTCGTGCGTCGCGTTACTTTCACCCCGGATCGTTCCCGTGTCTCGCGCAGGCTGAATTCCTCGAAGCTATATCGCGTCAGGAGTTTAATTAAAGATGGTTCAGCAGGAAGAATTCCCGAGGAGGAGGTTTCTACGCTATGCGTGTACTCGTCTCGACCAGTCAGCTCGAGCCTAGGTATCGGATAAAGCCTCGGCTGTAATCTCGGTGGCCGCGAAAATTTCTCCTCGGGCTGTTTTCAAAGGATCACCGACGCGACCGGCTAGAGATACGCCAAGTTAAACGCGAAGACGCGAATCTTCGAGGAGAGGAATCGACGGGAAACAAACACGAGCGAGAGCTAATTTGGCGAGAGACTGTGAGAGACGTCGTCGGGGGTAATCCCGGTATGCTGGATGCTCCGCGATGGAGTTTCTCCGTCGTGGCATCTCTACCTAGCGAGGTGCGTGGACGAGGTAATGTGGGAGAGGTCGGCGTAGGTCGGCTGAGGTCGCGCACGAGGCACGCATGCCGGAATACAGGGTGCTCGTAAAGTCCCGATTAGAGAAGACGAGAAACCGGACGATCGTTCTTTCGTTCGTTCGCTGTGTTCGGTGTATTCGTACGTAGCCATCGCGGAAGATAGAATTCCCGGAGTTCCAGGTAATATTCGAGCCTGTTGGTCCGTTGGTGTGCACCAGTGTTGGTCCCTTCTGTGCGGTTGGTCAAGGATCGATACATCGGGGGGGTTTCCAGCGTGGCGGGGACCTCGGGGTTAAACGTCGAACGTATCTCAACAGGGCCAGGGAGAGCCAGGGAGAAGTCGTAGAACCACACACGTAATAAGTGTAGAAGACCAGGACGACCGGTCAGCTTTGTGATTTACGCAAAGTAATCCCATTACGGGTCGCGTCGCTCGTTAACGTCACTCGCGTCGATTCGCGTCTCTTCCACCATCGACGTATATACCGTTTCGACCGTTGTTGCGCGAACGCACGTTATTTTAGCGGAATTCCGCTCGTCGACATTGGAAAACGATATTTTGATCGATCGCTTTGACGATCCAACGATGCGTGGTATTACCGCGAATACAAGTTTTCCGGTGTTTGGCGACCGAGTCTCAGTTAGGGTTGCACTGCAACGGAGATCTAGCGGATCTACCGCAAGATTCAGCTGGGACGAAATATGTGATAGGCAGATCGCAAGAACCAAGTTCATTTATCTCTACCGAATGTACAGGCTCTGCTAAATGCGTATTGTTGCGAGTTCTGGTTTCGTCATCACCCATTGGTCTTTATTTACGATACGATGGAACGTCGTTTGTCCGAGGATCCATCGGAGGAGAAGTACGTCATATAGTAAAAGATGGTTGATTCTTGTCACTAATACCACGTTCATACACGTAATAGCAGACAATTCAATCGGACGCTAAAATCTTATTCCTGTTAATAGAGTTGCACCGCATATAAGACGAATACTACTTTAAAGGTTTAACAATTAGGTATATCCGATGTACATATCATTCGTTATCTTCTTGTAGGATCGAAGCTTAAATATTCCTCTGAAGGTAATATCGATGAAGTTTCGGAGGAGCAAATAAGGAGAGAGAAACGTAAAAGAGTAGTAACGCCTCAACGATATATATATATACCAAATACGTATAGCGAAAGCGGTCAGAAAAGTTGAAACTAGGTAGGTGGCCGAGCGATGACAAAGCAGAATCGATACACCGCGATTTCTGCTTTTTTTACCTGTTAGCGCGGTGTAAAGCCATTCAGAGGCGTTTAACAGCGCCCGATGGTCACAATTAGCTACATCCGCGGTCGACGGAAATTTTTATCGTCGACGAGAAACCGTGTCCTAGAAGAACGCCGCTCTCGTCCCCGAGTCTCGTATGCGTCGCGAAGAATTTTCAGCACGGGTGGTCGTCGAAGGAACGAGGTCGAAGGAACGAGGTCGTAGAACCCTCCGCTGAAACTCGAGCGATGATTGAATAACGTTAATAACAGCTTCGGCAGCTGTAACTTCGCTGCCGGACCGCGTACACCTCGTAACTTAGGCCGCGAAGAATCGTTGCTGGACGTCAACGCTCACGATCGTTTTTACACCTTTTTCACCCATCTCCGACGAACGTTACGAGTAACACGCGTGGAACAAGCGGCACTCCTTCCTGCCGCGATAAAAATTTCGTTTCTAACTACGTTGCATCGCGATTGAAACGCGATGAAAGCGGAAGAAAATGAAATAAGGAGGGAAAAGAGAGAACAGAAACGACGATGGGATGTTTAACAGCGGTATCTCTCCGTTTAATTTGCCGTCGTTGGCGACTTCGAGCGCTACAATGTAATACACGACGGGGTTAAAGAGTTTACGGGAGAGGCTATATATATTCGGCTTGGAAAGCTTGGTTACCGCCTGAATTTTCAGCCGCACCGGTATAACGTTCGGTAATGGTCATGGGACGCGACAGACGGGAAAAGCATCTCTGTCACGGACGTTAATATTTAGCCGAGGCATCTTTGCGGGAAAACAAAGTGAAAGGTAGTGCTACGTAGCATCATCATCCTTCGGCGATCTTACACGGCGACGCTGCCCCGGCTATGCACACAGTTTATATGGCCTATGAATCACGCAGCCGCGATCACCACGTTTAGCTCACCTGGGAGCTAATTGAAACTTTTATTCGTAATTACGCATCTCTCTTTTCCCTGCTGCTTTTTTTCTTAACACGCTACCACGGCGCGCCTTATTCCTCTCTGTTAAGCTGCGTCCTCGCCGTATGTTCCAAAGAACGAGACATTCGGAAGCCTCACTGATAAACTTTGGGATAACGATATAGTCGCTTTTATTCCCAGCTATGTCGCATCAAAATACTATTCTTTAGTCATAAAACGATATTAAAATCAGAAAATGGACAAAGACGTCGTTGTCTCGTTTTCTTCCTACGGCATTCGCACGAGACAAAACACGATTATTATATTTATCGCGTCTCTACCTGTTGTTTCCAAATGCAGCGGCGAACTTGTGAAACAGTCGACAAACTGTATAACTGTTTTTCTTTGGTCTTTGGACTGCGCAGCAAGCCTCGTTACTGACAACCACCAGCAACTTTCTCAAGAAAATGGAATATCAACATCGTTGCGGGTCCAGTGAGGACACGGCTTAAGTCACCGCCCTGGCGGCGTGTGTATTTCATGGTTTGTAAAGTAGCGGCACGGCGTTCAACACCGAAGAGACCGATGGTTCGCCTGTAAAATAGCGGCTGACACGTCCGTGCCGACGTATCTACACTCCGGAATTACTTCGTACATTTTACTGGTACTTGCGCGGAGCCTGTAACGGGTATAACGCCGGCGCGTTGCGGCTGAAACGATACCCGATTTTACTGACGAAACGCCGAAAGGCTCGACGATTAGATCGGTGCGTGATTAGCGATGGCATTTTTGCCGGCGGACGTTTTCAACTGTCTTGCAATAACCGTATACTTTCCACTAACATCGGGAACCCCGAAGAGCGTAACGAGGTGTTGGTTCGCACCTTCGACGAGTCCCGATATTCTTTCCGTTTAAATAACTGTTTACAACCGCGTCGATCTTAAATCAATTTCACGCACGTTCCGTGAGAGCTCGTGGCTTGTAAACCACCGGCTAAACGATACTCGGTTAACCGGCATGATTAATTAACGCTTTGGGTATCCGATCGGTCTAAATTCGTTCGGTTAATAGATTCCTCGATCGTCGATCCGTGGACAGGTTCATCGTTCGCGATTCGTCACGATCTTTAATCGACCGTCGTATTTGTACACCGTGCGTATTCACTGTGTAGTGAACCGTGATGTATCACAGTGGCAATCGTACAATGCATTATAGCGCAACCGTAAAGAACGGTGATGACGTTTAATTTTGCCGAAAAATTGTTTGAAAGGTTGGAGAGGAATAGGAGTAACATCAAATATCTGTCGTTTACAACAAACTATTAGAACAATCATTTCGGTACTAATGTCATGGATAAAGTTAGCATTTAAAGTCTTTTCGATGATTATCGTCGAAACTAAAATTATTTTATCATTGATTAATACTTTAATGTTAATTTAATCAATTACTTCGATATTAATTAATTAATCCGGAACACTAAGATTAAACGGTTTTACTTACGACTCTGTTGTCGATAAAATAAGAAGGAAACTAAACTGATTATCGGACATCGCTGAAAGTTCTATGCTATAAATTACATTGACAGATTTTTAGAAATAGTCAACTACAATGGTATAATGAGGTTTTAAATATAGTCTTGACAGAAGCAGAGTACCTGCGAACGTCTACCAAGTGCTACTTATATTTCGGGAAACCGTTCAGACCACATAAAAGCTTATACCCCTATCGCCGCTATATTTCATTCTCTTGTCTAAACTTGCTACAAACTACGAGAATACTCCTAAAATCGTTACGCGTGAAATTTGGGCATTGCCAGAAAAGCCTAAGAGCGTTGCCAATCGGGGTATAAATTTTAGTTTGTGAGCAGCGTATACCAACCGTCATCATCCGCCACCTTAGCCAGCTTGTTCTACCTGTTCGCTAGCTTCCACGATCGTATTAGCTGGATTTCGCACTTTGACCGCTCGTCGGGCTGGCTCGGCTCCGACCACGATAGAGATATATATCAAGCGTGCAGCACGCGGTCAAGGCTCGCAGCTACCCCCGGTGAGGTCTTCATCGGCTACCGCGACATTGAGGAATATTCCCCTCTGCACCTATCCCGTGGTCTTCTTGAGGAATAACCTCATCGTACGGCGAGTCGGAGCCGATGCTAATCACTGGAGCGCGCGGTACTGCTCGCCACGGCAACCAAAGTTACATTATCCGCGTGAAAAATAAAAGGAGCCCTGGCTACTCTCGCCGCTTCATTAGCATACGCTCTCTCTGCAGGCCTTTTCGTACGTATGGTACGCTCGTCATTAGCCTGAGACGCGATTAATAATTGCCCACGACGGTTAACAGTCGATGCTTATTTCTTTATCGTGCGTGTACGCGTCTCCCTTCGCCCATCTCTTCCTCGGTTATACGCGCGAGCGATCGCGACTGTGTTGTCCGTTAGGCCCGCGAATAATCGCCGGTAATTAGACCGTGGAATCGAGGCATCTTTATCACCCACGACCGTCAGAGGGATTATCCCGGTCGTTTAACGTCGCGCTTCTCTTTTTGTTGCGGCTACATTTTCATTACGGCTGACATTATATTTCACTCGCTCGAACGGGCCGCGTAATTCCAATTGAGATGGATCGCGATACAGCGCGATGTAAGCGCGATTTTCCGACGTGATTGATGCGATTGAACGTTTCTCGGAAAGACAAGTTACTGGAATCGAGTTGTTAGAAACAGCCTGATACAATGCGGGGAGACTCGAGGGAGGGAAGATGGAATTGTCGATGCGAACGACGAAGGATAATTAATAAATTCGCGCTTTTCATCCGTTTGATTGAAAACCATGCGAACGTGGTATTACGTCAGACAGTTTATCGGGCATCAAGGCAAACGAAACGCGAGGACTATCGACTACTACGCGTCGTGATCTGTCGAGCTGGCGCGCGTTCGATCATCGCGGAAACCATATTATTATTAAGCTTCTCGATACGATACACCGTGTCGACGAGGTAGCGCTTTTGAAAAGGTGTCAGGTTTCTCAATTATCTGTTGCGTAACTCTTAATTACGATGCCGCTCGACGCGCGATAATTCGTTACAATGTATGCTCTCGTGGCCAAGATGCAATCCCACCAGTTGGGTACACGTGAACACACTCGTATACCGATTCGATGAATTTCGTACGAGCCTCCGTGTACCATCCTTGAAGCGTTACAAGGCCATCGATGTCTAGGTGCCATTATTCAAGCGGTCGTGATTCGCAAAATAAAATATAGCCGGATATGGTTGACTTGTTTAATAGAAGAAGAAGAAGAAGAAGAAGAAGAAGAAGAAGGAGTAAAAGAAGGGATAAAAAAAAAAAAAGAGATGACGTACGGATTCGTCGTCGAACGGACGACCATCGAATGTTTTTGATATTCCTGAAAAGCGAAACGCGCGTGTTACGAAACCGTACACACATGTACGTAGTTGATGCGACTAGTTCGAAGCGAGGATTCATAAATTATCCGAATTAACAGGCAATTTATTAAAATTCACGCGCATATTTTATATGTATCATCCGTGATCCTCATAGCGACTACCAGAGGGAACAGGTATGTCGTGATATAATATCGTGGTCCGCGAAAAGATCCATTTGCTTAAACCGTTAGCAAGATAGGCGCGGCAAGCGCCTTTATAAGCACGCCTCATCTCGCCTTTCTCTCCTATGGGAAATGGCGTTTTAATTATTACTCGACGCATTAACCCTCGCTAACCCATCGCTACGCACCTGCATACAAGCGCGCGCCATGTTGCGTAGGTGTGCGCGATTTCACTATAAAGATACATCTCTCGTGGAAGAATTCGTCGATATTTTCGCCGATTCTATCGAGTTTTCGTTTTCCCATATACGCATATGTATCTTTTCATACGTATCTTTTTCAAACGTATGGCGTGACAACCTGACTGTATACGGACAAGAGGGTTTTTGAAGGAGCAACGCTTTATGAAATTTTTAGTTTCTGGTCTACGCTTACCGTGAGACGTTAACGAGTCGAGAATTTTTCAACGAGAGTCAACGAATTTCTTTTATTACGAAGTAAAGTCGAAAGTTAACAATTTAGGTTACGGATTTTTACGCGTTTATAGGAAATTCAAAATATATATTAATGTAACGAGAATGTACTCTGATAGCTACAAACGGCAGTATTTATATATCCAACGTAACGCGACGAAAATTTCACATTTTCAAAAATAGTAAAACGCGTCGAACTTTCGAAACGTTTCCAAACTCTTGCCACGCGTCGTAAGACGAACGAGCCAACTCCGAAGTTAAACGCTTTGCAAGCAACTGTCCGGTTTCCTGTCGGCAATTACACGATCATTGAATCCACTAACCGTCGACTATGTTAAGCAGGTCGCCAATAAACGCCCACGCAGTTGCACGCGCCAACGATCGACGACGCCTTCCAAATCATCGTTCTATTCCCGACCTTGCCATGTAGCGATCTCGTACAGTGTAGCCATTTAAAGCAGTACGAGAAAACAAGTAGCGCATTTAGATTCGCCTCGGTATCATTTATTAGGGGATTCCCATTTCCAAGTTGGACAATCGGTCTTGGTTCGGAGATATCCCACGGCTTTAGCTAGGTAGCTAGAAGGCGCGGTTGAAATGGCAGCAGTTGAATGGAGAGCTCCGGACATGAGCTTGTTCGTCCCGAAAGAAGTCCGCTCGCGGAGAACACGGTGGTGGTCCGCGCCGATGCGAATGCAAATGAGCCAGGTCGGCCCATATAGCGGGCGCGCATAGTCGGTCACATTAATCAGCCAGGGCCTCACCGACCAAATCACTCGCTTTTTAACCCTCCCTCTGGCCTATCCTGTAGCTTATATACGTCCACTTGGTTCCACGGATCGGAGTGTCGCAAATATTATCGCGAACCCAAGATTCTGTACGACCGGTTCTCCGGCTGTCCCTTCTCCTCGAGATAATGGCAACGAGGCTTAAAACGAACCACACCGACTCGCCACGCCGCTATGCGGTTGTTCGGCGGCTGTCCACCGAAATACTTTGTCTTCCGTCCCCGGCCAGTTTTGTAACTATTTGTTTCGCCTTTCGTTCTCGAATTCTTCCTTCCAGCCTACCGAGATTCCACCGCGAGGACGATGCTCGAGCAAGATGCTCGAGAAATAAAGGCACGAGCCTTCTTCAGGCCCTCTCTTTCCTCGATTTCCAAACGTATAACGGATGCACCGTGGTCGTTCGTCGATCGTCTACCGTGTGATTTTCGACGATGTATCGGCGATCTTCTGCTCGTGTAGTTTCTGAATTTCGGCGAGTCTCGCGTGCACCAATTACACGGCTAAATTATCGGCCGAATTGGAGGAGCCCGGTTAAAGAGGATTTCCAGGATTTCTGCTGGTATCGGGCCAGTTTGCCGCTCCACGATCGTTCGACGGCGCTTAAACCGCGCGCACGTACACGTACACGTATACACGCATACGCGGACGAATTGCCACGAGCAGGTTGTACTTACAGAACCGTATTCGGCGCCACTTAAGCGCCGACAAACTTATCCGTAACTACTTCACCGGATCGGCTCTCTCTTGAACTTCTCTTCTGGTGGGTACAGGCCGAACGCGGAGCAACGTATCGAGAGCAAACGGCTCTTCCGGAAGTCTTATATGGTAGGCGAAGTTAAGTACGCAGTTGGAACGGAGTTGGGAATAACTCGGAGGGAATGGGCCTACGAATGAGTATCGAGCGGCCCGGAGTCGCCACGGTGGAAATCAGGGGAAAGGAAAATGATGCTTTAACAAAGCAATAACGTAGGTAAAGAAAGGGTTATAGACTCGCAAGTGGTCACTTAAGCCAAGGTAAATGAAAGCTTTCCCATCTAACGGTACGTTCGAGCTTCCAATTGTTAAATCGAAAAATCCAAGCCGATGATTCGTATCCTAACTCTTCCGCCGTGATCCTCCAACCGTACTGCCTATATACTGGGTGTTCCCTTTCGCTAGGAACGTATCGAACGAATAGGAGAAATTGAAACTTAACCGATGGGAATCGGAGACAGTTTAATTCTTGTTAAGGAGAGATTGTAGATGCAAGTGTCTATAACGTTTCTGAATTATTATTAACTTTCCCTACGTTATTTTCTACGACGTTACTCGTAGAACTTACTCGTAGAAGTTACTCGTAACAGTTACTCGCAGAGGAACGAGGATTGCATCCTGAAAACGTACACACCGACGCAATCCCGTTCCCGAGAGTCCTTAGCTCGCGAGGAGTATTCCCCATTCGAGACAAGGTATCGCACGTATTTCTTCACACAGTGTCCCTTTCCTAAAGAATCCGTAGCATCGTCCCATTATTCCCATTCGCTTTACCGCGAAACAAAGCGCACCTTTCCCCCTTAATAGTCGCAGATCTGATTGCGAGTACCACGAGCTCGTTTCTCTGCGAGTGTTTGCTGCAAACGATTATTCCAAAAAAGTCCCTTCCGATTACGCGCACTTAATAGGCTCGGACTTGCACGGTAATTGCCAGGTTAACTGATTTTTAATGACGGGTCTGTCGATTGCTACCGCGACCACGCGCGCTTCTTGTTCTTCTTTATGCCTCGCCTCTTTCTCCTTCTTCTTCGTCTCCCTCCCGTTCCCTTTTTTCTTCATCTTCTCTTCTCCCCCTTTCGTTTTAACGTGATCCTCCCTTACGAACTCTACGATATTCCTCCTCTCGTTCGGACCTCCTCTCATTCTGTATTCCCTTCCGACGTTTCAGTTTTTTCGACTACATTTGGTCGAAACGATCGTTACCATGCCCGCAACCAGTCACGTATCGTTTATTAAAGCGCGTTATGAGTTTTTAATACCACCACCGCCAGAAAAATCAAGACCGACCGTGTTATTATTATACCTATTTCACGTTCCTCGACTTATTTCGATATTCCTCGATCGTTTCAGTTTCTCTTATAGGAAGTGCGCATCGAATGGTCATCGTAAACATGGTCGATTACTTTTCCTTTCTCAATCGTATCGTGTGCTTCGCCTGGCTTAACCCTAACACCGATCAACGTTAATCGTTCCATCGTAATGCGAGTCGCTCAGAAGCCGTGCTGATCGATTTTATAAATTAAAACAGGCAGAAAAATTACCATTATCTATGCCGTTTTCTACCGATAAATAACTTTACGAAGATAAGATCTCTTGTTTCGGTGGTCGAATACCATCGTATACGCGAATAATCTGAAATTAATAAGTTTATAAGAAACGGAGTCGATCGACTTTTGTTATACTCGTATGTCTTATTATAACCTAAAAACAAAAGCATGCCATTTTTCCGAAGTAAATCTCGCAGTTAATAAATTTAATCGATATTAGCGTTTCTTTTTTTCTTTCTTTTCTGTCAGGACGTTTCAACACGTCATTCGCCGTAACAGATGATTACCTACGAACGTTAACTCGTTAGGTATCTAGGATATAGTATATGCATTTGCCATTTCTCAAACTTTTAACGCGAGACCCCGCGATTTACAATCCGACGAGGCTGTTCGCGATCGTGGAGAAAGAGCCGGATCTATAAACGCGCGTTGCCGGCGACTCGAGGGACCCCGAGTGGCCCCCGCAGGACTAAACTATCGGCAAAATATCGCTCTTCTATATCTTTAACAAGTTCCCTGCCCGTAATCACCGTTCCGGCATTGCTTCTACGTCAATAAATACAGAGTGCCGAACGACACGACGCCGGTTACGTAATCGTTATTGCAACGTCGATGTCCGTGACTGGTCTTTAAATTATTAAAACATCCTCCACCAACATCGTGTAGACGACATAGTATAACATTTATCACCGCGCCGCTGTTATTCAGTGGTGCTAATGTATTAACGTTTATTTCCAATTCAAGGATTCGAGAGTACGTAAAGGCCGCGACGGGGAATAGTTCGGCTCTAATAACTTTCGTTAATGTATTCCGAATTTTCGGAATCAACGCCAAGGCTTCCAGGGCTTCGAAGGAATTTGGGTAATCCAGCTACTAAATCACCGCGATAATTCCTCAAACAATTCGAAACGCGCAAGGAAATCGGAATGGAACTAGTCGACGAAATCGATAGGTTGGTCGTATCGTTGGTTGTAATAAATACAGAGATTCAGGGACAGCATTCACAATTTCGTATAAAACACAATTGCATTTTTTCAATATTTTCGAGCTTTAACTTTAAGATAATCGATCGATACTCACCTTGTAAAATTACATAATTTCATCGATCTCCGCTACATTTTGTTTTGCGGAGTTAATAACATTTGACGAGCAGGCGGCTCAACTAACTATCCTAACTAACCATCGAACGATGCTTCCTCGGAGCAAAAATGAAACGATATCAAAGTTGTATAATGCAATTATTATTACGTAGCATCCTCTGGTCTTTTTTAATCGCCGTGGGCGTTCTTGGTAGGAAGTCGAGTAGATCCGTGACTTTTCAGACCGTGAGTTCATACAATACCTTCGGCCGTGACGGTCACCTAGTTCTGCTGTTTTTTACGTTCATACAGAACGCGAAATCATCGTACAAGTTAGTTATTAGAGGACGAGTCTTACGTTGCTCCTCGATGATTGCGGTCTACATTCATTACGTTCGTTCGTTTATGTCGTTCATTGTTTCGAGGATACGTAACACGGAGAGCAATTAGTAGGCGAGGATAATAGTAATCGGCAGCTGGAATTCTTTATTAAGGTAATTTGTACGACGTCAGATGAGTATCGGATAATAGTTTATTGTTTAACGTGCTTCTTACGAGGTGCATTACGTTCATTAACCGAGTAAACTCATTTATTTCGGATAAGAGTAGATAAGTTGCGCGACTAATAGTAGTTTCTGTTGGATTTTGAGGTTTGCTTTCGAACGCATGTTTGCGCAAAATGTAACGTACAGCAGTACGCACGTTTGAAAGAAACAGAATTCGGCTATTGTTCTGCAACGAACAAACTGCGCGATTAATTGATTCCAATCAAATTTACAACCACGATTCTAACAATTATATCACGTTAGGTTCGTGTTCCGACAATTTAAACGAAAACAGAGAACATTCCATCGCTTGTCAAATTTCGTTTTCTATTTGGTCGTCCACCTATCACTCTCCGCAACCTTCGTCCTTTCACATCGATTCGTAGTGGGTGGATGCATAGACATATGTACATTGCAGTCTATAATAAATTTAGAACAGCCTTGAATTACTTTTATCAACCGCGTGTATCGCAAGGAAAACCAAACTACAAAGTTTTGAACATCGTATTTCATCAAAGCTATTGCTAAAAATTAGCGAGCACTCCGTGATTTATGAAGAAGAGTGTACAAATGTACGTAGAATCGTATGCAAGTTACTCAGTTTGCCGCAATCCGCTTCAGACAATGGACATCGACGACGTCGACGTTACTAACCTCCTAGTTTATTACTGCACGCAAGACACCAGACTTTTACATCATCTTGAGAAACTCATTGATCTATCCAGGATCGAAATAAATACTCGCACGCGAAGCATCGTAAAAGCGACGACAACCGCTATCAGGGAACGAATTAAATTGCGAAATGTTCGATTCAGCGTGGTAGGAGAACGGACGGTTTCCGTGAGAAATAAACGATAGTCACGTCGCCATTTCTCATCGACACGCAAATCGTTCTACATATTCGCAACGTGTTCGAGGCGTGGATACGACAATGGTGCCGGAAATGATTCTTAATCTTTTTTCCCCCGTGCATCGTCATCCGCGGCGCGATCTTTCTGCGCGCGAGATTAAGAATGGCTGGCTTTGAGCGAGCGGTAGATCGGTCGAACGGGGAAAAGGATGGGCCACGATGTAACGGAAATCACGCCTAATACGTTTACACCCATGCAAGTTATTACCTTAATGTAGCTCGTTGGCTGGGGTCCGTCCTGCTCCAATGGCCCATTCAGACGAACGCGAAGAAGCCCGAAATCCGGTCGCCGGAATGAGCCATTGTGTTGCCACAAAATGCAGTGTCCTCACAAAGGAGTCGCTCGCTGCTACCGTGCGAATGTTGCGACATAACAATCGTTGCAACGATGCAAGCATGATGATGCAAAGCAGAACACCGAAAACAGTGAACGCACGAGAGGACTGCCGATGAATTTCCATTCATACACCTTGTCTTAGATACCGACAAAAATATGAAGGATTTGCTTGAACTGTATAGAAGAAAAAGGGTTCGCAAGAAGGTTCATGTTCGCTAATTGGAAAGTAGCTACACGCACGCTGCTTCTCGTGAGATTAGTCTGGTAGAGTTTGTCGCGTTTATGGCTACAAAGTGGAGAAGCTAAACTGGTTCTAGTCGCACGATAGCATTCCTTTTCTTCTTGCCACGCAACGAATATGTAAGGCGATTTACTCGTAAAAAGATTTTCAAGTTTCGACACTGTTGGCTACACCAGGGAAACAAGCACGATATATCAAAGCAACGGGGGTGTAACGAACAACGTACCGCGTCGCCAATAAAAACTTGCAAACGTGCACGAATCTTATTAATAAGCGCGTGATAACCGGCGGCGGTTGAAACTCGCGACGCTTACGAGAATATTCCCCGTGGCCCATCTTCGTTAATGCATCAAAGTAGTGGGTCGTGGCCGAGGTAAGATCGGCACGAACGAAAGAGCAGCACGCGTTATTAACGTCAGTACACGGCCTGGCGAATAAAACGAATTTCGTACAGCGCGTACAGTACGTCAGAGGCTGCCGGTATGCAAATGGCGGACGGAAGAAGGCATAAAGCGGCCGAACGATAAAATAAATCGTTGGAGGCGCACGCGATTCGGTGCGCCACGCTATGCTGCGTGCCGCGGCGCTCGATATACATTTAAACGACATAGTAGTCGCACGATGGAACTTTATGGACGCTATTAAGCGGCACTGAGGCAACGGCCGGAGATGAGGGCCGATAAAGACGTTGTCAGGCAGCAACCCTCCCTTTTTCGGGACCTCGACGAAGCTTAAGCTCTGTTGGATGTATTCTCGCATCCTCCACTCTCCGTGGCTGACTCGACGCGGACGTTAGTCAGGATTAGAAGGGTTCCCTGGCTCCTTGGCCTGGTCTCGAAATTCGTTAACGCGAGGATGCGTTCAGAGTGTTGGTTGGACGAAGCGAGACAGAGGCTGAAGGAAAGGTAGCGAGATGAAATAGAGAGAGAGAGGGAAGGATAGATGGATCTTCGTTGGTGAAAAGGATACGATGCATTCCAGGAGATCGAAAGGAAGGCACGAGGAGAAATATTTAGGGCTCGTCGGTATAATCACGCCGTTCGAAGGTATATTTTATTGCCGACTCCGCGCCGGTACCGTACAGTCACCATCGTGTGTGCCGCTTTCCGACAGGTGCGACTATGTAACTATGTATTCGGCCAGAACCCGCAAGGACGGGTAAAGCGTGCGCGAACTTTCGTTCCTTTCTTTCAGACTTTTTTTCAGTTTTTGCGTGTAATACGTAGGTACGATATAAGTATATATGTTTTTCGGTGTTCGATGAGAGAGAACAAGCCTGTCGGAGATGCTACGTTTATGGAGAGCCCGTGACATCCGCGCTCGATGAAAAGAATATTATCAGACGTGCGTGTATCGTGCTGCGGCATCGGGCGTATAATTAAGACGGTCGGTCAACCAAAGATTAATGACGATGAAAGTATCCCTTTCAGGGACCCGGAAACATCGACAAAGCGAAACGAAGAGGCGATTTTCTTTCGTTTCTGACTTGAACCGGGATGATACCCCTTTTAAACACGTTCGTAATCATTATATCGATGTCTCGCGCGTTCACGTTCGGCGCGTAATTTCCTCGGGTATTTCGAGTTTTACGGCTCGTTTTCCGTTCACCTGGCTTCTCTTTTAAATACTCAAGCGCTGCCATCTTCGCATCGTGTTTAAATCTTCGTTCTCATCTTCCATGATCGGAAAACAGACTCACAGTATCGCTACGACACCTTATTCGAAACGGGCTGCGCGTACGCACCGTAACGATACTATTCGGCTACGCAAGCTGTACACGGCGAGAAACCTGGTAATTATTTCGCGAAAATTGGTTGTTCATCGATTCACGGAGAGAAAATCTATTAGCCGGTCGTATTTACGCGTAATCGGTTTAAAATAGAAAAATGAACGAATCCGTGGATCAAACGTGGTCGATTGGCGAACACCGGGATAACGGGCAATGAGGACGAGTGGCGAGGAATCTTGGCGCTGCTAGATGACCGGTTAAAGGTCCAGATCCTTGCGCGTAGACGCGAGAAAGGAACAACAAGAGGAGAAACTAGTTTTCGTCCCCGTCTTTGTCCCTTTCGTTTCACGGCCACCCTCCTCGTTCATGTTTCGCGGCGCGCTCGCTTTCGACCGCAAAACTGGTCCCGGAGCTTTCTTGCCCGCTAATCGACTTAGGTAGGCAAGCATATCCCGTGAGTAATATCATCGCATTAACCCTGGGTCCGTCGGTTGCACGCATAAATAGAATCGTCTTTGGCCTGCGAGCGCGATCTCGCGAGGTCCCAAGAGGGTTAATATAAATGCGTGTGCGAGAGGTCAAGTCTGCCCCCTACCCCCTTACGTTAGATTGATACTTTACGCGATCTAGCCGCGGGAACATGTACGGTGGTCTGCGAAAATGGACACGAAGATCGTTAGATGTGCGCGCGTGAGCGCGTTTACTCCGCGCCGCTGAGTAATTGATTTTAAAGTGCGCGACACTTTATGCTCGATTCACGAATTACACGCTATTCTCACTGTTCTGCCTCCTTGTGCACGCGATCGCCCCAGCAACGGAAGAGAATTATCGGTTGGATCAGGGGGGACAGAACGTTGGTGGGTACTGGATGATGTTCTGTAGGAGTTGGAATTTGCGTGGATGACAAAGGATCGAGAATCGAACGAATTCTGTATATTCTATTTGATGAATCTTGCGCAGATTTTGCTTCCACTTGACAACAATATGTATCGTACGTATTTAATCGCAAAAGCAAATGACCGAGCAGCAAGTAGCAGAGTTGTGCGAAGAGTTTTAATTATAAGAGAAAGTTCTATCGTTTGCCATTTTTATTACCGAATACCTATAAATGCATATAGTTTCACTAGCCGTCTTATAAATTCTACGTTTCTAACGTCTTATAATCCGACAGTTCGAAAGAAGCGCAAACCTCTCGTCTCATCATCTCCAATTCCATCGTGCTCGTTTTATGGTCCCCGGGGTCGCGGTTATTATTTAAGAGCGCCATTAAGAAGTTCAAGCTGGTCGCGACCGACTCGACCGTCCGCTTTCGAATAATTCCGCACGGGGCACGTCTCAATTAGGAATAGCACGCGGATCGATCCAGCTTCCATCAGAGAGACCACCGCGACGACGTCGTTAGGAAATGTCTCCAAATTGGTCCAATTAGCGTTCCCGTTCGTGGCGTAACGAGCTCGAGTCGCGGTCAGATTGTCGGCAATTAGCCGTTCGATTCGTCCGAAGAGACGGCTTCGAGACACGGGAAAGGTGGAAAGAATGTCTGCCGGACGTTGAATGTTCCTTGGAACGTACCGAAATCATCTGGTTAATCAACGTTTGCTGTAACCGGAGAAAGTATCGCAAAAAGTGTTCACAGCTACGATGCAACGTATGCAGGAAACAACGAGACAGATTAGAGCAACGCAAGGTTATTCGAGTCGGTATCTGTATTTAAAAAACAAACTATTTCGCTTTGTCGCGGATTCTGTTCTATGGACAGCTTCGTTATTGGCATTATTTTGCAGACGATCCCGACACTTGGAAAATTATAGGAAGTAATTTTGCGAAAATTCGTGGTTCAATTTGCGACTACGTCTCCATCGCTGATTGTTTCGTGTCGTTGCAAAATAGTAAACGAGCTAGTTTGTGAATCACGCTAACAATAAAATGCTTGACAAATTACGATAAACTCGAGCATTACGAGGCTCGGGCGACTTAAACAACCCTACGTTACTATATCCGGATTAGAAAGGCGATGGGATTTGCGAGGGAAATGGCAAAGCTATTAGTCGATTTCGGATTCGGGTTGCGTTCGTTAAGTTGGCCGATTCGATCGTTTGTATCATCGTAGACCCGGTTTGCACCCATTTACTTGTATCGCGTGTTTCCTTGAGCCGGCCTTTTACGTAATCCTCCCACGCGGCGAACTGGCGCGGCACGGCGAGTGGAAAACGAGTTTCGAGCGGGGAATTAGCCCGACGGAGATGTGCCCGTTGCTCGTGTGTATCGCCTCATGTGTATCAGTCCGATGATTCATAGATTTCGAGGCGTGCTAAGGCTTTCCTGCCTGCCGTCCCACATATCCGCATCCACCACGTGCGGATGTAAAATTGCGCGCGGAGGAAAGAGTGTGGCAATCGTCTCGCGCGCGCCTTCGCGAGGATTACCGTGTGCGCCAGCATTTGCAATAAACCGATTTTCCTACGAAATACGGCTATTCACGTTCTATTCGACAGGTTAATGCCAAAGTTCCTGGAACTCGAGCTCTTACGACGTCCTATGATGTATTTAATTGACCGTATACGTGGCCATTATTGATTTCGTTTCTATCGATTTCGAACTATCGATTTCAAAGAGGATAAGACCTACTTGCCACGACATTGCCACATACTCTCGTTGCATTAATTTATCGAAGATCGGTTCTAGAAAGATTCTGTAACTCACAAACCCCGAGAAACCATTCCAACCTAAAAGCGTATTCCAATGTAAACAGACCAGGTATGCAGCACCTTTTTCTCTCTTCACATCGTTCTAGAACGTTAAATCCTCACACCAAGCGGAAACCTTTCATCTTCGGAGCACCAATAATTTCTAACGAGAGAGAAAGAAAGAAAGAAAAAAGAACAAAAAAAAAAGGGACAAGGAAATAAAAAGAAATACACGTCCGTTTTGAAAGAGAGATAACTATTGTTCGATTAAAAAAAGACTTCAATGGAAGCGTCAATTAGTGATTCATCGCTATATCCCGATCCTGCGCTCTCAAGGAGCGAGATATCGATCTGCCCGACGATCGTCAAGATCGCCAAGCATTGGCCCGGTTTTCAAATCCACGGTACTATTACGTACCTAGCTACGTGCAACGGCGAAGACGACGTCGAAGCCGACCCCGAACGCGGAGGATCCTGAGACAATGGGCGGCCGATTGCGCAAGATCTCCTTCCGCTGTCGGGGCACCAGTGTGTTCTCCGTGCACGAGCCACAGTGTCGCAATTCTGGCAAAGGCAGGATGTCGACGAGGCTGCCTGGTGCACGGTTCTGTGCCCATGCCGATCCTGATTCCGTTTGGACATCCTTTCGGTCTCCTCCGCTCCCCCGACCGTCGTCAATTGCGTCGTTCTCCGTAAACTTCTATTCAAATCCTTGGCGACGCAGGTCCGTACAACTCTAGGTAATTAATCAGCAAGCTGCACGATCAGAAGTGAATTTCGTAACTGGGTTTCTGGGTTGTTCCCTTGGAAGAATTCTCCCCACCGATTCTTTTTTAATCGATGGTAGGATTCTTGTTGAATGTTAACGTTGCGATATATATTAAGTATGTGATGCAATGAAAAGTTACGGTACTAGAAGTGGAAAAGCAAACTCCTCGTTGATAGTGTTTCTTCGAGCTTTCTGTCATATTGTGCCGCTTCTATATCGGCGAACGATGGCGAGTTTAACGTTTCAAGATATACACTTTGACGTGAAATTGAAGAAATTATGTACAAACTATCGAACAAGATGGCTTCAGACGAGAGAATCTTTTCGTAAATCGCAGCTGGACACGATATCATTGTCATACGCGTGGTCCGTCGACGACAATCGTCGTCTTTCGAGAAATTGTCATATCCATATTTAAATTCTCCACAAATGCATAAACATTCGCAGCCCCATAACAAATCATTTGCTAAACGCGTTACCACAGAAGTCGTGTACGGATGCAATTCAGTCGTGACTGCGACACGTGTAAATCCCGACGAAAGACGGTGTCCAAGTAAAATCGTAAATCCATTGGAATCAGAAGAAACGGCTGGCGTTGAATATTCGATGAGAGGGATGTTACGAGGCTCACGTATATGTTCTTCGTCCTAGATACGGTTATAGTCACGGCATTGTGCGCGCGTTCCTCTTACTTACCTGGACCAACAATCGCGCGTCTCCGTCGCCCGGTTACCGGAAGCAAGACGGCAGAGACGCCAAGGGAGGGATATAAAGAGGCTGCGTTTCCGGCGACGGAATCGACAAGGACGAGTCGGGACCTCGCGCCAGATGCATCCTTCGCTGCACAAGCTAGCGGTTTCTTTTGCGTGCTGCGACCGGCCGCTGGAAAACGGAACTTCGCGGCACGATGAACACGAGAGTACACTCGTGCGACCTGTCGTGTTGATGCGCCGCTAACAATACGGATAATGCGGATTTTCGTAACGCAGCAGGAAAACGGGGTCGCGAAAGATAGATTGACTGACGAATACCTGCGGATTTCTTCCTTCCATAAGCGTGCAACCGTTCAACAACGGAAATACTCGTAAAAAAGACCGACTGATAAAGTATTGCGACGTAGCTTTGCGTACTGCAGCCTGATAACACGTCCATCGTGTACCGAATGCTAAAACTATTCTCTCGTACAAAAAAGGAAAAATCATAGTTCTCTTATGGGAACGATCGAATATCGTGCAAAGACACGGTGACTCGTTAATAAACGCGGCTCTTGAAATTATTCGTCCGAAACTCTGGGGCTCGTTAAAAACGTCACAAACGACGAAACAGTCGTAAATGCGAGCGACGTTCCCTCTTTCCTTCTGTCAGCTAAGGCGAGCGAAAGTTTTCTTTCCACCTATCGTTCGGAGGTGGCGTTTTTGACAAACCTGCTGCGACTCGTGCACTCGTTCGGAGACCACGTTTTTCGTATTCATGTATGCGGCCACGCCCCGGTAGTAGTACAGCACCGGGCCTGCTTCTTGCCCCAGCGTCTGGTCTACTTCATTAGCGCGGACCAACCGAGCATATACGCTTACCAGGACTTTACATACCACATGAGCTAGACCGAACCACCTCCACATCGGCTGCGCAGCTTCGTTGAAACAATATTTCGTTCGTTGAAAGATCTACCTGGACGAAAGGTAAGGAGTTAGCATTGGATTAGTAAAATGAATCGAATTATTCACCTACGTCCGACTTTTCGGGGTTCCGTCTCAGCGATTTTATCTCAAGATGCGACTCTCATTGTCTTTTGCTTGAGATTATTACACGCGAATTGGTCGTATCTTCCGATGCTTTGACGTTGTTTCGTCATTTGTTAATTCCGTGATTAGTAAGGTTAATTAGAATGCGTTAGATTTGCGCATGGTGTGCTCAGATTCGGAGTTAGAACTGTCAAAGCGATTAATTGTATGTATGAGTAATCTGAAAGTTGCAAAATTTCATTATTATACTATTAGATCAATTGCCTAAACGACAGAAAGAAACGCGATCAATTCCGTCACGCTACGTGTACACTGTCGAATATCGGTATCGAAACAATACCTGGTATAAGTCGAATGTTCCTTACTGCTTTTAGATTTAAATTTTCTAATCCAGTTTTTCGATAAGTGCGACAGAACGATTCGCGCGACTTTCTGAAAATTATAATCGCCAGAACGGGACACATTTTCCACGGTTATCAAACGGTCGAGTCGGCCAAAGCTCCAGCTTGGAGCGATGATTATTCAATTCAAAAGGTGTATTATCTGTCAGTAAATTTTCTAAAACGGTTTCGCTTTCTCTGAAGCGGTGGAACATAAAATCCGCGGGAGCGTTTGAGACACCGCGTCGCGAAACGATACGTAAATCAAAGTACGAAAGGTTTACGAGAGGTCGCAGCAAGGCAACGCTGGTTTTACTCTTGTTAGCTGGCAAATCAGACGCATCGGGACCTAGGGTCGACCGACACAACCGCGTTTCACCGCAATTAAACCGCGGAGCACCTGCCGCGTGTTCCGTTTGCGTAAATGTAACAAAAAGATCTGTTCATTTGAAACGCGGTAATCGCGAGTTCTCTACGATCCTACGAGACTTTCCAAGGAATCCTGACGCGGTAGAACGTCGATTATCTCTGTAGCTTATTCGTTGAAACTTTATCGCGCAAGAAAGAGATCCAGGCATCTTGCATGTAGGCCAGTTAACGTACTTCTACGTTGACCACTTGTCATTTTATAAAATATGCGCTTTCTACCGCTATCAGATGGTCTGGAGGGACAGCAAATTTTACTTTCCTTTATTTCTCGTACAAATTTTTGCAAAGAATCGTTATTATCGGTCCCTGAGTTACGTATAGTTCTATTGGGTTGGCAACTAAGTGATTGCGGGTTTTGTCAACACCGCCTAATGACAAAATCCGTAAACACTTAGTTGCCAACCCGATATATAAACACAGAACGGTGATTTCACAAGATCTCGTCGAAATCGGGGAAAGTTTGATAAAATTCTTATCGTATCGGTGGTCCTTTCCATAATAAAAAGAGGTGTCTTCTCTTTTCGCTGAGAAGCCCGTAGGAATTCCGCTTCCAAATTGTTCGATTAACTTTTTTAAGCGTTCCATGACACGTCGTAATTCCCCGAGCGGACGGGCGAGTTATAAGTTGGTATGTTTCGCACGTGCCGGCCGTGATCGAGGATGAAGGGACGAGAAGAGGACTCGGTCCGGCGAATTATTCGTTTGCTCTTGAACGAGGACGAAGGGAGAAGGGAGAAGGGAGAAGAAAGGAAGGAAGGGAGGGGGAGTTTCGAGATAGGGACACGGGATGCCGAGCATGCCGTCGTGTCGACCCGGAGATTAATGGTGCTTTAATAACGTTAATTGAAGCCCTTAGAAGAATCGATACGGCGCCGATCGGACCGGTATCGTTTCGAGATACCGATCGATCTTATGATAAATAGTCAGCGGCACTGCGGGCGACCGCTCCGACGCCTTCGCCCTCGAATGAGCACCGATCGGGAACCCTTTGCCCTTCCATTTCAACTCTTTCTTTTATTCCGCTGCCCCGGAGTGAGCTCTCGCTCTCTTGTCCCTCTTTTCATACTAAGTATCATAAGCGTTCACCTATAAAAAGGCAGGTCGCGCGAAGAGTACTCTCTTTGTATCCCCTTGTTTCCAATCTATACCCTTTCTTCCTATTCTCTTTATCGTGAATCAACCATTCATCGGACGTGTTTGTTCCTCGAACAAGATACTTTAGAATTGGTCGTACATACTACCCAGGAAGACGCGAATTTACGGTGAAAAGTGTAAAACTACGTTTTTCTTTTTTTTTCCCTCTGTTTCTGAATATTTTCTGAATGCACGTACGCTTGATTCGTAGATTTTTCTATCTGAACATTTGAAAAGGGATAAGAGTACGTTGAATATCTTTCGCAAAAGTGCAATACGTAGAACAGAATTATATTGGTAAACGCGAGAGTCACTTTCAAGAATTTTTTCACTAATAAGAAAGCGTTCCTATTGAGATTCTTCTTGTCGGTCGACGATTATTTTCCATTCCACGAGGAATTAAATTTTCCGCTAGAATCACGAGAAGCACGGAAATCGAAAAGAACACGCGGTATTCCGTAAGTGTCCGTATTTCGCGTGAGAATCGAAGACAACGACGAACGAAAAGGAAGGCTCGTGTCGGTTCGGCGCTCGACATTTGCGTGACAGACCGAAAAGTGGATTGCATAAATCATCGCGCTCGGTCGGCAGAGGAAAGTGGAGATTCGCCGTGACGGTGCGGGGCGATCGTCTCTAGCAGGATGGGTGCATTTAACCGAGATACGAAACACCGCGGCAGCCACAGTCACGGAACGAAACGAACGCGCGTAATCCTTTCTATCTTGATAAACGGGCCGCGGCTCGCGAGGAGGCAGCGCGATTCGGATTGGCAAAGTGTCAGCTCGCGACCATGACCTGCCAGCAATAAAGCAGTCAACAATAGACAATGGCGATCCCATGCTCCACATACGCAAAGCACGGTAGGCACGCGCTTGCACAGTCGGCGTAGCACGCAAAAGGCGAGGGAGCGAAGGTGATTACTCTGCGTGCTCGCCTGTGCGTGAGCAGTGCGTGTGCACGCGCGTGTGCTCTACGCTCGATTCTCTTAGGCTAGTTCCACACGGAGATACGCTATTGTTTAAGAGTAACAACGCACCTGTCTATTTTTAGCAAGACGTACGTTGATCGTACGATCACGGATAAATCAGATTGCAAAGATTTGTTCTTCGCGAACATCGTTGTTTCTTGCGATGATACTTTAAGAGATATTTTAAACTATGCGATAATAACATCGACGTTCGTAATTATCATATCTCAGCGAATTATCGTGTTACTCGACAATCTCTTTATCATCGGTGCGTACGTGGCAGTACATGCAGTAAATATGCAGTAATTTAAATTCGCAGCCTGGTGATTTTATCAGGCATTGTAGATTTTTTTACATAAGGACGGGAATACGACGAAATATTTAATTCGCGCAACAGCATACAGTACGTCTGTCCGATCGTTTCTCGCTTGTACAGTCTACCTCTGCATTCTTTGACTAACGTAGGAAACGAGTGACCAGAACCCTACCAAGTGGATATTTTATTCGTAAAGATGTATCCCCGTGTGAAAGTAGCTTTATCCGCTCTCGTCACGGGCGTCGTACCTCTGCACTCTCTCGACTAAAACCATTGTCGCTAATTGTCGTGGCGTAATCGTGCATTGTCCGCGGATTAATCGTCATGTGAAACGTCAGAGCGCGCGTTGCCATTGTTGCTCGACAGGGAGAACAGAGAGACGCCGTGCCACGGGGAGAGAACCATGGACAGGCAAGTTGGTTTTCGTTGCAAGTGTTACACGGCCTTTTACAATTCGGTGTGCGAAAGTAACACGGCTCGATAGACGTGATGGAATAGAGATGGTGGGTAGGTGGTAGGTAGGTAGATAGATGGACGTACGGATAGATAGGTGTTTCACGTAGGTAGACGCTCCTCCCTGCGTCGTATCGTCGCGGTATCCCAGTCACACGTGGTTATGTGTTGTGTGTCGGACTTCGTGACCCGAGCTTGAAATCAATTGTCAATGGGGCGGTAACCCGGGGCGAGAAAACTATTCGATCCGAGTTTCCATCGGCATCGATTGCCTTTTGTTCCGAGAATTGCGCTCTACGGGCGAGCTTCGTGCTCGAGATCGTTGTCGGCGTGAAAATTACAGCACGCGGCTGTTGCTGACGGATTGACAGTAGGCGCGCGATAACTGGTGCCGTGCTCTTTTTTGTCGCCGACGGGCAGCTACGCTCGTTACGTCTGTATCCTGGCTTAAGACAGAGTCAACTGGAGAGAAATCTTTTGTAATCAGTTGAATGCGTAATTAATCGCGCAACTTTGTACCCTTTGTCGCGCACGGTAAATCACTTTTGATAGTACTGTCAATGATACGCTTGCGACGTTTTAAACGTTTTAAACATCTTAAACGTGTTTTGTTATAACGATCAATTTTTCGTCGCCCTCATCAATTAGTCGCCTCTTTCATTTAACCCTGTTACGTACGTCAGCGTTAACCAATACCGTTTCATATAGCTAGAGCTAAGAAAAATGTGAATCGATCGTTCGAACAAACGTAATATAAAACGTATATATATCGTGAAGCTTAGAAAACGCGTAATTTAGCGTGGACTGAAAAGGAAGCAGGAGCAACGGTGATCGGGTTTTCGGAGGGTCGTGAAAGGCACAGGCGGATATATCGGACTGCCTCGTGCCACCCACGCGAGGGCTTTTCACGCCTCTGACACGACTAGTTCCTTTGCCGAGGCACCAAAAGCCGTCGTCGATGTTGGCCCTTCGGATATCTCGGCCGTGACAGATAACACAATGGCTCTAATACGGCGCACTGTGAAAAGGGTAAAGAGGTACCCACGACCACGGCGCCGATGAATGGTGGCACAAAGAGAGAGAGAGAGAGGGGCTGCACCTATCTTATCGGATCTCCGAGTTGCGCCGCATCGAGCAACTCTTTGACAGTGGTGCCCATTGTTCCACGTGGTTTCTTCGACCGTTCGCTTTCAGCCCGTGATCCGGACTTTTGCTCCGATCGCCTTCTGATCTTACCGTTTACCCTCGATCTTGTTGTTGTCCGTTGCATTTAACGATGCTTTCTAGATTCTTCTACCCGTCTGTGAATCTTTTTTCCCATTTGCGAGAATTTTTTACAGTTTGAACAGCGAAACGTTACTAGTCTGTTCTATTCATATTCGAACAAGAAAAACGAATAAATTATACGAATTATACAGAAACCAAGCCGATTAAATCCGTCGAGATTGGCAGTTTGATTCTTAACGAATTAGTTTGCGGAGGGACAAATTGAGTCGAGAGAATTATTTTTTATTTTCCCAAGACGAATAATGAATTTATGAAATGTATATAAAAATTTATATCGCAAGGAAAGTACCTTCGACGAAAATATCGAGTGAAACGTTTTACTTCGAACGACGATTGAGATACGTAAGAAAGCCGTAAAACGTTTTCTCCAGAATCATGCGAAAACTCTGTAAATCTTATCGTAAATCAGCACCGTAACCTCCATAAAAAGCTACTCAAACTAAAGTAACGAATTTCGTTCGGGCTGGCTGAAACGAACCGCTGCACTTGACAGAAGAGCATCGTTGTTCCTGGCGTTGACTCAAGAAGAATGGCCGTTCGATACACACACCCACGTCCCGATCTTTTTTTCCGGTGTTTCACGAGGAGGGGGTTTGTTCCCTGTGAAGGGCTCTTTCTTCGTCAATGGAGAAGAACTACACGGTTATACGTGTCCCACGACCGATACACGTGCATATTGAATACACATCGCGGCACCGCAGCGGATTAGAGATCTCCGACCTCATTGTGCCTGTCTCGTTAATGGCTGCTCGATCGTTTCCATAAATACTCGGGTGGTCGTGGCAATTTTCTCGCGGCCAGCTAGTATCTCCGCTCGATATCGAACGGCGAGCGTAACGCCTTCGATTACAACTATAATAGAACGCCTCCTCGGCCGTGCATCATCGACGTTGAATGACTTAATAAAAGAATTTCGATTACGCCAGTCGAGATTCCAGCGGGCGTCGCGGGCGAACAAAGGGTCGGCCGACCTCCCACCCGAGGCTGCCCGACTCTCCGCTTTGCTGGCCGCTCTTGTCCGGAACTCTCTCCGGCTGAGGTGCGAGGAAAAGGCCTTTCCTGGCCAGCTAATGGCACGGATTTATGTGGGTTAGGGCGTCGACTCTCCCGTATGCAAGAAAATCTCACTTGCTTCAGCACGAGCACCGTGACTCATACGCGTCTGCCCACCTAATCCGGTGCTCGCTTGGCTCGGTTACTCGCGTCAAGGGAAAGGGGGCTGACAGAGGAGGAAGAAGCACAATGAAACGGGCGAGAACGACAAGTTGGACGCGAAACACAATGCGGGCGTGGGTCCTGGCAACGCGGCCAACGAGGCGAATCTCGTCGCAATTTTTTCCTTCTTTTCCCCTTCGTTCCATCCTGCTTTCTCCTCGGATTCTTTTCCCTGTCTGTCTTTGGTCCCGCGGCGTCTCCTACACTTTTCCTTTCGTTTCGCGCGTTGTGTCATTCCGACTCGTGTTTTCGCTGCGTCTTTGTCATGCCGATGTCGTGGATCGCGTCCGCGGATGTCGTCGAGCCCTTGCGCGAGGCATTTGCTTCTTTTTACTACTCTGTTCGTTTCTCTTCTTTCGTTTTATCCTTCTCTCTTCCCAAAAGTCTTTTCCTCTGTCCGCCTTTTCTTCCATACGATCTCTCCTACGTCTTTCCTTTCAAATATCGCGTCAGTTCAACGCGCCTTTTCGTTGCAGTTTCGCCGTATTGGTATCGCGGATCGAGTCTGAGGATGTTGTCGAGCTGTTGCGCAAAGGTTTTGACCTAGCTAAGCGAGCGCGCGCGGAGACGCGCTTCGCGCCCTCGTTACGTCGCGTGCGGAAATCCCGCGCGGACCTTGAAACCATTTTCCAACCATCGAGATCGACCTGCCACCGCTCTCTCGCTGCTCGCCAGAGCGAAAACCAGCGCCATTCTTGGAAAAGGAGCGCGGCCTTTTAGACGCGGCCTCGGGCACGCTTTTCGACCACGCGATCATTTTCTATGCCTGTATTTTTGTACAAGTGCCACAGAAATGTTTCGAAGAGGATCGATCGATTAGTTAGACGTTCGAATAGTCTCGTGCCTTTTTACGAAATATAGTTTTGACTTTGAAGCGAGTAATCGAGGTTAGCTTTGTTCGTAACAAATTTATCACGACGATCATCTTTCCAGATATCGTGCTTAGTTCTTACTGGGTAATTGGAGCGTGGATTTTTACAAGGTCTGGGTTTAGGTAGCAATGAAATAACGGTGAACTAATTTTTTATGAGTAACTATAAAGTTGTTTCTCAAATAAAAACGTGAGTAATCTCAATTTTTACAAAAGGAAGGCACAATGCGCATATCGTAGCCTTCTCGACCGTAAAATGAGAAACGATATTACTCAAACGACGTTGGTTTTTTGAACGATTTTAGCTTTTACGAAAGTAGAAGCACGTTTCAACTTCGAACGACTCAACAAAGTTGATACGGTAAGATCTGGTTTACCTTTGCGAGCGATCCGAGTATAATCCGAAAATTTGTATGGTTGTACGGTAAAAGAGACGTAACTTGTTGACAGTAGCAGCACGGATGAAGACGAAGGGAGGAGAAAATTAGTCAGGAAGCCGCGATAGCGTGTGATTTAACGGTATGCATCTGGTTCGATCGTTCCGCCCGTATTTATTGATATCGGCATCGCGTTAATCGTCCTTATCGAATCGGGGCCGATGTGCAGCTTTGCACATGGCCGCTGTTATACGCCGATCGTCGTGTTACAGCCGTGTAGAGCGAAGAATGCAGGTATACACAACTTGAGCACCGTCGAGGCCCGGTGATTTACGATTAGGTAGTCCAGAAATCGACAGTACATTGCCAATAAGAAGAAAATAAATGTTTGCAACAAGGCCTGGCGGGCACGATCTACGACTAAGTAAGCTGATACGCTCCCGTGAGCGAGTTCGATCCGGCAGGTTCTCGAAACACGACGTGACCTTCGTGGCTAAGATGTATCGAAGGGGTAACAGAAACTTATCCGATCGAGAGTGACGAGAAATTTTACCGCGGAGGCCTTATAACGTTGCTGGAATCAAATGCCAGCGCCGAATCCGCCATGTAAATTTACCGTGTCCGTCGATTAACGATAACATTAAGTCAAACATCGTAGAGCACGATGTACACGGACACGAGAGAAAGACAGGCCTGGCACGAAAAAAGAAGAAACCCCGAGCGTAGCAACGAGAGTGGAGAAGACGCTCGAATACCTACTCGAACGTGACTGGGGGCGGGGGGGAATGGAACAAAAAATATCGTTTCTTCCTTCCATTTCCTTTTTGTCCCAATCCTTTTACTCTATTTCCTGGTTGTTTATGCCGATCGCAATAAAAGTGAAACTTCAAAGTGATCCCTTCGCAGGGTAAACACGAAACCGCCCTACGTTTCTACCTATTCCTTTTTTCTACCCATCGAGACATTCTGATTTTATGGCCCGATGGCGGCCACCTGTTTCGGCATAAATGCTCCACGTTTATACGCAACGGACAGACGATCATCGTCCGCTGTTCGAACGGTGTGCTTAGGATACATTTTCAGACGATCACAGGTGCCGACAAAGAAGGAATCGCTCCTTTTAGTCGTGTTAATCGCGTTCATCGAGGTATTGATCCATCCGACACTATCGGTATCAGCATCCTCGCAATTCGCTTTGAGTGACTGACGTACGCGCTACGACGCTAATCACGGTTTATTGGTCGGTCGTTTGTAATTACCGCGTACCCTTCGGTAATTCGCGCAAATTTTACTGCTGGCAAACAACGATTTGAAATTACGTTTTCTCCGTGTTCGATTTTACGGATATGGACGTCGAACACACGATAGACGCACGCTGCGAATGGGAAACAGCGTATTCCACGCGAGCCTTTGTAAGAAATTACGAAGGCAACACCTTCGAACAATGGCCGCCAGGCTTGCACCCACACGTTATTCGACATGACATCGTTGCCGTCACCCATAACTGTCTCCGGAGCTTCGTCATAAACTGTAACGAGCTACCGTGCACGCCGGCTATTTATGACCGCGTAAAACCAAAATTTTACGCTGTTCCCGCGTGTTACGCCTCTCGATCGTATGATCTTGTTAAAGAAGAGCCGATCCTTTTAGATGAAACGACCCTGCTCGACTCTGCGCTGTATTTCTTCTCACATCCTCCTAACGCCTGTGCGTGTATCTGAGTTTTGAATAAATTATAAGGCACTTCATTTCGAACTTTAAGGTGGAATATAGAAGCGCGACGTTGAAATTTATATAAACCGAAACGAGAAAGTTATACAAGGTATACGGAATATGGAAACATTGTCAGGACGTTATCAAATTATTCGTATGCGGTACGGATTGATCGTAAAGCGTCTTGTCCGAATATATTGACGTAAATATTTAAAAAGATACAGTGAGCGACTGACGTTTCCGTTCGGCAAGATTCTGTTTACGTATTACCAATTTCTAGTATTATGAAGTAACGAAACGAAAGTTACTCAGCCTTGTAATCTTCGATAACCTGCGAAACAGATATTCTTTGGATCTCGTTGATCGCGCATCGTCTAGATCCAGACGATAAACTAAAAGATGGAACGTATCTGATATAATTCGTAATTCGTAATACGTCCATGAAACTCCTATACCAGATACAGAATAGAAATATTCTAGCTTCTATGCTATGAAAACGAAAAGACGTTGAAATTACAACGATTAAAGTCCAATTTATTCGTAAAATTGTGCCATTTTACAATCTCCGTTAACGCGCAAAGCTTCGAGGCTAATGTCCGTCATTTGCTTCGTGAATCTTTAAACTCGTATTCCGTCTGGATTCCGACAGCGACTCGCAAGCGTCGTCACGTAGGTTAAATCGGTTATCATACGGTAGTACTCGCGGTGGAATTTCGCGAGTGTGTGTGTGTGCTCTGCTCGTGTGCGTTGTTTCGTGCGTGCGTCGATCGTGCATCAGCAGATGACACTTGCCGCCCTGGTCACGCACAAACTATATTCGTCTCACCGTCCACACAGGGGCATACGGAGTAAAGAGCGACCAGCGGTCGGCACGATACGATGGTGTAACAGGGACGATCGTGTGCGATACACGCACACCGAATCCGCTCCGGCGAGGGTGAAGACACTTCAGGGTCAGACATCTGCGCATCGATATGAGGACCTCGTATACCGCTCGCACCGGCTCATACTTATGTTACGCTTAACTGGCAGCCACGGCTTCGCTACCGCTTCTTGGCACTCGGTTATGTCCGTGAGATTTTTTCCAATACACGGCTGCTCGTATTAATTGCTCGCAGGAAATGTTCGGACGCTTCTATCTAGCCGACGCGACGTTCTCCTACGAGTCTCTGAGGAATAAAAACTCATCGACTCCGGTTTTTATTGGTTTCGTGATCTCATCGTAAGTACACGATTAATATGCGAGTTTCGAGAAACCAATGATTTACTCTGACACGTGTATTCGTCGCGGAAGGATGACCCGAACAAGGTAGATTTAAACAACAGTGTTCGCTTCTTTCTCTCCTTCTTTTTTCCAATTTGTGAAACTGATTTATCATTATATTAATTTCATTTGGAATTTTTCCTTGAAATAGTCGTAGCAACTTAAAGTAGTCGTTCGCCGCACAATATCGAACATTATAAGTAATTCGTATTTAATATTGCCAGTATGAAGAACATACAATTTGCCTTCATCGAGCCAATACCAAATGCCTACGAGCGTGACTCGATACTGTAAAACAAGGGCTTGAGAAAACAGTGTCATAAGAGGTATTGCGAAATACCGTGTTCCAAATACCTATCTTAGTAATTTATTACACCTACCTAAAAATGTTCTCTTCGATTATCCTCCAGAGAACGCAGCTTATTAACAACGAAACACCATGTGCAAGTAACAAACTCCGCTACTCCATTATCCCTAACGAATATACAGAAATCCACTAAGGCATCCACCGATCAATTCGATTTCACAACCGTGCTGTGTCACGGAACCGGTATTAGAAAACGGTAGAAAAGTGTCGGTCTCGAAAAAGTGTCCGATTTTTTTCGACCAAGCCGGAGTCACGGGAGCAACGCGACCGCGGGAGGAAATTGTGGAGGCAGACGCATTGTCATGTGCGAGTACTGCGCCGGGTATGCGAGCGCGATATGCAGGCTCGCATCGCGCGTCTAGAAACCCATAGTTAAGAGTTAGAAGCCCACACGGTAGCGAACATTGTTATTCAAATCAGGCATTGTCTCTCGGCCGGCAGATGCTAATTTTTCGGTCCCCGCTTATTACACGCTCGACCGTTTCTAATGCGTTCGGATGTAGAGCGCTCTGCGAGCTTTACGAACCGTAAGCAGCGTTCCATCGTGTTCGAGCCGATTTCACGATACGCGCGACAACTTTACCCTCTACGCCTTCGTTCTCGAGGTTCTTATCGTTTTCTTTAATAACAGACTGCGAGAGCCTCTCCCCTCTATATACATTCGGTAATTATTACGTCCGAGTCTTAATTGAAAACAAAGGAGCCGCACGTTACGAAGTTACAAGAGAACTTTCTCCTGCGCATGGATGTTACTGGCTCGCGGTTCGTTACACCGCTTGGTGAACTTGAAATCGATATTCGGTCCGCGTGCGCCGCAATGGCGTTGTTTATCGTCGTTTCGCACGATCGCGTGCCGAATTTCTGAACGATCCTCGGGGCGAAATGGTTCGACGATGATTCGTAAGGTTCACGAGGTTTCGCATTATACAATAGGATATTTCGCAGTTGTTCCATTTAATGGGCGAGTAGGAGTGAACCGTGCGTGTTCGTAAAGATGTTCTTCTGTAACGCGTACTTTTACACGTAAATAGAAAGTCTATTTAATCGAAAGCTCGATTATTACGCTACGTGTACTTCCATTTCTCCGCAGTAGTTGAGGATTAGTTATTCGAGTTCAACCGCGATATTACTATCCGTACCTCGTTCGTACCAAATTTCGATTACGGCTTAAAAACTTCTCCAACGAAAAGATGAATTTCTTAACGAGAATCTCTTCTACTGTAGGTAACCGACCGAAGCTACTGTCAATTAAGCTACTGTTGCAATTAAGCTCTTGGTTCTCGAATTCTACCAAACAGCTCTGAACTCTCAACTACCCCCGAAACTAGCAGGCAAATATCCCGACCGTGCTATAGATCGAATGTACGGTCGATCGTTCGGATTCGATCGGCAATCGAACGGTGGCGCCGATCGTGCTGGTACGTACGTGTCAAGCGTAACGCGCTTCGGCGCTGCGGGATATTTTCGAAGGCGAGCGATAGAGACATAAAGAAGGGACGTGCGACATCCTGCCCCGCGGGCGGGCATTGGCGAGGTATAAATCATCCGCGCGAGGGATTGCATTTCAATGCTCCGGGCTGGATAAGTACGGAGCGCGTAGAACGCTCGGCTCGACTCGCTCCGAGACCGCCGATAGTCGACTGACCGGACTAAGCTTTTATGCATCGTGCGCAACGACACTGCCACCGGCGTGTCGGAGGTGCGCATCCCTCGTTACAGATGCAGGGAACGCGTATCCGGCAAGCCTCCGTACCAGGACGACGACGAGGAGGGCCAGCTCTCGGAAACTCCAACCAACAGACCCCACCTATTCTCCTTTCTCTTTCTTTCCCTTTCTTTCCTTCTTCTTTCCTCGCCTCTCTTCACCCTCCCACAAGCACGTTTGTTCGGTTGACTCACCCGCCGATTCGCAGTCGAAGGGAATCGGCAAGCACGAAGCAGAGCGGCGCTCCGTTCGACGCGCACCTCGCTTTGCATCCAGACGATCGTTTCCTAGGCGCACCTGTCTACAGCTTGACCCACGTCTAGCTGTACTCGGCTTCGCCGATTTTTCCGATTCGTTCAACGGTAAAAAAGTGAACCGATCGAGATAAGAGGCGCACCTGTTCGTTCTGTAATTTAGTATATCTGATTTCTTGGTTTTTAAGCGATGGAAAGGAAGATGCGCTCGAGCGGCGGAGACGCGCGAGGTACGCTGGGCTGTGACGAATCAAGGTAGAGCATTAATATGCTAGAGCGCGTTTGTTTGTTCTGTGAGATTTTCATTGATCGTAGGTAGTAGAGATAAGAGTTGATCGAACTCGAAGGTTTAGAGATACCGTTATTTTTATGTAAATATCGGGGCAAGGGCTTTTCGGTCGACTTACTGTACCGTTAAAATAGTTCAGACTACTACCGATTCTAGTTTTTGCATCATTGTTTCAATCGTTATGGTTAAACCTTTTGGCTACATCTTTTTCGCATAAGTTTTTCAACGAACGCCCATACGCAACGTTCGACTTTATCAACTTAAGGATTCGAAATATCTATTCTCTTCGATATTGGCGAATTGTCGTATTTGCGGGAATGTATATTTTCGATAAATGCATAAACGTCCGCAAGGTAATCACGAGACATAAATTCGAAGATTATTCGAATTAATCGAAGCAGATGACAATGATCGAAAAATGAGGTATGTTTCGTGATAGCGTCTGTCGAGCACGGCGGATGACGGCGCAAGGTGCGATTAAGTACCTGGTTCGTTGCCGTGATCCGCGCGCGTGGAACGGCCGATAAACGAGCGGCGTGGTTCGCGGCCAATGGCATAAATCTCGGTTCGCGCGGCACGTATGTGCGTGTGGTACGAGCCACGCACTGGGCGTGTCGCACGCAACGCCTGGCACGTGGATAGCTGGATACGCATCGACGACTCCTCTCGTGCTCGCATGAATCGTATGCGCTCGAGCGGCAATGTGCAACGCGCCGTTGCACGCGTTTACACGTATTTCGATGCCAGCATTGCTTTCCATGAATCTGAAAAAAGGGAATTATAAGAAGACACGTTCGAGAGAAGTTGCAGTTAGTTTCGGGCAAATCGATGAATAACTGCTCTAGCTTTTATAATTGCGAACATCAGGACAATTTTCCACCATCGAATCGGTATTATTAACGAAATTTTACAAGGCGCAAATGACGAGCCAGTGGATGCTTATAAATTTCGTGTACGATGGTATTAGTATAATAACGAAGCAAATAAAATTTGCCTGATATATTATTAGCACGATCCGATCTCTTCCATCGATCTTTATAACCTGGAATTTGTACCCGTTTAACGTTACTGACGTCATTAGTTTGTAAATTATCGTGAAAGAGAGTCCCAGAGTATTTGTACGTTGGAAGCCTTAAGACTATTTTAAGACTAGAAATTTGAGATTCTTAAATTATACGATAAATTTCAATCTTAATTGAGCTTTAGAAATACGAATGAAAAGTTTATTCTAACGAAGTCGTGTGTTTAATCGCGCGTTCATATAAAAGACAAAAGCTTCGGTGAACAAAATATTTGACGTATATTTCCAACTGACTTGTGCTATTTTCATACATCGGTCGACAGATTCATTTATTATTCGGATAATTCTGTTCTCTCGAGTAAGAACACGCATTGTCTCTCTGTTAGAACACAGGTAGACGAACAAAGTAGGTTTTCTTTTTACTTGCTCGCGTGTACTGCTAAAATATATTCATGTATTATTCAGCGTATAGCCGCAGAACTGTTTCCAACTTACAACACTTAACGCGAAACACAGCCGTTTCCCTCGTTTCCTACTCCAAAATGCTCTGTTCAACGGTCTTAAAATATGCTCATTGTGACACACGCTCGTCGCCGATTTTAGAGTTTCGCGGGCATAATGATCGAGAATTTCCTCCCGACAGTGTTCCTTTTCCGTTGGTTAATGGCGACGCCGGTTATCTTCATTGTCATGCGAGAACGGACGTGTTCCGCGTTAGCAGGTCTCATTGCACGCCAGAGATAATACATCGTAGGCACCTGTTTAAGAGTCGAGCGCATAGAAGCGTGTACGAAGGGTGCGTAATGCAGCTCTCCGTGCCACGGGACGTGACCAGACGCAGAGCGTCCTGTGTCGATGAAGAAGAGGCACTGGACTCGGATGAGTCAGTCTCTTAGAATGTACGGTGGCGTCGTGGCCGAACGTCGCACGGGAATACGAAACGACTCTACATGAAAAAAAGAGGGATGTGGCAAAAGAAACGTATAAGAACGCCGCTGCTCCATGCTTTTGATACAGGTTACCCGCTTTTCCGCTCCATCTGTGCAAAAATCGCGCGTCTTATACGTTCGTTTGCTCGGTAGGTTCGAAAGTTTCAACGGAATTTTTATCGAATCAACGTTTTAGCTCCATTTTAATAAGGACTTTGCTTTTCTTTTCAGAATCCGAGTCCTCCAAGTGGCCTTTTGCGCGTCTCCGAGTGTCGTAAGTATCTAATTTCTCGCCATTGATAACATTTCATCGAAATAAGAACAGGTGGAATTATGCTATGCAAGAATCAGTTAATATTCTCGAATCGGCTCGATACACGCAAACTCGTACATGTGCACGAAAGAATGAAAACTTTCACTGCGATCGGTTATCATCGTGATCGTTTCGCGTGCGATTTTCCGGAAACATAATGCGGTCAACGATCGGCGAGCCGAGTCGTCATTACGACGAGACAATACCGGGCAAGCGAACCGTGATCACTCGTCGCTAAATTATTAGATGACCTACCTCTACCTCTGAACGTTTCTAGATTCCACTCATCGTACACCATTTTATACGTGCCTAATCGAATCGATTTATCCGCCAGGCGTTAAAAATGCCGAGATACGAGGTAAGAGTTGATTAAACGTGCCCGGAAGAACGACCTGGCCTAACCTAATGCTAGTATGTTTGCCCTGGCGAGGCAATCTGCTTTGTAAAGAGGAGAGTTCCCGTAATTCGCGTCAGCTGCTTCTCGCCAGACCTCTCGCGAACCTCGCCGAGCGTGGGCCGATCTTTCTCTTTCTCTTTCGCGGTATAGGCATACGCGAAATATAAAAGTGAATTAGGATTACATCGGTTTCCCTCTATCCAGCCCGTGGCTCGTTTAATTCATTTAATTCACACGTGCCCAATAACGTGGGTTCAGGTGTCGAAGCCAACACGATCTTGATATCGCGATTCGTGCTCGTACCAATCGTTTTGGAACATTTACGGGTACACGTAAGACATTAGGTCGATCGACGCGTTCATTTCGTACTGTACATGAACAGAGATTTTCCGTTATACAAGATTAGGTAGATAAGAAGATATTCGTGTTGGTTGATGTACATTATAACTCAAATGTATCGAGATACTCGCTAATTTCCGACGAAATGTAATTTCATTGTAAAGTTATGGATAGGTCGAGCTATACGATCATATTATTCTTCGTAATCGTCGTAATAAGCCATTAACGATTAAATCGATTTTTAAAGGCCAATACGAAATGATAAAATTGATGTTTCTAATCGTCAAACACTATGGAACGATTTTATTACTTGACAAGTATATAATATAATAAATAGTGATGGTAGAGTATAGAACGCGATAAATAGCAGAGTTTCAATACCTAATTCCCATTTATAGTTTACCGATTCTATATGGTAGGACTTGTTTCAAGGAAGATTACCAGAGGATATGTGAGAATATACAGAGAAACAATTTCAGCGAAATAAATTAGGTGTCTGGAGAGGAATTTAATGTTTCGCCACCTCTTCTCGCGATATCCGTAGGAGGATCTGCCATTAACCAGGCAAAGACAGGCTACAGGCGGTTAATTAGGTCGAATGTGTAAATTTTTTCGGCTAGACGAAATTGGCTTCGAACCACGATCGACCGATGTCGTAATACCTAAATGAATCCGCGCGAAAACGTATCGGCGTCGTAATAAATCCTGGCGTATCGATTATTTCAACGTGGGTATCACCGCTCCTATTATAGAGCGTCTATCTCACGTTTCGTAACATCGTCCGCGTGGAATGTGCTAATTAGTTCGAACGACGACCTCGCGCTCATGCGTCACTCTCGTGCAGAGATTTAATTGCACGACCATAGATACGGGGTTAAAAAAGATACAGCAGAACTCGCGTACATAGAATACAAAAGAAAAAGAAAGGAAAAAGAAAAGAAACGTTATTCGTTAATTAACGAATGTATCGATCTTCGTTAGACCGGCCGAGCTGATAGCTCGATCTCGAACGTGTCGACCCTGGCACCTCGGCACGCACGAGGCTCGAGACGGCGGATTCGCATTTCGTAATCGACGTCTTGAACTTTTACGCGAAGACACACGATCGCCGGTCGCAGAAATGAAAATAAGGCAATAATACGTTCGTGATCGTCGTGCTGCACTTTCTCGCACCGTTCTGACTACGGATTCCTGCCCTCCCCCCCCACACTTTCCTCTCTTTCGATCCTCTCTTTCGTTCTATTATCCATTCCTTTCGCTGGACGCTTCTTTTCCTTTTTTTTTCCCCTCTTTCGTACTTTTTCTTTTTTCACCGACCTGATGTTGCAACGAAGACGTCAGAGGTTTCTCACCTGGCCAACGAAAGTTGATTAATCCCCGTCAACGGTGTGTTCGATTCATCGAATTTAACTCGGAGGGAATCGAGCGTGCCAGGCCTTTCCTAGGACACACACTGCCACCGACGGTCGTCGAGCGAGGAACATAGGTGGCACTCAATTAAAGTCGTTCTCAAGCGGCTTCGTGGCGATTGGATTAACAGGTGGATTGAGTTTCTAAATGGCTTCCTCCCACGGTTTGCTCGTGCCCTCTAAACGCGTGACGCGCGCTACTTCGCCGTTTCTTTTCATCTTCTTCTTTGTCCTATTTCAAATTTGTATCCGTTTCTTTTCTCCCTTCGTTAGCGCCGCGCATCGAACGTACGTATAACGAGATATATGGACCGTCTCGTATACACAGGAGAGCGTGCAATTAACTGTCCATGGAAATTCGACGCGGCTATCGCGGTGAAAATGAAATGTAAATACGGATGTGTCGCATTACGCTACCGGCCCGTGTATAATTGCCCACGATCCGAGTTTGAAGTCAATGAAATTCGCTATCACGCGGCGACTCGATGACGCGCATGTATATTCAGGACCGTTTATGCAAAGTAACGCCAATAAATATGCAACGATGTAAATGTCAGATATTTGTACCGCGTTTATGGCCGTGCCACGACGCTAGTTACATACGTGCCGCACGTTCGTTATATTTCCGATTCAGAGAAACGATTATTTTGCGGCATACATATGTATCGGATTCAGGTTATCGACATCGATCTTTTTTTTCCCGCGATTTTTCGGACCTGTTCAGGTTATTAAAACGTCGTTAAAATCTTCGTCCATGTTACTAGGTAGGTGTCAGAACGGGCTATTTCTGTTGTTTCTTATCGTCAGTTCTTCTATCAAGAATGAATAGTTTGTCTGTCAAAAATTACATAGATTATTTCTGTTAGTTATATAAATAATTTTTAAAATAATTGTTCCAAAACTTAAACAGGCAAGCGCGTAATGAAAAACGCAAAGAGGATGGAAAATCGAATTTTCTTATAAAATTAAAATTGTATAAATTAATTACGCAGCGTAAAGTTCACGGAAAAAAAAGAAACAGATTTCTCGGCGAAGCGTTAGAGAACAACCTTTCTTTTACTTCGACTCGTCCCGATTCTGTAAATGCTGCTCGTCAAAGAGATCCGTGTTCTCGCAGACAGGCATCTACGCCACCGTGGACGTAATGGAAATTCAAATTTATTCCCACTGCCATTTGCGCGGGACGGTTCATTAGCACGGTCCGCAGCGAACAGCGTGTCTTTAACTACCTGAACCGGCCAAGCGGCGGCGATAATTTAATTATTACGTTAGATTTGCTAATTCGTCTTGAGAGGGTGGCACCGGTTCGCGGGACCGCTTTTTCTTGGGGGTGGTTTAAGTAATGAGCAGCAAGCTCCTCCTTTCGCCGATAGAATTCACTCTCCCAGTCTTCCAACGACTTGCCAGCATTCCTCTTGTTGCCTCTTTCGTCGTACTTTCTTCGTTTCACCTCATCCATGCTTCTCTCTCCTGTTTCTCTCTTTTTACACGAGGGATTAACAATCTCCGATCAGAAGGAATTGATTGCCGCTTCTTCTCACCTGACACGCCCACGTATATGTTTTTCTTCGTTTGCGCCGCGTTCCTCGATCTCCAAATCGAAACCATCAAATTAGCGAATCGTAAAGTTAAAATGGTATCGTCGTAATCGTCACTCAATGAATTCGAACGAGACACGTGTAAAATAAACTATGTATTACTGTAATATATCGGAGACGGTATCCGTTCAATTTGGAGATATTTACATTAGTTGATCTGTTTGGTGCGTTCTATCAATTTGATCGGACTATCCTTATCGCTATAACTCTATCACCATACGAGAATATCCGATATCGTCCGATTTTTAAATCGGGGAGCAATTATCAAATTCACTATATCGTTCGATCGATTCCACGTTCCTAAATTATTTGATTCACAGCCAAACCTGTGATCGTCACCTTAATTTTGCTCGTAATTTTAAAGATATCGCTTGCCGTACTAACAAAATATCGTGTATCTTAGCCGCTATATCTTTCCACAACAGTGGCGTATTTCTTCAACTATAACACGATATAAAGGTAAAGAGATCAACATCACGAAAAATCGAAACTTATCATGCTTTCCTGCGATCCTCGTAATTGTTCAATTTACAAATACTTAGCGTACCATTTGTCACGTTTTATCGATCGAATTAAGCTACCCTGAATACGTTATTCGTTGGTTTCTCGAGCGATTACGTGCACGATTTTCCCCTCTGTCGAACGGTGAAATTGATCAAGCACTCGTACGTACGCACACAGGTGTATGTAGGCGCGAACAAAGCTGAAACGCGATGATCAGAAGGTATCGGCGCAGGTGTATCGTAACGGCTCGATATAAACCGTGCGGCGCGGTTTCGAGCGTTCCGCGCGGAATATATATATCGTTATTTCATAATGGCCGCGGGTGGTGCGCTCGTCGCATATCATCAGGGCGAATTACGAAAGGAATTGGCCGACCTCGTGTGCCGCGGGAAGCAAACGTTCCGAAGCGATTGGTAACGACCTGGTTACCATTAGATTGGACGGCAGCCATGAGCCGCGAGGCGAAACGGAGGCCATTCTTGGCAAAAATTAATTATAACATAGACGGGCTGATTAATGACCGGATAAACATCGGCTTTCGGATCTCGGTTTCATGAATTATTCAGCCTGCATCCGACTTTGATAGTCCGTATGAGACGTTTAGAAACGATAATTCGATGGCTTGTTACTTTTCGATCGATAAGGGGTGAGATATTTTATCGATGGTTCCTTTTATGTTACTGTATTTTTCGATGATTCGCGGTAGCAAAGTTTTATTCGTTTCGGGAGATGTCGATTTATGCAACGAGGTGTGAGAATCAAACGAACGTCGTTTCGATTTTTAGAAATTATATGTTTTCTAGGGAACATCTATACGAGTAATTTAGAAAACTAAAGATAATGTATTTGATAAAGTTGCAGAGATTTACCAATGTCGTTACCATTATCTCTGGCTAGCGCTTTCCCAACTACGGACATCACTTTTCCCGCGACACAATTTACAATACCGAATCAAAGCAAATTGCCGTGCGTACCGGTCGGCCAGTTCGCATGCGTACAGCTTACAAATGCCCGACGATGGCTCCCAATTACGTAAAGTTATGACATCTGTGACACAATCCTGTACATGCGTGTATGGAACGCCCTCCTTCCGTGACGGTCGTCGACGTCCACTGACGCACCTCGATCGAAGCTCTGTTCAACTCTTTTTCCTTCTTAAAGTTCCATTTTAACGATTGCACGCATTCCTTCCATTCTTTTTATTTTTCTTTCTTTCAACCTCCTCAAATTTCCAGATTTTCTTCATTTTCCTCTTTCTCCTTCTTTCTCATCCTCTTACTTTCCTCTATTCTTTGTAGAGGTTGTACCATCTTTGAGATTTTTATTTGTTGCAACGAAATTAGTTTATAAAAATTTCTTAGAACTCTATTTGGTTGTTTATTTTTTATTTATTATACGTATACGTATTCGCCTACCGGCTTGGGACGCACTTCCTGCTTTACATCTTTGTCTCGTGAGTCTCATTTGTCTCTTACTTTTTTACATTTAGCGTTCTTCCTCCAAAGTAATGTGCTGCTTCACTAACTTATTACAACACTAGTCGCAAATTTCGTTGCAAAATTTCATTCGTTGCAAGATCTCAATTATCGATATTTTTTCTCGGCTTTTTTTCTGACATTTTTCGCAACTTCCCGAGTTTTCCAGGGCACGGCTAATTGCCACTGGCGACATTCGCTTTTTCCATTCGCGAATGCATCCGCGACCGCGTTACATCGTCACCATTCGCACACTTATTTGCGTGTCATCTCGTTCGGCGTATCCTCGGTCAGACGTATTGTTCTATTGTGTCCTCCTCCGTTTCCAATCTTTCGCTTGTCTCTGGAGAATTTTTTCGAAATTCCTTAATTACAGTCATGGAGTTTTATTTCGTGTCAATCGACACAAAGAAAGACGCCTAAGTGGTTATTAAAATGGATACTGCTTAATAAACATTCGTGTCTGAGGAAATATCGTTGAAATAATTTTACCACACAAAAAGATACTACAAATCTTCTTTTAGCCAATAGGTTAATAATCAAATATAATTATGGTCCTTCGCTTAACTTTATTCCATCCTTTAGGTCGTTTTATAGCGAATCGTATTTTTCTCTCGTTGGAAAGTTTCATAGATACATGTGTGAAAATGTGAAAGAATCGTTATTAATATGCGTAATTTTTCGTTTCAATCGTATATCAAAGGTTTCCCTAAAACGTTAAAAATAGAAATTAAAAGGAACACCCGTAGGAATTAAAACGAGCTCGAGACGCAAAGAACTTGCGCAGCAGGATCAAGACATTTTTTAATTACGTATACCGAATTGTACGAAATAATCAAACTATCGAGATTACGCTCATCTACAGAGATATTCAACAGAGTCGGTGCTTCTTCTTACGGTGCAATTTCAGCAAATGAAAATTACATTAGAAATTGATTCTACGAAAGGAAATTTATAAGAAAGTATTAGACGTCTTTTACGCTTCTCAGTAATAAGTCGAGTCTTCTCCTTTCAATTGAATTTCACGTGATGATCTCTAATGCTCAGAAGGCGTCTCGATGCTACAAAGTCGATTAGAAAATCTAAGAAAAGCCGAACAAACTTTGTTCCGCTCTGTTGCGTCGGAAAGATCGCGCGATGCCGCTCTGACAGGCGTTAAAATCACTGGAGAGCGTGACGTTCGAATGCACCAGATGCGCATCGCGTGCACTGGGCGTTCATGATTGCAAATTGCGGGAAACATTCGAAAGCATCCGGGGCTGTCGCAGGCCGATGTTCCCTGATTTTTCTTGCACGATGTCGAACCACTCACGCGGAAACTGCTGTTCTTACTTAATCGCCAATTAGCTGTAAGTGTAACTTTGAGGTATTTGCTGCCTTTCGGTGTTTCGATCGACGCAGACTGCCGTAACATGATCGCTTACAAAGTTGATTAAAAGTGACTGACGTGTTTGGTCAGCTGACCTAGGAATTCAATTATATCTGCATTTAGGTATAAAATTTATTGGTTGTAGGTGTATATATACAGAGACTCGCTAAAACGTTTGGATACATACAACAATCTTTTTTGTAAATAAGTTACGTGAAAAAAAAAACTGAAATTATACATAAAATATTTACATACCCTGTAACAGTGTAAAAGACTTTCGATAGTCAATTACTAGATATATTAATAAGCTTCGTTATTTAGTTGGGCCTATCGTACTAATTATATATTTAAAAGGCGAGTACTTAATAATACGTTTGTTGTAAATGTTTGTAATTTCCATATACAATTTCAGATTGGTTTGCAATTTTACCAATACGTCTAACCAAATCGTGTCTCGTTAAGGTATTAATGAAATTTAAAAAAAGTTTCGTATAATACATATAAATCTTCAGAAAATATTCGTGCGTTCAAATACTTTCCATCTTTTTGCTCTTTCCATTTTTCTTACAGCTTTAGTCAAACGTGTATATAATCGGATTATTTAATACATTTGCAAGTATTGTGCGATATAGATTTTCTATCGATCTGTTACATGGAATTCTATTAGGAAACATTGTCGCGTCGTTTAATTTTTCTCTCAAGATCTGCTGCTCTAATTTCACATCAATCTTAAACTCGAGAATTAAACATAGAACGCTCTCGCTGGTCTCCTCCAATTATGCGAATGCTATTCCTAATTTCCGTGTTCAAATTTCGCACGTTTCCCCTGCCACATCATCTCACCGTAGCCCCGTTTTCGAGTTATTAATCGCCGCGCTGAGAGAAATCAACGTTACAGCGGCACAATCTCGCAACGGATCCCGCAACCGACGTAATTGGATTCGAGCTTAATACATTTATAATGCAAAGTTATTAACCTAACTAACGTATGATCGCCGCAATTACGTGGTTGTGGGTTTTGCCGGCTTAACGAGCGATCTTGAGAAACCGTGTGCTGCCCTGACGAAAGCAGTCTAGTGGGCCGGTCGACGACGCCGACCGAAAGAGGGATCGTCCGTTTCTTCCTTCGATCGAATCATCTTTACGCTATTTTCCGCTCGTTCAACAACCTATTTCTCTATCTCCATTCGTGGAATGTCGGTTACTCGTTTCGTAAAACGCCCGCACAAGTCCTACCATTCGAATTATCAGAGAATATGCAGGATTGTTAGATAGTCAAACGCAATGGATGTCGAAGTTTAACTCGGGCCGATATATCTGTACGTATATTCGAATATACACTGGCTTACGAAAGTATTTCGGCACTTACCACGAATATCGTACGTATTACATAAAACATGATTGATTAAGAAAACTTACAAAGATTTGCAGATTCGACGTGATAAAACGTACAAGTTTCGTTATTAAACGTGGTGCATGTCACATTGTACTGTTGGTTAAGGTTTCTAGAAAATCGTTAAAACGTAACAGCATCGTGCAAAATGTCAAGCAAGATTCGTACTCCGATAAAACATTATACGTATATCTTCGATCATTTTGCCGATCATTTCAAGTTACCAATATAATAAGAAACAATAAAAAAAAAAAAAAAACATAAAATCGTAATTCCAACGTGTTCGTTCGTTCGATCCGTTCGAACAATGAGACACGTTAAATGGTGGAGATAAAAGAGAACCGATCGGTGAGAGGTAGACAAAGAATATGATTTCGTTTTCATATTCCGGGGGCGGGCGTGGCGACGAGCATGGCAATGAGCCTGGCCAGCCTTACGACCGGAAGCGAGGGAGGCACACGCGCATCCGGTGATGCGAGACGTCTACGCAAGATACGATCCTCTCCGCCTTCTTTCGCCGCGTGCGATCAAAGATTTCCCCTCAGATTCGAGCGGTTCGATCCGAACGATGACTCGCCGCGACGGTCTTACTCGTCGAGGGAATACGACGCGGTAAAAAGCGAAGGTAGAGCTCGTTTATCTTGTTTCATGGTCTCGAGCAAGCGTGAAAGTCATTTGCAGGTTCATCTTCCTTCGATGGTTGTTTCGTTGGTCGCCGTGTGCGAACGTTTCGTAATCGTGAATACGGTGTTCTCGTAGCTATATGTGACGCGAATTCCGTCGCTCTTTCTGGAATTCGAGGCTGATACGGAATTAAGATGTTTCAGAGCTGATATACGAGCCTCTCGAAAACTAAATCCATTTTTTGCAGTTTTTCGCTTTCGCTTTCGTTATCTGGATACACGATTATCCAATTTTTGTAGAAACAAATGATTTATCGACGTTAGTTTGTTCGCTGCTGGAAGCTGACACAAACAATTGTAAATTTCAATGTAAATTTCACGAGATAGTTAGTCGTAACGTCATAATTCCCACCAAACTTTTTATCCGTGGTGGATATCGAGCGATTCGTGCTACTCTTGGGACATCCAAAAATGCATCAAATTCGTTCTATTTCCTAATTACAAATACGTAATAGTACGACCACTGTGAGGGGGTTAAAGATGCTTGATCGGCAGCGAAATTTATCTCTATTAAAATACGTTGCATATTAAAATTCGCTCGGATTATTTTCTTCTTGTTACAAGCTTTCTTCTAATTTGCAAGCTTTCCTTAAATCGCTTAAAGCGATTATAGGCATGTTAAAATATTTTTATTCAAAATTTTCACTCAGGCAAGAAACTCGGAAATTCCTCAAACTTTCCTCGCAAAATTGCAACAAAGTTTAGCATCGATTAGGCAAGGCTATTCCCTGGGAACGAAGAGACACGGTTGCAAGAATACCTTGCTAAACTTTTCTAATCAAAGTTCAAGCAACGGATGCACGTATCAAACGGGTTGCAACACGCGTCCTACAGTCGTTTCCCGACGGTGCAATTGTTATATTGTAGCAATAAGAGTTGCATCGTTGTATCGTGGCACGCGATCGAAGTGGTCCCCTATTGGTGAGCCTAATTGCAAGAACCACGGTATTTTCTCCGTCGCTTACATAACGAAATCGACTCTGCCGCTGCATCCGGATCTCTTTCCACGTCGAACCGATGTGAATCACCCCCTCACGCGAGATCGATCCGTGCTTCGCTCTCTTCTCGATCGGATCTTCGCTTAATTTCCAATTTGCACAAAATTTACAGTTTGTAGGGTCTTGGATACGGAATTTTAGAGAATTTCAAACTTCTTAGAAATTTCAGGAAGCTCGTAGCTTCTTCTCTCCTTACATTTTCACGCGAATATCTCGATCAATTTCAAAATACAAGACGGGAGATGTTCTTCTTCGCTCGTTCGACGTCGCAATAATTTCTAACGATCTAACCTAAACTGCTCGATTTTTCAAACAACGATATTTCTGTCTCTCCAAGGTTTATCGAGAATCGATTCGTATACGAATATGCGCGTCCAATAAAACCTGTCCTTTTGCAAATTTTATTCACGCGAGAATAACCGCTCGAAAGGTTCGAAAGGCTAGTTCGAAGAGTCCGCCCTGCGAGCCCATCGGCATTAACAGTCGGTTCGTGGTGTCTGGAAAGGACCACAGCTACCGTGTACGCATAAGATGTAAATGGTGCCACGTACGAGCTACCAAGACGATTTGCACCGCGAGGTCCGGCATTAGGGGACACGATAACGCAGTGACACTCTTTGAGACCCGCAACGATTTATCTGGGGGTTGTCGCGCGTCCATGCGACCGCGCATCGTGCATCACTCGCCGCTGAGGGACGCGTTGCAAGCGGATGCGCGACGGGGAGCACGGTTTCGAGTGATAGATCTCCTGGCCGAGGTGAAATATACTTACTCGGTGTAGCGTGTGCTTGGCACGCAGCGGATTATTCGCGAAGCATCCTGGCAAGCATCCGTCACACGGGACCTGGAGTGAATTTCCTGACGACTACCTTTCGGGGAAACAGCAGAAATTTGTCGCAATTTCGTTCAGACACGTTGCTTTATTTTTTAAACGTCTAATAGTGCAACCGTTTAGAAAGGATATCTTTTAGTTTGATCGAAACTTAAGATACGCAGGACGTGCGAGGAATTTCGTGGTATTCAAAGGAAAAGTAACTTCGTCGAAGAAAAGTTATTTCTGACGCAGTTCGTCGTACGGTTTGACGAATATCTTTTAATCCGATTAAGATTTGAGAATTTTCGAGACAAGTTAAATTTGTTGGCAACAAGTTATTTTGAAATCGTCGAAGAATCATATACGCTTGATCGGATCGTTATTCGAATTCATTCGTAAACTTTGACGCAGACGAAATGGTACGTATCGTAGCAGTACGTGAAGTTTCTCGATTCTCGGGAGTAACGCGAGTCGGTAGCACTGCTACGTTAAACCTTAACGATACGATAAAAGATGAAAGGTTTTTGGCACAATAGAATACATAATAAACTCGAGAAAGAAGTCAGCATTGGTACGTCCTATTTGGCGAAAACACTCGAGACACAATCGGTTCCCTTCCAAAACTTCGTCCAACATGCTAATTGTTCGAAACAGCAACAGCTCACAAAACCTTACACAAATTCGCGGCAAAGAAAAGATGGTTTTGCCGGGGTTCGTCTCGACGAGAAGCGAAGGAGACTGTCGGCAATATATTTTCAACGCGGCCCGGAGAGTGAATATTTAAATTCGAGTATCGTTATGCGCTTCGTGGCGCCAGCCTCTCTAAACGGTGCTGGTGTTGTCTCGACGAGCGAGCAGTCTCTCACTCCGGAGAAAAAACAAAGGGTTCCCCGTGGCCACTCCACCTGTCACGGAGTCGAAAACGCAAGACCAGTGGCAGTGTCGCGTAACGATTCCTCGCCTCCGGTCTGCGCGTTCCTCTTTCCCTTTTTTCTCTCTTTTTCACCTCTTTCTCATTTTTCTTCTCTTTCTCGTTTCTTTGTTTTTTTTTTCGTCTCCTTTCGTTTTCTCGTCGCCGGTTGCCCACGTTCGACCGTTTTCTCGGCGCATTCAGCGGAAATATTAAAATGCCCCGACGAGTCGTGCGCACGACAATAAGTTCTGTCGGCGCTCCGGACGTGCCCTGGATACCGGGCGTTCGCTCTTAAACTACCATCCGCGTATACCGTTTCCCTCTTCGTTCGTTCCTCGCGCCTCCAGAGGGGGCCATCTCGCTCGACCATAATTCGTCGGGGTGTCCCCGGGGATTGAAATGCACGCGGTGCACATCCTGTCCGGGAAAATTCAAATGAGCCTCGGTATGCTCGAACTCTGTCCGCCCGCAACCGCTACGAAACCCTCCGAGAGAGATTTGGAAATCCGCTCGACCGCTTCTGACGGATGGATTGCGAGACACGCTCCGGGACCACGAAAAGAGATCCGAGTGATAAATATCCGTGCACGATGAGCAAGCAGGTTTTTTTTCGTGGGGAGGAACGTGGGACAGTTGTGGCTTGTGGAAACGTAGCGAAAGTCAGATTGCAGGAGTGGGGAGGGTTCGTTATTGATATTCCAGGGTGGAGTTTCGAAATGGTGTGGGAAACGGAAGTCCATCAGGCAGAGGATTCGATGGTTAACCTCTTAGCATTCACCACGGAAATATTTCCCGATATAATTTTGTTCGTGCGTTACTAACGACGTTACCGATCGCATAGATAGTTCGCGTGTCTATTTTTAATTCCTAAAACGTGGGATGTTGGGTCGGGTAAAATACAAATTAATAATTCGTGATGTCTTATACAATTGACCGAAACACCAGACGATCGAAATATTTCGTGGCTTTGACGAATAAATAAGCAATTTCGTTCACGAGAATTTATTGATTTATGATCGTTGCAACGTTTACATCTTTAAATAAATGTTTGAAATGTTTGAAGGAAACGAAAATGAACGAGCGTTTAAAGACACTCGCGTGTCAGCTTCAGCGTCATGTTCGGTGCGTGCGCGCTCATTGGCGCCTTTTGAGCGCACGGCACCGAACCGATCCACCCGTGAAGCGAACTATGGTTTTATCAGCTCCTTCGATTCTAGTCGTCCGATAACCTCGATGTCTACGACAGAACAGCAAACATTCGAACTTTGTTATCTTCTTTACCGTCGATTGACAAAGATCATTTGCGAATTCCCCCCTTAATCCACATCGGCCTTGGTCAAACGACAGTTCTTCGATGGATTCTTAGTGCATCACAAATCGGTGCATCAGGCTAACCATTTGATTCCGATGTCGCTCGTTAAGTAAAGCAACGAATCTAGAATGTTCGACGAAGTTAGCGGATCAATGGATTCTGTCGACTTGGAACCCTGACGAAGAAATAAGATTTGCGAGTTTGTCTCTTTATTTCGAGCATTTCTAATTGAGCAGTTGAGATGGCAAACGTCGTGTACCCGAGAGGCTTGGAATCTCGATAGCGATATATTTCTGTTAATTTTGAAAGCTGGAGATTTTTAATGTTTTTGACACAATTTTTACATCGTTTAGCTATTTCAAATTTGCAAGGTTTATCGATTCAGAGAGAGAGAGAGAGAGAGAACAAACGGAAAGAAATACGCGATGTGTAGCCTTTTCGGTATACGTCGTACTTTTTTTTACTTTCGTGTTTTATTATGCTTTGTCTTACAATAGCCAGAAGAATTAAAATAAATCATTGTTTTTTTCTTTCTGCCTCATTTACCACTCCAACCCCTCAATTTTCTTCGTTGTTAATAAAGGAAAGTTAAATACGACATCAGACTCACCGGTATGCTCGTCCGAATATCGTTAACGATTCGCCGAGCCCGTTCAGCGAAGTTCTGCACGCAATGAACCAACGAATCTGCCTCTTCGAGGTTTACCGGTTTCTTCTGATCAGCTTCCACGTAGTTAAGCTCTTTCTTCGGGTCAGTTATTGTCCTCAAATTCGCTTCGTTCAGTTTCCTGTGCGCTGCGGTCGGGGTTTGAAACGACACGCCTTTCGTTAATGCTTGGTCGGTTCTATACATGCGGCGAAATCTTATTAAAAAGTATATTTTTAATACAAAATATTCGTCCGTTTAATATTTCCTTGTAATCCATACCTATTATTTTGCACATGTTGTCGTACGCAAACTGCCGCTAAGAGACAAAGTGCGTACATGGGATTCTTGATGTAGTGAAGAGGCATAATAGAGATCGTCTTACTATTTTCGACTTCGCTGGTAGAATCTACCGTGACCAAAGAATTTTGATAATTTACTTAGAATTTCTCGAAAGATTTCGCGTGGCCGGAATGTTGCCGTGCTGTTGGTTTGTTTGAAAAACGATTGCCACTCGCCCATCGATCGTTTCCTTTTTCTTCTTTTTTTTTTTTTTTTAACCTACTACGATTGTCGCTCGAAAACGGTGCAGCGCCTTCTTGCTCTAGTTTCACCTTGCAAACAAAATAAATCTTCGACAAGATTTTCTCGTCATTTTCACACAGAACTGCGTCTATGTTTATGTATACACGTCTAATCTGGAACAGCTTTCGCGTAGCGTGCGAAGAACGTTTGACGTTTCGAAAGAACCGTGATCGATATTAAAACGATCGTTCGCGGAGGATTCGCGCTAATGACAAGCTGGAACAAACGGCACGTAACGAGGATTAGCGCGATTTTTAACGAGTTTCGAGATTACCGTGGCTTCGACCGTGGGGCGCAATTACGCATGACTACGTAAACGTTCGATTACTTGGTTTCACGTCGGCTCGACGCGGCCTTTTCGCGCCTTTCACTTTCCCGCGCTTCAAACAGAAGTCGCAAGTTTAACTGCTTTTTTTCTGCTCGTCATCAGGATGAACGACATTAACCTTAATTCCGATAATAATACGTGTAGACGTTTTAATTGTCGCATCATTGAAGCGTGAACAGGGAAGTGTATAAAGTAGTTCCACCGCTATATAAAATAAAACTAGAACCAGATATACAGTCAGTCACAAAAATAGCTGTATCCTCCGTAAGAAGCTATTTTTGTCAATGTAGAAGCTACAGGGTTTCACTTCGAAGCGAGATTACGCGTATATCGCAGTCGTACGATATAAAAGAGCAACGTAACGCAACAGAGCTCAACGAAATACTATTAAAAAGCCGATCCACTTTTCCACGCATCACATCGTACTACGCGTATTCCCGTCTTTCTATGTTTTACAATTTTTTCATTCGCTTTAGACGAAACGCGTTAACGATCTCAAATTTTCGATAGATGCGCACTGTGCTCTTTCGCACCCTAATCTCGAGCATAATCTCGAGCGAATCCGTGCGACTGTCCAAAATTCTCGGACACGTAAAATGTAGCGAAGAATACGAGTAAGACGGTATGCGTGGAAGAGAAGGTATTTATCTAACTCCGTGCTCCATTTAAAGTTTGAAGGAACGCGCTCTCTCTCTCTCTGTCGAGATTCACGGAGCGCTCGTATTATCCGCGGAAATTGGTTCTAGCGAACGCGAGGTCAGGAAAGACCTGGCCGACGCGAGGATCGCGTGCAGGACCGACCACTCATCCACACTCGAGTATTAAACATAAGTGCCACTTACCTATGCCTGATCCTCACGAGCTACGGTCATCTTCGTCCCCTCACCCCTAGCTCTAAAGTTTCGCCGTTTCTGATCCCTTGGCCTGCCCTTGTTGTTGCCGGCACTGGCAACGATCCATCCCGTCTCACCTCGTGGCGATTCCCGTGAAAAACGGAGTCGTGGCGCAACCCGCCGTCGGCTGATTCACCTTCCGTACCCCGCAGAATATACACGCACGCGGAACGGTATCTTGGCTAACCCCTAGACCTTTGCTCCTCTCACGGTCTCTAGCGTTTTTCCTTCGAAGGTGGTCGAATATTTTGGGTCACGTGAAGTTATTCGGATCTTTCTTATTTTTCACTCGTTACAGCCATTACTGCGCTCGAATTACACGTTACACGTGGTCCGTGCAGGTTGGAAATCGTATACTCGTGCAGCGTGCGATATAACGACCAACTCTTGATTTCTATTTAAATGCGTTATACTGTAAGAATTTACGATCGATGGTGTTTCGTTCACATATAGAAATACTGACAAAATATTGGAAATTCGTATCTATAAAATCGACCGACTCTTTACCAAAAATTTCTTAAGGCAATCACGACCGAGGCGTGAATTTCTCACGTGCCCTTTCACTTTTATCGATTCCGTCGTTTCACCCCCGAAACGTACTTGTGCGTTGTACCAAATACCACGTATATCGATCGATTTTACCACGTCGCTCTATCCCGCCTCCGTAAATTAATAAGTTATTAGGCCAGCTATCTCTCGACCGTTATCCCGAAGCGATCTTTCTCTCGAATCTCGCGCGAGTTTCCATTCCATCGTCCTCGCCTCCGTCGTTAAATAAGCAGCAGCTTCTGGCGTGCACGAGCTCGGCCGCGAGAGAGCCGCTCGTCGTTCCGAAAGCGTCGGCCTGGTCTCGGACGAGCTGGTGGCGCGAGATCGTGAGAAGTACTCCAGATCAGCGAGCAGGATCTACCAGGTACATATCGCGAGGCTGTTAGAGTCAGATCGCTAACAAAGTGAGGATCAAATAATAACACGTTAGGATCGCGGAGCCCGAAGATAGATGGCGCTCGGTGTGAGTGAATAATTTGATAATGGCGGCGGCGGGAGCGACGCCGACGTAGCGCTTCGTAGTTTTCGCCCCCGCCGCCTCCTTCTAGGATCGTGGACGAGAAGAAGAGCCGGTCGAAGAGGGAAGATGATCTGCGATCGTTGCTCGAGATCTAGCACTCGTTGCCTCTCTCCCTTTTCCTTTCTCGTCACACCGTATTCTCTTCTTCCTTCTCGTTGCTTCAACACCGTCTTATTTTCTGCTTGCGTCTCGCTCCATCGTTTCGCCCCCTCGTATTCCCCCATCCTTCGTCCACTCGACTGTTACTCTCGATCTTGAAAGATCATGCCGCGAGATCACGGGGCTATTCGTGATATACCCGAGCCGCGGACGGGTTATGCGCGTACCACGAGATCGCCTCTTGCTCGCCCCGTGTAAAGGGATATTCCGGTGTTTTCGAAATTTTTGCAGACGGCCTTAATGGCGGATGATTGTGTGCCAAAGGTAACCCCAGGTGAAAATGAGCCATCCGACCGCGCTGAATCCTCGTCGTGGTTTGGTCGAACAGGCCTAACCCTTGTAGCAAGCGAGATCCGAAGGATCGAACGGTAACCGTCGATCGTACCCGTGTTTTCGTTCTCCCTCGCCGACCTCCCTCGCTCTCCCCTTTAGAGACGGTGCGATCACGACGCGCGTGCAATTTTGTAGCACTTTAGAGCGCAATAACCGTCTCTAAGGCGGCACCGAACGCGCTCGAGATACGCCTTGCGATCACGAAATCGAATTTCGAAGTTCGCCAGGGACGATATTTCTGCGAAGCTCCTGCATTCCCACGCCGAAGTTTCGCTAATCGTCGTTATTCTCCATTCGATTGTTATTAATCCTTCGGTCCTCGTGTAAGGATATTAGGCAGCATCGGACGAGAAACGATCGAGATACGAGAAGCTTCTTGTCGTTTATCGGTATATGTATTCTATAATAACGTACTTTATTACTAGCAACCATACAAACGTTGGCTCGAGTTGAAAACTTTTTCTTTCGACTCTTTATGATCTCTTTAGATTTTTACTCGTTGTCACACCGTAAATTATACCTCATATGCCGTAATGTATTTCCGTAAATATTTAGATCGATAACTTCTATTATATTCTATTATATAAGCGAGCCTCTCCAATTTCCTGTATCGTCTCATTCTTCGTCGTGCAATTTCGTTAAAAGCGTCGATTCGTATTTCCGATATCTAAAATCAAACACCAGCGAACAAGTTAGAAGAAAGGCAGAGCATGTCGTGAATCTACGAGATCGTGAAAAACGATGGCGCAATTATTCGAAATCGTAGCGATTGCCGCGGCGCGTACCGTGCGCATCGCTCGATTTTCCGCAGCGGAGCGCGTAATTTAAGCCGGTCGCGCGTACCGGCCATGCGAAGCGGCGCACAATTACTCGTATTTATACCGGCCAGCCGGCTCTAATTGCCTTGTGTAATTCTCATAATCGTAAATACACGCGTCAAAAGGTGTTGAAACCGCAGCACGCCTCGGGGAGGCCGGCGCGATAAATAAATCACGGGGCAAACGCGAGATACGTAATCTAATTCCGCGATACGGGTAGCGAGAGGCTCGAGCCGACCCACGAGCCTTCTCGTTTTAACGGAGACGAATAGTTTTACGCAGGATGACGTTGAACCTAACGTTTCAGGGATCAAGGTGATAACTACCGGGCTTTTGCTTCGAAATGGCGTCACACCGACGACGATTGCCTCTGTTTTCGCCTCGTCTCACGATCCGAACGCCTGATTTCGCGTTAACGTGCTCGCGGCCGAGATTATTTCGCGAAGTCACGTTAACTCTCGATGCTCGTTCCACGATAATGAGTATTTTCGTCTCACTTGCCCCATGTTTCCACACGCTTCTTCTTCCTTGCGCGCGACTGGTGAATCATAGATGCCACGGCGAAACGCGTGGACGTTCGATCTCCGTCGTTGGTGCGGATTTTTCGCCGAGCGTCTGTGGGAAACTATTCAAAATAGCCGACGCTCGATCGAGAGCATCTCGTGTTCGCGTTCGTATTCGTGTGCTCATTGTTGTTGCACAGGGGTGGGAGGTCGCGATTTTGTAAGATCGCACACCTCCGTAAATTCTCCGAAGATGACTTTCGTGAAGGAGAGAGAGGACGATGGGACCGAACGAATGGGATTTCTCAACCGCGGTCATGCGAGAGGCGTTCCGTCTCGGAGAACGATTTGTTCTCTTGCTTCCGGCACTACTCGCGACTGTCGCTAATAAGGAACAAGTTGCAACTGCCGTGGCTATAGCAAAGAGTGCGGAGTGCGGCTCGATTCGATGTTCTCGTTTCGTTCTACGGGAATAATCTTTGGAATATGTTTAAAGGAACGTTCCGTATGCGAGAAAATAATATCCAGCCTGTGAAATTAACGTTTTAGTCTTGTTTATCGTCAGACATTCGAATATTGAACTTTACATTAGCTTTAGAAGCATGAGAGAATACGAGTGTGTGGTAGTTTCCTTTACGCAACAAATTTTGCTACCTGACGAAGGTTGCTGTTATTGGTATTATCGTATTCCCACACACATATGCTCGTAATATGCAAAGATACAGGAAATTCGCGAAACGCCATTTTGCTACGATACATGCTTAGAAGGTGAAACGAATCACTCAGGTTTCCGTTTCTTGAATTTCGCACGAAAAAAGATTCTTCTATCCGTGAAAACAACGAAAACGTCTTTTCTCGACACATTTACGACACTACGACAGGCTCACCGAAATTCCCCTAAGTCGAACATTGTCATTCAAGATCGCGGGCAAAGGACGGTCGCGCGAGTCGTCCGGCTAATTTCCATTAACCAAGTTTCACCGAGCGGGAATCGCGTTCCATTCTAATCGATACCCGGCGCGAGGGGCCCCGGGCAAAAGGCACGCTTAATTCTAAAACGTTTCTAACGATCTCTCTGCTTGATATTCCTGCGACGAGCGCGAAATGGTGGCTCGGAGTGGCGAGTGTCCGGTCACTTGTCGAATTTGATCACGTAGCGTTTTAACGCTTTACATTGAACGCAGCGCGTGCTCTGTGTAGAACGTCGACGCGGTTACGAGCCGATACACGCCGATTTCTGTGTGCAAAGAGCACCATCGTGCGTGCGCGCGCGCGCGCGCGCGTAAGCGAGCGATCGCACAAACGCTCGTGCGTACGCATAGAGACGAGACACGAGTGTCGAGTTGTAAAACAAAGTAGTTTCCAGGGGACGCGGACGTTCCAGCTCTCGTTGGAATTTATAGAAGACACACGTCGAGGACGATCCGTGAACGCAACCTTTCGGCGCCGCTGTCCGATTCGCTTCGGGGAGTGTTTATTGACGCGTTTGATAGTCAGGTGAATCATACTTGATCGAGTTCGGGCCCCATGGAATATTGTATTCCGTGGCCGCGCGTCTGCGTTGCGTATTGTTCCTCTGATTCATTGGCGATAAAAGTTTCGTGCTGGTGGGTCTCGTTTCTGGGAGAAGGAAATTAACAAAAGGAGATAAATCAGGCGCGACGTTAACCGATAGTATTGTTTTGTACCATTTCGTTGGAGAATCTTGGAGAAAGTACGGGAAAACCTCGTTTATGGAAACGATGGTATTGGTTAACGCTCGATCGAACGAATTCTCGCACGGTCTCGCGCTATAAACGATTAATTGACGATACCAACGAATTAAGCGAGTGACGTGTTGCAGGTTGTAGAGCGTAATAGCACAATTTTCGAATTTTACGTCGAAACGATCGGTCTTGTACATCTCGTTTATTCTATTGTCAAATTTGATGCTATCTATACGAGAGAATTAACTAACGGCAATAGGAAGAAACGTTACAAGAGTAAATTCGCTACCACGGGTGCTACTTTTTACGAGCATAAAGCAAGATAACATCGTTGAAAATTTACAGTCGTTAGAGAAGAGAATATTGAACGAAATATTAGAATGTATGGAAAAAGTACGCCAGGCAGACGAACGCTAATACGGCCGACTACGTTCGATCGTTCCGACGAATACGCGTAAGTATCAACCGTGGCCGAAGCCGAACGAGTATCACTTGTAAATTAGAAGTTACACTGGTTAGACCCAGAATCTGTGTTGCACAACGTCGGCAGAAGCGACGAGCTCTAACGAGCGACTGTTGTCAAACGTTGTCGTGCCGTTGGTTGTCTCTGCCCGTACGAACGATATGCAAATCGGCCGCGACCTGCGCACCTAGAAAGCGTATAATTACCGCGCCGCGGTATTTTAACGATATGTTAATTGCGCAATCGGTGTCTCGTTGTAATTAAATTAGTAACTGGCGCGCCGCAGCGCGCTCTGGCGCACGCACGCTGCCTCTTCATGCACCTAGCATCGTCGAGAAGGTATCTTATGCTGCTCGCTGGGATACGTGAAATCGTCGAAACGAACTTTCGTCTTTTGTTCGTGCATCGAGCGAACGTACGGCAGGCATCGACTAATGCGCACGACGAGCGTACTCACGATATGTCGAACGCTGTCGGACCTGTGCCCGTGAAAATCAATTGATATGTGTCACGGTGCTCCGAAAGCTTCCTTGAAAACGCACCGGATGCACGATGGGGTGTTGCTCGGCCGACAGGCATTGTCTCGGGTCTCCCTCTTTCATCCGACCGACATGTCGAATGCTGGATGCATATCAATTTATGCCCCATCTCAGAATTCAACTCTCCGCGTCGGGGAGCCTCTTTCTCTCTTCCTTTCTCCCTTCCTTTCTCTCCTCTCTTTTCGTACTCCCGGCGCCTGGCCGACGTCCGGCGAGGCATTTCCTTTCGATATCACGTATGTTCTTACGATTCCCGGTGTACCGGCCTCGCGTCGCAAGTAAATCGGTTCTGCGGATTCCTCGAATGGAAATATTGCTGGATCGGTGGCGATGAGAGCTTACGTGACGTTGCAGGCAAAGGTCGCACCATGTTTAAGGAATTCACGGTGGCGCGGATCGTAATTGAAAGATCAAAGTCGCAATTAGATCGAGGATTTTTTCCATTTTGCAACGTGCTGCTGCAAGCTGTGGTTCCATTTTTCGTTACAGTTGCGCGATACAAATCGACGGAGGTTGTTTCAACGTGTCCGTTGCTCTCGAAGAGTTAATCCCTCGAAATCGGTCATTGTGCGATAAATATGTTACGCGGAACTAAACGTAACGCGTGCGCGTTACTCGTCAAGATCGTACGAGTAAAGTTTTTACCGTTTCTTAATGCTTCATTGTACGCTCAACGCGGCCATTAATACCGTAACTAATTTTTGACTGCGAAAAATATTCTGTCATTTTAATTTACATCTCCAGATTCGTTCGAAACTTTACCTTTAACGTAATTATGGTAAACGAATGGCGTAACAACGCTAATGAAATTTCAAAACATCTCGTGTAACACATACTCGCGGGAAGAGTGTGCAAGTGCTCCGATACTTCCGCGAGCCTACGCACGCGTATCAAAATATCATCACTCGCATCTTTCTTTGTCTATCTTCAGCGAAGATTCTGCTCCACCGATCTCCCCCTTGGAATTAAATCGTCCCTCGGCAGCAAAATACAAGGTTTCACTCGCGCGAAAGGAGACGTCGGAGCCGCGTGACGCGCCGCCAGTCGCGCAATTAGGCGGAATGATTGATTAACGAATCGCTCGGCGAATAATGATAGAGCAAGCGCGAAGTGGCTCGCAGGCGGCCTGGATATCGTCGAGATTTCGTGCGAGGGGCGAAGGGCTGGACACATCGCCGCCGTGGATTCATCACGCCGCCCCTGGCAGGTCCATCAGTATGCGTGGGAGTTGGCGTTTCGAGGACCAGGAAGTGGGTGTTGCTGCACTCCATAATTCACCGGGTGTGTGCTCGTGGCCTGCCTCCGTGCTAGCTGGAGCTCGCGCGCTCCACCGATCCTGCCTGGTCCACGATCATCGAGGCGGACGTGTATCCGGACGTGGCGCGGATGAAGACGTTGCCGTGAACGTTTCCAAGGGGCGCAACACGAAGTAGAAAGGTACAAATGCGGCCGCGTTTCTAACAAATCGTCGCTGAGCACGCGCCTTTAAAGGACTGTACACAGGATGGTTCGTCTTAAATAGGAGACGATCACGTTGCGGACTTTTGATGATTTAGTGCCACTTATTCCACCAGTCGTTTAACGATGCTCGAGTCGATACGGTTTATGGCGACACGTGCTGCTACTCTATTTTACCGTTTCAACAGTTTATTATCGTGAATTTGAAGTTTGTCGTAAATTTTTCTTTTTTTTTTTTTTTTTGTTTATATCGTTCGAGGACTGTCTGGCAAGAGGATAATTGGCTTATATTTATTGGACTGACTCCCTGCTGTCGTGTCACTCGTATCACAAAGGATAAAGGTTGAAAATGGGTTACCCAAGGGGTTCAACAATGTTATCTCTTTTCCTTCGTTTACAACCCTGTTATACGTTTCGAACCTTAAGAAATACGCAAGGTTCTTCTCTCTTGAACCTGGTTAGACATCCTTTGAAAAATGTTAAATATTCCATTTGTTTATTAAAACGAGGGTAAAATTGAAACGTAGAAATTAGCAGGGTGAAGGATCCTACTGGTACTCTGGCGAGCACGAGGCTGTTCGAGCTCTTCGAATTCAATTCGATCCATCGCGTTCGATATTCTTGATTTAAGTTACGTTCGGAGAGCATTTGGAAAAAAGTATTTCGCGAGATAAGGACACGTCAGAGAGGCGAAACAGCCTGGCGAGAAAAGAGAGGAAGCGAAGCTCGGGACAGAGCGAGAGGAGCCGCGATCCGAACCGGCGGCTATCTACGATCGTACCGGCAACCAATTACGTTTGTTGAACCGGAAAACGTCGGGTCGTATTCCACGGTGGAGCAGCCGGGGCCTCAAATTATAAATCAGACGATAACCCCTCGGCTGTATCTTCTTCCGTCTCCGTTTCTCTGTACGCGCGTTACATCGAGACAAACGCAAGACGAAAAGAGAGAAACGTGGTCCGTGGTGAATCGTGAGGGCTTTTAAGCTCGTACATCACCGTGTGGGTTACGCCTCTCGTATTTGCTTAGTCGTGCGATCGGCCAGGCGCGGATAAGCGCGGAGATGAAACAATTAATAATTCCAACGAAACGCCAGCACCGTGGGCCAGATGTTTCCTTCGCCAGCTTCTTCGTTTTCTTTCTCTTCTTCTTCTTCTTCTTCTTCTTCTTCTGCTTAGTCCTCTTTCTTCTCTTTCTTCTATGTAAACACACGTTCGTAATCTCTCGCTCTTCCGGCGCGCTTGTCCCGGTTTCCATCACTGCAACCCGGGACTTTTGTTAAACAAAGGTGTAACCACGCGGTCGAATATGAAAACGCGGATTCGAAAGCGCGATCGCGACTACGCGAACGCTCGTGACGACGGTGGATGAGAGAAATTTTGCGCTGCATTCTGATCCGGACTTTCACTGTACCGTATAATTCTACGCGTTACACGTCCACGGATTGTTGGAAATTTTAGGACGTAGACACACTGTCGGACGCTAATAAGATACTTTGTCGGACCGCGAGATCGGCGCACTTTGAACGATACTGAAGTTGGAAATCGTGAAATTCGTTTGTACTGGATAGCGCGAATGACGGTCTTCTCTTTGTTCGATCTGAGACAATTATTACAAAAATATCTCGCTGGTATTCAAATATTCGATGTTCCATATCTCTTCACATATCTCTATTTTCATTGAAATTAACCTTTCGGTATATATTATTTGTTGGAATCTTGAATTTGTTGAAATTACTATTGAATCTGTAGAATGAATCTCGAATCAATAATAAAAGTAGATTCCGATAATTCAATGTAGATGTCGTCGGAAATATTTTTGACGTTCTTCTTCGTACGAAATTTCGACGATTTCGTCGAATGCTTCATTGAAACTATTTTACTTTCCTTCTACAAACTACTTTCGATTCTAATTCAAATCTCGTCGTTTCAATAACGAAGGAATTACGTATTCAAATATACACGTATATATGTAGATATAAATAAAAATTCCACGATGTTTTCGGATTTCGCATCTAACAGTGCAATTTATTTGACCTAACTATCCGTTTACTATTACGAACACGCGTGTGCTCGTTGATATTATTCCAAAGCACGCGAGCGGATTTATGGCTGGAAATGGTTGCATCCAGAAGGATCGGGCCGTTTTGAGAATCAAGCGTCAGGATCGTTCTCGCGAGGACGTAATAGCAGCTCGTTCGGGACACCAGGAATTGCAAGGTTGCGCGAAGAAACACGCGATATCCCGGCCTGAAAAATGACGATACCGCGGGCTATATCTCAGCGTCTGCACAGGATATCTTAATTATCGGGCAAAAATTAATTACCGTAACGCCCACCGCGTCCGTGCAATGGAACGAAGGCGGCGGGGACTCCCGTAGGGCATTCGTGGGAGTAGAGCACACGGAGCTTGCCTGCGTTTCTAAATCGTGAGGCGCCAACAAATTTCCAACTCTTTCCAATCGTTCAACTTCTTACCTTTTATTTGAAATTTGTCCTTTCTTCGTCGATAAATCGAGCGTATTGAGAGCGTATTGAGAGCGTATTGAGAGCGTATTGAGAGCGTATTGAGAGCGATAGGCATTTTCGTGGATCTAATAAAAATTTAGTACCTGTAGGAAATCAGCAAGAGTTGCAAGTTAATCGTACAAATATTAATGAAATGTTTTTAGCTTGATGGATCGTATCGATAAGTGAAGGGAAATTGATCTTATAAATATTAAATATCTAGTATTTTATATAATACAATTTCACAATTTTCATTTCGTCTTACAACTTACATTTACATATTCTACGTTATCTCTCATAAATAACGCTTAAACGCTGGTATATACAAGAACGATTTATACGAACCAGATCTCAATTTAAAGAACGATTTCGAAAGTTGCTTCAGCCAACATATTTAACTCCGATTATCAGGAATCTCAAACGAACTTCATTCTATCCCATTAACCCAAACCTTTCGAACCTCCCGGCACCGAGTTCCGTGATATCTTCTTCTAATTACGGCGACGCGACGTGCTTTCCAATGCCCACAGCGACGCAGCTATCGAAGATCGCGCGGAAAGTTTGTAAAAGCGGCACGTATATGAATAGCCGATTAAATTCCATCGGTGTCCTTTAACGGCGTACATGTATCCTCTTCTCTTTCCCCAGTTAATCGAAGATCCATTTCTAGATCCTGCGAACAACGTTTCGCGTTCGTACTTCTATGAATTTTCCCTATCGTTCGTTCCATCGTATATCGGCGAAACACGGCGCAACTATATTTACAACCTGGTCGCACAAATTTTTTCCATTTGGTACGTCCAGTCGTTTCTCCGCATTCGTCGCAATATATTTCACACAAATATTTCAAAGGAAAACCCGTGCTTCCGTATCGTCCAATTTCAGCGAGAATTTGTCACGTTCAAATACAAAGTTCAAATACGATCGAAATGAATCGGAACGCGTTTACGTCTAAGGTACAGTGCTCCTGACACGGATGCAACGTTTGAACATCGTTTACAGGAAACGTTGCACTCGCATAAATGACACAACGTCCATCGAATTGACAGCCGTGTGACCGAGCTGTTACAAGCCGACCAACGGTTTCATGGAAGCGTATCGACGACGAAGCGGCACGAAGCGGCGCGGGAGAGTAACACGAGTAATTTCAGCGATGGAAACGGGGCCCGGCACGGTCCGTCGACGGACGGTGGTGGTGTGGGAGTCCAGGCTGTTTGGGTTCAAAGGTTCGCGATTATAACATTCCGGGCATGCCGTTTCGTGTGCATCAATTCGGTACGCCAGTTCCCTCTTTGCGGAGTTCACAGCCGCGAGAGGATCTCCTCTTCGACTCCCTCTTGTCTTTGCTTCCCTCCCGCTTCGTCCCTCGTCGACGGTTTCGCTCGACGTACGAAGCTCGAAAGAACGGCGTGCCTGGGCTCGTTGGAGAAGGAGAAGCAGGGCGATCCTTTCCAGGAAGGATCAGCTATCCGGGAATCGGTAAACGCTTCATTTTCCCCGCTCTCTTTTCGCCGGCCGTTCGTTACTCTTCTCGCGGCTACTTTATCCCACGTATGCACGCGCTCCTTGGGGTCAGCTTCCGTTTCTTCGTGAACCACCCGAGCGAAGGTTGTGAGAGGGAATCGTTCGCGAAAGAGAATTCTCGTTCGAAGAGCGGCTTGTCAGCGCAACAACCGAGATAACTGTATTTTTCACGGTAAAACATCGCAAACGAAGTACAGACTTTTTAGATACGAGAAATTTGCGTCTCGTTTCGACTTGCGAGCTGTTATATCCGACGCGATTAAGAATTTTTGCTTGGAGAAATAAACGAATAATCAAGATGTTCGTTTATTCCTCGAAGAACAGTTTGGTTCGTTCTCGTTACGAACTCTCGGCCAATATCGTCGGTGTAGGGAATTGAATGAATTTTGCTTGTGTAATTACGAGGTCGTAAAAAAGATCAGATGTATTTAAATATGGGAAGTTTAGTTCGGATTTGGATTTGGAAGATACGTATGTTTGATGTGATTATAAATTCTCGTTCGAAGAGTACGTAATTGGCCAGGTCTTGTGTTTTTGATTGATGACGAGATAATAACTAGATTGCGGATTTGTTTAAGTATGCAAGGTAAAATTGATGTGATTATAAATCTCAGAAAGAGACGAAACGAGCAACTGGAGTAAAGATACGAGGAAAATGAGTTTTTGGTTGATGACGAGGGAAATATAGGAGAAAGGAAATTGATAGGATTTTGATGAAGAAAAATATACGAGCAACTTTTTAGAGGAAAGGAAAGGTACAGAAAGGGAGAGAGGTTATGTCAGCGTGCTATTAAGCAAGAACGTGTTTAGTCATAGGAAGGTTTAATTGGTGAAAGGGTTACTAGAGTTGCCAGAGGTTACCGCAGCTGATTTCAACCATTGCCTGCAATCATTCTGTTTGAACCGAATGATATATGCTATGTCTTATAAATTAAATCAATTTCCATAGATATCTTCTCGTTTTCGTTTATCCTTCATCGTTAGCTTTACTTTTCGAATTGCAAAAATTCCATCCTGTAGGTCTACCGACCTGATCCTTTAACCCGTTAACTGGATTATTACTCAATCGGAAACATCTTATTGGATTGGAATTCGAGTCGTATGTTAGTGAAGACTGTTCGATTTAGGGATAGGAACATTTGAAAAATACTATTACGCGTTTTACGAAAGGTATTTTCTTATGCTGCGCATCCTTCGACACTGCGCTGACTTTGGTCGGTTCCGAAGGAAATTCAGAGCTGACCCGACAAGACCATTTTCCGTGACCAATGAACTCGCGCGAGAATCGTTCGGTTCACAAGCCGCCCTCGATTTTTCCGTGTCCGTCGACGGATAACGTGACCGACGTGGGTCGAGATTACAATAAGATGACGTCAGCCGAACGTGTAGTGGAGAAATAGGAACGCTGTAAACTAGATCACCGCGGGATTTATAGCCGGCGTTGCTTTTTAACCAACGGCTTTATCGCTCCATTGTCCCGTCGCGTTTTGTCGGTCGAGTAATTTAAGCGGTTGGACACGAGGTCACCGCTCGCGGTCAGCGTCGCTCTCCGTTGCCGATTGAAATTCACATCATCGTAAAACGCGAAAAGGAAAAATGAAAGGAAGAAAAGAGTAACCATAAGAGATTATTCTAAATCGTACCGTTAGGATTCTACGTACGCTCGCTGGACTGCGGATCAGCTGGCGAATAAAAAGAATATTAGCGTGTTTACAACCGTTCCTCCGGGTTTTTCATTTGCCAGCGTGCCATGCGTAACAGATAATGCTCCCTTTCCATCTGTCTCGAAAAAGAATTTCGTTATTAACTCTCGTAACGTGGGATTATATAGAAATCTCGCTAGAAATCGTATTAGAAACGCTTAATATCGTGAATATCGTCGGCGTAGTTTCTAATCCAAAAGACGAAACGCGTCTCATCGAAGCGTATAACGATTCAGAACGATCCTCGAGTTGAATTCCTCGTAGGACCCCTGTTCCCGCGATATTTCTCGGCGAGTTCGAAGCGGCGCGATCCAATGATGGGCGCATAAATAACGCGGGAAATGGACGACAGCGACAAAGCTAGCGCTGATTTCGCTAGTAAAGGCAACGGCGCGCGAGCGGCGACCGGCCAAACGGCCTACCGAGATGGATTTATGCCAGCGTCATTAGGGATTAATTATACGCCTTGTCAGGCAGCTGATGCCCGTTCTAGCGGGCCAGAGATGGCCCCGCACGCGAGAGTTGCTTCCATCTCGCGCGTCGAGACGCGTCGCGGAACGAAGAAGAGAAGAGAACGATCGTGGATCGGAAAAGGGAACGCGAAGACAAGCGACCACGCTCCGAGAGAAGCAACCTTCCCTTCGTGTTGGTGGTGCGAGTGCCAGTGACTCGTATGATTTACACCTCGGTTGAATATCGCGAGCGAGTACACGATCGTATTCCGCGCCATCGAATAAGCCACACGGTTTATGTTAACGTTCGACGAATCGTCCGATGAACGATGCCCGGCTTGTTCCCTAACGAACACCCGGTGAATTTCATTGGGCACCGGGCAAGATAAACGGCTGCTATTCGCCAGTATGATATGATATACGATGGAATCGAACTGGCTACCGCGGAATCGCGAATTTCAATCGTGCGTGAATAAGAAATGCAAGACTGTCCTGTTGTACAGCGTTCTTTCTAAGCGGAGTTCCGTTTAAGGTGGAGAAATAATATCGCTTCTTTACGCTAGATCGAATAGTCAAATTATAGCGAGATTATTACCATCGTTGATGAAACACGGACTATCGTTCTTTACGAATCTAGATCCGCTATGAATCTTTCGTTTCTCAGACTTCGTAATGTCTGAAGTAGCTCTGTTTTACTTGACGCGTAATGTCCGCGTACTAATTAAATTTCTATTAACCGATCATCTGCTTATGAGCCGAATAACATGAAAATGGAGATTGATAACGTACAATTGATTTTAACATCGTCCGTTTGTAAAACACGAAAAACGTGAATTATTATTATCCTTCTCCTATGGTCTTTGTACAACGGTTACGACGACCGAAAGAATCCTGTGTGCACCTCGTTGATACGCCTTTCTTCCCGGAACTGTGATAACGGATTCCCATAGGTTCCGTCAGGTGAATGAAAGTAGCGTTTAACCGAGTTGAAGATCGTTTGTGCGTACGTTTCGCGTGGCCATCAGATTCAAGGAAATTCAGCCGTCCGTTTTAGGTGGACGACCGTCGGTTAGGCAATTCGCGAAAGAAAAAGGAAACGTTGAAAGACGAGGACCCGAGGGAGACGCACGTCGACCCGCGGCTGAAACGCACCCATAAGCACCGAGCGCTCTAGACTCACGTACTTCCTTAATGCCGAATACGCCATCCGTTTTCTTGCCATATAAGTTTCTATCAAAAGGACGGATCGTAATCCAGAAATCTCGTCGTGCGACCCCATGGGAATACTGGCTCGGTGAAACTCACGCACCTAACCGCCCCGTTACGCTCGAGAACGAACGAAATCGCGGCTCTGACTCATCGTTTCGTGTCGGCGAAATGAATTTTTATGTTATCCTGCTGTTCTATTACTCGATCGTACTGGTAATCCTACGTGATCGATTGATTTCGTTACCGATCAACGCGAGGATCTTGTTACTCGTTGCCGCTCCGTATAAGATTCCTCTTCGTGCGATATCTTCGCCCGATTACGTTTAGTATATTGCGTTCAGTAATAGAGCGAATCCGTTGTTATCGTGGCGTTACGTAACGTCGTACAAGTAGAATTTCACAGTAAGAAGACTCGAGTTTAAAAAATCTTTCGTTCGTGTTCAGCCTACGTGTTCGACGACGCGTCGCTCGCAAAGTACGAACCCTTTCGCAAACGTTTCCCTGGTTCGGCGCAAACACCGCGTGAAATTTCAATTTGATCGCGTTCGGCGCGTCTAGCGTCTGTGGAAACGCTTCGTGCGACTAGCGGGCGATGAAAGATTTTGACGAATGCTCGTCCGCTGGAGCCTCGCGTTCGCCTGAAGTTTCTCCTCGTAGCGTCGGAGCGTGCTATACATTCGTCGGTAGGCCGGTCAGATCGTAAGTAGTAAATCGTTTTCTTGCCCCACTGTTTATGCAGGGTGATTGATGAAGTTGCATTAATATTTCCGTAACAGCGGCCTTTACTCATGGTGTGTACTCGTGCGAGCACTCGCGCGCTCGCGCTGCGCTCGTGGAGCATCCATACGTTAGCGGCGCGCAATAAAATATGTCTCAGCCGAGTAGATTTACGATACGAGTAGTCAGGGATATTTCTTCCAGCCATTGTGTCGATATCTTCGATCCTATTTGGTAATCCGTGACACGCTTTCGACGCGCCAACACGCGGCCATATTGCATCGGTACCTCGTACCGTACGAATTTTTCCATAGAAACTGATAATTAGCAGCCGGTCACCGTGCAGACGTTTCAATAAATCAGTCCACCACCGGGTTCAGCCCCCTCGCGAGGCAAGTGGGTCGTTCTTCTCCCCCTACCGTTACGAAGAAATTCTGCTCTGCATGCACGCACGCAGCGATAGGGCCTGCGGAGTCAGCGAAGAACCACCAGAGCAACCTGTAATTACGCGTATTGCGGATCGTTCTGTCTCTCCCTTTCTCTACCTCGCCGTCTGCTTTACTTTACATCCGGTATCGGGTCCGTGGAACATTCGGCGAAACGCTCGTTGAACTCGTTCCTACACGATCGTCGTATTTTCGACCTGCTACCTCTTCCACCTCCTCCGGGAGAAAGAGGATCCCATTACACACACGGAGGCTATTGACGTCGTTGATCTTCCTTTCTACCAACGATACGCTCGAACGTAGATATATAAGTATACATTTAGCGAATCGAAAGCTAAGGGGAATCCCTATCTGGGGTATCCCAATGTTGCGGAACCTCCGACTGTCTACATTCTCACTAATCGTGATCGTAATCGCGGTCGTGGTCGTGGACGAAGCGAGCAAATCGAAAATCGGTTACGATCGCGGCGGTCATTTAAATAGCAAGTCATCGCGATAATTCTCCGGCGCGAAGATTTATACACGGTGTTACAATTGTGAAGTGGTAGAGCGCTGTCTCTCGCGTGGTGCGGTCGCTTTCACTCGGGAAAGAAAACCCGGCACCGAATCCACCTTACCGGGGCCGGGGTGACAGAGATCTACGACAGGTAATACACGGTGAAAGCGGAGGAGGCAGATGCGACCAGGTGCGGCTCGCTTAAGATAGAGGTCGAGACGGATTTCGGAATCACCCGTTGGACAGGTAGACGAGCGCACGGCAGGTGTAGCCTGCAGGCGAGGAATCGCGAAGCGGGCTCGAGCGTTGCGTGGGCGCGTTTCTCAGGGTGGCTGCGATGCGTCACACGCGAATCGCACGCCAGAAAACAGGCACTCGTGCGACCTGCACGACGGCCAACAGATCGGACGAGGAAAACGAGCGAAAGATGAAGCGTTAAAACGAGACGAGAGTAAGGATAAAGCGGAACGAACGAACAGACAAAGGAAGAAGATGATATCGCTCTCTTCTTCTCCTTGCTTCTTCTTTCTACTTTCGTTGCTGTTTCCTTCGTTATTGGAAGAAAGTGCGGAGAGAGAGAGAGAGAGAGAGAGAGAGAGAGAGAGAGAGAGAGAGAGAGAGAGTACCAAGAGCTGAGAGGACCTGTAGGCGAACTATGCCGGGTATCCAGGCTGAAGGTTGGGCAGAGAACTAACCAGCTAGACTAACCAGCCGAGTAAACCAGCCCAGGATATATCCTGAGAACAATCGGACCTACCGACTGACTGGCGTGGGCGAACCACCGACGAAATATGCATTCCTAGCAAGCACCGGTGCTAAAGGGTTATTACATTTACGTGGTTCGGTGGTGGTCCAACCGAGATCTGATTTTTCGGTCGCGCGTGCTTCGGGACCTGGCTACCGTTTACTTCAGCTTAGCTGGAATTAAATAAATTTGACAGACGTTGCATCCTATAAACACACGGTGGGATAGAATCGATTTTGTAGGTTCGACGAATACGTTTGTCGGTTGATAACGATTCATCCACTTGCTGTATTCCTTAGGTGACACATCGTGGTTCTTTTGATAGATACGCGTGGAATCTTTTCGTAAACGTTTTGTAAGTAGGCAATTTTTAAAGTTTGCTACTTCAAATTAATCGTTAATCGACGAAACCCTATAACTCTCTACAAATTGAGATCAAATCGATATACTAAAATCTTCGGACTCGAAGTTCACGAAGGCGGAAGCTGAGTTGATCGCGCGCGTAACGGCGTTGTCCGCGGGCGATCACGTTATTGAGGAGCGAAGCGGCGCGGATGATAATTACATTTTTCCCCGATGCCGACGACTACTTTCGTGCTTCATCTCGCTACTCTAAACGACCGAACCTTTTTTTTTTCTCGTCTTTCTTTCTACGACGCGACCGTGGTCAGAACAATCTTGTTTCTAGCCGCGGGAAAGATTAGAACTCGGTTGCAATAAATGAGACGCGGTCGTGTCGCTTCCTTCGGACAATTCGCAGCCTCCATTACGCGCGATCGCAACTACAGCTGCAGCAACAGTGTTCGGTGATCCAGAGAAGGAACGTCGTCGGCTAACGGGAAGAACGGGCGCCGACGACGACGGCGAGGTCGATGACGACGGCGACGATGACGACGACGACGACGACGACGTCGACGACGACGACAAGAAGAAGGAAAAAGAGATAGAAAGATGAGAATGTCATTGGGGAATAATAGGCCAGGTTTGCGGTTGCTGGCAGCTTTGCGGATACACCGGACTTGAGTATCGTCGACGCTCTCCACAGCTCGTTGAATTGTCGTCATGAGAAACACGGAGATTGCCGAAACCCGCAGTTTAAATTAGAAGCGTACAAACTACAAATTGAGACTGCAAATTGCATCGTGGTATAGTTACGTATCTTGGTGCAGCCGCCGCGTTTTAGGTTCCTTCGGTGGATAACTCGTTCCACCGTCCGAAAGCACTACTCTATTTTCCGTACCTTTCGTTTGTCGTTACGTAAAGAGAAATGGAACACATCTATCGAATTTTTGATTCAATCGAAAGTTGAATTTCAATAAGATTTTCTTAGTGCGAGAATAATACATCTTTGAGCTTGCGCAAAGGAAAAGATTCTTTCGGTTTATTCAAGAAAAACTATTTGAGATGAGTTGACTTGGTTTAGATTCACGCAGTCGTCCGATATGAAAAATGAAATTTCATTGAACTTTATCGTATCGTTTGTGATGATATCGGAGCCAATGTTTAAAGCTTGAAGAATTGCGTTTGCTCGGACGATTTGAAACGTTTGAAGATGTTTCAAATTTTGTATTCCAACGTCTTCATCGTTAAGCTCGTGACTAGATCTGAAAAAAGTATAATTTAATTACGATAAACAGCCCATCGATCGGTGCTAACCCGTTCGTATCTGTTCTCTTATTTAATTCCGCGTAATATAGCCACAACCTCTATGCTCGACAAATTCTCTCCACTCGTTTTAGTTGGACAAATACCATGAAACTTTTCTTAGCTCGTTACTACGTTCATATCGAATAATCATATTGGAGAATCACGCGAGATTACCTACTTCCGACGCGCATCGTACGTCTCGTGCGTTTTTGTCGCGCGTGTTGGGACCTTCTTGCGTTATCGGTAAAACCGTACCGATTAACGGTGAACGCATAGAAACCAGGAAGTCGTTTGGCGAATTCTACGGTGCTCGGCGCGCCAGAACGCTGTTTTACGGTTTTCTCAGTCGTCCAATCCCATCGAAATGCCGGCGTATTTCGAACCGGATCGTAATTAACCGCCCATTACTTAGCGTCCGGAGACGGTGAAACCTTTTTGTTTCTACGAATCGCCACGCCGCGGTCCCCTTCTTTCTTCTACCGAGCAAACCGCGACGAATCCCCTCGACGAAACTTTCTAACTGCGAGGCCAGCCGTGGATTACCGAAACCGGTCATTTTCGGCATCGTGCCCCGCGGATTTGTCGAGATTGTCCGTCCGTCACCTAATGAAACACCGTTAAACAGTCTTAACGATCCACTGTCACGCGCAATCTCACCGTACGAAGTCCATTGATTCCACAGGTAGCGATTCACGGAGATTGGGAAAAAAGGAAAGGGGAAGGGAACTGGTCTTTCGGAAAGTACTGCCTAGATACCAGCTGCTGCCATTTAATTATTAGTCCAGATCAGATCGTTAATAGCGATCGAATCTCATTTGAAAGAAATTATTTTGGTTTACCAATTTGGTTTTTTCGTGTCGACAATTACGTTTCATCGTAACGAGCTAACTGTACCGATCGAATTGATGGCGCTATCGTAGGAGATTTATCACAATAGCTACTGTTATTTGAAATCGATTAATTACCGGGTCATCGAGGTCTCTAGGTTGTTGCTGACGTTCGCAGTCGCTGGAGAATTACAGAGGATACCGAGATAATGACATTGAATCTGAAGGTCGCCCGAAGGTCGTAAAGAGGTTATCGAGGTCATATCATTAGCCCTCAAGATCATTACAAACTCGCAAAAGATACCCGAGATTATTTCGTTGACTTTTAAGGCTAATCTAATGTTGCAAAGAGGTCGCGAAGGTTATCCGATTAACTGTTAAGGTCGATACGAATGAATTTTTTCTCTCAATTTTGCGATAGAGTTTTTCTTAAAACATTGCAGACGTTTCGCTCACCGAAACAAGAACGAAAACGGGATACGCAAATTCAGCAGAGCAGTTAGCAGAGTTGACGGTTTTATAAACAAATAAATTATAATTATAATAACGGTTAACCCTATCGAATTATCGGGGTAACAGGTGCAAGTCGTCGTGCTCTCTCTTTTTTTTAATTCGAACAACGGTTGTCCGAAGACGGCAACGACGTAACACGCGACGATTAGAACGAGCCGCGAACAGCAGCGTCGAGACGATTAACTTCATAACGAGCCGACTGGCCGTCCACGGGAAACAAAACGATTTGAGTCACGAGGCACGCTACTATGATGCAGGTCGTTTCGCGGTTCATAATGGCTGCGTGGTACTCTCGCAAACTTCCGAGACGCGACATTGCCTCTTGGTTGGACGTGCACACTGCGAAACGTTATTACCCTACCGACAGAGGACAGGTGGCCTGTCGCTCGTGCAACACTCGCGTCGCGGCTAATTAGCAGACTGATTGCATGCTCGTGTGATTAGCCCGAGGTGTCTTTCTACCTCCCGTGCCCTGGAATTGTTGCCGGGCAATCGAGCAAAGCGGACAGCGCTGGGTGACGATTCTTGCCACGGTCTGCCGATTGGATCGTTTATTCATCGTAATTGCTGCGTTTCTTTGGTTTCTTGCGCGAACACTCGCAGGTATGTGATTTTATTTATTAAATAATAATTTTTAGATATTTGCTCAGAATGGATTTATATAGATGTAGATAGATTATGCAATATTTGTTTATTACATAGATTTCATTGGAAAGAAGGAATGCTTTTCTACAAGGAAGAGAACTCGCTGGCATCAGATCATTCGTAAAGTGAACTTGCAAGGATCTGATATAGATCGAAGCTTGTAGATCGTGTAGAAAGATCATGCGTACACAGTCTATCGGAATTCTCTTGCGCGTATCAATATAAATTTCAAAATATCGGAAATGGATAATCGAGCATCGTCGTTTAAACGATGTACGATGTATCAACGATTAAAGCTTCAAATTCTTTTTTAACAACGATCTTATCGACCGATCCTCGTTGAATTCAAATTCTTTCATCGCGTTACGATCGTCTGTTGAACGCGTGAATGAAACCGATCTGGGAAGGGCTCTAATTTTCCTGCGTAAATCGCCGATAATGCATGACGTCATCGTACATCAGACACGCCGTGCTGATTGGGTGCGAGAATTGGGGCCCGCCAATTACCCGGTGACCCGGGCGCGATTTATGGGGTCAGTCGTAACTCATACCGGTCCCTCGTACTCCCTGTACCAGTGATGGCCCCCTATATTCCATAACTCGACACCCTGTAACCCTCGACGTGACTATAGCTGGATACGTACACGTATAACGGATGCGCAACGTCGAAACGAGACGGACGATTTATTGCGGTTTAAGAGTCTCGCGTCTGCACGAACGGAAACAGGGGAAATCGTGAGTTGCGCGAATCCGTTGACGCGACTCTATGAAATCCGTTTTCCGTAAAACCGATCTAATCGAAGACCATGCGGAAATATACAACGGTTTGAAACTTCTGGTCGGTGGTCGTTAAAAAGTATTTACGTAATATAAGCGAACGTACGTATGTTAACTTGGATGATGTCAAAGTACCATCGTTTGCAACGATCAAAGATTCTTCCTTGCCTCGCGAATATCGTCATCTTCGCCTTTTCAAACGGACCAGCCCAGACAACTAAAGCCAGCCAACGATCCATCTCGATTCCACGGATTTCGCGGAAATCATCAGCGACTGTGTTTCGCGAGGGTAGACCGGGACCGACTAGAAAGTGCGAGTCGTGCCAGAGCAACAATAGCGCTGCCATGGCAAAGACAGAGCGACAAGAAACTATCTCTGCCGAGGAAATAATGCCTTCGAATCGTGTCCGGGTCTGGAGTCGCTCTTACGTTCTCGAGTTTATGATCTCTGCGACGAGGCCGTGTCTCCCGAGTGTCTCCGGCTCTTTCTTTCATACAGACAACTCGGACACGTTCGCGACAAAGCGTTTCCACGACACCTTCCACCGTTATCTCTCTCGTCGCGAATGAAGTATGAATTTTCAGAAGTATTGAACGATGACTGGACGCGGTTGCAACGGTGTCGCGGCTTATCGAGTAGCGGAAAAGAGAAAAGTGTTTGAAAAGGTTGGGAGAGGCTGGCTGAACGGCCGCTATTGTATGCCGGCTGTTTCATATTTAACGTTTATTATTATCTTTGGTAACGACTCGCGCTTCATGTACGACGTACGAACACAGAGAAAGCGGGGAACAAATAATTTCGCACCCGGAGCCAATTTCGTTCTCGGTCAGACTTCTTCTTCGTCTACAGACGGATGTATTAGCCTGAAAGAAGTATGAGCCGGGTGCTCGAGTTCGAGATCAGGAATGCTCGTTGCTTTGAAGTTTCTTCGGTCGCGTTACGTTACTTGCAAGCGGAATGTTTTGACGCTATCGAATGGTACAGTTTGACACTATAACGATACGCATTTCGCTCGTTCGGCAGTCGTAACGTTCAGCTCGATAAATTGGAAAATAAAAAGAAGCGATAGCGCGTCAAATATGATCTTTTTCTTAATTTACGAACGTGAAATTTGCAACTCTTTGTGCTTATGCAATAAACAGACGTATGAAGACGAAACGTTTGTTCTCGAAGAAAAGTTGAACATCGGCGTTACATTTTTGGATACCAGTTGAATATTAACAATACGAGCGACAAAATAAAGTAGAATCGATTGATTTAACTTTCCACTTATCTAAGAGACGATGCAACTTGATTCGCCCACCATTTGCTAAATTTTTAATTGTCACTTTTCCTCGTACAACGATGTTAAGTGCATCTATATGTATTCGAGCATTAGACACGTTTTCATTTTTCCAGCGCGAATTGTTGCGGAGAATGCTGGCAAAGGATGTAATAGCTGTTTGGTTCTCGAGAAATACTTTTTCTTTGGTTTCACTCTGTGAAAGTGGCTTCAATAGGTTTATTGGCGTCGGCACTGCCAGATCGGTTGTCCTGATGAACAGTCAAACGAAGACGTTATCCTACTTCTAGGAACTGTCAGTCCAAGAAACTCGAAGCTTCTGATAGAAAGCCTTGATTTACGGCATGATTTTTTCCATCGTGCGGCTAGATGTTTTAATAGGAACAGTTAAAAATAACAAATAGCGCTACTCCTGTCTATTATATTTATTATAATGCACAGGAAATTTCATATTTCCAGGCTAAATAGTCCTAGTCATCTGTTTTCACTTTTGTAAATCGAACCATCGCATTTATTCTTCAAAGCGTACTTCGTTATTGTATTTAACCGCATCACCTAACACGTCAACTTGCTTCGAATAACGGCTCCCTACCTGCAATTGAATACTTTCGCTTATTGTTAGACTAATTACATATCTCTACGCTCCTTTCTAATAATACTTTCGAAATACTTTTTTTTTTCTTTCCCATCGAAACTCGATCTGAATCGAAGACAAATCCAAGCGTGGATCGGTCGAACCTACAAAATCGCGATGTCTGCAGTCCCCGGTTATCGAAGCTAAGCAAAACACGTAGAATAAAATTGTATCGTTCGAGATCTCGTTTCGCAAACAATTTTTGAAGTTCCCGTAGATCGGTACACGCGTGCTAGACAAATGTCCAAACTCTAAAATGACGATTCTCGTCTTACTTTGCGCCATAGAATCATCATGCGTATCACGAACCTAGAACGACGTTGTATAACAATACAATTCGATGACCAGGACACGGAAGACATTTCCAGAGAAACGTGTCGTTCCGCCTTCGATGCCTCGCCTCTGGCATCGCACCGGCGAACGCGTCGTAGTCGACCGAATGCGTGTACTCGCGTAAGATGGGCTTGCAGGGTGAAGCTCGGCCGTCGTCGGATCTCGACGCAGGAGTGTCTTGCGCGAGGGAGCATTTTTGCCGCTGGTACGAGTTTACAGGTTGCGCGAAGCGCTGTGCGCGATCGACCAGGCCGCTCGGGCTCGGTGACCGAGGATTCCCCCCGTGTCCCCTCGGACCTGAACGGGCCAGCACGCCCTCCCACTGGCCCCTGGCCCGTGCTGCATCGCGTTGCAGCGCATGGCGTCCTCGTGTGGGCGAAGGGTCATGGGTCGCAGACACACCGCAGTGGCTCTCAGTTGGCCCGGATGCCTCGAGCGCAGGTTCAACCAGGCAACACCGTGCTCTTCTCTCCTCGAATCGTCTTACAGAACGACGAACGCGATGTACCGACGATACATCTCGTATTATATCAAAGTAGGACACGTTCCAAGTAGATTCAGAGAGAAATTGTCTCTTGCGATGGTATTGAATTACCGATGATTAATAATATTGAATTACAGAAAGGATCGTTACGAAGATTCGAGCGAGCAAGAGAGATCGAGCGTCAGACGCCGTACGACGTGAAAAAGGTAACTTACTTGTCGAGAGGATCCAGTTTTGAGAACCTGAACAAGTGTACAGAGAGGCTGAGAAACGCACATGGTCAAAATCGCGTTCGATCGATCGGCGAAGCTCGTATGGACAATTTGTATAAATATACGCAGTACAATGACGTCGCATAAAGCGTGCACGCGGGAACGTAGCTCGCGGGTGGAAATCGTACGACACGTCGGGGTCACGGGGAAATCGATACGGTTCGAGGATGGCCTCGGGTGATGCTCTCGCGGAGGGTTTCCCCTCTTCTCCTATTCGAAGGATAACGCGAGGAATTTGTTACTTCATTTATGCAGATCTCACGCAATTAACAGCAGTCTCTATTCTTATTCAAACTACAGTTCTATCAGGGTAATCTGACTCAACGATGTTTCGATACTTTAAACCTCAATCTAGAACTTTGCGTAAAATAACGAAGTTTCTTGTCCATTACATAGACGTTATTAGTTTCTAGCAAATTTTTCGTTTGTTCCTTTTGTCACGTCACTGCTACCGAGTCAGATAATCAGTTTTCAAACGCGTGGCACCGTTAGACGTTCTTATCTTCGGCAACTCGCACGGAATCGTCAAGCGTGCTAGCAAGGAACCCACGTGCAACAAAGAGAGATCACCGGTGGAGGGAATTTTAGAATTCCTCCGAGCACCGATACGGGTTCGTGGTCGAAAACTTATGGCACGAGAGAGGTTGCCGGGCTCCTGTCCTCTCTCGTGCGAAAGGTCGCGCGCGGAAGAACTGACCTCCCTCTCTCTCTCTCTCTCTCTCTCTCTCTCTCTCTCTCTTTTCTCTACCACCTTACCGGTATCTCACAGCTAACCTATCCCCTCGCGTAGCTCTTCCTTCCTCCTCCATCCATCCTGCTTGCTTATGGTGGTGGCGATGGTGCTACCCCAACAATTTCGAGCAACGAAGAGTCGACAGATAGAATCTCGGGGCGGACCCCGAGCAAATTGAAAAATTATGCCGACGCGTACGCGACGCGTTTTTGGCGAAGATGCGAGACAATAGGATCGTGAGATAAAAAGGTGAGGACCGTTCAAAAGGGTAACGCCATCACGGTAGGCACAGCGCGTACGTACGGGCCGCGAGCCGTATATATCTGAGCCGATCTACGGAAAGGTATATACCCCCGAGGCTCTTGACGGCCTCCGCTGCTCATGCATAAATGCGTCAACGTTGTTTCACTCGGTATCTCCGATCTCTGCGAGTTCCACCAGCCTGTCCGCGTGTATTCCTGCCCGACCACGCTTCTATATCGTTCAGATTTCCGATCAGTGGCGGCCTATCCGTCGACCGTTTCCCAATCTCTCTCTCTCTCTCTCTCTCTCTCTCTCTCTCTCTCTCTCTCTCTGCCTGAGCTATTAAATCGAAGTCGAGGCGGGTTACTTTCTACGATGATAAATCGCGGGTACCCGCGATCGGTCACCGGTCCGCGCAACCACGGTTCGCGGGTGAAAGGGGCTCGAAAGTACAAATGAAACTTTAATAAGCGAGATTGTACGTCCGCGGCTTTGTTCGCCGTCTAATTGACCGTAAATCTCTCTCGTGCAGCTTGCACGGTAAACAAATAGACGTTTAAATCCGCACGACTGGAACGTTAAATCGGCGTTACTGCTGCTTCCATTTGTCCGACGAGGTCCATTAAACTTCCATTCGAATCTGTTCGCTGGGACGAAATACGAGCGACGCGAGGAACCAGATCACCGCAGGGTTAGATTCTCAAGCTGTTCCCATAACGGTTCGCTTCGTCCTGATTTTCTCGGATTCCCTTTGAAGAGCCTAAGTAGCCATGGCCGGTGATCTATTCGTTACCGTTTAGAGGCGCTAGGTGCTCGTAAAGTCTCATCAGAGATCGAATCTAGGCAGCCTGCCAAGTGGAAGAAGTGGTACTGGATGCTCCGCGGGTTAATTCGCGAGTGATGAGCCGCGGTCCTCTGTATCTTTCCTTCCACTCTCTTCTGCACTCCTTTCTCTTTTGCACCAGAGCGAGCCTGTGTTTCTCGTTCGTCCGCACGGCCACCACACTCGCCTGTTGCTCGCGAGGCTCGCGAACGTTCGCGGGTTCCCACGGACGGGACCGGGAGGAGTTCTTTCGAGTTTGAAAACACGGCAATCAGTGTAACTGCTTCTGCAGCAGCGCTATGCGTACATACATATGTATATCTTCTGCATCCCGTGCCAAGAACATGCGCGTTCCTTCCTTCTTTTCTACGGGGCTCGCCGACCACGATGTCGTTTGCCCATGTTGCTAACCAGCGTTTTTGTCGGTAGACGCTGATTGCGCGTTTCGACGTCCCTTGCGACGTCCCGCCCCTCCACGACTACGAGAAATCCACTTGCTAGAACGTTGGTCATGTTGCGAAGTCTTTGAATTCGTTTGGAATGGATCGAAGAAGGAATTGATTTGTGCCGAAGGATTTGTAACAGAATAGTAATGGATTGCTCGGGGAGAAATCGAGTTTACGCGATCGTATGGGTCGATGGAACGATGAAATTGGATTTTCCGCTTGATCTTAGCTGGATCGACGCTAGAAATAACAAAAGCGATAGAAGAAAGTTAACGTTAAACTTTGTCCAAGTCTTCCGGTTACTTTTGTTTTCATCCTACTAGTTTAATATACGAAGATCTTGATATTAAAGATCGGCACGGAACTGACGATGATTATTCCTGCGACGACATTCGCCTACGCTGGTCTCGGTTACTCTGAACGCTTCTTAGGAATACGATCGAAGCTTTCCAGAGAACGCGATGAGATTCCCCCGTTCATCCCTAATTATCGAATCTCCTCAGCCGTCGTTACTTCCTTCCGTCTCCGGTCATTCCCAATAACGCAACCCTTTCATTTCCATCCTCAAACGCACTCTCTTCCAGGAAACCTATACACGCAAGCAATCAAAGTAGCCCTACGGTCTACGCACGATGCGCGCGATTAAAAGTCGGAAAACGATCGTTCCACGCGTCCCCCTCCCGTGTACAGGATGTGAAAATGTTAGAAGGTGGCGGAAGTCTTCCCTATCGCGGAGCACGTCCGAGTGAATCATTCGCCAGCGATCGAGGTGTATATCGGGCTGGTCTCCCATGACGAGCCGGGTGACTAAGTCACCGCCTTGTGACGCGGAGGCCAATATACCGAGTATCGACTTGGCGTAGTGTCTCGATGGCGCAACTCAGCCTTTATTCTCGGCTGCGTTACACGCGACTCAATCTCCGCCGATGTAAAATCAGACGAGCGGCAGAAACACGCACACAGGTGATGTCGTGCCGATACGAAGGTGTATGCGGTGTCCGAACGTGCACCACGGTGGCTCGTACAGTCTCGTCCGCGCGTGGGTGGAGACCTTCCAATCGGATAGCCAGGAAATACGCGGTGGTAGGCCGTAATCGAATCGCCGGATAATTAGTCGATAGCCGCCGGTGTCACTCGTATATCTAGCGGCGAATTGGTATGTGCCAATGCGGCTAACGTGCACTATGGACACGTAAATAAGCAAGGGCCTCGCGGATCTGAACGCGCCACGGAACGATCGATATCGACGGCGATCGTATCGAGGCAGCGCGCGGGCGGCCAGTAAATGCCGATAAGGCGAGAACTAGCTCGTATGTTTCCGCTTCGCGGCTCGACCCAAAGCGATCCACCACCTTCTCCAGCGTGTTACACTCGTGGTCACCGCGGTTGGTTCGCAGATCGATCAACCGATCGACGCGAATCGTGGGAATTTGGAGACTTAGGATCGCTGGTGAACGAGTGTTTACAGAAATTCCCGCTTTCTCCGATAGAAACGAAATTACTTGATCAATATAAATGAAATCCGAGCATAGATTTTTGCCGTATTTATTAAACGTTACAACGAGTATACGTTCTTCGCCACTTTTAAATTTTCCGCATATACGCGAATGTTTAAAATCGAGCGATGATTTCTGAGAATTGGGTAGTTTGTGGAAAAACAAATTTTTATTTTACGCGTTGAAACGAACGCGATAAAAGTTCAGTACTTCTGGTAAAAGAAAATCGTCTAATAGGGAGCGAAGCACGATGACATGTTTCGATGGATTCGATTGGAAATACACGGCAACGAGAAAGGTGTAAAAGCGACCGGACGTTGCTAGCCTCGTCGGAGGCTCCTACTTTATAGACATCGAAGAGACAATGGGTCGTCGATAGAAAATGAAATTACGCTCTCGCGGGACAGCTCATCGAGAGCTGGGCTCCGGCGTCGATCGGAGCGGTGGCGAAATAGCTGATGCACACGCGCGACGACATAATGCGAGGCCGGGCAGCGAGGCGACACACGTAGGTAAACGATCGTTTGTCCTCCCACCTCTCGATTGTCGTCTCGAAGCGTTGCATCCTTGCGGCTGCGAAACACCGCCGCGACCCTCCTCGATGGAGATGAAGAAGGTGGAGGTGGAGGTGGGTGCCCTCGGCTCTCCGTTGAGTAATTGGAACACGATCTCTGTCATCCCCCGCTGACCCTAAATGGTCAGCGGAAACGAGCTCACCCCGCCAGGTAGGAAGCCACCGTGACGCGTTGCCCAATCGCCATTGTTAGATTATGCGGATTCAGACGCAGATGGACCATCGGAGTCTAGTAGCTGGCTCGAGCGTGTCTGTGTCTACGTCGCGCGATAGGTCGGTTTGCGCTTTATTGTCCTCCCACGATGATTTATGCTGATACCATCTGGACATCGCGCGTAGATGAGACACCACGTAGGGTGGGAGTAGGTATTTTTCGATATTTTTCGCACTGCCTCGATGCGGAGAATTTTGGGTTCTTCGGTAGGATCGTTGAAGGTAATTGGATGTCGCCAACGAGCAATTTTGATACCAATTTGATCTCGAGGTCCGTAAATGCGTAAATGTTGCGAATATGTCGTTTCTCGACAATCTTCTTCGCGGTCGAATTTCAAATTCCGTACCAATTAAAATTCGATGCTCGGACATCGTTAGTTCTCTCTCCGATCGTATTTCTCAACAGGTAGCTGTCTATCGCTCGCAGCGCTCGATATTTCGTCGATGGCCAAAGAGGTCGCCGTGGTTTTCGAGATTGTGGCGTCGTAGGAACCAACCTAACCGCGGGACGAGCGTGTTACGAGGTAATAAAAGGGAAAGCCGCGCGAATTGGCCTCCAATTAAAGAGACCGATTTACACGTCGAAAAATATTGGCCGTAAAACGTCGGTACGCGTTACGTCGCGTTGCGTCAACGTTTAATGACGATCCCTCGCCTCCTGGTCTCGTACACCTCGACAAACGGAAGACGAGACCGAAATAAAAATCTCGATAATGAAAAAGAGACGTATTCACGATAAATTAAAGAAGCGAGAAAAGATCGGCGAACAAAACGACGGCGTTTTTATGTAAGCGATATATTTTTTCCTCCTCGTTCGTTTTCTCTGTTCGCCGTGTCGTAAAACATTCGCGTAACACGAGCGGAATGCGCGTTTCTTTCGAAGAATTATTTCGAATTTCGCAAGATGGCCCGCGTCTGCTGCTTTTTCGTGGAACGCGTTGTGTCTGGTCTCGTCTCGGGGGATCGAGCATAACGGCGAGAGTCGCCCACGCCGTTTCCAGCCATGATCAAGGAACAATGTATAACAGTTTCTTCATGGTTGTCTCGTCAAATCAAGTATTAGTCATCTGCCAGGAACGAGATTCAGTGAATGTATGTACGTTCGCCGCGCGCCTCCTCGAACCGCGGCCCCTGGTTTCCGGTTTCCATTCCCTTTCCTGTGAATCTCACCGTCGAGAGAGCCGTGGCTGTTGCAAGATGATCGCAACACCGGAGCAATTCAATCGCGGGCGTGTATATTAGATTTTCTCATTGATTCTGCTCGAGGTGGAAATGTCTTCGATCGATAAATTGCGGGGTGTCCAAGATGATACGTCGGCAAGGGTGTTATCGAGATGTTTCTACGTATCGGTAATTATCGTTTTAAAGCGCTTAAGTAGAATAAATAGGGAAACGATAGGAATTTTTGTAGAACTCGATACAAAGGTGTATGTAGTACCTGGTTCGTGTTGTTCGATGTAATTTGTTACAAGCGCGCGTAATAATTACGTGGAAATATTAAATGACGGCTGTTTTCAACATCGTAGGCGTCGGCACACACGAATTATCCTCGGTTCGTTCTACTCCCATGCTCGTCGGATACGAATTCTTCGAACCTTTCGTGTGAGAATATCTTCGAGTGGTTATTCGTAGAAAGTTAGTTACCGATCCGCAAATGTGTGCAATTGATTCGAAACACCGAGAGGTTTCTGTCGTGTGCTTACATTCTCTCATCGAATATCGTACCGAGAGCTGTATTTAACCACTTCGCTCGATGATGTTAATCGAATCAAGTTCGACTCTCTTGAACGTTGCATCTCGCAACGCAACACACGCTTCACCGTAAAACAACTACCTTCGTACAACTTTGTAAGCCTTCGTCCCTCTTCACCTCCAATAAATCACCCAAAATTCTCCACTGATCGGGACAATCGAACGATTCGTAGGTATCTTGCAACCCGATTCAAAACTCACCGATACCCTCGATCGCACACGTACGCGAACACACAGCTACACACCTGACATAGTATCCGCGAGGGTGAAACTTCCAAACGAGTCTGACTTGTCGACGCATACATCAAGCGAATCTTATCGGGCGGATCGTCTGGTTGTTACGCGCGAGTCGGACATTTTTCACCTTTGACCGGAGAAAACGAGGCGAGAGAGCGGTGGCCCACCCGCGGTTGACTCCTTCGGACGACGAACGCCTTCGACTCTCGCTCGATCCCTTCTGCGCGAGCGGAGAGGGTGCTCGTTCTCGAACGAAGGGTATCGATCGCGAGCTATCGTTCGCGGGCTGACAGTGTGCGGCCAAGAGATATATATCTCAGGCGGCGGGAGTGGCGCGGGGTTCACGCGGGGGTAACTCAATTTGTAGTTACAAACGAGCATAATATGATAATGCTCGCCGCGCTCGCCCGGTTCGACCATATTCCTGCCCCGTCCCCCGCTTTGTTAGCAAGCCTCTACGCTCGGATACGCTTCCCTCCAGCTGCGCGCTGTCATTTGTTCACGTCTGTCAATACGTCACTGATCGGTACACCGGAGTGCCTCGTTGGGCACCGGGATGCCCCGTCAAGGCCAATCTTGTGGCACGAATTTTCAAGCGCGAGCGTGAAATTCGGTGGGGGATCGTTTCTGGGCTTACGAGGTCGCCACGAATGCTCCCTACGGCCGGCGATCCGCAGGTGGATACTAAATCGAGTTCGCCTGATCAGATATTGTCGTAAGTTACTTTTTCGAATTGTTTCTTCCGATCGAAGATTGAAGTTATTACGATGAAAATGTTGATCCGTGTTTCTCCTGGTTAGTCGGAATAACGATAACTTTTTGTTCGAGCGCAGCAAAAATTGGATACGATTGAAAATCGAGTCGCGCGTTGCTTCGATCACACGTACACATCGATCGAGAAAATCGAGGAAAATTCTAATTGTAATAATCGTGATACTCTATGGTAATTCTAATTTGCTCGTTTAAAGCACAGCCAGTCCCGATAATTGACGTTATCTACGAAAGTTTGTACAAATACGATCACGATTCATTCGTCGAGGTCCTGTAACTAATCTTACCTGTAAAACAGTTTACCATCTACACCGTCGATGATAATTCCCGTATATTTCCAATTGCTGATAGATAGGTACGCACGATACAATTTCAAATCTACCCACGCACGATACTTGAACAAACAACGGAAAGAGACGGCCAATCTGCGTAGATATATGCCGTGTAAAGAACGATCTATGAAATCAGCATACATCTACGGTTAACCAATCGAAAGCAAACATTCGCGGTACGGAGACGGATCGTCGGAGATGATCGCAAAATAGCGCTAATAGCGCGTGTAATGCGCGAGGCTGCCGCGAGCCGCGGGAAAAAGGGGGCTTGCTTTTACGTATAAATCACGCGGGGCGCGTGTATCCGCGCGCGATTGTATCGGACCCCGCCGCGATTCGAAAGTACTTACAACGCCTGTCAAATTGGCTAAACGGTTAATAATACGCGGCGTGGTACTACTTTTCCGCTTGTTTGTTGCCTCTCTGGCTTTCTTCGCGATTTCGCCGGAGCCGTGGTCCGCCGCCGGCCACTACGCCATCGTGCGTATGATTTAAGGCGCATCGTAAATAGATAATAATAAATCGGCATCGTGGCGTCCATTTACTTCGGGACCAATTTGTTAGAATCGTTCGGCCTGGCGACCCGAATATATACACTAGGACGCCATCCGGCTATTTTTCATCCGGCCAGGCCCCTGATTTATTTTGGCAGGAACGAAACGGCGAGCTGCGCCCTGGGCAAATTATGCGAATCCACTCCGGCGATGCGCTTGTAATCCCGCGGGATCTCGTAGGTGCCCGGCCCTTCATAACGAGAGTCAACGTTACTTGTGCTTGTTTCTGACGCGAAGTCACGAGAATCGAAGATCACCCGTAAAGAACACGAACACTACGGAGAAAGGATACGACAAGACACGTTTCTTTTATCTCCGCGGAGAAGCAGTTTCAACATTAAGAATTTGTTACGTTCTTTGTTCTACATTATTCGTACTAGAATCAATAGAGGGGATCGTTTTTTTAGATCTGTAAGCATTCATTTTTGGAAATTCGAAAGATTTTCTTGCGAAATATATGGATAAGTTTTGAACTGGAATCGTCGATGGTTCCAGTGTCGAAAGATTTCTGATATTTCAGAAATATGTGGAAGATTCGTTGTTGAAGGAGTTGCGAACGTTTGAATTATTCAATGGTTATGTGACGCAATAGAGACATTGCTAAGTATTCTAGAATTTTCTTTCGCTATTTGGAGTTTATGCCCTTTTTTCTAAAATTTAACGAGCTCTTCGTAATGCGTTAAAGCGAACGTCATTAAAAATCATCCGAAAGGATACTGAAAGCAACTCTGATTTCGCTCTCTATAGAATCGGAAAGTGAACAGGTGGCCGGCTCGATGTTTGCTTTTTTAATGCCTCGATAATATTCCTTTATCATCGGTTAAACCTCTCTGACACGTGTGTCAATCCCATCCGCCTTGTTAAGTGTTTCGTAAGCTGTGGTGTAATTTGAGTTCTTAAGCAAAATGCTAAATATCAGCTGTCAACTGGTTTTCGTATCTTCGCCTATCCGCAGCAGTTTATTAAAATTAATATACGGTTTTAACTCATTATTTAATTCCTACGTCGTTTAAGATATCTTCTTCCACTAAAAAAAAAAAAAAAAAAAAAAAAACAAGAAAAAAACAGAAAGAAAAATACATACTAAAGATAAAATCATTTAATACATCAACTTCTGCGCACGAATGCCACCGAAAATTTATAATCTTACCCAATATCAACGGTTTTTTCCTGCTCAAACCGCAACCTCCCATTTCCTTCTAAGATAATTAATGATTCTCATCGAGCGGTCCAGTCGGTGGCATTCTTCGACGCCAATTAACGCGTCCAACTGTCAATCTCACGAGGGCGTCGTTCTTAGAAAGCGTACGCTATATACCGCGCAAAGAAGAAAACTGTTTACAATTCCAACTTCTACTCAATCATCAAGCATTCTCTGTGAAAACAAAGATTCGACTTTTGCCATTCAGTTCGTTTCTCGAAACGCTTCCTGGGGCCTTCTTCTTGCTTTCTGGTTGGAAATCGATGATCCGCGGCTGTCAAGTTATTAGCACCTCCGTGGCCGCTCGTTATCATTATCGGCTGACATCGGTGGAAGGATTTTAATTCGAGATTTCACCGCTTGGCCACTCGAGGCCGCCGTACAAGGAAGCAATCACGGTGAAACGTTAAAATTGACACGGGTCGCGAAACCCCGACGATAGCTGCACCGAGAATAGAGACGCACCGGCGCGACTTGCCACGCAGCATCCTTCTTCATTACAATCGGAGGATCGAGCACCGTCTTTTCGATCCTCGTCGATCGTTTGACACGACTTCGCCAGAGTCGTACCTCTCCGCGCGAGAGACCGAGCCAAGATTAATCCTTTTAGAAAACTGCCAATCGAGATAATGGAACGTCTCACGCGTCGACTTTCAGATTCGCCGGCAGCGCGTTATGTGTAACGACGGTGAAATTTTCATTCGTCTATTCTATTCTATGCCGTCTATACGTTTGTAATATACAGGGTGTTGCCTGAAATTGGGCCAAATTGTTATGACAATCGTATTGGATGAACTTAAATCGAAACAGGCGAAAATTTCATTGGGTTAATTTAAATCGCGTCAGTTTTGTTTTTTCCATATTAAGCGAGTTAATTTTTTGACATTGGCTGTGTTTGGCACGATGATCCATCTCTGCGAAACAGAAATTTCGTACTTATTCCATTGATTGTGGAAAATACGCTTCAAATTTATCATAGATTCGTACGGTATATTTTCGGAATGCTTCTCGGTCGTCTCGTGTCGCGCGATACACGGGGAAATGTTTCAAAGACTTCAAAGTCACATTTTTTCTCAAATTGACCCATATACCGTTTTACTATTGTACTTTTTTCCTAATTTTCTTTCTCCTAAAGAAAAAGTAAAGAGTTAAGAAATACATACTTTCACTTGGAGAAGTAAAGCCGATACATTCGTTAGGTCATTATCGGAAAATAATTGATTTAGCCATTCAATTTTAACTTTCAAATATAATTTTCTTCTATTTTCTACCATAGAACTATAACTTTTGTCGAGTTGCATGGAACACCGTGTATATTGTTACATAGGTATTTTCCGTTTGTTCCTCAGTGTTTGTTGTTAGCGAAGGAAACGCAAGGCGATGTTCGTAACAGGCAGACAGCATCGCGCTTTGGATGCTTTACAGTTTACGGCGATTGACGCGAGGTTCGACTACTTCGTTACACATCGTTAAGTCGAGCTCCTGGCTTCCAGGCGCTTTCACGAGAGCGCCGCGCCGTTTAACCAGCAGCCTCGATACGTGAAATCTTATCGTCGTAAACAAATCATCTGTCGATGAGGGTCTCGCTCCTGTTACCGGTATATTGGTGTTAGCCGTTCAACTCAATTATCCGCGAGACGTCGATTTCGGATTGCGAATAAATGGTGTTGGGTACCGCCGTTGTGATTGACTTGAAAGCGTTGCGTAGATGAAAGTGCTACGTCAAAGTGGTTCCAGAATTTATTAATTTTCTTCCATCAACTCGTGAATTATGTTAGTTAGGAAACGTTAGGGTTAAAACAATCTGACAATCCAAAGGTGGACAATTCTCTTTCCAGGCTAATTTTCTTACCGTTAGAAGAATCAAAGACGATATTTTACTCGAGATTTAAGGATTAACGAATCGATTGCAAGTTCTAACGTATTCGTTCAGCGAATATCACGGATACAACGACGAATAAAATAGGCTGTGTACTTTGATTTACTTTTCCAATCTTCCACCGCTACGCCAGCCATTTGTAACGCACCTTGCGGTCGCTCTCCCGTCTTGGTACACAGGAAGACCTTTAACAAGAGAAAAGACAGGGGAACTGTGTGTATCTTTGTAACAGTTACGAGCGGTGTACGCGTTATAATCTGAAACGCGAGGCCGCGATGTAGCCGCGACTCTCTCTAATAAAGTTGTCGCGAGTGGGTTTCACATTGTGCTGTCGGTGGGGGCATTAAAAGGAAGAAGCACGGTACCCGTCTGTACGACAGTATCCAAACCCCGGGCTTACATGGTGGAAACGCATTTATAGGATCGTCTTGCTTTATGGCGTCTCATTTCGTCGCTGATGACCGTCCACGTTGCTCGACGAGTCTCGTACGGCCCGCAGATTCTCATCCCTCTGCACCGACGATAAGAAAAGGGTACAAGATTCTGGATGAGAGTTTCTCTTCAACCGCTTGGTTTACCGAAGCAAATTGCTGGGTGTAATTGACACCTTGATCGGTCGAGGTACAGGCGAAGATGTTTCAAATTTATCGTAGATTGGTGTAATTGTGGTTTCAGCATGTTGCGATATAATTTGGAGAGCTGCTGATTGTAAGTAATAACGTTTCCAAGAGAATATTTCTTCGCTTTTCGTTCTTTACGCTTCTAATTATTCGGAATACTTGTCAGATCAAATATCATAATTATTAAAAAAGTGAAATATTCGAGCGATCAAAGTACAGTTCCTCGCTACCTTATTTCGTCGGATTGCGAGATCGACCACTACCGAATAAACATCTTCAATTTCAATAACGTCGATCATAAATGCACGGATCACGAATCTCGAACGCCACGAAACTCGCATTCTATAAATGAAAACCGTACAAATACATCTCCGAGGAACTACGAACGATCTGCGAAAAGATACGGAGAAGGATGGACGGAATTGTATTGAGACGTGATCGGTCGGGGGTTAATACGAGCCTCAAAGGAGGCTCTTAATTGGTTCCTCTAATCGAAGAGGTTGCAACAACAGTACCAGAAGTCGATATTTTCTTTGGCGTTTCATCGAGAGCGAGACGAGAAGCGGTGCTCTCTGTAAGTATCGTTCTAACGAGTTCACGATCGCTCAGCCGGATCGTTAGAAACAATCGGTAGGTCTATCGATCATGTTACGATCAGCAGTCCGTCTATCAATCATTTTACAGACCAAGAAATCGTTGGACGGGTCGTTTCGATACAATATAGAAGAAACAGCTTCGGGCTGCGTCGACAACCTTCACGAATTGTCGTGGCTCTTGCAACGTTAATGGCGAATTATTTGTCACCTTTTCTTTTTTTCGTAATTTATCACCGACCCGCCAACTTCCCCAAGTTCGACTCGTTCTTCGATCGACGTGCGTATCCGAGGTCGACGCGGGTTAAGGAGAAATTTTTAGTGGAATTATTTACGATCGAACTCTTACGAGTGCTTCTTCTTCCTTAATTAGACATCGACTCGTACAAGACGTCGAGACGTTAGAAAGTGTACGACAGTCACAATAAACGTCTGATTGCTTCACGACCTGTAAAATCCACCGGGATGGCGGATCCCCCGACAAGTTATTATACCATCGTTAACGAAAATAGCATCTAATTTCAAGCGGAGGGAAAATTAGGTTATGCGGATTATTGGTAGATTTTGTTCGTGTTCTCGGTTTAAGGGGTTCCTCTTCGTGGAAAATCGAAAGGGGAAGCGAAAACTTGTCTTCCGTCTCTAAGCCTTAGCCAACCTACACATCTTTGAATTTTTATATTTCGATCTCACTCTCGTTTTAGAAAATACCTGTCACTTAAGAACACGTATCTTCTTGTTCAAAACGCGATCCTCTTTACATTCTCGTTCCAAGCTTAAGATAATCTTAAAAATCGAAAGATCCGTGTAAACTGTGGATTTTCCCATTTATACCGATATTCTCGTGGTTGGAAGAACCAAGGTGACGCGCAGAACGAATCCTATTATCGGCGGGGGCGTAAAATGACGGCCGATCGAGAAGGCAAATCGCCACCTTCGTCGAGCGATAATTCATTGTGGGTTGGGTCGCGGATTCTCGTCTCATTTTCGCCACACGGGGTCCTCGATCACACCTAACGGCACCGCATCGGCGTAAATACGTTACGTAATTAATTTCGCGCAAAGCACGCGGCACGGCCGGTGCGGTATTAATATTTATAGCGGTGCATTAACCCCGGGGATATGTTTTATGCGCCGCCGCGCGGCACGGCGTATCGTTCCGTGGCGAACGAGCCTCGCCGTCTACCGGCAAAAATCGCTCGACGCCGTTGCGAACGAGAAGAAAGGCTCACGATACACTTGGGCCAAAAGAGGAAGGAGAAAGAGGACGCGATTACAGGGGTCGAACACCGGGTGAAAATATCGATAGGGGGTCAGCGCGAGGTTAGTTAGCGCACTTTCTATTTCCCTGTTCTTTCACGGGCTCTCTGCTTCTCCTCTTTCGTCGTTTGACTCATCTCTCCTATCCTAAACGTTTCTCTCGATTCTCGTGCAGCGTAGGCGTGGATACTGTGTGAAACCTCGTGGCGAGTCCACAGTCCACACGGTGGACCACTGACTGCGCACAATTAGGCCTGGGCGCAGAACGAATTCATCTTCGTTGGATGCGCGAGACTCCGGCCAGTTCGGCACGATCGATTATCAATCATTCTACCGCGGTCCACGATCTTCGAGATGCGCGCACGCTCGCAGCAAAAAAGTAGAACCTGGTGTTAGGGGCCCGGATCAGGCGAGTGGTATGTACAACGGGCGCGAGAGAGGCCGCAGGGTGTATCCACCCCCGCAGCAGAGTGTTCGTCGGCTTTCGACGTTTCCTGATGGACGTTTCCAGTGCCCCGCGGCAACGCACGCCGCGATTGGGATAAAGTGGCTGTCGGGATTTATAATGATGGGCCCCGCGCGCTCGCTGAATTTTATCGAGTGCCCCGGAAACTCGATACACCGCACCGTGATTTATCGAGGCGTCCACTTTCGTGCGGTATACCGAGCCGTTTGGGACCTTTCACGGTTACCATTCGGCGCTGTTACATCGACAAGATGGATTGCGCGATGGTGTTTTAATTTGAATCTTGAAATTTACCGACTTTTATCAGCATGGTCGAACGTATTGGATTTCCTATAGAATCCTCTGTGTGTGGCAAATCTCGGTTAATCGGACGCTAACTAAAATTTCATTCCAATAAACATAGTTCCGCTGTACTTTGTTCGACGATTGATTCGTCCGAGGGAAATATAGCGAAAATTCTAGCGTCTAACACTTGCTCGATATAATTGGCAATTAAGCAACGAAACGGACAAAGATTTAAACGAATTTGTTTTTCGATTGAGAGAACAGCGGAGTAACAGCGGTTCAGCGTTAACATTTATGACGGGCTTTCCACTCGCTGATATTTTCCAACGTGGCAGGGAAAAACACGGAACGCGATTACGCGTAACGTCGCACGCGCATTGACTTGATTAATGGCGTCTTTCCAAGTATACAGAAAAATCTGACTATATAAATGTAAATTAGATAAATAGTGAGCGGTCGCAATCCTACAGGTTGGAGGAGTAATCCTTGAGAAATCGCGCTTCTTCGTAGCTTCGCGGTGCGAAACTCGTTGCATCTCGAGAGGAAAAATAGAGAGGAGGAAATAGAATACATGTAACGAACTACTATTGTACGGAGGATTAACGTCACACGATCGTAGAATAGAGACGAGTTGATTACCGTTCGTAAATTCAATATCGTTAGTTTCACGCTAAACGAATAAATCTCATATATCTACTTATTCCCGACTGAGAACTCTAAGTCTGCACTGTCCAATCTGTAACTGATCAAGCCACTGGGTAATAGATAGCTAATATCCAAATGGTAATCTCTATATTTAGAAATATCGAATGTATCGGAACTAGTTAGGTTGCCTATTTCTTTAAAATGACTCGTATTGAAGAATACTTACATTTAACGGCGTCGCTCTCCTCGCTTATTTTTCATATCTCTATCCTTCTCTCTTTGAAATCCGTTGTCCCAAACTTTGTATCTTTTGCGTCGTTTCATTCAGTCAGCGGTGCCATTTCTGGTGTTTTTGCGCAAGGCGCCGCGCCGTATTTAGCGTTTTTGTGTTAGATTGCGCGTACCTCGTGCAGCCCACCGTTGATTTCGTGCACGATCGCTTCGACACACTACATGTCAGTTCGTCGTTGACATTAGCACCGTAACGATCACCCTGCTCTTTAAACGGCAAAAAAGTTCTCGCCGCGTAGTCGCAGGAAGCTTCTTCCGTTGATCGATATTTAAGTTTGATGATCCAACCTAACCCCGAGCACCGATCGCGCACATACATTCGTATCTTTGAACGAATGGACGGCTTTCTACGTGCTATATCACGATCACCAAACAAATAGCAAAACAAAGTATTTAAAAAGCTATTTATATTTTCAAAAATTGTATCGAAATTCAACATCCATTCTGGGTGATAGATTCGAGGAGAACCGCAGGGTTAAAAAATGTTTGTATGTAAAACTACATACGCTTCTAAAATCTATTTTAAACCCACGGTATAGTTATTCAGCATGCAACGGTTCTAAGATGGAACTGCTACAAAAATCGTACCATCATATCCAACCGAGATAATAACTCATAAATAATCTTCCTTCTCTAAAACGTAGCTCGTGTAACAAAAAAAAAAAAAAGAAGAAAAAAAAAACAGATGGAAGAGACAAACGTCCATCTATTTCTGTGGACGACGCGTGAATTAATCCTGGCGAAATGATCCCCGTATCGGTAGCTTTGTGCCCGGTTGTAATCACCTGCTGGCCAAGTTAGAATGCATTTACGTAAGTAAACGACACGCGGATTGGCCGCGTGCCCGCGAGCTACGAGCGAACGAGAGAAAGAGAGAAAATCGGGGATAGGATAACACGGTGGAGAAGAGCGTCGTGCCGATGTCATTGTACCGGTTGATTTATAGCCAGTTTGCTCCGCGTACCGTCGCCGTTGGAAAATCGTTTGCGTTGCGCAAAATTTAATAAAGCAATCCACGCATCGACATCGCATCGGTTCCCCGTAATCTTTCCTCGTCGGACGTGGGATCCGTGGGGATCGATGAAAGCTACGGGTCTCTCTGATAATTGCGAGTCTGATAATTGCGTAACAACGACGGATTCAACGTTTCGTCTCCGATGTGATCGTCTTAGGAAAAAGTAGCGTGTTCGCTGGAACGAATGGAAGATTCTCTTATGTCTGGTGTAGGTATGTAACATTGGGGAACGGCATCGATGTTGCGTCGCTGTTCTCTGATAAACACGTTGCCGATGTTTCTAGCGTGGCGCGGCTTGGCGATCGATAAATGCGAGAAAAGGCGGTGGTAGAACGTATACACAGTGTCATTGAAGTGGAATGCACGTGTAACGAGATTCGAAGACCGGTGAGTATGTCAATGCTGTCGAAATGTTTTAGGCGGGTAATTTTCTGTTTCTCCCTTTTCTATGCTCTTTTCTATCTTTTGTTTCTATACTCTAATCGTTTAAAATCGAGAAAGAGCAGCGGTAGAATATATATATATATATATAGTCTTGTGGAATTGGAATCGATACGTTAGAATAATTCAAACACCGATACACCGATAGGATGAAAAGCCGAGTATATTATATTCAATTTTGTACCGTTCGATTTATTAAATTTACTGTTAAAACGAAATCGTTGTTTGGTTTTAGAGAAATTAGAAGATCGTCGAATGTACCGTTCATAAGCAGCAACAATAAAGCGGTAGATTTAGGTTCTCCTTGTACCATTTAATTTCTTCAACCTGTTCCTTGTATTACTTCTGGGAATCAGTACGAACATTCTCATGTAGACTAGGTTAACTAGCACATTTAGGTGAACTAGGTAATTCAAGTATATATGATGCATCCGGTGCACCAGTTGCATTCAGTTCACTACAACATCTTTGGTGCATAACATAGATTATATACATTAGTTGCACCAGGTACATCAAATGCATTAAATGCATTAGCAAGAGAATGAAACGTCTAGGATGCGTCAAGTGACCCAATTGAATCAGCTACGTTATGTCTGCGTCTGATGTTCAAATGGATCACATTACATTTTAACATAACCGATTCGTATTCAACACCTAAATTCTTCTCAAGAACGGTTCATAATATTTTGATAAAATTCCTCGGATGAAGTTTCAGAGATTAAGAAGTCAAGAATTTCTTTTCATTGCTACGTGTTACGAACATCTTCGTTCAAATATGTAGATAATCGTCGAAATCAACTCTGAAAGTTTGAAGAATTTTCTTAAAAATTCCTCGTATCCCTATCTCGTTCGTGTAAAGGACTCTTCCACACATCTACAAATCCATTCGACCTTTCCCAGTTCACCAATACCTCGACAACGTCCATTAGGTCACCTGTCGGCGATAAATGTAGGTAAATCGGTAGGACGAAAGGTACGACTGGCCGGTAGTCGCGTAATGGGTCCGCGCGAAACATCGATAGAGTCGTTGTTGTCGCCGACGCCGCTCAACAAACAGTGATAATAGTCAGGATTAATAAATCCTCTTTTCTACGGCCATCAATCGCCGCGCGGCTCGCCACGGATTGTTAACACGTTCCTACCTCAACATCCACGATAGAAATATCACTCTCCCAGGCGAGATACGGTAGGTGCGAGTTTCGTCTTTTTCTTCTTCTTCTTCTTCTTCTTCTTCTTCTTCTTCTTCTTCCCGCACCTCCTCCTCGTCTTCTTCGATAATCCGCGTTTAGACGCGATAGTGGTAGTCGTCCGCGGCTCCTAGCAGTCCTAACACGCGGACGTTCCTCGCTTGACAAATGATCGTCGGCCATTCGATTCGTACGCTTTCTATGCTCGAAGCCCCGTGGCCGCGTCGTACGGTGTGTTCAACTGTGACGCAATCGGTGAAACGAAACGAAACACGACAATGACGCCTCCACCTTCGCCGACACCCGTTTCACACCTTACACTGCAGCGATACGCAGTCTCACTACCTTATCTCGTGTACGTATACTGCGGGGGTGAGAGTAGAAGCGTGGCAAACCATCGACTATATTACGTATCATTCGAACAGACCGAGTAACACGGATAACCAACCGCGCAGTCAGCGATGAAATATTCTCGTGGGGTGGGGTAGCCGGCTACGGTGAAATTTCGCGCGTCGAGGTAGAGTTATTCGAGTCGGGATATTCGAATCCAGCTAGACGATCGATCTTGTAATTTGTCAAATTTGGTTATCAATTATTTCTTTAACTTACATCTGCATCGATGAAAATATACAGCTTATAGTATGAAGTATATCGTGTATTACGTTGTGACAGTGCGGCGACTATAATTTTCTCTCGAGATATAATTTTTACGCATCGAAGGGAAAGAAGTTTGTACAACGTTGAATTAATTCTCGGTTATAATTATCCTTGTGAATTCATTCGGCGTGTGCGTATTACTTTGTTTCTGAGAATTATTTGATTTATTTAATATCTTCTCGCTGTCTCAAATAACCCTACCTTACTATATCGTGGGGAACGTTTTTCTACGCATTCGCCTACCTCTGAAATACACGATATCCCGACACGAAAACACAGCGGAGTAGCTCGTTTGATTATACGATCAGGGACAAACGACGAATAGGGTTCCATTAAAAAGTTGTCAGAAGCTCTTCTGCATCCCGGTGTAATTCGACATTGCCGCCGCTGATGTCACTGATTGTTGACGTTTTTCTTGTCAAAATCACAGCTTCTGTACGCGCGTAATTTCACGAAACGAAGCGATATAATAATGTTCCGCGAAAACGCCTGCCGGGACGATTTGCATACAGGCTGGTCGTTATCCAGGGACCAAGGGCCAAGAACGCGGGGGCGGAGTCTCCAATTTTGCGCGAACGGCTCATCCGGTCCAGTCGGAGGAGGGCCTTGGGGCCTCGTAATCGCGGTGGCAAAAAAGTTATTACGTTTTTTGCCGGTCGTTCAAGATTAAAAACGGCCGGTAGCGTTGTAATTGCGAGCGACGGTGGCGCCGCTCCCGGTGGCTGCTACCGGACATCGGTACCGAGGGCGAGGTTCTTTCTTTTCCCCCGTGCTCACCCGGGCAAACGGAATATCATTCCGCGAGGACGACTCCGAGCAGATCCTCCGGGCACGACCGCGCAAATTACAGGCCGAGCCGAGAGCTAGCTTCTGTGGAGGGAGCCGATGGATACGCGGCGAGAACGTGCCGCGGAAGCTGCATCCACATCGTCGGACGTCGCGCAGAATCCTAGATTTCTATCTCGTTGGTAAATTTGGATATCTAATATCGATAACAGGAATATTCTCTGGCGTGGTAAATTTTAAATTTAGATAGATAGATATATTTAAGCAGATCTAACGACAGATTCCACGGTTAGGCGACGATAACGAACGCTTGGTATCGGATTCTAAAGTTATCTGGAGTTTTCACGAAGCTACTCTAGTCCGATTATGTAAATAACATTTAGTTGCTGAACGAACGTGTCACGAAGAATGTCGAAAGCCATTGCGTCGCTTGATTTGCATCTTCAGTTGGTCGAGTTTATCGAAAATAAATCCTAAATAGTTTCTTAAGGCCAGAACAATATCTACGCTTCTTCAAGTATAATGGTTTAACGTCTCGGGTATCGCTATTGCACACAAGCGTTCTATTCAAAGAAAGCAGTTAATTCTAACCTGTACCATTTGCATACTATTTTTACACCAGCCGCGCAGAATACCTTTGCACTCTTTGCTATTGATAGGGTTAATCGGGGACCAGGATCAACATCGCGGCACGCGAGAACAGCGCGACGCTTCTCTTGGCCCGTATCGGCTGCGATCGTCATTCCGGTCAACCAGCGGGCGGGCAATGTAAGTCGCGTTTATTTCAGGATTATCATCGTTCGATCGACGATCCCTCCATCGTAATTCCGCGCGCATGATCTCGCCGCGATTGTCCGCGCGACCCGCTGGCTCTGGGACAACAGGCGAAAGGGGAAAGAGAAAGACGGCGGTAACAGCTGTTGAAAAGACAAGAACAGGGATGAAGAAGGAACACAGAGGGTGGGAGGTCGTGGCGCGGCGGCTGAAAAGAAACGGCAAATTTTCACCGGGGCTCGTTGTTGCCCCGCTCTTTTACGTAATATGATTTTCAATTGCACACGCCCATCACGTATCACGCCGCCTTTCTATTCATATAATCTTGGACGAGAGGAGCGTGTGTGCACGAGCGGGGCAAGGCGCGTTCGATTATCGAAGCTGCAGCGAGAGAGGAGGCGCGAGGCTACGAACGCTCGCGCGGCCATAATACCAACATAGACCGGCTTCTTAGTAGGTATGCATTATAATGCATCTACAATGCACAAGCGGCGCGGTGCACATCAAAGCCAACTACGTGAGCGACTACGTAGCCGTGTACGGGCAATAGCTAGGGAGAGCCAATGCTGCCGATACCAGAATACCGCCTAATGGCCGACCGATCCATCCGCCTCCGATGTTATTCTTCCCCGCGCGCTCCGCTTTTCCGTGACTTCCTTTCTTCCCGATACTCGCTGAATTCCACGCCACGAGCAAGGTTCGCGGGTAAAGTCGTTGACGCTGTTGGATCGTCTCGATGCCGGCTTCCGGGTGTTTGGTCCTCCGACGATCGATCAAAGGTTGCGTGGTCGATGATCCGTGGCGTATGCAAAGTCTCGATAGAAACGAAGACGCACCTCCGCGAAGCTGCGAGATCGCTTCTTAACGTTGAACGAAAGTTAAGAAAAGTTAGGATCGGTGGAGCGATGTAAGTTACGTTCGAACGCGTCGATAGTCGAGAGTATTCGTAATTGGTTTTGTTGGGCAAGGAGGATTGGATCAGGTGGACGGATGAATTGTCAGAACAGAGCGTCTTGGCGATAGAATTGCTTCTAGGATCAAGTTTAAATAAGATGTAGCTCGAAACGTGTAGAAATCGAGACTTGTTTTCGTTTAGCCAGTGGTCCTGAAGGGATCAGCAAAATGTGATGATAGTAAAATTTTCGTTTCCAGAAAAACGAGAAAAGACAAACGCGATATGTATAACTGTATAATGAAATTAAGAAAGAGTAGAGTCGATTCTTCAAGAATGAACCATTACTCTGGAAAACTTCTTAAGAATTTCCTTTCAATCTGTTCGCGGCGAATCGAGTCATCGACGGGTCGCATATCTCGAGTGACAGACTCCGTAGGGATTGCTGTTGTCCCTGGACGGAGGTGCGTCCGCTCGAGGCTGAGTAAGAAAAGATCAAAGCCCGACGGGCCTGTTACGCGGCGGGATCGCCCACAGACGGAAGAGCCGCGGCGTCGAAGCGAGACGAACTCTCGATAACGCTCGCGGTCGCGAGACGGAGACGAGAACAAAGGGGATCTCGATCCGCGCGCCCAGTGACCCAATACCATGCGTACCGATCGACGCTGGGAAATGCTCGACAGAAACGATCCCGCGGAATTCGCAGACGAGCACGCCGACGTGCGCCACGATCCACGCCGGGCGAATCTCCATCGCGGCGCAGTCGATTCAATCAGAGAAGTGGCGCCATGCGGCAAGGAAGGGGGATGATGCTCGAGCAAAGATACAAAAGAGGAAGAGGTACGAAAAGAGAAAGAGACGGCTACGTCTATGTGAAGGAGAGAGAGACAGGGTTTCAGATGCGTTGGCGTTTGGCTTCATAATACACGGTAGCGGCGTATTGAAGCGATAGATACGAGGGAAACTCGGATGAAACTTCGTAGTCTTGGAAAATGGCCAACGATAGTAGATAGGTATTTTTCTTTTTCTCTTTTTTTTTTTTTTTTTTTTGCTACGGTAATTCTAATTTAAGGGACGAAACCATCCTCTGAAAGCTATCGCCGTCGCGGATGAGAGACAAATTTTGCTAGCAAAGATTGTACGTACGACGTAATAAAAATTGTAATAAAAAAAGAAAAAAAAAGGACTATATGAAAATATAAATACACGTCAAACGGGGCATAGATAGTCAAACGCCAGACAATGTTAATCTTCTCAGAGAGTACCGCGACTTTCTTCAAGGTTGATAATCGTTTAAAAACACTGTGGGACGCGCGGGAGCAACAATCACGAACAAAAAAACGAATAAAAAGAAAGGGTAGAAGAGGTCGGAGAAGGGAACTGAAACAAACGAATGAAATAACAATCCGTTCCAGCGGATGGATCGTTCCAGGCGGCGTGTGCTAACTAATGGCATTCAAAATTAGTCCTACCAGCGGCGAAATTATTGGAATCCGATTTACAAAAGGGCGGTGGATGACGATGGACGCGTTGTGGACCAAAGTTCCTCGGCGAACGCACGGCCCACGGTAGCCAGGGCCGTTCCTCGCGACCGCAATTGCAGAGCCCTCCCGGCTTCGATATTAGTTTTCGACGTCTCGCGTCTCCAACCTCTCGTCTTTCTCGAGATCCTCCTCCCTAGGCCGATCCATCGTCGCGAAAACGTTTAACTGGTTATTACGGTTACAGAGCGTGCGCGTATCCCTGCGATAATCTATATTCGGTCTTGTTTTTCCGTCTCGTGAGAGGTTAGTCTCGATGTTTCATCCATTTGTAGAGTGGTATGGGTTAGGTTGGTTTTCGCGTTCTCCGTTTTGCTTTCGTTTGTTCGAAGCAAGTTGCAGAGTCCCCTCCGGTCGATTTCGTGGTAATAACGTCGAATGTAATCTTCTAGGGGCAGTCGGAATCCGGAGCCCAGCAATCAGTCTACTGCGCCTTTTCTATTCATTTATTTGTTCTGTTGCAGAACGGTGGCCGAGTGGGAGACACGAGAGGGACGATGGGATTGATATCGAAACTAGGAGAGGCTCATCGACCGGTGAGTAGCAATTTGTGTTAATTCGTATTTGTGTTTCTTTAATATCTAATTTCAACGTCCGTTAATTTTTTTGTCGAAACGTGCAAGGAGCAAATTGCAGTAACTAATTGCTTTTTCCGAAAATTTCTTAATTTCGATATCGTTTTATTTCCGATATACGTTAATTTCGTCTCTCAGTTTAAAAATATTTGCTCGATATTCTGAATTTTACCAATAAAGATTATCGATAGTTCGTATTATACGAAACATAGAATATAATGTAAACGTACCTAACCTCACCCATATCTAACCCAAATTACTGCCTCCTGTCACCTTTGACCCAACGATACAAACCACTCAACGATAAAAATAATTATCTCCGTTGGTGAAAATCTCCACTAACCAATCAGAATCCGATGTTACGACAGGATTTACCAACTCCCATTTATCAAACTCTTCATTAACTTACTTCTTATCGGTTCGAGTGACGGATTCAAAAGGAGCCAGCATAAACCAATGATTGACTCGTAACCCACTTGATCGTACACAGTCGATACATCACAGGTTTCCTCGGACGGTTAATTAGAAATCAAAACCACTCACGTGGTTAATGATTCTTCCGCGTCGCGCTAAATTCGTTTCAGGCCTCCCTCTTTCGCCCTTGGAGAACATTTCCACGCGATCCATGCCCTTTCGCCCTCGCTCTAAACGAGTCCTCCCCTCTGGCTCTTCCCACTCTTGTTGCTCCATTCAGGCATTTCGGTTCGGTCGACACCTCGCCGCGTTCTAAATGCCAGTGATGAGATCATTTATCATCGTACGAAAATGCGAGGCTCCCCGCTGCCGGGGCTAGCATCACGCTTCCGCGCTTCGCTCGCCTCGTTCCCACGCGCGAGACGACTACACCGAAGATCAGAACACGCGGTCCATCCGACACGGATCTCCTTCCTCCTCTAACGTGTCCCGCTTTTACTTGGAATACCAGGTAGGGATTTTCGTGAGTGACACGGGTTTCTACGTGGAAAGCTTATTACGTGGAATGTAGGCTGGTATTTTCTTCTGTTCGTAAGTATTATAGAACACTTGCTGCTCTCACGAAGAACGTAATCATTGATTTAGATTATTAGCAAGGATGTTAGACTTGCAATTTCGGATTTATAATAAAACTATGCACGATGGAAGTTGACGAAAATGTTCGCAGAAATCGTAGAAGAAGACAATAAATTAAGAATAACGAAATTTGCATGTTGGATGGACTCAAATCCGAGTCCGATTTATGGAATCATTTTGAAAACTAGCGATATAAATACCCAGATTGCCTCGTCAGTTCGTATTAGATTAATTATCGCACCGAAATCCATTACTCAAAATCTATCAACGCCAAGCACTTACCAATGTCATCAGCGTTTCGTTTCACAGGCCGGAGATCAGAATCTTTCTCCCGAGGAAGAGTCACAGGATTAGGTATCATCGAGAAAGAACGAGAAAGAATCGCCGTTATTATAGCGAACTTTCATTTGACTTTCATTATACGAAAGTTCATCGTCGGCGTAGCTCGCATGCCGGACTAGCGCGCACACCTTACGTAAACGCACACGCGGCTGTTTGACCCGGACCATTTTCAAGCTATTAAGGCCCCGAGAGAGCACACGGTCGTTGGAACGTTCCGATTGTCTGGCTCGCTGCTGATTCTAATTAGTCACACCCGCGCGCAGGTGTATCGGCCAACTGTGTCGGACGGGTTGCCTACCTCGAGGCTGGCCGATTCGTTCGAGGAGAAAGCGCGAGCGATGCGTTCGCCGCGATTTCGCGGACAAAACGAATTCTAATGGCGTGAACGCGACCCGCGTTCTTCCACACTCTTCGACATTCGCCGCGTGCTTATTCGTACGCGTGCAACGTACGAGAGCTTTGACGTTTATAGCCGCGAAGAGCAGACGAGCCGTTTTAATCTGATTCGACGTGGAACCTGGTCAAGTCGAAGTCATCGGTTTCAAGTCGAATAACGGAAGAGGTACAGAAGTACTTGATAATAAGCGAATTGTTCAAAAAAAAAGAAAAAAATGAAATAGAGGCCGCGGAGCGTGTCTTCACAGCCACGAGAGTTCTGACATTTATCGCTGTTAGAAAGGGAACCGTTTTAATTTCATCGGACGTGAAACAAGGATCTCGATGATCAGATATGGTAATGGTGGATATCCAATCAACCAGTGACAAGGATTCTACGTGGACTATGTTTAATAAGCTGTGGCTCGTTTACAAGGATATATGATGCGTTGACGCGTTTATTGCTGAAACGTAAGATGAAAATCTAGTGTGTTGGTTGTCTATGGTTGTGTATAGAGATGTGGGTGATTTGAGTTATTGAGCAACTTGAGTGGTTTGGCAATTAGTCGTGCTCAAGCGTACTGGTACTATAATATTACAGTTAGCTCTTACTTAATTAAAAAAATAATTGTAGTTAGTCTGTAATGTTTGACAGAAATAATTAGAATGGTCAATTACATTGCAGAAATATATTTTCCTGAAAAATGTCAAAGATTTATCACTTGTCGTACAGACGCGATTATCGTAAAGAAAAGAATCTTTATTTAAATTTATCGCCTTTTTGAACGAATTAAGGAACGGAAGATAGGTTTCAATGGAAAGTCTCTCCTCAAAATTCTTCCATATAAAAAATCGTTCATCCACCCCTCGTGTTTTCTATAAAAATGCGACCACCCTGGAAAACCTCTCAAGAATTCTCTTTCAATTTCTCCGCAGCGAATGAAAGAAGAAGAAATCTCGCTAGGGTTCTACTGCAAACTATGCGACGCAAAGAAAAATTCCCATTAAACGATTAAAACAGCGTTCCACGTTCTTTGCACAAAATTTCATGAAAAATGCGAAACAACGAGTCGCATGTCACGTGTCAGAACGTTCCCCGGCCTACGCGAGCTTTCACGAAGAAACCTCCGGGACGGTGCAGCCTCGAATTTGTTTGAACGAATCCGAGCAGGAGCTGGAACGAGCGCTACAAGTAGCGGGGCCCCGTGTGTCTCGCCCACGTGCGCCTGTTGAGAACGTCGGGGCTCGTCGAGCGCGCCGCTGAATTTGCATAATGCGGAATCGAATTAATGGATTTAGGGCTGACGTCGATAAATATATCGGCTCGAATTCGTGCTGCTCGGAGCCGTTCAGTCCCCTTTGATTAGGATGAATGTAGTCATTGTTCCGTGGATCATTCCGACTCCGACGTTGTCAACGTGTTTCGAAGAAAAAGAAACAAAGAAAAAGAAGGAAAAGAAAGAAAGAAATAAATGATAAAATTGGCTGTTTATTACCAGCGAAGAAATAAATGTGTACGCACGAAGGATATCGACGAGATCAATCACTATTAACGTTGACTGATCGCCGGAATCATTGGGGCCGGGTTTTGGATAATTTTAAGGGATCATTAGAAACCTGGGTAGCATCGATATCAAAATTCGGTGTTAAGTTAAGTTTCTTCATGCTGAAGTGAAACGCATCAAAGCGGAACGTCAATTACGCGTGAAAGATCAACCAAGGTGACGATAAAAAACCACAGAGGTGGCACTAGGAAAGATCATTACCTCGAACATCTTCTGACATTAGAAACCTCGCCGGAGCTCTAAAATGTTGTAATAAACGTAGGAAAGGTGTTAGATACACCCATCATGTCTACCGTTATTTCGCTATATTCTTGCACTCGCGATGACCCCGGCGTTGGTTTCTCATCGTTAAAACAATAAGTAGCAAAAAATCGCCTAACATGGATGCCGATAGCCAAATCCGGCGCTATTAAAGACGTCCACTAATGCGTCCCGGACTATAAAGATCCAAATACAGGTGGTAAATCAGCTGAGGCAATAAATAGCAAGGGAAGAAGAGTGGGGAAAAGAAAAATGAGGAAAGGTCGTGATAGGAGAATATCTCTGTGCGCTTCCATCCGCGTGTCTCGAAGCGCAAAGGCCTCCATTACTTGTGTCCACAATGTCGAGATATTAACCTGCTTCGGCTGAATGCCCACGGTTCGCCGGTGTCTACCTCGGTCCGGTGAGCTCCGGTTCGCCGAACAACCGGCAACGAGGAAGAGGAGGGAGCAGAAAGGTATACGAGAAACGACCACACTTTGCTTCACCTTGCGCACGGCGTCGTCGTGCGCAGTCCACGGAGCCGTGCCACTTGTCCTGGAATTTCTCAGGGACAAGTAGCGTCCGACTCGAGTCACTCGCCTTCCGCGTTCGACGGATACGTTCAGGTTCTCCGGACTTTGGTTCCAAGGCGATGGTACGTTGATTCTCGTAATGATCTTTTTTACGATAATCGAGCATGGAGATGGTCGAGCAATTCGTACGTATGTTGAGAGATTAATTTGAAAAATCGCGTTAATGAGAATCGACGATTGAGCTCTATAAGACGATTACGATTCTTGGTGGATCCGATTAGGTAGAGTATGATTCGAATCTGACTCTTTAGAATCTTCGAGAATTGTATTTCGATTAAGTTGATTGATTAAGTTTGGAGGTTTTGTGTAATTGTTTATTAAATTGTTGGTATTCCTCGTACATCCATTTCCAGTAACTATGCCTTTCCTATTTACTTAAATTATTCAAAATACACATGCCTTTGCGTCCAAGACGAGGAACCATATATTCCAACAGACCATAACCATCCTCCAGTACCAGCTCTTAGTACATACCTAATGAACCATTCCGCGAACCACACTTCCACAAAATCTACACTGTCCACGGTACTTCTTCTGTATCACGATTCTCGTAAAGAAATGTCGTGGCAGCGAGTCGCCTTCCGTATCGTAGGGACGAATTCTCGAATTCTGCAAACGTACTCCAGATGGGGGAATAAATAAGAGCGGTCGCGGAGTCGCGGCAATTCGAGCAATTCCAGCCACGTGCACGGCTCGAAGGAAGAGACGACGCACGAGTCTTCGGTCCCTTCTGAGAGCTTCGGCCAACGGGTGCGCTCGCCTACCCAAAGGGAAACGCGGGTTCGAACTCGATGCGTGAACTCTGCGTACCACGTGGGATGCGGAAAAATGCCGGCCAGTTTATTGGAATTCACTTTGTGTTACCGCACACGGTTAGTCCGATAATGATCGTTCCGCGGTCGACTTGTGCCTACGGTCCCCTTTGAAGTCGCTGATTTTCCTGCTTTCCTTTTCCACCTAGTCTGCATACTGTGTAATGAATTGTAATACAATGTGGATTATCGGTATGTGGATCGCCGCGAGGACTGATCGATAGATCTCTTATCAGGGAAAGGCGAGAACGAAACGTACAGGCGGTGTGGGTTTTCCTCGCTTCTTTCCACGTTGCTTTATGTACTTGTAATTGATATCGTTCTGCTTCGTTCAGCAGTTAGTAGGTGATATAGATATCTCTGGAATTACGGAACTGTGTCGTTTGAAAGATGCGAAGGATAATTTATTGCCAGTATGAGATGCGTAGGTTGATATCGAACGACGCTTTAGTCGCCGAGGAATGTTATCTAGACATTCATTTTTGGAACAAATAATTTAGCGGGACGATGAAATCTTGAAATCCGTCTCGTTCCTGTTTCCACTAATACCGAGCCTTTTAAAGTCTCGAGAAAAACCTTGGCGTAAAATTTAAATGACAGATTATACCTATCAAGTATGACTCTTTCGTATTTCTTACCGAATAATACTAAAATGACTTCGATTATGAAGTAGGTACGCAACAGAGTTTCAAGCATAGAATCATATTTTAACTGCCGGTTGTCGTTCCATATTCCTCACATCCACCTGGAGCATTCCATCCTAGAATCATAAATTCTAAAAGTCAGAGTCTCTCTGGTATCTACCAATCTCACTTGCACGAAAGCCCACTCAAAATATGTACCCATCTAAGAACCGGCATGTATCATAGCCAAAGACCTCGTATACCTCATCGCATACACCGTACAATAACTTGTAAGCTATCAGATACGGAGGATTGCGTCATTCGAACAGATGATCATCCAATTACCTTAATCAGTACATAAACTGTTAGCATAGAAAACGTTCGCCAGAAGATTCATCTCCGCTCTGTCTCACGACCCCGACTTTCTAACGGACGAGAGAATTAACGCGAGCATGGTAGAACACACGGTTCGATCTTGCATTTTCTGCTAGGTTATCGATTTCTCGAGCTTGAAACGATACATGGTGGCAGGGTACGCGGGTGCACATAATACGACAATGAGTGTACACTCGGCCCACGCGTGCGCGCGCGCGACCGAGCCGCGACCGAGCTTTCGTAACGCTGCCGATAATAAGGATAATAACTCGATTTTATTGCCCACCTTTGCCCTTCTCTTACTCTCTTTTCTTTATAGAAAGACATTTTCTAGCGTGGTTGGACGCGCCTCTCCTCGCCGCGATCGCACAATGCCTGCCGTGCTCTCTTGTCGTTCCACTTATCCCATAATACACCGTGGCATCGGTAAACGCATCCCTGTGCAGCGATTTAATATCGGTCATCGGGGTCTTGGGAATTGGAGTAACGAAATTGGATTCGTCACGAGTTGGTGACGATCGATTTTTGTGTTTTCTTTTTTTCTCTATTATTTTTTTTTTTTTTTTTTTTTTTTTTTTAAATTGGAGCAAGTTTCCGATTAATATAGCATTTCAATCTGTACAACTTAGTTTCACTTCCTGGCTGAGATTTTTGCGGAATCTTCTAGTCTACTCTGTTTCCTCAACGTTTATGTTTGTTCGTCTTCCGAGAATTTCCACGAATGGAATTATATTAGTCACGAATGACGTGGGATTATTTTTATCAACTTCTTTTCCCTTTATCCGATATTTAATATGCAAAATTATTTGTGATTTCGTTGTGTAATAAAAGACAAGTTTAGTACATGTGGCACATCGGTAGAACGAGTTCAGTGGAAGTCTCTTTAGCAAGCCTGAGAAACGGAATGGTCTTGTTCAAAGTTGTAAACGAACATTGTGTAAATTCAACAACTGTTTCATTGATCACCACCTACGCCTCGTAATTTCTTTTTCGCTTGAAAGCTGGTTCACCTTATAATATACCGACATGGTAACTTCGTTTCTTACAAGTCGGTATTGAAATCTTTTATGTTCGGAAACTACACCTTCTGATATTGTATTCAACAACTTACATAACATGTTAAGCTTACTGTTTACCATATGTCATATAAATCTTTTCTTCGCTAACTTATACAATCCCAATGATTCGATTTCATTAAAAACATGAAAAATAATTAAATCTTACATTATTTTTAAAATCTCTTTTTCGCTAAATTATTCGATGTCAATAGCAAAAATTTCCGTCTCAAAAATAAAAAATAATTACGTTTATACAATTTTATTCTTTATGCGCGCTCATAAAACTACAAATTAACATAAATATCCGCAGACTACTTTATTTTTTGATAGAACCTTCTACAACGATAAACTACGCAGAACGCTATTTTGCAAAAACTAGTGGCAGTCCGATACACGTCGCTGTGATTCTCGGCTAGCCATTTTAAACGCATGCATGCGATTAAATACAATTTCATAGTGGAAGTCACGCGAATTCGTATTTTGCTATCGTCGACTAGTACGAGGAATGCTCGAGCACGCGTTGAAAGCAACCAGGTGAAACCTGGATGCACCGAAAAGGGTCAAATAAGAGGCGCGCGTCACACGCCAGCATTTACGATGACCCAACAATGCATTCTGTTACGGGCAAAGAGAGGCGTAAATATGCTGGCTGCATAAACCACCAACGGCGAGGCAACGGCACGCTCGGCCATGCAAACTCGACCTCGATTTTCCAGCGCCACGACAAACTTGCATCATCGTAAAACATTTCCCGGCGTGACACTTTATAGCGCACTCAATTCGCGTTAAGCTTCGCGAGATTTCCTCGAGGTACTTGAGCACCTCCCACTTAGACGCTATCGATAGAGTTGCTGCGTACAATTGTTTGGACATTTCGCGCTAGAAACTGCAAATAATGCTTTCCATCCTTGATCCCGTTTTTTATGCAGCAATAAAGGTTTTATTTATTAGCTTTCGCAATGACCGGTTTTTAAACAGATTATGCAACTTTTTATCTTTATTTCGGAAGACATCGACGTTTGTTTCGTGGTTGGATCGGATTAATAAATTCATGAGGCGAATTAACGTTAATTTTGCATTGTTTGTAATTGGGATTGCGAGATAATTATTTTACGAGGTAGGTGGTGCTCTTTTTGGAAGTGAAAGGACGAGACTCTTAATTTTCAATTGGTATCTTGAATCTTTATTAATCTTAAGTCTTAATTGATACCGTCGATCTTGGATATTAATATCAGAGACTGCAATGATTCAGGTTATATATATATATATATTTTTTTTACTTTATATAATAAGTAGATGCATTATATCGTCGTGTTTCAAGGATATGTGCTATTTACAAAAAGTATACTCAACACGGATAATAACACGTCGCCACGAGCACATATTACTGGAATCTGTTTAATCTAATCCCGTAATACGATCACGATTCGTGATACATATTAGCAGTAATAATTCATGATTTTACGGCGCACTCGCGAAGTTAGCATTATGGTAAACCCTGAGGCGCACTATTCACGTAGTTAGCGCCGTACACCTTTGTATATTTATATATCCTCTAAACACTCGAGATAAGTGGAAATCTTGATCCAAAACCAACATGAATTCACCAAATCCTATCATTAGATCGTTCGAAAAGTTCGTAGAGAAATTTGAGAAAAATTTTATTGTATTTTATCGGATAATCGCGTTGCTCTTTTCCATGATCATTCGCAGTTTGACCAGCTCGTTTTCAATAACGAATTACTTCAAGTACGAGAGGTCTTTACGCTCCTCAGTACAATAAATTTCTTATCATCAGACAAATTTTATAAAAATCAAAATAAATGTCGAGACTATTGAATGTCCGTACGAAAGCTATCCGTGCTAGTTGTTAAAAATGCTTTTTCAAACATCCCAATTTTTACCTTTACAGGCACCAAACGTGTTGCGTAATTATCAAAAATTCCATGAATGTTCCAAACAACTCAATGTGTACTTTTACAAGCGCCGTGTACCAAACCATTCGATAAACCAAATGCTAGAGAATCGGGACAATCAGGATCCCAGGCTAGCGCAATTCCCTCTGCATCGAATCCTGTAGGTGTGAATTGAGCGCGTTTCTCGAGGCAAGTGCTCGCTGACGAGGTGGACAGAACAGTGAAAAAGAAACACACGGGCTCGTGCAACCGTGAAACGCGATACACTGTCGATAGCTGGCCAGATATCGATCTCTTACATTGTGAGGCGAAAGAACGATCCCACTATCGAAGCGTGAAACGCGTCTGGGCCGCGTGCAGCGTGGGTGTTCACTTCCTCGGTGGCGAGGCGGCGCGAGCCGATGAAACGTTCCAACGGATATTCGCTCCGGTGAACATGGAAAAACGCTAATTCGGTGACCAGCCACTCGATTATTTATCTATCGACGTTCGTTAGCCGCCTCGTTCCTGTTCCTAATTGATTCCATCGGATCCACGCGAACGATCATGCATCGCCTCTGGTGCTGTTCACATGCTTTTTTCTTTCAATTTACCGCGGTCTATTTGCAAGAACGATTTATATCTTTGCATCGATGCTTTCAGGAAATTGACTGACTCATTGATTTACTGAATTCTTATCGACAGATTATTATCGATAAACTGCAAATATTTATACGCTTAAATGCTTATATTTATACGGGAAATATAAAAGTGTAAAAATGGTAGAAAACAATTCCTAGTTATCTCCATCTTAATTCCATATCGTCCGCGTTTTACTAAACCGAAAGCGACCACCGGGCAGCGTTAAATTTCCGTGAAACGTCCATTCATTGCAGTGATCGATGCCAGTGGCGTTTGATCGCGGATGTTGGCCAAGAATTGCAGGAATCGAGGTAAAGCGCGAGATTACATCGCGACAAATCGTGGTGGACGGCTGACAGATTGCGTCACGCTATGTGTACGCCTAGTCCAGGTCCAGTAAGTCGATTAAAAGCCGATTTGTTGAGGTTCCACGCGTGCTCTGCCTGTTTCGGGCGAAAACGATTAAAGGTTGCCGCGGTTCTCTTAGCCAGAAGACACGCTCGGCTCCGCACATTTATTTTCTTCGCCTGAAACCGTTTCCCGCGAGATATTTCTACCAGCTTTCACCGTTGACTAACATTGTTTGTAATTGGTGAAATTACTCGAGCAATAGCTACGAGTTCCAGTTACGGTTGCTTAACCATCCTCGTCGATCACCCCTGGACACTCACCCCGTTCTCTGATTTTTCTTTCGCGGGCTCGCGAGTCCACGCGATCATTTCCGTTTCGTCTGTGATGCAACGTGGTTATGTTAGAATGGAATCCCTCTTTCTTGCGATACATGCTTAACCCCTCGTCCGACGATTTATCTGAAAGCAAACGCGTGGTTGTTCGGGTTTTGTGAAAATGATGTAAAAACAGCGATAGAAAATTTAATATAAATATGGTTTAATCTTTGTTACGTTTTACGTTAGAAAAGGTGTGCGCAAAATTACAAATCCAAGATGAAGATGTAAGATATCGGCTCGAAAATCGAATATTAACGAGCCATAAATTGAATTAATAGTCTGCGTAGAACAGCCTGTACTTTCCACTATTTTACTATTTCACAGCTGAATGACAAACATAATTACACCTAATTCTGGATAATAAATTAGCGTAATTTGAGGTTAATGAAAGCAGCGAAACGTACGATACTCACAAATCAGGAAAAATAGGCTTAATAAGTATAATTCTACCAGCTAATCTTTACAAAATCTTAAAAACGCCTATGAGGTACACACGCCAAACAAGCTCATACATCTTTCAATCCTCTCGGACCGATAACATCGTACCGCTGAAATCGCTACAATTCATCTATAACATTGTACCTCGGGCAACGAACGAGTTTGCACCAGCTTTCAGATAGCTAAGAAACCAGAATCTAGCGCCAATTATCACGTAACGCGAGCACCGTAATATGCAGACACGCGGGACGTCTTATAGATAGGCACCGAGGGGATCAAGATCACCGGTTTCCGTACGGTGCAATTAGAAAGAAATTGATTTGGTTTGCAACGGCCTTGGTCGTTTCTCAAGGTAGTCACCCCGATATTTCGAGGAGATTGCAGGTAGCAGTGGCCGGAGGCAGCGCGCTGGCGCCCGGCCGGCGTTTCCTGGCCTGTCATTACCATACGCACTCATCCGTTGCACGCACAAGAGATCGTGCGTGAGCACGTGCACGCGTGGGAGTCGGCCCGACGTCCCAGTGTCTCGCACGTTCTCGCGGGAAACGCGCTACCACGTGTTACGGCAAAATAAGAATCCATTTTTTTTAGTCTTTTCGTATCAACGAATCTTCGTGCGGTTTCAATTTCGTATGGGTTGTAGGTAATTGCGCTGGATTTTTCTCTTGAACGTGATCTTCGTGAATCTAAATAGCAACAGTGTTTTTAGTTATTTTCGTGTACTTTTTGGATCAATATTTTTATGACAAACGCATAAAGGAAGCGTAGGTGCATCGTATTATGCGATGTTTTCGAGTACAGTTATTTTTTGTATCGTAGGCATCGCAGGCATACCACTCGACATTTCTACTATTTACTTTTACAAATCTAATACAACTCGTACCACGATATTCTAGCCATCTCGTCGTTCGTTTTATTCAGCGAAGAAAATGCTCTTCCTCCGCGAACCAACGAATACTCTCCGCATTGTTTCGTCTAACGACATGCTGTGTCTCGATCGGCGAACAGTAGTCAATGATAAATTTCGTCGAGAAAATCTCACGATCTCCGCTACGGAGACACCGTTAACCCGTTACGCAACCTCGAGTTCGCATTGTACGCAGGCGGTTCGTTCCGCGAGTTTCCACTCGACGAAATAACACCAATAACCATTTGTACGTCTCCATTAGCGACTGGTGTCCATCGATGAAAACTCGCGCCGTCGTGGAATGCCGTGAACGCGCGAAACCGACAGCCGGCAATTTACGAAGCATTTTTGAAGCTGCGCGGACAATGGCAGCCGCGTCTCTTTATTGCCGGTAACGCGATGAGTATGCATTGGTTGCGGTCTCGGCTGCTGTAAGCGGTGGAATCGAAACGCGCGCGTCGCGTCGCCGCGTGTGAAACTCGTCGCGATAATTTCTAGATTTATTTTCGTCGAAGAAGAAACGAAGAAGTTGGTCTCCGGTACCCGTGGCGAATAAGTGTACTGGACACGGTCGTCGGGAAGCAATGCCATCCACGGCCTTTCACCGCGTAAACGTAAGCAGCATTCAGCACCTGAACGCAGGTGCATCGACTCAGGGTGTAGGAAGAGGCTACGGTACATCGCGATGGTCACCGTGCTTTCCAAGTATGTATTTGTTAATGCCCCTCGAAAGACACATCGAATTTTTATAAATAACCGTTATATTGTTATAAATCTACCTGCTAAAAAATATATATAAATTAACGTTTACCTGCAACTACTACATAAACGGAAGCAAACAGAAGAAACTCGCAAATTCCTTTTTTTTTTTTTTGTTTGTTTTTTTATTTGAAATCGCCGACAGAGTGAGAGATGCGTGAAAGCGCGAAGCCATAAATTTTTGTGGTCAAACGTACAGTGACATCGCTTAAGATTAGAAGATGAATAGAATATATATGTATAACGCTTTCTCACTCTATTATTAGCGATCCTGACGAGTTATATACTGCTCGGTTGATCGCTTTATGATTTGCCGCTACGTCGAGCCTCTCGCTCATTCTCCGCAATCTTTCTTGTCCCGTTCCAGAACAAAGTTAAGCCGAATGGTACGATACGATACACGATCCGTCTCGTAATAAGCACCTGTCCGGGTTCCGAACTTGTTGCTTATTTTGCAAAACTGTATTGACAATTTGTAAGAAAAGTATTCGCGTAAAAAATTTCTCTAAACTCAGAAATCGACATAGTAACCTCTATACGTGTAGACAAAATCCTCGATATACGTTTCCGTTGGCGGACTTATCGCGTTAGTTCTGCTGACGAATCCCCGACAGTTCGAGCAGCGGAACGATGGTATCTCGGGCACGATTTCAACGAGCATGGCCCATTAAGCGGGACAGCCGGTGTCTAACGGAAGCGTGTCAATCAGCCGAGGCCGTGCAGCGTGTGTACGCGATCTATCGCGTCCCGACACGTTTCGCGATCGTGCGAATCGTCGCGCGAGCGAACGACACGCGAGGCTTTCCACCGATCGAACATCGAATGCCGGAAGGCCGTGCGGCAGCCTCATCATCGGCACTTGAGAAATAGACACATTACGGCGTGTAACTCGGACTAGGCTGGCTGTCATTAGCCGCGTCGAATCGCGCGCAAGGGCGAGATCGTGTCTCATGCGATATCGTCATCTCGTAGGATGTCGATAAATGGAAGCGCAATTCGTGGAGCAACGTGCACGCGTACCTATATCTTCGAAGACGGTCGAGTCCAACCTTTGTTCAATGATTGCACTCTGGTGAAGCTCGTGTTTAACGAGTTTTCAGCTGCAATGTTTTCCGTCGATGACTCAATTCTTGCCTGCCAGATGAAACGGTCAAGGGGTATTTTTATTCGATGGAATTTGAGGAAAAGCGTAAGATTGTAACTTGGAAGTAGAACGAAGGTTCTTCGATTGTGTACGTTTTTAGCATTGCTGATGTAGATGAGGTTTCTAGGGTAGTTTTCGAATAGTCAGTGGATAAGCGTGAATCTGAAGGTAAAGTATAGACCGGAAAGGGAAGCGAATCGTCGGAGAGGCATAGAATTTCTAAAACGTGCGAATGAGAATACGTTTATACACGTATGTAGAATATCTGAAATTGAATTTTACCAGCGGCGAAAGGGATGGATCGTACGAGTAACGTAACGTGAAACGAATACAACATAACCCTCACGATCCTTCATAGTTTACCTCCATCTTCTCCTCTGTGTTCCATATAATACAACATCGATACACTTCGAAACAGATTATCCACTCTACAAATTTCCTCGGTAGAATCAATCAAACCGCATCAATCGATCAGAAGTAAAGCCAATCTCCACTTGCAACGGTTGATTCGGCGTAGTTTCTCGATCGTCGTCCACGGCGGTCGGCTCACGGGAGGCCGAGGAGCGGACGAAGAAGAGCCGCAGATCTATTTGCCAGAAATGGCAACGGGTACGGTAATGTGGAACGTCTACGGAGGCCTTTACGTCGAGGCTGACCTTTACGCGTCCCGCTGGAGAGAGGGATGGACCCGCATATCGGCGCGACTGTGCTCGACTCGCGCGATTATCGCGCGTTGAATCGCGCGCCCAATCCACCGGCGATCCGTTCAATTTCTCGCCTCATTCCGCCAAATTTCCAATGCACGCGCTTCCATCTCCGTGATTTATTCGTAACCACGTCTTCTTTGAATTCCGCATGTCAGGAGAGTTTTAATCATCGCGGCTTATCAGATGAAAATAATCAAATCGCAATTTTTCATAGTAATTTTGTGAATTTGGGAATTTCAGTAATTCTAAATTCTAAAATTGTAAAAAGTATTTCCACGGCAGTAGCTAATAACCTGTGATTTGTCGTTTGTTAATTTACCAATATTATTAGTTTGTGCATTATACAAAAATATAGCCCTGATAATCTTTATTTTTTCGAGTGTTTCCTTCATAAACTTTGCTTTCGATTCTATCGATGTTTTATGAAAGTAGCTGTTTTATTTCTCCTTAGGCAAGTCCACATTATAAAACGTGTTAAAATTCACGTTATAAAAAAAAAAAAAAAAAGTGAAAGCTTACTTTATACATGTATATAGCATATCTGATTAAGAATTGTTTAAGGATTGTCACGCGTTCATTTCATTTTCGAAAGTTATCATTTTCTTATTTATTATGGCGTTGAATCGCCGAAGGTAATATTTTGTTGGTCGCATCCTCGCTTCTCTGATCCTTTCTCGCGGTTGCTTATGCAACCCTACGTATCATTGCGAGCTGCATAGGTGAGCGACGATCCCGTTGATAGCCGGTCGTGTTCTTACCTTGATTCGCTCTCTGGAAACCTGTTAACGCTTAATAAGTAATGGACTTATTTGCCGATCGCTGCGATACCGTGCCTTATATAATTGGCTTCTCTGCTTTTATTCTTCCGTTGTTTATCATGTTCGCATTATACCCTTTGCTACGGATATGCTAATTATCGTCCATCGTCTGTAGCAACTATATACAAACGATACTGAGAAACGACACGCGTACCCATCAACTAAATTAAAATCTTTAAGATCACGATACGAAGTCTTGATATTTATATGATATTAAAATCTAGATAAATTAGTCCAAAAGAAATTGCAGATTTCCGAAAAGAATCTTTATGAATTAAATAGAAACAGATATCATTTATATAAACAAGAAATTAACTATAATTCGTGTTATTTTAAGACGCTTCCACGTCTCTGAGAGCAGGTCGTTACATATTTCTTTGACTCACGGATGCCAAAGAATTTGTAACATTTCAAATAACGTTTCAGCGCCATAAGGAGAAATATAATTTTTATTTTGGAAACGATGGAATTTCTGCGATTCTTTCCTGCATTCTAATATAATACGAATGTAATGGTTTCAGTGTGAAAATTATTTACGGGATACACGATCGATGTCAAACCTATGAAAAATATTCGGAACTGAAGATTTTAATTGAAATTCAAAGACCTCCATTCATTCCCTCATTCTCTATATTTCCTCTTCTCCCTCTCCGTGTCATCGACGATCCTCACATCGAGGAGATAGATTCTATCGAGTGACATTTAGCGTTCGACACGGACCGATATCATCTCCTCGCGGATACTCGACGCACATAAGTCGATTCGACTCGATTTACGTGCGCGCTGTTCGCGCGATATATCTCGGTACACGATCTCCCCGTGGCGTTAATTATTTCCGTTCGCATTATACCGCATGTTAATTAACTGTAACGTCGTGCACGCCCCGAAAAATAATTTCAGGTTTCGTCCTGTGCCGCGCCGATGGGCGTGCATCAGAAAATCGCTCGCGCGAGCACGTGGTAATTAATTCGATGCGCCGCGTCGGATCGCGTTATCATTATTACGCGCGTGATCGCCTGCGATATCGATCCTCTCGATCCTCTCTCTGGCCGCAGAAAGAAAAATCGTCCAACGGTGCCTTGTCCATTTCACCTTCGTTAATATCATGCTGCAACATTGTAGGAAATCGTTGGTCGATTAGCGTACCGTCGCTGTCGCGAAAAATATACCGATCGAACGTTAATCACGGAAGTGGACGTTCGTTAAATCGAGAAAGCAAGGATCGCTTCATTATTATGCTTCCATCGAACCAGACTGTTATATCGTCTTTATATGGCCCCTTGATCGTAAGTTACGGGTGGTCGAAAGATGTTCCCGATCGCTTTTCATCTTCCTTTTTCGTCGATCGAAAGTGGTACACTGTCGTATGTTCGATATGTGTTTTAAATTCTCTGTCGGTACGCCATGTCATAAATAACATCGATGGGAACTTTTCGGGAATATTTTGGGTAGATAACAGTCACGTGTCGCGGAGATTAATTAAAATTATTACGGGTTAAAGAGCTGAGAAAAGATTAATGAATATTACCCTTATATATCAAATATGTTCTTTTAATTGGCAGCCTGAGAATTATTATAACGGTGTAAGTCAACATTTTAGCGACATTGAGGGTTTAATTTCATAATTGGTAAAAAACACTATAGTATCGTTGTATGTTTAATTATATTTGCAACTATATTTGTACGTCTATAACGCGAACATAAACTGGTGGTATAATTTTTCATATTAATTATTAAAACCATCGACTCCGTTGCATAACTCAGAGGAAATTATTACGAATGTTACGTCGCCTGGAGCGGCAGAAGGAGGAGGATCGAGCGAGTGACCTAACGATATTCGCGTACGATACCGTGTATGTATCTCGAGCACCTGGAACACGAGAGTCATCGTCGTTTAGGTGCACGCCCAGCCTCGACCGGTATAGCGAAACGAAACAATTGTTCTTACAGCCGCGGGAGAAACGAACGACTCCAGTTGGCTCCATCCTTCGTCTCTATTTGCGATCTCTAGTGTACGAGAGACGAGTTGGTCGACATTTAGGGAAGGAGGAGCAGAAGAATGTCAGTTCGATAAAGGGATAGTAAAGAAGGATACGCGGGTCGATCTTGTGCAATGGTTCTTTCGCGAGACTTTCGAAAATCATTCGCAAGAATGACTGTCAGTCGTCTAGAATGAGATAGTTCCTACCGATGTTATCAGCATTTGATGGATGATTAATGAAGCTAACTCTGCTATTTTTTCTATTTTCGCAATGGATGCTATCGATTGATCTACTTGGATTTATAACAGTAGGAATGTGATAGCTATTTGCAGCATTTTTTCTTTCGTTGCGAGATCCAGCATTCTATTCATCAAACTGTGAAATATATATTACTTATAGGTTCTCCTATTCCGATATATATTATGTTCGCATAAAAGAGAAATAGAATAGATTTCAATGGGAAGATTTTTTACGACGAGGAAGAATCAACGAAAAGACGTACACGCATAGAGTACACGTAGCTGATGTCAATGTTGGGAAAAATTATTGAAACGGTTAGACGCTACGTTCATATACAAGAAACAAATAGAAAAAGATTCTCTACAATTTAATAAGCAGATTTCGGACGTTTGGACGTTTAAATGTGCAAAAACGTACGAAACATATTTCGAAGATACGCTGCATTTCTGTTTCAATTTTCCATTCGCATTCGCAGAAATCTGAGTTTGCACACGTACGCTCATTCCGACTAGATGTTTCATCTTTGACGCCAACAATTCCAACTCGAGAAAACCATGAATAGACGTAATACGAACAATTAGTTATTATACTGGATGATAGTCTCCCTCTGAAAACAATTACACGAACAAGAAGGACTCGAATGGAAAGCAAGGATAGCGTATAGCTGGAACGATGCGGGTTAGTTCAGAGCGATCGAGGGGATACATCGTCGAAAGTGAAAAGGCGATTACGAGGAAAGAAGGAAGAAGACGGAGAAAGAGAAAAAGGGAGAGAAAGCGAGGATATGCCACGCGTTTCGCGTGTTGGTGGTGGCGACGGCCGTTACACTTGAAATTGCTCTCTTGCTTCTCCGGCGGCGTGTAGAAAAATCGCATCGCGATCGGTTCTCGGGACGCGATCGGGCGCGGGCAACCCAGGCAAATGTCAGGTCGTGACTTTCATGCGGTCTACCACCTGCCATGGGATCGGTAAGTGCGTCGTTATTAATGGCGTCCCGATCCAATCGCATCCGGAATAGGCGTAGGTCTTCGAAGACGATGTTCTACGATTTTTCACTTTCTACCGCGGTTTTATCAGCGATATTCATCTCCTATGACGATCGTATATCAAAGATCAAATCTATCTTCAGTATCTATACGTAACTGTTTCTATTTGGATTAGACGTGAGATTAATTTCTGTTCGATCGAATTACGTTTACAGTCTTGGCAAATAAGATCCTCTTTTTATTATCATTTTGGAGTAGTAGAGGGTGGATAACTTGGATAAGTAACGTAATTGTTATCTTAAAAATCTGTCTTTTCTTTATCGATATACGTGCCTTAAAATATTAATTAAAGCAGCTACGCTTCCCTATAGAACCATTTATTTCATTCAAATTACCTCGTTACCAGTATACGTATAATCGTACAAAATCTAATTACAAATTATATTCCTCGTAAAATAATTTATTTAATAATCTTCTTAGCATTTACTAACCAGAAACCTATCATCGATTCTATGTAATTACACAAAACCTAATTACAGCCTGCGTCGTTCACGAAATAACTTTACAAAATTCCTTCGCTATTTTATTAACCAGAAAAGCTATCGCGAACTCTGTACGATCGTACGTATAGCACGTCGTAAAACCAATATCTTCCAAAACAGCATTTCTCTCTTTCGAAAGAATCACTCGCCGATGCGATACGTACCACCAAAAAGATACTTTACGGCTTTCCACCCACGCAGTTGACCTGTCGCGTAACAGCGTTCCCAGCTCTCGTTTGGTCGCGTTCCACGCAGAATCGGAGGGCAATAATAAGGGCCGGGAGATTTTTACGGCCAGTTGAGTCGTCGGATGATCCAGCAGCGCCTTGCTTCTTTTCGGGAGACCCACTCTTGGTCCTGTTTGGTCCCCCTTCTTTTCGAGTTGCGTCACTTTTATAACGGGCCAAAAAAGGGCAGTCCGTTTTCTCCTCGAATCGAGAACAACGCGGAAACCTCGGCCGGAGGCGAGATTCGTCGCGGGCTACGAGCGGGCCTGCGAGCACGCCTCGCATGTGATATATCGATGACACGAGTGTGGGTGTAGCAGAGAACCGACCTCGAGGGAGATTAAAACGGCCTCGGCGAGGGGGCCGCGCAAAAATCCACGGCCTCGCGCTGCCTCGATCTCCGAGCTGTCTCTCGGAACGCTTCGCGAGTGCGCCTCGCTTCCGACACGTGACAGACCCGATCAACTCTCCGAGTAATCTTGCTTTTTGTACCGCGTTGAAGCACGCCGGTGAAGAACCGATGCGATTTACGATTCCCTCGTGTTCTTCTCGCGGAGTCTTCGCGTCGAAGCGCATGGAGCTTCTCTGGCTGATTTTGTTTCAGGGGGATCTCTATCTTAGACGACGAAAAATATCGATCTCGTGCTTTTCGTTAGCACGAGTTTTTCTAGTCTTGAGAACGTTCTCATCAAATTTTCTATGAAAATTTTAGCGTTATGGTTAGATTATAGATGCTCGTGCGGTTATGGAAAATTCGAATACTTTGCTATAATATTTAGAGGGTGAAACAACTGAGTAACTCGCATGAATCTTGGGAAATTATGCAGTAAGATGATGCTTGTGAAGGAATTTGATTTTAAGAAGATTGGCGATTTTAAATGTCGATCAACAGGTGAAAAGCAAATTTCATTGGGAGAACAGTTGATTGTTATTTTTATTACAAACTCGGGACTCGAGCATCCTCGATCAAGGAAAGTACTATCGTTTATTACACTGTAGGGTTTTCGAAAGTACATAAGATTATCAGGTATATCCGCGTTCTTCTGAAAAATCGTCGTGCATCCTATTAGCGTTGCAACTACTTTCATCGGAGAGGTTCGATGATGCACCGTCGTGTTAAGCTCGTGATTTATTCGAAGCACCTGTATTCATTTCACAGATCATTGATCGCCAAGTACGGTTTTTACTCGGCCAACTGGCTACTCATCTTTCTTCGCAATACCTTTCCCGGATAGAACTTTGATAATACCCTGGAACGTTTTCTCGAGCGATTTGACGGTCAACTCGTAAGTTATTTCGAGCGTAGATATCAATATGAATTTATCCAGATCGTTTTATACATCGTACATTGTTTTCTAGTAACTCCTACGGCTAAATTATGCATCTTACCACACAGATCCGAATTCTCGCAGCAATTTTATCTAAATCGACGACTATTATCCAATAGAAGTTACCTAATAGAAAAATATTTAATAGTATATATCTAACAGAAAATTCATGCGAATTTAATTCACTCGATACCCAACTTTACACGGACTCCAAACATTTCAACTATTTAAACGAAACATCAAAACGAAATCTTTATTGTTACATTCTATATCTATACCTCGAAACGAATATTTAGTGGAAACGCGATATAATGCGAGGTCAATTCGAACGAAGAATACAAATGAAATCTTTATAAAACAATTAATTCGACTATTTCGATAGAAACTACGTTTGATATCAACATCAGATACTAATTCTTGATTTTTAAATTTTTACTTTTTGACACTCTAACCAAGTACGAACGTTCGTCGTCTGTTTGTACGGGAAACATTTACACGAAAAGAACCATAGATTTTCTCCGGAAATCTGCTCAGTTCGCTCATAAATACATACATGTTCGTGTCACATATGACCATCAGGAAGAACACATAGAAAATTTCAAACTGGCCCCGCGAATTCCTGGTAAATCGCTTATCTGCGTGAGCGGAGGTCGATCGTGGTCCCTGGGACACGCGGAAGGAGACGGAAATCGTGCGATCAGCGGAATACGTGCGCGGTACGAGAGAATCTCCTCTTCGCGAGAGCTTCGGGGTTCACTCGGTTGGTTCCTTGTTCTTTTTCAAACAGGCCTGAGCAGTTGCGATTCCGCGATTTACGATTCGTCGGGCCGCCGTCGCGGATTCCCGAGGACAGGCAGCGCGACGCTTTATCGACCGCTCCACCGTAACCTTTCCATAACTATCGCGTCTGTTGCCGTAGATCAACGGTAACGCCGCGGCGACCAATTTACCGAGCGACCTCTCAGTTCGACCTCTTCCACCAGCCTGTCCTCCTCTCCACGGATAATACACGTACCTTGTACGTACAATACGTGTACAATACGTGCACAGCGCGCACGTGTATATATCGCGGCGACTTACCCTCCTCGAGGAAGAACGCGCTCTGGCGTAACTGTGAACCGATTGTCGAACTCTGACTATGTAAGACTTTTTCAAGGTATGCGAAGGTGCGAGTTTGAGGTTCTGTGGTACGACAAGGCTGGATGAATTTCATTTATGTAATATTAAATTACAGATTGGGAAGATTGGGAACTGCGATGGTGTAAGAAGAGTAGGATGATCTTTTTCGTGCACAACTTAGTTTGGGTTAGCAAATAAATAGTGTATTCGATTGTTATTTTATTTATCGTTAAATTTTATCATTAAGAAGAGGATTAGTTGTTTCCGGAAAGAGCGATTAACTTTTAAAGAAAGTAGGTACGCGTTTCCGTATAATTATACGATTCAACTTTTATTTTATTTTACTTTCACGACATCGATAGTTATTAATCTTCCCTGTCGCTACGACTCGTAGTATACAATACAATTCTGGTTGGAAATTGTCACCTGAAACCCTCGAGACGTTCATCCCCGTGAACTATGTATCGCCTTACGTTCCATACGTGCATTGAAGATCGCGAAGCAGCAGCCTCGATCTTGTATGTTAATTGCTTGAAACCGACGAAACCGCGATCAGCATAATGAAACGGACCATCAGCGAGCCGCGGCCGGGCCTCGGCAGGTCGTCACGATTTCACATTATAATGGCCGGGTTCGTCGTGCGAGCGGCGCGCACCGGTGGCCCGGCCGCGCGCCCTTCGACGGACGGATAGGCGAGTGCATTAGATCGGGTACACGTCGTCGCGGCATGTCGTGGCCTTTTTTTGTCTTCTGGCCGCACGAGAAAATCTCTACCGTAGCCGGGGCCCCCGATCGAGACGTATGTACACATCGAGCTTTACGATTGCCCTCATACATTAATGTAAACGCTGGCGGCTACCGACGAGCCTAGAAGCGAGCCTGAACGGAACGAAGTAGTGGAACGACGAGAGGAGAGGGATCTTACGAAGGAAGAGAGAAGAGGAAAAAGGGGGACAGACATCGATTCGATTCGCGACCCTTCATGATCCTTCGGACGTCAACAACGAGGAGGACATCGGCTGTAAAGGGGAAGCAACCGGTAGAAAAAGAGAGAAACGCGTTCCAATCGCAAGAAAGCATCCCGATACTCGTGGATCGTGCGGTGAAACCGGGTGCGTTTCGTTTGGTAAAATCGATCGGTCGCGTCGCGCGCGACCGATCCGTCGATCGATCGACGAACGAGGACCCAGTAGCAAAAGAGAGAAAGACGCGTCGAGTAACTGTTGCGTGTCGGTGAACTTCTCTCTTGCTTCTCTCGGAAGCAATCGCGGTAACGACGATATCGCGAATGCGACAACGGAGAGCCGTGCCTTTGAGAGAGTTTCCGAGTGTCGCGTTTTGCCGGAGCTTTCCCCCGCGGATCGAGATAGCTGCACCGGCCGGAAGGAGATCTTGCCTTATGCGAATCGTTCGGACGTGTGCACGCGTACTCATGCCCCTATGCGTGTATACAGGGTGTCACGAAATAGATCGCGGATATTTATCTACTGGATCGACTCTGACAACGGAACAATGAAATTCCGCTCGAGGATTATCTTTCAAGTTATAAACAATTTTATTCTGCGTTAAGAATATACCGATATCGATGAATCAGCTGACCAACTTTTCCCTCTATGTCACACTTTATACTTCCTGTTATAATACGAGCTTTTCAGAGAACAAATTGATCAACTCCGTTTCTTATCGATCTCTGAATTTCGTTTCTATACCAAATATCTTGCCATTTCTACGCACGTACGTATATTTTCAGCTCTGTTCCAAACTTGACCAATCTAATCGCGATTCCGGTGTTTTATCGTAGCGTTAACGAAATTTCAAAACGTTTCGTGTAACGCACATAATATATTCGTAAAAGGTGTGTGCAAGTGTTGGAATAGTTTCGCGAGCCTGTGTACGTAGACAGTGCGCCGGTAGAGGGAAAGAAAAAGAAAGGGAGAGCGAGATGGATGTATGTACACACGTATGAGCAGGTACGTGCAAGTACAGAACGCCTGAGTTCGCGAGGAGACGCAGCCCTCGCGACCGGCCCATAAATCAGGCTCCGCTTCTTGCGCGCCGATCGTTTGCCATCGCCGTCGGGTCAGAGGGGACCTTGTCGACGATTCTGCTCAGCCGTAGTCTTTCTGTTCGCGAACCTGAACGGTTTCGAAGCTCCGGGACGCGGAATACTTTTTTTTTTCTTCGTTCTCTCTCACTGGCTCTCGATACTCTTACCTGCTTGTTCGTTCGTCGGAGAGATCGTTTCTCTTTGTCGGTTGTGCTTCTGCTGCCTCCCATCGTATCGGAGACATCGCGATGAACCGTGCGACTGGAAAGAACACGATTAACGCGGGAGAAACGGCGCATTAATTAGAGGAAGTGGTTCAAGAGAGAAAATGATAGCTCTTGCGGCATCCTAATGCGAATCGCTTGGATCGGCCAAATATCCGGACACGGAGACCGGCTGCTACGTGCGATCCTTCGAGTGATTTATGCATGCGGGCTGTCGCACGATTCGGTTTAGCTGATTGTTCGATGGGCGCGCGAGGAAATTATCAAACGAATCTAACCGCGTTGTTCTCGTCGTGTCTTCCTCGCGTCTCTTCGAGTATCTTCTTTTTTTTTTTTTTTTTGGACGAGTACTTATTACATAGCCGTATTACGCCGTGTTTGTTCGTTGATGACAGGCCCGTTCATTAGCGGTAGATACGGTAGATAGAACGTTCATATTTTAACATTTTACTAATATTTTAAACGATTTACGTTGTATCGTGGTCCAGTTCAAAATTCGTACGGAAAAACGTTCAAGCTCCTCGGCTGATATTATCGTGTACGTAAAATTTCTGCCACGAAGTTATGTAGCTATTGAAAAATTAGAAAACACGTACACGTAACGATGGAAGAAAAAATACGCGAACTTTAAACAAACGCGAAAGACTCGAAATGTTTCAACGACTTGCAACATATTAAAGGGGACTGCAGGTTGAGAACCCCGATGTCATCTTCTCGCGGTAGAGCCGCGAAGAGGTCGCTTTCGAGAGTGGGGCTCTATGATCCCGTGCGCATAGCACAACCGGTTGTCTCTTCTTTTTTTCAATCCGCACTCTCACCCCGTATGCGTGCACGGTGCACGTACATGCGTGTGCACGATAACGGGCGAACACGCGGCACTGCCTCGGTCGATTCACACGCACAATGACTGGGATACTCGTAATTGCCGGTAATATTCATCATTTAATGGTCTCCCCGAGGTCAACGCATCTGGAGACCTTTTAGCTTGGAAGAAGCCTTGCCCGGATTTTCGAGCAACAAGAGCCAACAACCCTGCGGCCGTGGGATTATTTTCGCGGAAAGGCTTGGCATTTGCCGGGCTTTCCACTAGAAATCTCAGTATTCGATGATTTTTAACTACGCGAATACCGTTTTACGTCTCTTCAGTATCCTTTAATGCGTTGCATTTGCGAGACGTTTCATCTGATGTTGCCAGCACGGAACAGACGTATCTTAATATTATTTTCGATATTCGTTGCTGGGTTTCCATTGGAAGCTTGATTACCTATGTGAATTTTATGATAGGTACGAAAATATTATATGTTCTCTACCGATAATGGTAATTGAAGGTAGTTTGAGCTAACAAGAAGATAGAGGTTTAAGAAATCGATAATTGTAATGAATTTGGACAGGGATAAGGAGTTACTTCGATTGCTAATAAATTATAATAGTTAGTTCTAACAGACTTCAAAGTGTCATACGAAGAGACAAGTATCAAAGATGTAAACTTCGAAATAAATTTCCTCCAAAGATAATCTCTAAAATGTATTTATATTCTCTCCAAAAATAGTCTGCACAATATGTCTAATTTATTTTTAAATACCGTCGCCAAAGTATAGTTGACTCTTTTCTCTGAATATAACGCTCCAAGAATACTGATCTTTCTATAAAGAAAATACCTTCGAATCATAGCCAACTGTTCCTTCAAAGTAATCTTTAATATGTAATTGACTTCTCTCTACAATATACCTGACTTTCTTCTAAAACATAAACCAAGAAATTCTTCTTCGATTAAACATAAAACCATCGAAGCAACGTTGACTCTCTCTAAGAAAAAAAAGCAGCCCTTTGCTAATTAACTTCACTCTAAGCAGAAAATAGCTTGCAATAACCTTTCAATCATCGATCAACGGAATGAAAAGAAAATCCACCATCAAAAGTACCTAGCCAAAGCGACCGTAGATCATCAGATTTAATATCGATGGTGCCGCTACGTTTATAGTCGATTAATTATCTCTATCTTGGTAAAGTTAACGCGACGTCGATCTACCGATCGCCAGTGGTCAAGGACACCTGACGACTCGTCCGTCCCTCGATCCTCCTGTTTACCGGTAGTCCCAGTGTTGAGAAACTGACCCTCGACCCGGGGCCTGTTTCGTGTAAGTCGAGAACTGGTAAAGCGACGTAGTAGGCTCGGTTACGACAGGTCGTAAGACTACAAGCGTGTCTAATAGGTCGCGATAACGCGGCTCGATGATATCCTTCGGACTGTATCGCCTCCGGTGTGGTCCACGTTAGGCGTGCGATTAAATGTCCGCGTTCGAGAGCTCTAGCTCTTGGCTCCGATTATAAGCTGAAGTTCGCGGTACGGGTCGTAGTATAGTTGTGGGATTTTCTTTCGGTGAATATAGATAGCGAAATGATAGTTATCGAATTCGTTTTTACGACGAAAAAGAATCAGCAAGGAATACACTTCTTGAAGTACGTATACGAGAACCGAGGTAGAAATTTAGTACTTTGGTGAGAAATAAGTTTCAGAGAAGTAGCATTAGGTATTAGAATTTGACATGGAAAGATAAATTGAATTTTTAATTTAACGATTATTCCGAGTTTTCAATTTGATAATGATTTTTGCAACGAATGGAGAATTGAGAAGATCGAAGAAAGAACAAAAAACGATCTGAATCTGACGAAGAATTACACGTATACGTAACGAGTATAGTTCGTCGAGCATCGATTAATTCTTGTTCTTGCACGTATAAAGAGACCTGGAACTTGTTATTGTTTTTATACTGGATATGCTGGATAGATGAATGAAATTGCGTTAGAATTTTAACGATTGCAAATTGATTCTTATTCACTTATCGATCCTGGCAATCTATATCGTTCGAGTTTTTTAAATTTACTCAAGAACGCGAGGTTAATGGTGTGTACAGATTATTTATCGATGAATAATACGCTCGCATTTATGGTACTCCAAATGGAACCTAAACTGAGATCCTTCAATTTCAATCACCAAATGTGTATACTTTGAGGCAAACAAGAGGCCACCAAGGCTGCGAAAAGCAGCACACTGAAAGTACTTAATTATAACAATCCGAGGCCTAATATCGTACAACAAAACTGACTCACTTAATTTACGAGCACCTTATCGTAATTACATCGGAGTATTAAGCAGTGAGCCACTTAAGACTCGAAAATTACGCCCATGCCGAAAATTTACGAGGATGTAAAAATCATCTGACGCATTAATCGATCGCGTTACGCTTACCAAATTAATGTAGGCCACTTAACACACCTTCCTCAAACTTATTTATACCCATCCTTCAACCATTTTTATCCACCCCATTCTTAAACTGGTCGTTAGTTAAATTTGGTTAATCGGAAAATTCTGTCGTCACACACATTTTGCTCCTGTAGGTATTTACGTTTGATCCTCGAAGGTTTCTATAAACCAGTTTCTTATAGCTTATAAGCTTCTTAAATGAAACGCGTTAACTTTCCTCTGAAACAATAGCTCTTTTTTATTTCTCTGAGCCAACTCCCTAAACCGACCTTACTAAATCTCTTTTAAATTTCTTAAAGTCTAAGAAACGTGCATAGGTTCTTACCAAATTTTGTTCGTACGACGCGTTCTCAAAGTACGTAATTGAATTAGCAGATAAGCAGAAGACAGTCATAAGCGACGATGAATACTCTTCTGGAACTTGATCAATAAAATATTCGCTCAAAACGATAAAGTTGATTTCTTTTCTCTTAAGAAACGAAAACCATAAAATCTTCCAATCGACTTAATAAAAAATTTTCCAGCAATTATCCTGCCAAATAATTGTACATCACGATTACGAGGAATCGAGGGAAAGTGGAAACGCGGTCGATTCGAAAGTTCGCGGTAAAGAAGTTTACGAGGCGATGCTTGATAACACCAACAACATATTTTCTCGCTATGATATCGAGAGTAAGCCGAAGTGGACGTCGCGATGACGTCGTGACGCTCGTGGTCCCCTTTTTAACGACGCAACACTCGCACGGCCCGTTACGGGGCGAACGCTTCTGAAAATTCATTTCTCGCTTGGCGATAATTTACCGGGCGCCATTATCATAAAATGTGGAAGGCCCTCGGGACGCGAGGTTTTAAGTTATGAAAGCGACCGACGCCGGCGGGCAGCATTAAAACGCGCGGTTTAATCGTCCGGCAGCGGCCGATCAATTGCCAAGATTATTTGGAATCGTATCGAGGACGCCGTTGACCCGCGTCAAGATGTTTTTTAACGCGTGGGTCGGTGATCCACGGTGGATTCTTCGATTTCGTTTCGATCGCTAGTTTTCGGACCACTGTGTGTTAATGGCTTCCACTGGTTTATGTAAATTCAGGTTCCATTCGAATATCTCGCGTTCGTGTAACCTTGTAAATCAGTTTTGTCTTTTAATCGAACATGTGGATAATCTGTTTCTTATTAAATATTCGGATACGTGGAACTGCTTTGAAAAATTGTCATTTCGTGACAATTTCTGTTTCCATAAATAGCTTTCCATAAATTACCGTAGTGTCTTCAAGATCATCGAGCTACGTCCTCGCAATATAACGAGGAGTCAACAGATGTAAACTTTAATCGACTGCGCGGACTCGATCAATTATACCTTCGTAGATTTTTCATCGTTCAAAACAATTCGATAAGGAAACAACGTTCAATTCATTCTTGCAACAACTACGAGATTATTACCCAACGCAACCACGAGTCACTCTCGATTCACCTGGTACGCTTTTCCAGGGCGACCAGAGCAAAACCCATTCCCCTCGAACCAGTTTTCGCGTATGACGTACGTACCTTGACACGAGGCGAGCCGCGCAGGAATTCCACGCCGAGTGAAAAAGATAAAAAAAAGTCGCTTTTCCTATAATTGGCACGCGTGCACGCCGGGTCGAGCGCGCGCCGAAGGCGTGGCGTGCGAAAGTGCCACGTGGCGTAACACCGGCACAATGATAATTGCGGCCGCGTGGAAATGAAACCTCGCGTGACACTCTCGATCTTCCTTCCGAGGGACGGTCGCTCGTCCAGCTGTACACGCGCCGTGGTTACTCGTTTTTCGACCTCTGGCCGCTAGTGAAAGCGTTACCGCGAACCATCGTCGCACGATTCCATCCGAAAGCCAACCGGTATCCGCGAGATAATTCGCCGATCAAACGAAATTCTTAAGCTTTTTCCGCTATACTTCGAGCGTATTGGTATGCAGCTTTTTCCGCAGATATTGAGCAAAATTGAAGCATCGGCGATGATCAAACTGCGGATCTTTACACGTCGATGAGAGACTTAAAGGTGCAAAGGTACACACAATGCAGGCGATATGCAAAAATGTATAAAATCCACAAAGTACCTTTTATAATATCGTAAAGTGAGTGAAACCTAATTTTTAATTTTCTACCTACATCGTATCTTTCTAATTATATTTATAAAGACACGAACTTGCATAAATCGCAGTCTAGTGATAATTGTAAAAACTATGTTCTTTACAAAGTTTAAGAAAATTATTATCAAGTAATTGTCAGCATAGATTGCCAAATGGATACCATTATACCTTGTACAACATACATACATACGTCACAATCAATCATTTCCTATGCTCGACGTATTGCAAACTCGAATAACGAGGAAAGAAACGTCTCACATACTAATCGTCGAATACCACTAAAATACAATCCGAGTATGAAGAAAGAAAAAGATATTAGCAATCGAAAACATGATTGATCTCGGTACAATGAACATTAACATCCTCCCAACGCCTCTTCTTCAACGAGAGTACAATTTAAACATACTGTCCGAGAGAACCACAAATCTCTGCAGAGTAAAAGTATTAACTCTGAATCCCGAAAAGCATGCTCGCAGTTCACCTTGTAAAACCGTATTCTTATTGTCACGGTGGCGAAATAAATCGGCCAAGGAGTCTGGGACAGCGACGTGGTGGCAGCGTGTAACAGCGTCAAAGGGATCGCGGTCGCAGGGTGAACGAGAACGCGAGAATCTTCGTCGGGGTTGTGATGGTCGATGCGGCGCGACACGGTCCGCGTTCCTCCACGGCCCTCGTACAATCGTGAATCCAAACGAACGGCTTTTGAAATCGGATCCGCCAGATATTTCTCGACCCGGGGCCCGGGCTATGGCCCGTGCAAGGGGGAAAAGGGCAGAAAGCCCCATCGTCTCAGTTACAATTTGTGTTCGCACTTAAAAGAAACATTACCTAGTGGGACCGGGTCGAGGATAGCGCGGACGCCTCGTGTGTGGTCCTGCATAACGCCCTCGACTGTATCTCGAATCGTTCGTTACCGATTCGATTGGAGCCGTTCCAAGCACCAAAGGGACCAAGTGCCACTTAAAAGTAGACTTCCTCCTTAATTTTCGCTCGGTTGGTAGTTCCAGAGCAGAACGACGTCCAGATCGCCATGTCTGCCGAGAATCGTGAAACTTTGTCGCGATTTCTGCATGGTTTGTGTCTTTTTGATGACTCATTTTTGTAATGATGTAGACGTGTGATTTGCTTGGTCAACTTTCGGTGATCGAGTTTAAGCTGTTTCTAATTGCGGTTTAAATAGAGGTATACCGACACTATGGTATTCTTTCTTCCTGCTTATTTTCGAATATTGAAAGCTTTTTCGTTTGGCGAAATAATTACAAAATTGAAATATAAAGATTTATTTATTAAAAATAAAAATTCTGTACCGAAGTTAGCTAATTTTTAAAAAATAGGCCTATCGGTATAAGATTGAACAAAATTGAGCGAAACGACAAATTGTTCCGAAGATCTCAGAACTTTCTCATAAAGAACAGTCGATCATCGATATACTCCAAATGTCAGGATTGCACTGAGTATTTAAATAATTCCATTTAAGCAGCACTTGGAGCAAGTCAAATTCGATGGATCTCCAAATCGAAAAAGAAATTCGTAACCACAGTGTCGCAAACATAAAACGCTTAATGACTGAACTGCCATTAGCTTCGCGTACTCACAACCGTCGAAGCGTCACAGATCGATGCACCGGTTGCATTAATAATTCGTGCAATTTGCGTATGCGCGGCAGCATGCGACTTACGTGATATTTCAACCCACTCGTGTCCCGTAAGTCTCGCTTAAATCAAACGAACTCGGTCACTACCATGACGTCATCCTGGAGATTCATTTCAATTCCCGCTAACGTTTCAATTCCACTTCTTCGCTCATTTCCATCCTCGCCGCTCGAGATCCGATCGTCTTCGACTTACGTAACTCGATTATCTCTCTCTCTCTCTCTCTCTCTCTCTCCCTCTCTTTCTCTCAAGACGATACGGTCCATACGAAATTAACAAAGTTATAAATCCTCCACTCCTGGCCAGTGTCCAAAATAACTAATGACACCTTCCAAATCCACCTCTCTCTATTTGAATAATTTTGTAAGCGATCTCGTCGATACGACCAGTTCGCCATTCCTTCCAGGAAATCGAGAACGAATTATCTTCGCTGATTCGAAGTTTCGCGCGACTCTGAAAATTCTTCAGCTTCCGATCGAGCATTCCACGATTCCCAATGGAGTTCGATGCGTCATTGCCGATGTGGAGATTCCTCCGTGGCCCGAAAATGCGATTGGAAGCCTCTTTACGCGGCCGTTTACGCCCTCTTCGGGATTATTTACAGTCGCGTGATACCGATCGAGATATAAAAAAGAAGGGTGGCGATGTACTCGGGGAATTTTGCAGTTCGAACGCTGTCTGTTGGCGAGTCTACGCTCGGATCGCGATTTTATTCGAATGGTTCTCGTGCTCGCGAGCCGAAGGATCGTAAAACTCGCGCGATCCGCGCGCGACAGGACCTTAAAGTTTCGTGTCGCTCGTTATGCGATCGAGCGGACAGGGTTTCCGGGGATAAGGGGCCGAATTGATGGCGAAATAACGGCGCGAAATCGCGAGCGAATTCTCACGGGCCTGATTACGGTAAACGGTAATGGCCGACATCGTATCGGTAACTGCAGGCAATTTTGGCAACGGTTTTGTATAGTCTTCCGTCGACTTCGTGGAGGTCCTGCTTTACTGAGAAATATTATCACGATGATGGCAGATTATCTGTAAAAGTTATTTGAAGCAACGAGAAATATTTCTGTGGAACTTGCAGAAAAATATTATTTACGATAAAATCTCTAATTTGAAAAGATTGCCTGCAAAGTTAGAAATTCGTTAAAAAATCTTTTAGATAAATACGACTCATACGCACATTTTTCTATGCGAAAAGTATTCAAAGTGTTTGTAAAACAAATCTGTGTTTGGATTCTGTTTCGCGTACATACGTTATATGGATACACCCGCAAACATCAAGAAAGTAGAAAGCGTGAAAGATTCCGTAAACAAAAATAACCGAGACTCTCGCTTGGAATCAAAACGTTATGAGTAATAATGCTAATAACGTGTATCGTGCTGTGTATCGTTACGTTTGTGGAGGGAACACGCAGCGTATCGTGGTATTCTCCCTCTTCTAGCGAACCAAACCGACCTTCTTTTCTTCGTGTCGTTCCACCTCGTTGCTACGAACGAAACGAGAAAACCGAGCAAAGAATCAAAAGAAAAAGGAGAAGAGACGAAGCAGTGTTCGGTATGTTGGAAGACGTCCATTGGACGTAAGAGAGGCGAAAGAGGGACGATCCGCGTTGGTTTCGAAATCAAATTATTTATTCCCGACACGGTGCGATATTGGGACGGTCGATCGTAAAACTCGAGGCTCGCCTGATGGATCCCAGTGTCCTCGGGCTGGTGGAGGCCATGGACTGCTTCGGATAAGGCCGAAATTGATGGTGGAATAACGGCGCTAAATCGCGACCGAATCGCGTATAATTAGGCTGCGTTACGTCGTACGAGCCACACACGGCAAGAAAGTTTTACACAGAAACAGAAGTTTACACACAGAATCAAGTATACACAGAAGCGAATTTGGCAGATGGGTGAAACTGTCCTCGCCCTGGTCGAAGCAAACTCGGAGATTAATAGCCAAATTATACCATTAAGTAGATTTTACACGTATCCCGGCTCAATGAAAAAGGTCCACCTCGGTTCATTTGCATGCCACGTGGGAATTCGTCCGTTGGATTATCGGCCGATTTATATGCCGCCATTAAAAAAATCTCGATCCACCGGCTCGCCTGGTTCCTGTTTCTATACGATCGAGAACCACCAAAAATGACGGTCTGCCCGATTTACCAAACATTCGCGAACTGTACAAAAATAAACTCAGACAAAATTGTCGTTCCTTAACCATGACGATTATATGTGTGTACGGATTATCGACGCACTCAGCTTGTGATGCTGTTGATTATAGCGTCGCGGTTTCTTAAGAACGAGTTAAGGAGTTCTTTCTTAATGGCGTTCATTTTAACTGGTATTTTGACGTCGGCCGAGTTCACTGAAATAGACGGTTTATACCGATTACATGTCTTTATAAATATCTTTCCATTTGATATCTTTCTGTTGCGTCACTTTAATGGAATCGTTTCCATGTACAATTTAAGTACAAATCCAAATCATGTATTCCGGCAAGTAGGAACGAACGGTTCGACTTTTGAACGGCTCATCCGAGATGTCCTATGTTGTATGTAAAAAATTGTATGTAAGAATTTCAACCAGCTTCGCCAGATATTTGGGACCATTCTATATAAGAAATTTCTTTCCATTTTTCGATAATACGACCGCCTCTACTAAAAGAAATAAGCAACATCCAGAATCTTCGGAAATCAGAAGGAATTACTGTTCCATCTTTTCCATGCAAGCACAAGCTCTTGCCTTAAAATCGTTATCTAGCATACATTTCTGTGAATCTCTATCATCCATCCATACTCGCTATTTATATTTATTTCTATTCATTAATACCTCGTTCAACGGTGCTTACACGACAGACCAAATTACCCCAAATGAAACATTAGAACTGCCTTTGAAGCTCTTTGCAGTCATGCAAGAACGCGATCATCCTTAAACTTCTGATCGTGCGCATCAGGTTGAGCGTATCCTTCCTGTGTCCTTTCATTAAGAAGGCATCGAGCGACGCGACGTACTCGGAACAGGCGGTAGATCGAGCGGCGCGGCGTATTTGCGCCAGGCTGGCTCGAATACGCGTCCAATTACCGACGGGACCGGCGTGTAATACGAGCTTTAATGTCGGGAGGTAGCGGCTTATTAGCTGACCAAAGGTAGAAAAGGATCGACGAAGGGGAAAAGAGAGACTAAGCTGTTTGGTCGCGAGTTCGCGCGACAGGAAAGAACCGCGGTTCTGCCGCGACAAACGGCCACGCGGGATCAAGCGGTGGCGAGAGCAGAGGCTTTAGGGAAAAAAGGGAAGACGGTACGTAGTGAGCGCAAGCCAGTCGAGGATCGACAGATCTATGGGACCGCTACTAGTTTTTCTCGACGGCGGTCTCGATCTGACGCGATCTTGCACCGACACTGGCTTCGCCGGCCGATCTCGCGCCAAACGCGACTGCCGCGGCCGCCAACCATGCTAAGCCTCGTACATACCTATACAACCTGACCACGAGTTTGTTTATCGCGTAATAAATTGCACGAGCGCACGTGCGCGCCATCCTTCTGCCGCGCCGTGGCAACGTGTCGCCCGCCGAGTGATCAATCGCTGAGAGAACATCGTTGGCAGAGGTTTTATTGGGTGTGGATCAGCGAGGCAATTTTTCGGGGATCAGATTCGGTAAGACGGAGATCAAGGAGAATTGCAAGCTTCGATAAGAATGTTTATTCGTGGTTGTTGGTGGATATGCGAGACGTGGATCGGTGAGGTTTGACGAGATTGAGTTTAGTTCGACTCTGTTTCTTTCGGCTAAAATGGGAGGAAAAGATTCTTATCGCTGACGTCGCGCGATTGCTCGATTCGATTCTATGTTAACCATAGAAATCACGCGATTCTTTTCCCTGCTAAAATCGGAGGAAGAAAAGTTGAGAATCGCAGGGTTAAATGCGACCTAACCGATTCATAGACGTTTCAACTACCAGACAATTATCTGTAATTTAACCTGTACTTACTCTTTGTTTCACGATTCGATATTGTAGGACAAGAGCTCGAGACTCAAGTATCTTTAGAATTATCAAGATTTTGTGAGGAATTAATTTACTTAAATTCCTGAGCAATTAAAAAGAAAGTCAAAACACCAGAGGCGTAAATTTTCCAAAAGCGTAAGAGATAATTTAATTATCAAACGTAGCAGTGGAAGGTTCGCTAATCGAATTCGGGTCCATAAATAACAATTCGCCGAAGTCTACCGCATAAAGATATTTCAACGATCGTCTGACGTTTATCTCTCTCTCTCTCTCTCTCTCTTTCTCTCTCAATTCGCGCACTATCAATCTTCCGCGTCCCTTTTGAAGCGTGGCATCGGTGCTAAATTTACGATTAGCCGAATAGCTGATTTCCTGGCCATTATTCCGTGATACATTTCACCGGCTCCGTCCCAGCGGCATATGGGGAGCGGCGATCGGCTAAATATTACATCGAGCCAGATTCGTATCGTTTGGCCGTGAGCCACGACTTACGAGTTCTTCTTTCGGCCGACGATCCGAATCGATTCATATAAAGCAGCCCGTAAGCCGTATGTATATGCAAGTGTGAGTACGTACGCCCTCACCGACGCGAGCATTTGCCAGCACTCTCGTTGATTTATCGATCTCGCTGCTTGCCTCCCTCCTTTCGACGGGCTGAGATGTGGACGATCGATACGCGTTTCGCGAGCTCGTATCGATTTTTCGAAACGCGATACAGCTACGCTTTAACGTACACTGGCTCACGAAAGTATTTGACTGTTGGTGATTTCTGTACTATAGTTTTTCGTTGGTTCTTTACCAGTTATTATTATGTCGCTATTTGGCGTTTAATATTATTCCAAGTTGTTCCAATTAATTGTTCAAATCAAAATTGTTCTCTTTAAACGGCCGTAAACGCATTAAGAATGACGAAAGTACTGAAACATTTAGCACAGAAGAACTGTGTGTCCGTACGTCAGTGTCGTATAAAGCATTTTGAAATTTCACCAACACTGTAAGGGGATACGATTGTCGCGATTATATCGATCAAAGAACAATCTGTATAGAAGTTACGAGACATTTATCGTAAAGCAGAAGATTAAGAAATAGCCTTACATATTTTAGTGGAAATAAATGCAGGTGAAAAAATTACACAGTTTATATAATAAAGCGTGAAGGTTTTAGTGTTAAACGTTTTCGGCTATTAATTAAGCCTTCCAGAAACTCGCTGAAATGTAAGAGCATCGTACGCATTTGGGTTACTACAGTTATGGTTAACTCGAATAAGACAGGAGATTTCACGAAACAATGATAGCTGCGGCCACGGATGAAATTAGAGAACGGATTAAGTGAACAGCATGACGAATCTCATTCAAGAGGGTAAATTACAGTGATCATGCGAGCAAGAGTGATATGTTTCGAGAAACAACGTTCTCAGCCTGCTGATTTATACGTAGATTAAGAGAGCTCTTATTTAGAAGATCAAAGTAAGGGAAAGGAACATAATTTACTACCCCATAAATAAACTACCTCTCCAAAACTATTACATATGTGTACCTCGTCGAGCTATCTTCATACTCGCGATGGAAGTTGCCATTAGAAACGATCTAACAGAAACATCATCTATTTGAAGAAACTCCATTTCGCTTAGCACGCTCCAATTTATCCCATCTTCTCCAACGTTTCCACATCTCTGATCCAACCCTTCCTAACCACCAAACAGAAATTGTGGTGAAACGGTTCTCTTGAACCAGTAGCTGTATACTTGTAGTTTCATAAATCGCAACTATTTTCCACTATATAGTAGAATTACACACTTGACAATTACGTTCGAACCATCGTTTGATTTATGTCGTTTTCGCCTATCAGTTTCACTATCAATTCTCTTTCACTTTGACTACAGCCTTATATTTAAACGTACATAGCGTTACAGAGCGTATGATATCTGTCGCTATTCATGTTGGCATTATTTCTCTCAGAAAAATAAAAAATAGCCATCTTTCCCCGAAGGACTTGATATACTTGTACGAACAAAGAGCAAAAAGCACATTTACTTCGAGCAAAGAACACGGACACTTCGCGCATAATATTAATTTTCTACTTTGTATACGTTTCACGACGATCGACAGAAACGTCAGTCGATCGAAGCAAGCCGTCTTCGTTTATCGAACCTGTTGCGGATTATCCTCGTCCCCAAAACTCGTTCTACCTCACGTGCAGAAATCGTGGCCAAACGACTGGAAACGGTAGCCAGTTTCATAAATCGGTGCACATCCGGCATCTCGCGTGCACCTCGCCGCGATCACCCGGGTGAAATATTAGTCGCGCGACCGGCTCGTTGTCCGAGTTCGCCTCCGAAGCGCACTCGTAAATTTCACATAATTAATTGCGCGAACGTATTAGCGTGGCCGGCACGGCGTTCCGCGTTCTGGGAGAGTCGGTGATTAAGCTCGAAGAGACACCGGATCTAGTTGAGGATGATTCTCCTCTTTCGTAGGCGCAGCCATCGCCGGTTTTCATCCACGGTGAACGCTGTGGATAGAGCGTGTCTTGCGCGAGTCGCGCAGCGTTATCTACGCGCGTTCAGATTTGCATCTGCCGGCTTGTTAGCGGAGCTCCGTCGAGCGATTTTCTCGGTGAACCGTGAAAAATCGATCTAATCTCCGTTGGGTGCCTTCCTCGCGAGGATCGCCATCTGCCACGTAAGTTACGACACGTTGCTCGCCCGGGACGTGGCGCATGCATGAGGGACGTAGAAAGGACGACCACCGCTCTTGCCACTCGTGTGTTCCTTGCCATGAGCCAGACCACGGTGCTACGGTGCATCGTAATGCATTGTGTTTACCCGACTCTCGTGCACAACCGACTACGTTCCATCTTTTTCTTTTGTTCAGACGATGGTGAGCTGGTCGGATCGCCGACTGCGCAATTACGTTTGCGGCAATGTACGATACTGTTAAAGGGGTTCCTTTTCGTACGATGGCCTGGGTTTCGATGATGTTTCTTGGAGACAGCGTGGCTGGTTAGGACTCACGAATATACCGGTATACTTACCATAGAAAACTTTGGCGTATGTATATGTCGTTGTGATGTAATACGTTTGAAATTTCATTGACATCGCAACGAGACACGACTGTCGCGATTATATCGATATTTGAAATCGATTTGAAAATGTACATAAAAGTTAGAAAACGCTTGTGTCAAATATATTCGTGGTTCATAGAGATCACCAACTATACCCGTACGTTTAAGACTACCGAACGTTTACCACGTTCTTACGAATATATTACGCGTATTACACAAAACACTTTGAAATTTCATTACTACGATCTACGTCTATAAATTCGAAGAATTCTTCATTCGCTACACGATTTCTCTAGAAATGTCCCTATCGTTAAACCGATATAAGCCCGCAAGTACGGTACGATCTCACGTTTATCGTTTCGATGCCATTCCGAACGTGACGGGAGGAGGCGCCGATCTCGGCCAATAGCGGAGCCAGCCGCAATTAATTTGAGGCAATTTTATGCCATAGGATAGGCGTGCAGTTTATTATGAATTTTAAGCAGAAGCACCGGTCGCTCGCGCGCCGCGCCAGCCAGCATTACGATTGCAGCCGCGGAGATGAATCGTGTTCCCACAAGACACGTAGAGGGATTATATAACCTTTGATCTTCCTTACAACGGTTCATCCATTGTACAGGTTCTTTCTTCGAACCAGCGTCGCGGATCTAAATTATTGCCTAGAACTTACTTAAAGAGCGTAGATTATTATTTATCATCGTGATTTACGCAAATGACCGAACATTTCGAGCCACCAGATGTTTACGTTTAATAGTCGTCCTGTCCTGGTGCGCGATCGCGTCGCTTGTCCACGCTCGTTGTTCGCGACGACGCGACGAGAGCGTTACCAACGACTCGTTATACGCGCGAAAGATCGATATCGGATTGCACGCCTACACCGTCCGATCGGCAACTTGTATTTTAATTCACTCGTCGCCAGTGTAAATCAGGCATTTTTCGAAATCGTGCCTCGTAAAGCATACGCCAAGAAAACGGTATACACTTTAGCGTTAAGACGAGCTCGAGCGATGCATCATCGAGCTCGATAGGCCCTCTCTCTCGAGAGAGAGATGGTCTCCTCGTACCGTAATTTCCACCTGCGATATCTCGTTGATACCGTATCAGAACGTCTTGTTACCGGTCGCGAAATATTATGGTATCGAACAGATGAGGGACGAAATTATATCTGTTCACGCTGCTTGTTAACATGTCGATGATCGTTAGCCGGGAGCAACGAGAACTGTTACTACTGGAAACCGAGAAAACAGGTTTGATTAAAATTGCAGAAACGTTGTCAACGATGGATGAACCGAAGTCTAGTTTAGAAGCGAGGTACTAACAGTTTATGGTTCTTTCGAATTGTTTCGTGATTATTATCGGACGAGGTTTGACGAGTGTGGAATGCATTTGAAATCCCTGAAGACGTTACCGTGGTGCATCTTCGTGGTGACCTTCTTCCTATGATTCACTCTGGAGGTACAAACATAAAGTGCGCGATGATTTATTTGCATGCTTTTTATACATTTGCGTCGCCGTTTCTTGCGATCTGCTTGAAACACGAAGGCTTAACAACTCGCGCATTCTTGTCTTGATCACGTTGTCTACGTTTTCTCTGCTGTCTCATAACGTTTGAAAATATTAATCCTCGTTACAAACCATCTGTACGTATCACGAAAAATCAGGATTAACTGTATTGTAATTAAAATTTCGATCCAATAAATTCAACGAGTTCTGCCGTGTTGCAAAAATCGAGATAAACATCCCGAAAAAGAGAGAGGAAGAATTTCGTATCTCTGACGAACAGCACTTAAATCTAAGCTTTCGAAGACGTTGGGAGAACACGATCGTCTCATGATCGGTGACGCCGTTGTCGTCTACCTGCCGCGGCGAGCAACGAGAGAACAACGTGCGAACAGGTCGCGCCGGCGTCTCGAAGATTACAAATGTGGCGTTGACCCTGGTCGTTTCAGGGTCACGTGAGCGCTCCAAATTATATGGAGCGAGTCGACGGATGGCCAGAGCACGCCGTGGACGTGATGGCCTGATCGTGGCTAGGTCATCAGCCGCTTACCGATATCGGTGTGCGCACACGAGCGGATCGAGCGTCGTCGCCTCGACTTTAAACCGCAATCTACACCAACACAAAGCGGATATCGATGGTTGGTCGACGATAACCGCGCAAGATACGTTCGCCGATGATGACGATGATGAAAGGTGTCCACGACGCGTGCTTTCCACATCTAGATCACGGGACCTTTGCCCTCGATTAACCCGTACGTGGTCTTTCGAACACTCGCGAACGTTCCCCTGATTTATTCCAACTGCTGTCTTCCTGACATTTTCCTGCTCCGTACTGGTGATTCATCCCGCAATTTTATTGGATAATTGAAACCAAACCGATCAACTTCTAAGCTTTTTCTAAGCGAGAATTTCATTTATAAAGGAATACAAGAATATTTCGAGAAAATTTAAGAATTTACAAGCGCATCGTCGACCCCTCGGTTTAATTATTAATTTTCTAACTTCGTCGTATTCCACACAATGTTCACGCTTTCTCACACAATATTCACACACTGTCCCACTGTAATTCCACGTTCGCATCTACCAAGGATTCTTTCAACTTACAAAACCATACGTACACTCGGTTACTTCTTGGACGGCTCGTAGCCGCGAAGTATCTCGCTAGCGAGGAATTCTCGATCTCCCGAAGAAATACATACGCTGCACTCTCGAGGAAAGAGAGAGTCTTGTTGCTGAGTAACAAAAGCGCGGCCCGAGAATTCCAAGCTGGATGGTAGTCCGCTCTATATATATATCAGCCGGACGGGGGACATATTTCGAACGGCGTCCTATTTATTTATTTTATTCGGGGGCGAAAGGGGGTTGGAGGTCGCGCGGGCCACGACACGACGCTTTCAGAGATTAAATTCTCGCTACGCGGCGCGAGCTCGGGGTTAAGTTATGCATTTCGCTCGGTTCTCTCCTCTCCCTTCTCTCTTCTTCTTCTCTTCTCGGTCGCCGCGCGCCTTATCTGCGGGGCATCTTCCCTTTTATGCGCTTAGATGGCCGACACGGGATGCCATGCCGAGGAGGCCGCCTCGTTCGCATCCGTAAATCACGGATTAAATAAAATAGCCTGCTCGCCGGAGTCAAATGAGATGTCAGCGCCGGGCCCACCGCCCTCGCCGGCTTCTCCACCAAATTGCTCTCGCTTTCAGCCCCTTCCACGGGCCTTGGTCAGTCGTGTATCTTTCCTCGTTTCGTTTCGTGGCTGCCTTAACCAAGCCGCGCGACGACAGATGCGGCCGCAGAGAACCTTTACTGAGAAACCGGCGAGCTGACTTAACGAGATGAGCTAACGTATGACGGGCGTGTGCATATTGGATGCTCGAGTTGTTGATCGGAGAGAGATATTGATTATAAATGGGAGGTTTCCGTGAGGAATGAGGCTGCAGGTTGAGTTTCGTTTGCTTTCTGAAATTTGGACATTTCAAATTTGTATTACTCGTGTGACTTTTCAAATTATTTTGCGTTTCGTATCAAGCACCGACGTGGTCGATAAAAGGAAGGAAACCGATCCTGGACAGTTACAATCGTTTACAGTAATTACGTATTTTGTGAAAAGTTCCTTCAAAACTTCGTGACGTTTAATTTGCCTGTTTAATGTCAATATCACGCACATTTTAAAAACTTATTGCACAATTATTCGGACGATACGCTTACTATGAGAAATTCTTAGAACTGCCTGTTACTGTTAACACGTGGCATTCTTCATTGGAGCAATGCTTTGATCGTGTCGTTGCTTATAAATTTCGTACATGTAACAGACCTCGCGAACATATTAAAAAGATCTTCTGAATAAAAGATCAGACAAAAAGAGTTAAGAGCGCGATCTTTCCCGAATTTAGACAGTTTAGACGACGGAAACGAGAATACAAAGTACGATGAATCACCGAGAGAAGTTTCCTCGAGTCACAAATCAGCGAACAGATAAAAGGCGGCCTAGGTTGAAGCACAAAGTACGCCGATCGTAGCTGAAGGTGCAGGCTCGGTGTATTGAATATCGAGTCAGGCAAGCGTAACGGGGATACACAGCGTGGAAGGCAGCGTCGAAGCCGCGTAATGAGTACCGGTACTTGCGAGAGGTCGAGGCGGCCGCTCGTGATCGCGCCGTGCGAAAACAAGTGCCGATCGCTCCAATTACACCGGGTACCGATACCAAGCGAGTGGAAGGGTGCTCGCGGGTATCCGGAGGCGTCCGCGCAACACGCGGCCCCTCGACTGCCAACAAGAGCTACGCGAGCCATCGCTACACGCTATTAGCGAGCGTTGCGTCGATCGACTCGTCGAACCCTCGGGAACGTTCTTCAGATTGGAACACGGAAAACGCGGAATTAGGTTTCACGCGTGTTTCGTAATTTTTAATTCGGTCCGCGTGAAACGTAGCTTTTCTTTAGCTTTCTCTTCGTTATCGCACAAAAGGAGAATATAAAAAAGAGAATTACATTTACAAAAATAAAGGTAACGTAACAACGACGAGGTAAATCGATTGAAATTAATATTTTATGGGTATATTTCGTACGAAAGATTCTAATAAGAAATAGCCGTCACTCATTTTTTGAAAATGTGAACATCGATGTATCGGGGTAATGAAATCGTTCTTGAAATGATTCGATTAAGTAATTTCATTAAGATTCCGTAAGTAGTTTTGGTATTACATAGTCAGACATCGATAGAACTTTCGTAAAGCCTCAATGTTCGGCTAATGATTAATTCTTCCAAATAAAGTGTCTACGATGAACAGTTGTACAGGCAATCAAAACGTCGATAATCGATGGACGACTCAGCAGGTATTCCACTTCCGCTTAATCGCAAAGCGACGCAAAAAATTGAAAAATCGATAAAAATGTACTTGTCATATTTTTCTCCCATGATCTTCGTATCTCTTAATTCTTCCGCGAATTTTAGTATGTAATCTCAATTGAAACGAATCAACATCCTCAAATCGACGATATAGTCCCATAGAGACCGGATCATCTTGCCGATCCTTCTCTCAAAGTCTTTTACGAGCGAATCTCTCGATGGATTCGTTGAGCGTGCATGGTCAGCTTCTCTCGCGAATAGAGAGATCTAACGTTGATACCGGTGCATTCGGTATACGACACGACCAAGGGGGGAGGGGGAACGACCGGGGAGGAAAAGCAGCGGATCCTCGCAGTACCGAAAGCCAAGGGAAAGAAGGAGCAGGACAAGGAGGAGAACGCCAGGAGTTACGAGGACGCGTTGTCATAAAGATGAAGGCGCCTCCGCTCGTGGCTGCTCCCTTGGTCCGTGGACGGCGTAACCGTCCAATTGACTCCCGTATATACCTCGAAGGAGGCATGATTCAGCCTGGCCGACTACCACGTTTGCTACTGCCGGCGACTCGTGATGCTCGTGACCCGAGAGAACCTCCACGAGGATCCCCCTTTCGCGATCGACCGCCTCGGTGCCCTCGTATCTCGAGCATTAGGAGATCGGTCTATCTAAGACGTCGGTCCTCTGCTTCTTGTTCTCTTGGTTGGGAAGTCTGACGATGCCCGACAATCGGGTCGTGAGTGAAAAACATTTGCAGACTTATCGAATAAAAAGTTTGAGTTTCTAATATGTTATTTCGTTAAACGATTCCTTTTCGTATCTTTCATATATGTAAATTATTCGTTTAACTATATGCAATTTGACGAAAGAATTGTTCTTGTATGCCAGAGAGTATCATCGTTCTATCCCTTGATTTTGACGTCTATTTTCGTCTCTTGGACGTGAACGACTGTCGAATATATTTCAAAGCGGTCTTTTATAAAATAAATTTCGGTACTGACCAAACTAGTCCTGATATCGATCGATAAATACTGATAGAATTATATATAGAATATAGGGAGATATTCAACGATCTGTCTGAGGAATTCATAGAAGATGTATTAATTTTTGTACATCGTTATTGGATCTTCAGATAGATGGGAATAGATTGATGGAAATATGGCCAGTCTTATATAACCAGAATCTTGTTCGGAATTTTGATATTTCATTATACATATATATTATGAATTTTGATAATTCAGTGATAATTACAATTTCTAACATTGATTTAGAGTACTAAAAAGTATTAATCGACAGAAATAAACTATTTAGTATGGGTACTACAGTAAATAACTAAATATTTACAGCAATCTCTGTATAGTAAATATTTATCAAGTTTCTAATCTAAACATTCTAAGAAATACCGTAAGCTTGCGTCACAATTCCAACTATATCTACTTACTCTGTCACGATCGTCGAACCACGAAGACACGATGTCTGCCTTTAAGCAATAATCGTGAATTAAAAAGTGATATTCGTAATCGATTCGCGTTTACGATCAGCTTTAGTGGCAGCGGTAACGACGTATTACGGCGAAGTCAAGCGAATCGGTCGTTTCCTGTTCATCCGATACGAAAGAGCGCCGGTAATGATACGAAAAGTGGTCGTAGCTCGTTGATACCGAGAGCAGATCGGCCTTTATTGCCGCGTATCTTTTTATTGCCGAACCTTGAGGAAGAAGAAGATCTACACACGCTCGTGACGTTGCTCGTGAAGATTGCCCCGGGCCCAAACAGAATTCACCTCGGTCGCGATCGCGTTTAATGGCCTAGGTCCTAATGGGCCCTCGAGTGCCTCTGAGAACTCCCGTTTTCGATGCTCGTAGTGTAGCGATTCAGCAGAGAAAGCGTAGAATTTAACCGTATCTAATCGTACCAAACGAATTAGCTTCAACTACTGTGGACATTTTCGATTATTAAGATTCGTATTCGAAGAGACCTAATGCCTGTACCACCAGAACCGATTCAAATTAAGTAGCACGATGTTATTTTCCTTGACGCGAGTGACGTCAGTGTTTCTTATTTCGACGAAGAGGTAAAAGGTGGGATCACGGAGGATTTCACCTCCTAGATTCATGGATGGCTCCTTTTAAGTCTTGATAAAATTTTACTTTATTAATGTTACTGGATTCGACTATTCAAACTTGACACGTGGCCTTTTACGAATATTACTACTAAAAGTAAAAGTATTCGCAGTCTAACTATCGGTAATGGTAAAAATTACATCGGAGCAATTGAGAATGTAGAAAATATTAACTCGTTAAACGTTTTAGCTGCAACAAATAGATAGAATAGTATAGATACACGATTGAAACCATTTAAAAAATAATCAGGCAAGAAGCACGACTCGAAGTCGAGAAAAGACGCTCCGGTGCGATGATCGAAACGAAAGCCGGAGAAAAGCGAGTGTCGCAATTTCGATTTCACTATCGAAAAAATTGTCATCGTTAAGAGGAGTTCGGCCATTAATTAAGAAAACGGGAGCCAGGCTAATTGTGGCTGTCCAAGAACGGGGGCGCTCACGCAGATGTGCGGCAAAAGATACGCAGTTCTGTCGCGTGAAAACAAGCGGTTCACCTCGTCCAGAACGCTGTGTGCTCCTGTTTCCAGGTCATCCATGCGATTACACAACGTAGATCCGATGGTACGTACGAATGCCTTCATACATATACAATGTACAGTGGTTCACGAAGGTATTCGAACGTTTACCATAGAAAACTCTTACGTGAATATTGCACGCGTTATACGAAGCATTGTCATGATCGTATTGATCAAATACGAAATCATAGTGTATCTCGTACGATGTTTCTGCGAGCGTTTCTACGATGGGTACTCTCGTGAGCTGCTATATATGCACACGAGACACACTTCATTCCACTTTGTCCGCGTTGCTCCTTTTCTTTTTCACGTTTCTTTCCTCTTTTTATTTCGTCTCATTTTCCCCGCCTGTCCGCGAAGCTATGTCGCCACAAACGCATAAACGCTTCGTTACGGTTCGTTCGAAGCGAAGGTAGTAATTAGAGCGGCCTGGAACGCTCGTTTTCTTTTTCACTCTGTCCTCTGGCATCTTCTTTCTTTCCCCTTCGGCCAAACATGCCAAACCTTTCTCCGGTTTGAACGACCTCGACGACCTGCATCGTCCTCTCCTCTCGGGTGCATCGCGATCCGAGATAATTAGGATGCTCGATCGAAGTTGACGCGCGACGATCGCGTAATCGATTCGAGGCGACGAGAAATAACGAAGCTCTCCCGTGTGCTGTACTTCGGAGGACTGGGAGAACGCGTTAGAACAGGCGAACGAACGTGTCGATGGGAAAGCTAGGTTCGATGATGAGTTCTTCAAAGATGCGAAACGATGGTCTGTTGAGAGTATTGTGTGGAAAATTGCAATTAGATACAGATCGTGGATGGTTGAGGTTTTGTGAGATATATTCAGTTGTTAGGTTCTACCTTATTCCTTAATGGTTGATAATTTCGCAATTGCAACGGTGAATAGAAAAGAAAATTTACAATTGATTCTTGCGTATACGAATATTGGTAGGTTCTCTCCTACTTTTATATCTTGTAACCATTTATTCTGGAATAAATATATATTATTTGTTGCTTTACCAAATATAATCCATTTTTATGAAATTGTCGTGTTTAAACTTTCCTTCGTCCAGTTGTAAATATTAAAATGTCAAACATAATCTGGAAACGGAATACGAGAAAAGTTTTTGCAAAGATTTAGAATTATTCAGATAGCAGGAATAAATTAAATGGAATATAGAAATGTCGTGATTATTTCTGTAGGATCGTCGAGCCCGGCCCATGGTACGATGTTTATGACAGTAGATTACATAAATTCTTTATACTACTTTATTTCGTCATGCATCGAAATATTCTAATTAGTATTACCTCGGAAAACGACCAAATCGACGATTTTAATTAAACAAATCAGACTCAGAGTCTAACGGGATTTATATTTTAATGGAATTCGTGAGACACTTCGATTAATGTCCACTATAAAACTGAACGACACTCTAGTTTCCTCGGTTTTGAAATCGATATACAATCCGTTCGATGAAGAAACGTCGCGTATTAAAAATCTATTCCGATGTGTTATTCACAAAATTCTCGAAAAGTTTTTCTCCTTCGTGAACTTTAAAGGGGAATTTTGAACTTTATTATGGATACTATTACGAAAACGTGAATTCGTTCCAGACACGGAGTTTCCAGTCGATAAAAGGTCGCGATTAAATCCGAGCAGATACGGAGGCGTGTATTACGTATTATGTCGCGAGTTGCAACAGCTTCGAACGTTGGGAAAGGGATTCCGAATTTTCGAGAGGATCCTTATTATGTTACGAAATGATGTTTCTTGGAACGACGGATATCTGTGTCGGTCGATCCGTAATCCTCCAACGTTTCTCGAGTTTCTCCTCTATTTGAAATCCTCTACCCAATACTGTTTTCGCGATCACCTATTAGGAAACTTTCATTCATTTCACTAATTTAAATTAATCTTACGTGGCGCGAACTTTACTCGTTAACGAAATAAAAATTACATTTTGTAGGTTACCGAAGATATAAATTGGCACGTTGATTGAACAAATTTACCGCCTCCTATAAGTTTATGAAAAGAAGACCAAATCGACAATCGTAAATTCCGAAGCAAATGTTAAAAATCATCTGTAAAATTATCACCTTTTCCTACTTTCTTCGATTCATAGAATTAAACAAATTAAACTCGATCGTTAAAAGTTTAAAAATCCGAATATCAGCAGAACGACGGAAAAGCTGGCCATAAATAACGAATCTACCATGTCATCGTCATTTCCAGCGATCGTGTAATAGGTTCAACCACGGGTGGATCAATATTCACGGGCGGTTTCTCCGAAATTTCACCTGGTGCATCCGTGTGGGGCAATTATCGACGTCGTGTCCCATCCGCGTTCGCTAATTACACAGTGAGATCGCGATGCCCAATTACACGATGTAATTGCACGACGCGGTCGCGATACCAAAGTCTCGGAGACGTTTTCGTGTATATTCCGGCGGAGAATCGGCCGTGGAAGGTCCCGTTCGACAGAGATTCCAGCCTAACGGGACGCGAGCGCCAGAGATAATCACCAGAGGAGCTGATAAGATCGATATTATTACGGGGGACGACGCAGGTGGACACACGATGGAAATACGCGGGCGAGGACACGCGTGAAAGCACGCGGTCGATGCTCGAAGGAAATTACGAAAGAGGAGAACCGTGCGCGTCTTCGCTTGCTAGCCTCGTAAAATCATAACGTTAATCATTGTGGAAAGGCACGGAATGCTTTACGGGCTTAGAACGTCACCGGGGACTATGGTGATCCAGATTCCTGACAGGGCAACGCTGGAATGGTTTTTTCAGGCTTTCTCGGGCAACGTGACACGCGTCTCCGATCCCTTTGCCTCTTGCGTTATTCAGGTTACCGTAGAATTCGTTAATGGACGGTTGCTTGGATAAGCCGCGAGATCTAAGAGGGAGTAGATGGTTTTTTTTTTTAGTTCAGAAATCGTGCAAGCATAATGCGACAGTAAGTATCGGAAGGTTGATTCGTTACATTTATCGGAGAACTTTTTTTATTTAGGACTTTAAGTTATAAGGTTAATGGGATGCAAATCAAGTTAGAAATTTGTAATAAAAATCACTAGAGATTGTAGATTTATGGTACAATTTCTAGAAAATAAAAACGCCTGACAGTGTACACGGCGGTGCCGAGCCTGTGAAGTCAAATCGATCGTATAGAGGATACTTCTTATTCGTAGGAGCTCTTTTAGTTTAATAAGATTTAAATGTAACGTGTTACTTCGCAACATTTCATATTAATCGATTATTCGAACGTCAAAATAAGAAAATTTACGATCCGAATAAATGTCACGAATATCAACTAAAACTCCACAAATGCTCATTCCTAACAAGTCGAACAATTTATACGACTATAAAAAGCGACACATTGGCGAATTAACATTTGTCAGAAATCGAACGACACATTTATTGTTCGAGCGAATTTTACAACTCCATCGAAATTCTGCATTCCTGAATAATTTGTACAATCCAAATTGCCGTTTTCTTTCTTTTTCGTCGCGAACGAAAACGGCAAAAAAGAATGTTAATTACCGACGCAACTTCTGTAAAAACACCGCGTTAAATTTCGTGTCGCGATAAATTTTGATCGGACTTTCCCTTGAAAATCCAGCTCAGTCTCATTCAATTTTCTCCTTTTAAATCGAGATTACTTATGAGAACGAAACGCCGATCCCAACAGTCGATAAGGGTAATTTATTATTTAAGGAGAGAAAGAGAGAAGTATCTGCGGCTCGCGATCCCCGGAGCGATTTCGTTTTTTCGATTTCCAATTTCTCATAATCGCCCACTGACACGCTCGAATGAAGTCATACGCTTATCCGTCTTGTATCGAACGATCGATCGCTGCCACGGTTCTCACAGTCCGCCACGGGATCCCATTCGATCGAATATTTCATAGGAATGGATACCATTCTGGCTTCCGCGATGATGAAAGTACAGAATACATATGCGCGCGTGCATGCGGAAAATGTAGAACTCGGGACGGAATCGAATCGATGAACCAAAGAACGATACAAGCCGAAAACAAGTAGACGCAGTTTTTGACGAACAGATGTTCGACGAGTTCAATTTCGACAAATTTTTAATTTCTTAGTATGCGAAAATTATAGAAAGATATACTAATAAGCAGATTGCGGATCATTGTGTAAATTTACATTCAAACGACCAGAGGGAAAGAGATGAAAGCTAAAAGAAGATTTGTTTCATCTACGAAGTATTGTAACGAGTGGGTGTTATACTTTGGGTGTTTTACGTATTTGTACGATTTATGCACATTTTCGAATCTAATAAAATCTAATAAAAATTATTATTGGAATAAATTGTTGGAAATTCTGCTTTGTTTCAAGAAATTTCACTTTTCATTGTTCGAGAATGACAAAGTAATGTAGCAACGCTATTTACATTTTAGGAACATTCTTGTAACTATCTTGACCTTATTTAGGTATTTGCATAGCTCAGGTCTTATAGTAATATTATGATGAATGACTCTCACCTTCAGAAACATACGCTGCAATATACGATTACCGTCACGTCCATAAAGATAATGATTTGTTTATTGCAAATATTTGCAAGTTTTTGATTTCTATACTTTCGTGCCAAATTTATTCGCTCTCCAATTTATTTGAATAATAAATTTCATAATTTATACATTTTTTTTGTAAATTAAGGCTACTATTCTGCAGTCATAGTACCAATTTTCGGTATGAAGTTATGTGAATACGTAAATACATAACAAATAAATACGAGGCTGACCTTTTACCGAAAAGAGCAAGATTTACTTCAAAGCGTAGTAATTTATAAATCTGGAAATATTCCTAGAAACCCTCAATTCTGTTTATATATTTTACGTCTTTTAAAAAATTTATTGAATAAAGATATTAATAAAATGTAAGATATGAATATTATTAAAATATAATTAAAAATTGTATATAAGAATATCAATTTTCATCAAACATTTCTTACAAACGAGCGGAGAAATAATCTTGTTTCACGTCTCAATTACATTAACCTTTGTAATCAAGTTAAACATATACATGTATACACACGTTCGAAATCAGCCTGCCCGCAAAAACTTCTAACTTTCAGGATCACTATTTCATTTCCTACATCAGGAAGTCCCACGAGATACAGCGTACTCTAACTCTCCTCGTCATTACGGAAACCATAACCTGTATAGTACCATCTCACGAATCAGCATTGAACATCAGAAACGTTACCATCTCGCTCCGAAAAGAAATTCCTTCCAACGGGATAATAAAGTCTCCGGTTTTGTGACCGGCTGGGAAAATTCACCGTGCAATAATTCCCGCTTTCAGGAGCAGAATAATCTCTTCTCTCTCTCTCTCTCTCTCTTTCTCTCTCTGGCTCCTCTCGATGTCAATTAAACCGTCCCGGGAGAAAACCGAGGGACCTGATTTCGCCCACCCACGCGTAGGACGCGTAGAAAGTTCCCCAGTTTCGTGCCCCCACCCCTCTAAAATATGGAACAGACGAGGTGGGAGGGAGGAGGAGTGAAAAATATCGCCGACGTTCCGTCTCGGGACGCAAATCAGCCCTCCGCTGTCGCAACGTCCGCCGTTGAATTCATATTTTTTAATTAGCCGGACTTATGGCCGGCATCTCGTCCCATATACGAGGCACTGTATCATCCGGTTCCCTCCGCGGCCTGCCAACGGCTAAATATCCGTACCCTTTTTCCTACCTGTATCGCGCGCTCCAGGACCCGTTTTCTGTCCATTCCATCGTTCGCGTTCCATCCACGGTGAGGTTGAATCTGAAATTCCAGCGAGTCGCCGCCGATAAATCAACGACAAATAGAAACGTCGTGCCTCGCCGTTCAGTTCGTTCGAGCTTCTTGCGAGCCCTCGATTATCCCCGGCCGATGAAATTTATCGGTGATCGCGACCTCGAACCGATCGCCTCACATCGGTTGCGTAACCGCGATTAATTCTTCACCTGGAATTTCTTCTTCTTTTTTGTCTTCGAGGTTTCCTCTTGTAAACGAAGATCGGACGGCTACCACGCGATAAGGAGACAGCGGATTTTTATGCAGCTATGGGAAATTTGACGACAGAAAGGCGCATAGAACGCTCGTTATACGCAACGGCGTATAAAATATCCAAAGCAACCTTTACACTGTCTAATCGATCTTCTCTGGTATGATCTTCGAGCGATTTCCTGTTTACCTTTTGGAATCCAGGGCAGTAATTCACGAATTGTTTATTCTTATTACGTGATTAATGAAGGTTTCTATGTCAGTGTTAAATTATCCTAGATCTCCTTGAGAAATCGCTTATATTAATTACGTTTATGACTTTTTCCTTCTACAAAGCTATATCTCTTTAAAGATAACTATTAATTAATAAACATAAGTATCTCCGGTGGCTTGCTTCGGGCTATTAAGTCCGCTTTATTGTAGATCATTAAATATACAATTACGAGGTCACGGAGGTTTCTCGTGTGTTACGACCTCCCTTAAACGATAATAAATATCTAGCATACGTTTTTCTGTTTCCTAAATTCGAGGCCATCTGCCATCTGTCGTAATTTGTAATTAAATATGTAATCATCAAAACGAACGTACCTTCTATTTTCAAATATTTCAAAAATCAAGGTACCGTTGGCTGGAATGACATAATATAGAGATACGATTAAAATAAACAGGCGAATCCGACAGTCAAGTGAATTTAAGGTAGAAACTATTTTTACTTTATATAATTTCGCGAAAATCGACAAGCAATATATTCCACTTGTTAAATCTAATTTTGCTCCAAAAAAAAAAAAAAAAAAAAAAAAATTCTCTCAGCGATACCGAATCGCTTTCCTGTTTACCAAAATTTACTATACTCTACCTTCGCTTATTCAAATCTCATCGAAGATAACAGATAAAACGCACAATACTCTGTATATAGGAGTTCGTTGATCCGTGGCACGAGAATACATGTCCCGTTTCTTAATATCCGTACGGAGATCCCCATATATTTTCGTTGGCGGAATGTCAATGCGGCCTGACCGAATAGCTGGTCCGTGGCTCGTTTATTACACCTTAAACCGGCCGAGCGACGTGGCCCAGGTTCGTTAATCGAGGCTCCACCAACGGAAGATTCGACGATTATGCTCGAATATACGATTGTATCGGGACACTTGTCCGGTCGAATGGGATTCTAACTTGTAACTGCGGTTTTATGATGTCCCCGACGAGCACCGGCACCATTTGTTTGTTCAGCGGGACATCGAGACGGAAAAATAACCGGCTGGGTATAACAGGATGCCGCGACGCAATTTAAACGACGATCCATTTTCAGCTAATTAAAAGGGACAACCGTCTTAATTGCGTACACGCCGTTCCTTTTGGAATACTTAACAACTTGTAAAGAAACGATAGGAGTATGTTTCAGCAGGTTTTAGATAAAATTTTATTCCGTCAAGCGACTGTGCAGTTGGTCGATTGAAATTAAGTTTCATGCGTACGTTGATTATAGAGGAGCGAGGAGATTAATTAGGATTACGAAATTGTTTCTCAATGTTTAATACTACATGAGCTACTTTACGGCTCTTACTAAACCATTTCGTCTTTCGTGTTTCTTTATTTTCATTACTCAGGTGCGCGATTAATCTTCAATTTTTTAATATATAAACGATTTACTTTCATTAATCATGAATTGCAAGAAAATAGTGTATGTAAAATTATTACATTCCTCAATTTTTCAGTCTATGGAATCTATAAAAACGGTTTCTGTCCAGCTTACATGCTACATATAATACAAATTCTACAAAAAATATTATTTCGGTATTTGTTCTTTTTAAAATTCCCTTATTGCGTTACATAAAAGACAAAGGAGTAACTTTACACACGCATAAATATTAGACAACATCTGTACTCAATAAAGGAGAAATCTGCTTCAATCTTCGTATCAGACACGTATGTGTGTATCTCCTCTCGTACGTAGATAACCCTACTAGCACGCTCGATGCACGTAAGCAAATAGACTCATTAAGAAGTAAAAGCTCGACGAAATCTCTCCTATCCACGAATCTCATTGCTCGTCGCACATTAACTCTCCGCTAAACTCTCCGCTATCTTCAAGCTTCCCGGCGTTCGAAGATGCGCGATATCTCTCCCTCTAATACCCAGGTTTCACAAAGGAATACAAAGGACGTGCCATTACCGTGGCCCCCGTGGCCAAACGCGCCATCGTCCAGGTCGATCGGACGAAAAGCTCGAGGGCGACCTTTAACGACGCTTGAACGTAGCGCGACGTTAAGTGCGCGCGAGCGATAAGCGGTCGTCTTTCGCGTTTACGAGGGCTATTAAAAAAAGCGAGACTCAGCTCGGCTCGGTCGAAGCCGGTGTTTCGAACAGTGGGGTGCAACGCGGCGTCGATACGCCTGAACGTGGCGACGCGCGTCTGAAAGGGCTCTCTCCTCCGCGATTGAGACGACTCCGCTCCTCGACCTACTAAGGGGGTTGTTTACGAGGCCATATAGCCGCTGATATTTACAATGATGTCGGTGAAGCCCGTTTAAAATCATTGCGCCCGTAGCACGGACTCCCCACCGGCTTTACGCCCGGCACGCATCTTTCTCCTTTTCTTTTTCCGTCTCTTCGCGAGCACTACACCTTACGAACGTTCCGTGCATCGAGATTTAATTTTCGAGTCGACCGCTGAATCGGTCGACGTTTCTTTTTCGTTTCGCCGTCCGAAATTCCACGGCCGGCATGGTGGTTCGCGAACGAGGGGTATTTAAGGGTACGATACGCTGATGGGCGTTTTGTGACCGGTCGAATAGATTTGTTGCTTTTGTTGGCTGATCGCGCTGGGAATTCATGGGGTTGTTATACGGGGACCTGTGTTTTACGGGTGGATTCGTGGAGAGAAATCTTTTAGGCAATTCAAATTTATTTTTAGCAGCGATTCGTAACGAATACGGTGGTTTACTTCGGTTCTATGGCGAATAATCTGTCAACGGAAAGAAAACATTTAATATCAAAGATATCGGTTTAGCTATGAATTAGAAAAAATGCGAAGTAAATGTAAAGTAACGAGTTGTTGACTTTCACAGGCAGATGAGTATCTTTGTGTGTCTTTTCTGTGTTAGACAGCAGCGAATCGAAACAAAATATGCTCGAATAAATCTCGTTTTACGTTCTAACAAAGGAAACGAGCGAAACTCGGAGCCAATTAAAAGCTTCAAGCAACAAGTTTCCCGGATGAAAGGAGCAGGCGCGACAAACGAGCACTGCTTATGATTCGAAGCAGACGTGTACTGACCGGACAACCCCGTGGAACGAATTGTCTGGAAAAGGGCACGCAGAAGATCGGTGCCCTTGATCGGACCGCACGCTTTGATCCCGCTTCCTCGGCCTCCTCGTGCCGTGACGCGAGCGATACGGCAAAAAATCAGCAAGAAACTTCCGCCTGCACCTAATGGCGGCACTCGGGGTTTACTCGGAATCAAACGTCACCAGATCAATCCTTTATCGATCCTGTTTCAGCTTGTGCTCCCCGTGTTTTGTATCAAGATCACTATCTCGCTCGTAGCTACCAAGGTTTTTACCATTCGCAATATAACGGAAAATTAAGCGAGCAAGCGTTATTCATTTGCAATGATCAAATAAACATTATATAACAAAGATAAGTTACGAGTATAGTATCTCTCTCAGTTTAGAAAATTCATGTTCTTTTCGCTTTCCACGAATAAACTCGACTATTTGTCTTCTTATTATATTAATTTTCTATCGTTACATTAATTTGGCACCCGGGAACAAATTAACTCGAAATTGAGAATAAATTAAGATTAACAGAGAAAATAAGAAACCACGAATGTTACTCCGATAAAATCGAAACAAGAACCAGTAATCCACTTCAACCAAAGAGACCAAGAAACCCGCAAACGACGAACACCATCAACGGCCATCAAACCGCCTATCCACGGTATCCTCGGCGAACACTCAGCTCAAAGGTTCAAAACGTAATTTCATGCAGAGGAATCAGGACCTCGACGATCCGTATAGCCCAGAAGGAAAAGAGAGAGAGAGAGAGAAAGAGAGAGAGAGAGAGAGAGGCGGAACAGGAAGCCCAACCAGAGTGATGTACGTATGTATATACGTATACCGAGTGTACCTGTGGCTATATCTCGTGTCGTGAGGGCAAGAACGAGAGGGTTGCACGCGATTCGAGCGCGAAAAAGAGGAAGGAAGAGAGCAAAAGAGAGTGCACGGTGGGTAAGAGCGTGCACAGATGCAGAGAACCAGGGGAGTGGGTAAGAATGTAGCTCGAACTGGCGACATAACGGGTAGCTATGTAACCAGATCACGACGAGCGAGTTTGCCGCTGGCTGAACAAGGGAGACAGGGGGTTATAAAGAGACACGTTGCACGAGGGAGGTAGAACGCATCCGAGACACGGCGCCCGTATTACGATTATTAACAATTACAATTGATTTGCCGTTGTTCCTTCGGCTTAATGGTATTCAGATTTATTTAAATCAGCCTCCGCGTACGGAGGATTCTATCTTGCTCTATCTCCGGTGGTTTTAAGTGGTTCCATTTGAATGGATAAACGCTGCAACTAAACGATGCAGGAGCTTCTGTTAGCGGAAAGTGTACGCGTATAATATGCAGTAGGTACATTTGATAATTTCAATTCTTAATTATTCTAATGAAATTAAAAATTTCGATTCGTCCGATAAGTCCACTTTTTATTAATTTCCCGTCCGATATCTAAACTTTACCTTTCGCGTCATCTTCGAAACATCGTACAGACATTTCTCATCGTCGTACGTTATCCAACTTCTCCAACATTCGCAGGAAGTAATAATTAATCACCATTGCACAATTTTAACACACAATCGCGTATATTTCTCGATACTGCATCTTCGATAAGAAAAAAATATCAATCAACATTCCAAACTCAGTATTTCCACGCACTACTCATTATACTCTGAAAATCCATCGAAGCGTTTCACAATCGTTCCAATCGGCTTTTCTTTCGCAAGTTTACGGTTATCCTCCATAAACAAGTCTTCCAATTACAAAATTGTATATTTACTCGCGCGCACGCTCGCCACCCACGCGCTCGTGCGCGGCTGAACAGGAAGTCGAGTAGCGGCATTGCAGATGAGCGGAGGGATCTACCCGCGGCGATCCAACCGATCGGGCGACGAGAAAATCCTCTCGAAGGTGTCGCGGCACCGTTTCGATCCTGGCTTTATTAATTTGCATATGCATTTTTCATCGAACGTTCGCCACGAACGCGTCCTCCCCTATATGGACCAACGCCGTGCCGATGCCATCCAGGGTTCGCCAACTTCCCGATCCTGCAACCTCGTTGGGATACATCGAAATATACTTTATATCTCTCGAGATACCATCTGCGAGAGGACTGATTCCGTGTAATGATCCGGCGTAGCCACGAGCCGGAAACCTCGTCTGCTTTCTCTTTCGCTGCCGGGTAAGGACACTGACTTTTCATCGTTCGAGCCTCTTTCGATGGGCTCGTTGATAAGCACCCGGGATTGCTCTTTAGATCTCTGACGCGTATTTCTTCTTTTTTCTTTTTTCTTTTTTTTTTTTTTGGATCGACGTGTACGTGCACTTGGTCGAATTCGGGCCACGCGGCACGGTTTGGCAAGCCTCGCGATAACACGGAAGAGATAAATTATTAGGTTGGTGCATATGAAATTATGTTGCTTTTTGTTGAAATAAAAATTTAATTGTGGAGAGTTTCTTTGTGAATGGCATTTCTTAGTTGAGGTATGAAAGCCACGTAGATCGGAGAATGTATTTTTTGCTTTATCAATGCGATTGTTTCTTTTAAAGTAACTTGTATTACTTTAAAGAGTTGTCCAGGTGGAATGGAGAGTGTCTTTTCTAATTATTTACGATGGAAACTTGACGAATAGTGCCATTTCGCCAAATTCAAAGAAACGAAGAAACGATATCTCATATGTATCAACCTAATATTTTTGCTATTACAAGGTAGACGATCATTAATTGAAATTAGTTAATATACAACTTCCTTTTTTTAACATTTTTACGAGCTAGAAGTTTAATTAGTCAAGCGTTGGTAGTGCTTGAGTTAAGAAAGTTTGATGAACATCGTGATAAAATTGAGAAGAGATAAATAACTTTTATGTCGTTTGAGTAACAGCGTAATTTTTTATACGATAATGCTCTGCATGAAAATTTTATATCTCTCCGATACTTAAGAAATAAACATCGGACACCCGAAAGGAATGAATCTTTACAATGTCAAGAGACGTGTTTCTTCCCTCGTGATTTTTACGATTCGAGTCGACGTACTCGACCAGATTTTTCCATCGAATGTTCCCGATAGATCGTAAAGATAACAATACAAACAGGTGGAACTTTTACGATTTCGTGTTCCCCTTCGTTCCAATTTCAGGTTCCGTTCGCGATGACGTTACTCCAGAAGTATCGCGACGAAAATAGCTTTGATCTGATCCATCAGTCGAATCACTCGCACAGAATACAGAAAACAGCCACCAATTTTATTTATTTTACCGAATTATACTAATTCCGAACAATTGATTCAATCCTTATAGATAAAAGCCTACTATAGGAACTAAATTTCTTTAAATGATAATTTTCTTAATTCGAAATTTCCGAGTGCTTTCTTAATCGAGGATTATGTAAATTTAAAAACTTGTATAATATCTACATCGATCAAAAAATTGATGTCGTTTTTCGAATTCTATCTGCTAGGAAAATTGTATCTATCTGTCCGAAAAGTGTCTTTCTTTCGCAAACGTGTTTTCTTACAACAATGCACATTCGTACAAACGTGAAAACAAGTCTGTGAAATATCGCGGTGTTTATCTCAACGGAACAAAATGGATCGCACGTAATTCGACCAAATAATATAAAACGAAAAACATTGCGCGTCTATTATTTCCTCACAAAACGAAAGAAACTTTCCGGACAACCTAACATTTCGAATCACCCGCTAATTTAGTAGAGTTCTAAACTAACTGTTTTCTAAATTCCCGGCTTTCTTGGAACACTCAAAAGTTTAATTCTAAACTTTTGAGTATCCTATGTTTTACACGATGCAAGTGAAGACACACAATTCGAAAGGATACGACACAAATAAATTTGGAAGAATGCAACTTTCCAAAGGAAATTAATTAACAAACGGAACAGAATCTTCGAAAAGGAAGTGAGATGCAGAAGGATGCCAGAAGTTTGATCTTCCTTGTAACCTAAAAGGTGGCTGCGATTAAGCGCTCGGTGCAGCGTCCGTAATTTATCGCTACCATTTAAAGCGCTATATAATAATACTCTGACGTACGACTATTTCTTAAGGTCTCCGCGGCATCGTAACAAACGCCAGGGAACGGGGGCAGAACGAAACTCGGTGGAAAGCGGTGGATGCTTAAACGAAGATCTTATAAAGTACGGGCACGTATGCATGATAATTACCGGGGAAAGTTATTCAACAAGATGATCGTTTTGAAAAGATCTCCGAGCTTGTCTTCAGAGATTTTTACATCCTCTTCTTCTTCTCTTTCGTCCTTCTCTTTCAGTCCCATAAAATATTCCATCTTTAATTGCAGATAGTAGGGTAATTTCGGGCCAGGCAAATATCTCTCAAATTATATATGTCAGTCCTGTTTTGTTGTAGCGACGTTGAACGAACCAGTCTGTGAATTTTACATCTCGTTTTCATAAAATTTTAATGAAAATCAACGTTCTTACATGTGGCATTAGCGGAGCAATTTTCTCTTACTCCATCCGATGAGGTTTTATATCAGTCCAATAAAATAAGGTTCGATAACACGTAGATACAAGTAATAATTAAAGATAATCTACAATGATTTATTCAGGATACGCGAACATCGATTACAAATCTCGCGTGATCAAATTTTAAACTTTAAGAACTGAAGAATATCGAAATAGAAGAATATCGAGATAAAGAAATTTTCTGATATCGAAAAGTTTTCTACCTATATTCCACCTCCATTATTAATGAACGGTAACAGAGCTCATCGTCCATCTAGTCAGGTACAGGTACTTGAAGAGATACCTCGATTTACAAATCTCATTTTCAACCTTATGAAAAATTCAAATACAGAGTGATCTATCGAATTTACGTGGAAGTGAAAAACAGCCGTTTAAGCATTCCCTCCGCAGCTTGGCGGAACGCCTGCCAATTACACGGCCGCGTAGACGTTTCCAAACGCGTCCCATTAACGGGCGCGATATAAAGGCAATCGCGCGGTATCAATGCACGAGAACCCGTTACTCCATAACCATGAATTCACACGAAGTTCAGCGCACTTCCGCGAATTCGACTGCCTCGAACCGCCCTATCACGGCCATCTCGACTTTGTGTGTACTTCACCTTCTTCGCCGCGGGGCGCAAGCCATTGCTCGATAGTGGCTCGTGTATCTGGCACCGCGTCGACTCGATGACTCATTAATGAAGCTTGTGCATCGCGTATTGCGGCATGCACCACTCAACTCGCTGTATATAACGCTTCTCACTCGTCGCACACTGGCGCGAGTACAGACACCTACACGACCGGTATATCGTACGCTGTATAGGCGCGTTGGATCGTTCGTAAGATGGACACGTTCGCAGGCCGGTTGTGCACCTTTTGTACGTGGCGGCGGTGATTGGACAGCGGATACGAGACGACCGTGGGTAGATCGCTGCATTTTACCGCTCATTGCTTTCCGATCCAGCGGCTACCGCGGTAAGTAGATCATGTTCTGACGTTTTCAAGTATCGCGACGTACGCGCGCACCGAACCTTATTCCTGGATCGAGGACCGCTAATCGTACGCTATCGCGATCGAGTCGTTGATATTCGCCTTTGATGATCCGGCATCGCTCCAACGGCAATGATCTAAATTCGATAGAAAACAGTAATTATGTCGCTAGCTCGCACGCGCGGGCGTTTCAGTCTCTAAATAGTGGCGCGTTCCACACCTTGCGTTGCGCTCGATTAAAAGATTTTTTGTTTCTTGGTTAATCGATAAAGAGTGAAACTCTTGTCGAATATTTGAGTATTTGAGCGTTTGAGAGCGTTTTGGCTTTATTTCAACTGTTCGAATATTTGAGAATACTTAAACATTATTCTCGCCAGAGGTGCGTAAGGAGACGATTGAAATTTTAAGAGAAATTGAAATTGAGTCAGCTTGAAATTGTGTTTCGAGCGTATGATTGTAACTGGAATTAGTAAATTTTCGAATCGTAATTGGAAATTTGAAATTCCAAGTACGCGGTTCAAAGAGTTCTATGATTTCTCTATTATTTTCGAATCTTTGCGTATAATACTTATATCGAATCTGTATTCTTACATTCTTTCATTAATATTTAATACTTTACCAAACAAAAACAGCGAAATGAATAGTAATCTGTATACCGTAAAAAAACCAGTAGTACTGCTGGACCGAAGAAAAAAAATGGAATCGAATTCCGTTGAAGATGGTTGCTCGCATATTTTGCACACCTTCGACTGGTTCGACAACGAATGGCATATGCAAATTAGTATCGACGACATCAGGCGATTATGCAAATTTTTTACTGTAACATTGTCAGCCACGATTTCATATCGTTCGTTTGTTGGCGCGTTCCCTTGTTTATCTTCTTTCGTCTGTTGATTTTGATACGTATTATGTATATTAATAGAATATTCCTCGAATTACTCTTCGTTTAAGATCGATGGTATTATTCCTCGTTTAAGATCGATAGAATTATTACCAATGAATTTCTATCGCACAATGTTTGCTTAAAATTTTATGGAGAAGAGAATTTTACGAAGACCCGCGAAGTTAATTTAAGAAATGAACGAAAAAAAATTTGTAGAGTAATATTTCACAATTGGTGGATTTCGGATTTCTACTTTTCTGTAATTTGCATATAAATATTTCTCGAGTTCTAGCTACTTTACATTTTATTCGAAAAATATAATTGGTTTACAAATTCAAAGGAAAGATATAAATAAATTTAACAGAGATATAATGTATTTCTTTCGGTTTTATATCGCTAGAAATGTATTAACATTAAGATTCTCCGTGACCTCAGGATAGAAAGAATTTACAAACGTAGTCCATAAAATATACTTATCTCTCGACGTAGAAATGAATCTTTTCTGTCATTTTTCCATCGAATATAGAATTTTAAGGAGATTCTATCGAACCAATCACTCGACCAATCTCGTAATCGGAAGAAGGCATTAGCACACATCGATTCTACGTAATAAACTCCTAATAGCAATCCGATGTTTCACGCGAGACTATAAAACACGTCGCTGGATACAGGAACATCTATTTTCTCTTTCGTTCAAAGAAATAGAATTTTAAATGTTTCTACTCTCTGTAAATCTCGATCTTGCTTTCACGATTGCAGAAGAATCGCGACATAAACCTGCTGTTTCATACATAAAGATGACCATACTCGTGCTATTATTTAATCATTTAAATGTAATCTTTGTGCTGAAAGCGACAAGGACGAAGAGAAAAATGCGAAACGAAATCAAATCTGATGGAGGAACAACACTTTCCTTTTGTGTACATACATAAAAACGCTTAAATCACAGTATAGTATGTTTATTAAATTGCAAATGTACGCGCATCATCGAAACAAACAACTATCCTAACGAATCAGGAGAATACAATTTCTAGGATTCTTTAATATTAGAATCTATAATACTACGTTTAAAATATACTACCTCGATATTAATTTCGCGAATAAGAAATTTCTGCGAATTTCTCTAATTAATAAACAAACAATCGAAAGAAGGGGATAGAAGCCAGTTCAATTACGAGCTTTATTCAAACTCAGCATACAATTTGCATCGAAATCTTTTCTATCAATCGTTAACGTTTAGACTAGAATTTAGAATGCATCGCCTCGAGATTGATCTCGAAAATCTCGAAACAGAAAAAGATACCAACTTGGCCAATCCATCGAGCATAACCAACGCCCAATTATTTTTCAATCTTACGATCAATTCTACTAACTATTCCTTGAAACAACCAAATTTCGCTGTTCCTTGTTATTCTCTGCTATAACAAATTCTTTATTTCAAACACACGACGCAGAGGAGAAAAATAAATCGCCACAGACGCAAGCAGAAACTTCGTTCATTTTCGATAAGCGTAAGCAACGTCTAACCAAATTATTTTTCATCGATCCAACGATTAGTGCCACCACGAGTATCACGAAAATGCGGCGTTCAACAGGTTCACCTTTTCCCTAATAAATCGTGACGGAGCAGGTTGATCCGTAGCGTGTCGTTTATCCGAAACCGTTCGTCACCGGCGGCGACGACAGCGCGGTTCGCGATGCCCTTATCCGAAAAAAAATACTTTCGCCAGTCTCGCGAACCGCCGCGGGCCTACGAGCTCTCCGGGGCTCGTTCGTCGCTCGTGGTTTTTGGGGCCGCGACAAATTGGAAATTACCCTTTCGCGCGCACGGTCGCCTCGATTGAGATTAATTGATTTTTTTCGACGCCCAGCCTCTCGACCGTGCTCGCCATTTTCGGCCTGGGACGTCGGCGATCGAGATCGTGAGAACCGTGACGGAGCGCTAGAACGCCTCGGGACGAAGAAGCCCCGACGCGAAAGAGGAAAGCGGCCACCTCTCGACGCGACTCGCTTGCGTCACACGAAAGTCGGTATCGAGCGGATACTACTCGTGTCGATGATCACGATAATCACGATAAGATGCGGACGAAGAGGGACATACCGGGCAAGAGAAGGAAAAAAAGGGGGCCAATTGGCCGTCGTTCGCGACGCTCTCTCGGTCGCCTGTAATTGCCGCTTGCCGAAATTGGACCCGATCCGCTTGACTCGACCGTCCGACACTCGTCTACGAAGTACGGGTGTCGACCGTAAAGGATCGTCGCCACGATCGTTTTCCACCGTGTCCGGGTAATTAAGAGATCGTTTAAGCGACGAATGCTCGGACACCAAGGTGCCGTTGTTGGATAGAGGACCCGTTTCTACCGAACACGCCACTCCGTTGGACGTTTCTTTCGCTTTTTTCCTTTTTCGTGATGATAGGTTTTCTGGCCATTCCAGGTGAAAGCGGAGGGACGGTTTAGGGAATTTGGGCAAGAGATGCGAATAAATAGCGGCCTTGATCTAGTTTCCACACTTTGGGCTCGGTGAATGGATCTAACGCGAGGAAATTACAAGAGCAGGAAGCAAGTTAATTTTGTGTATAATTGTAGAGTGGAAGAGTGAAGAAATTTGTCGAGCATATCGTCGGTCTATTTAGTTTCTTTGAGAGGTTATACTTTTATTGGCGAGTCTATTCTTTTTTCAAGACTCGCAGCGCTAAAAATAAAGTATTCCGAATAGAGAAATGAGTCATAGGTGTCTGGTCGTATATCGTAGGAGGATTTGGCATCGTCGAGAGGTGAATCTCGTTGGTTTTCTGGGAACGATATATGAAGCTAACGCGAAGTATCGATTCGAACGACTTTAAAATTGACTACAGCATCGATAATTTGCAATTTTTTCTTTATTCGATTAAGGATACAGCACCGCGAAAGCATAAAATCGCGATAAACACAGTGAAACGTACAATGGTTATAAACGATATATATATATGTAAACTTTATGTGAAAGTGAAAAATAGAACAAAAACGAAGATAGAGCGAGTCAATGTGTTGCGCAATGCCCGATTATACTTTGCTCTTCCTTTCTTCTTCTACGATTTCTTCGATTCTAAGGAAAAAGTAAAAAATGTAAGTTAAGATTTGCCGATACTTTCGTATTCCTTTATACCGTAACTTTATTTGACAGAAATACGTCAATATGGATATTCATTATGAAAATACGAAAATACTTTTAAATTATAGTGCACGGAGTATAAACCAATTGGAATAAAATGTCGAATGCATCTCGAGTAACCCCGCAATCGGAAGATTAATCAAACTCGACTGAACACCTCGAGCAGCCATTACGTATAGAATTCATCTTTCTCCAAGATCAACAAATTATACATTACAATAATTCACTTCTTCCAGGGAATACGGAACACACAAACTGACATTTCGAAGCGAGGAACGCGCATGCATATATACAATGAAACCTCTCTCGTCAAATCTTGTGCAACTCGATATTTTATCGTGTGCCGCATCGATTCGGATTGCCCAATGGGAGAAGGAAGAAGGGAAGGAATAAAAAAAGAAAAAAAAGAAGACAGGACGGCCGGAGCCGAGAGAAAAACTGTACAGTAGTAGCATACAGATGAGGTCGGACGTAACATTGAAAGAAGCAAAGTTTCTCGCTGGAAAGCCGGTAATTTCCCATTCACGCGACGGGTTGCTAAATGAAGCGTCGTCTGAGAGGCCGCGAGCAATCCACGTACACGCGTAATTTCATCGCGAGCGATCCTTTATTCGGCCGCGATTCAATACACAGAGGAAGCCTGGCCGATTAGAATTGCACGCGGAGCGGCTTGTTTCGTCGGTGCCACGTCCTTGATAAACGAAAGCTGCGCCTCGTTTCCAGCGACGTGATTCGCGTACGCTTCTCATCACCTTCGTCGTTAACCGAACAATCTGGTTAATAGTTATCGTCTGCGTTATTGCCGTCGTCGCTCATTACCGCGTTCGTGTTCGCGCGAGCGCGCGCTCACTCGCGAGAAGCTACCAACGCGAGGTGGCAAAAAGGAACGAGCGAAGCAGGGCATTCCACGGTACGATGATTCACCCAGAATCTCTTTTCTTCCCTCGTCCCGCTGTTATAATCATTTGACGAGCCACGCTCGAGTGCGCGACGAACGCGATGGCGCTTGCCATTTATTATCGAGCGACACAGATATTATTACGCGAGCCCACGGGAACGCTATGCTCGGCCCATTCTTTTGCTGTAAATTGAAAATTGAAGACGCTACAGATGCTTTGCTCTTGATGGGAGGAGCTCACCCTTTTTGCCACCTCGCGCACGCTTTCTCCGATTTTTTGAGAGGTGTTCTTGAAACATTAAACTGATTTGAAAATGGCAATTGCTCTTAGGACGGATATATATAGTAAAATATAGTAGAGGAATTTTTAAAACATCTATATGGATATGTTTTCGATTCCAGTCGTGTATTTTTGGAAATAATTTTAAAACGTGTAAACTCGAATTAATTTCAGAACGGCGATATAAATCTGAGTTGTACGGTAAAATGTAGTGGAAGAATTTGAGAGATATCGGTATTGATATTTTCGGAAACATTTATGTTCAGTTTTTATCGGTATTTTGCGAATTTGCTTTTATTGGATATTCCTTTTTTTTTTTTTTTTTTTTTTAACATAATCTCAGAACAGTGAAATAGCAGATTTCTGTAATAAAAATTGTAAAAAGTATATCTTGTTCAGATGTTATTCGCGAGGTGAAAATACGTTAGGAATAAAAATATGTAGGAAATAATAATAATAATAACGTTCTACGTGTATACGAGATAGTGAGTCACAGGTGGTTGATTAACGCTCGTTGCTTTATACTTTCCTTCGGAGAAACATCATCAACTGACTTTGTTTTCCGAGAAAGCGATGAGTGGTTTGGAAATGGCGATACAAAAATTTCGAAAAGTATTCCAGGTACCAAAGACTGGTCCGAAAGCGATCGGAAGAAACAACGTACGTAGAATTTCGACGTCAGAATAGTTACCAGGAATTGTTGCAGATAAAATCGATTTAACAAGATTTCCTCGTGCTACGTGATACGTACATCCAGAAATTAAACAACGCACGATTGAAACTTGCACGTGTCACAAAACACCTGTTCTAAATATCGCATCGCATCGTCTATCGCCACTCACGATCGAGCAGTATTTTCCACGCGTACGTACCAGGAACTTTCGATGCTCGAATTTTCCATGCACCTGCAACGTCTCACGAAAGCAACGGCCGTGTTTCTTCCCACGCAGCAGTGGCGGTACACATTAATTGAAATGTCACTCCCGCCGCGACATTTTCACCTGGCATTCGCCAGGCGCGTTCCCTGCCACGGGCTCGGTGTCACTTCCTGGTGTACCTTATTAAATTGAAAATTAACATAGACGGTTGATATGGTCTCTCGGGAGAGAAGCGAGTCTGGTCCGAGGAGAAGCTACCTCTCTCGACAACGAGGGAGAGAAAACGACAAGGAGAGAGCAAGAGGGAGACGGAGAGGAATCGTGCACCGCCAGGGGGAAATTTATCACCATAGAAGCAATTAATGGGATTTTTCTGAAGCGTGCGCCGTCCCACAGCTCACGAGCACGGGCCCCTGCTCCGTGCTCATCGTGGTCACGTCTTGGCGCATACACCGATCCTCTTGCCACTCGTTACTTTGTACGATTACACGTATTTGCGAGCGTATGTGTGCGAACGCCGCTTATGTAACGTCCTCGTCGGAGGACCGATATTAAGGCCACGGCTGAGAACGCCCGTCGAAATCGTCCCGCGGTTCATTAGGGTGTCTGAATAATCGAGCGGCCGGTGTACCGACGCTCGTCACGCTGCTCGAGCTTCTTGCGTAGCGAGATCTCAGGGATTTAACTCGTTTAATTGAGGCCTCCGGGTGCCACGAGGTGCGAGCTCCGCTGATGGATTTTAACCTTTTCCGCCGTGGCGAGCGTGTAGCCGCTTGTACGCTGGCTGAGCTCATTAGGGGTCTAAGTGATTCTCCGGCTCCGGCGAAACCCGCTCGATGCTAATGTCGCTGTTTAGCGTCGGTGGCCGGTTTTTAGGTTGATGGAAATCGCGTGTGTACGTTGGACGAGGCGCTGACAAATTAGGTGTTACGAGTTAGGATTTGTAATTCTTCAACCAAGGATTGTTTCTAAGTTATTTCGCGGAAAATTTAGGTCTTCAGACTACTCTGGCCTTCGAGATGTTAAATGACACACTGAGATTGCTTCAGTTCAGTTTCATGTGTTTTCTAGTGGTCACGGCTTACGTCTGGAGGCCTCGAGTCTTGCCAGCTACAGAATCAGACTGTGAAAGTTCAATATTTTTACTCTTATTTAAGTCCTTTCGAAGGTCTGGTCAATTACGCATTCTATCTTTACCCACGTACATCACGCGCGTTAAACTTTTTCAAAAATAGTTGATTTACTTACAGAGTGCTATTTATCGCAACGAGGCGATGTAGGATTATAGACACGCTTAATCGACGAGCTTTGCAGAAATGGAACGCGAGTGTGTAAGCTACGGCGATACCATCTACAACGCGATTTAAAGCGCTGATAGAAATTGATAAATACATCAAGATGGAATCGACGATAACCCAGCGTTACACCGTCGACCGATAGACTCAAATCGGAGATAAATAAGTAACAAATAAATAATTAATTGCTAAACGGCTCGACCGACTGATCTCGCGTAATAAAAACATCGAAAGCGACGTAACGACAGGTGCAACGCGCTAGGAAACAAAAATAGCGAAAATATGGAAAACGATATAGCTACAGCAATTTGATCCACGCTATACCAGCTGAAAGTTAAAGCCGCAACGTTGGAACTGCAGAAAACCGATCAGCACTCCGTTCTTTCCACCCCTAAATACATACCGTCAATCTTTATCACCGCTTTAAATCACGCCATAAAGGCTACCACTCGAAGCACCCTCTCTTCTCGCCTCTCCTAGAAGTCTTATCGATCGACGAAGCAACGCCTCGCCGGCAAAAATGACGAGCGTCGCGTGCTTTTGCCTCGGCCAACACAGCACCGTATATGTACGTGCACGTAAGGGTGCGCAGTCTCCGCGCGATAGCATTCTGAGCGCGACGTGCCGGCCGAGTTTGACGTTAATTGGCTGTAATTACGGGGCGAACCGCTTAATTAGGTGGACCCGGGTCGACGGAGGCGCCAATTCCGAAATTTATCGATGCACCGAACGCTTGGCTGCCGGCCGGCTTGAGATCGGCCGTCGAGCCGATCGTACGAAAAAAGGAGCGCGTGAAGCGCGCAGAAAGGGGCAGAAACAGCTCGAAAGCGCAAAGAGGGAGAGGATCTCGCGGCAGCTTCAGCCGCTATCGCGATCTCGCGATCTCCCTCGTGGTGTTACCGAGGTGCTAGGCGCATGCGCGATCCGCTCGGCGTTAATTAACCGACGCCACCGCTAGAGCTCGCACTCTAGCCTGTGCGCGCGCGCACGCGTTCGACCCAGGCGATCCGATCGATTTTTACGGGTGAAGCAACGCGATTTTTTCTCCGGTGACCCAGCCACGGCCCCTATCTGCCGCTCGGAATCGGAAGCACCGCTCCACAGAAGAGCAAGAATAAGCGGTGGAAGAATTCGAGGCGCGCGAAAGCAACGTGCGACCGACCCGGTCCCTTGTACTCGCAAGATAGCCGTATCGGGGCCGGCTAATCGCGTCTCGCCGTGTCCACCCATCTCTGCACCCACTACCGGTTCACGCTCAAAGGTATCGGCCGAGGATCGGCCGCATCGATGCCGACCCGCGCGCGATTTACCGGTATCTGTGCGGGAAATTACCGGCCTCTCGCGCACTCCCGACCATCACCCTCGACCAGGCGAGTCGTGAGAAATCCGCCGGTGTTTTAGACACGCGAAACGCGCTCGTCTATGGTCTATAGCAGAGCCAACTTCGTAACGTGAGTAGCAAGATTGCTAGACGACGTGCATCTTGTTTGATGACGCTTCAGGGGAGAAACCTCGAGGTGAAAAATGAAGTGAGTAGTTTCCGAGGAAGGAATTTTGCAATTTCATTTCATAAGTCATTGTGCCACCTGCGCCTTTCCTTTCAATAATTATGAGTTCGAGTAATGAGGTAAGAATTACCGTCGCTTCAAACGTTCATTATCTCGTTGTGATTCTTTATTGACAACGTTGAGAGTAATAAAAGTCTCGTGGCATTCAAGTACGATTGGTAGAGCCGATACTTGCTGGATAGGAAAACGCGAGGTGAAACGATCGATCGTCGTCGATCGCAGTTGCGTCCTGTGGGCCTCGTGGATGACCTGGAAGCCAGAGACAGATACCGGTTAAATGTCACTATGAGGTTTACTTAATCGGCGGATCGGTTCACACGACTCATCCCATTTCGTTTACCATCGCCGTTTAACTGGTCTACGGACCATTATCCTCACGCGATCGCTCGCTAAGCCTTTGACGCCCGGCAGCGGGTGCGAGCCATCGGTCAGGGACGTGTGTGTATTTGACGAAGCGAACCGAGCAAAGTATTCAAAGTTCGTCTCTATTCTTTTTATACTCTATCATCTTATATTCTATTTATCCATTGATATAAAATACATAACTCGACGCTTGTTCTGTTAGCATTTGATAATTACAAGCATAAAACGATAAGGAAGTTGCCCTGAAGGATTGACGCACAAATACACGCGTTGTGACGATACTCTTTAGTTTTTATTTCTCTATCCTATTCTGTTCCGTTCTATTCTATCCTGTTGCATCTTCTTTCTACACCTACCAGCAACGAAAAATTACAATTCGTGAGGATATCAACCCCTTCGAATCCCTTACGTTCTTCCTCCGAACGCCACGATTTCCTAAGGTCGTACGACCGAACGTCTTTCACGCGATCGACCCGCAACGTCCACGGAAGATAGACGAACTCGTGCACGTCTTGTAAAACGTCGGGACGTCATTCGTTTTGACGGTTAACAAGCCTGTGGCTGGCGTTGGACCGCCGCCAGGGAACACGAAACACGATCGTAGATCCGCCGATCATGCCGATCGCAGGGCAAGTCACCACTCCTATGGGTGACTCACAACCGATCTTCGAGTCGCTTATCTCGGATACAGAACATGGAAGGATAAAAGAAAAAAGCTAAAAAGGACTTTACGCTTCCCACGTTCCGAAACTCTTGATTCGACCCCGCCCCGGGCGATATCTCTCGTCTGTCGCTGGACCATAAATCGATTTCAATCGGACATCGATAACGTCCGTGCCGTGGATCGAGGAAATATTTCAGAGCCTCCGCCTTTGGGGGCAACGCCTGACGATCCTTGTCGCAAAATTTTATTGTTTCGGAGATAGTAAGTCGTTCGAAGACACGGGCCACTAGCCTAATCGCCTCGAAGATCGAACATAGGCGCGTGATGAATTTTTTGCACTTCGGATGATCGATGTTTGTTCGATCTTCGCGGTTTTAGATCGATCGGGCTTGCTATATAGATTCGAACTTGAGACGAGGAAACATCGAATTTCGTGGATGTAGAAAATTATGAAGATTAGCTAGAAAGGTTCGTTAATTTCATCAATTCAATTTCACTAGCGATATTTAGACTGCGGATATTTATGCAAATTCGTATCTTGACGAAGATCGTGATATTAGGTCGAAGAAACAACTCCAAACGAGAAGTAACCTGCATCGTCTTTAATAACCTTTGTAACAGCATTGTGGTCATTCGAAGGAATAACAGTCGACCTTTTCCTGACAGTTCGCGTATAATTGTATCCTTGGTGCTTTCCACGGCGATTCTCGGATTGAAAAATTCGCCTAACCGGGTGACTGGGCAGCGTATCTGATCGTGGACGTAATTGCGTCCTGATGGTGGCGGACGATTGCGCGATTTTTCATTCGTGGAGCTCTCGTGGCTCGATCGCGACGCAGATTAAACAGCGCGCGAGAGTGCAACGGCCGCGTTCCGATCGCTTTCCATATCGCTCGTTGGCGTAATTTATTAAAGGGATCGCGAGAAACGGTCAAGGACCAGTTGGAGCGCGTTCGTTCGTTCTCTCAGGGCCGTGAAAGTTCCTTGACAGCCATGGAACGGCGCATCATGAGAAACTGGCTGCAGCACCGGCGTCCTTTCGGAATCGGGAATGCCCCGCGAGTCGATTGTCGTCGCCGATACGATGTACTAACCGCTGGCAAACCGGCCGAGATCATTCTCCACGAACCCGAACCGACTGCTATCGCTTCATTCCAAGGAAGTTGCCAAGTGTTTCGCCCCGGTAATAGAGATCCAATGGCTCGATACGATACGTGTAGTAACTTTGTACTTGTATGTTGGATCGTGTCGTGATCGGATTCGAACCGTTTCGCGTGGCGCCAAATCGTTCGATTCTACCAGCTGTATGAACTTTCGTTTGTTCATCTGTCACGAGTGCTCTTTTTCCATTTAACATATACGCGTATAAGATATAATACAACACGTTCGCATGTATTATGATACCTATTTGTCGTATTTATCGGAGAACTTTAATAGATTCCGCTTTATTCGATGTTCTGTGTCGTAAGACAGATATATTTGTAACGAAACGGCTAGAAGATAAAAGCGTCGCTATTAGTGGTAAATGTAGTTATCATGGATTCTTTCACTAGAATTTAATTTTACCCATAGTATTTGTTAAATTAAAGATTTTCTTTTTTATACCATTTTTTCCTTAAATCTGTCAGATAATTCTATCGTACTTGCGCGTATCGTCTTCGTCAACATGTTGCCTACCAAACGACCCTTCGTGTCCAGTCCATTATACCACATGACACGTTGGCTTGTCACAATACGCATATTACAATTTCTATAATAGCAAAATACTACAAGTTGTTTTCACACCTATATTATGTTTTCAATATCCGATTAGTTGCTGAGAAGCCATTACTGTTGCTTCATACTGTTGCTTCATAAACGGGAAGAAATTGTTGGAAATTCTTAAGAAGACGATCGAGACTTCTAAGAATAGGAACTATCCATTAATCAATATCAAAACCATGTACTTTTATTCTAATATATCCCATACAGTAAATGAGAGTTCAAAGTAGAGAGACGTGTCTATATTTAAAATTTCTAAAATAAACTTTCCAAACAAACTGTAAAATATAGCCTCAAGCCGTAAAGCCACACGAACACAAAGAAAGTTGCACGCTCATTAAATTACTTCACTCTTTTAAATGTCTCGATCCTAAGCAACAAACGTAAACTATTGGCATCAAGGTGTTCCGTGGAACAGCGGCAGACATAAATTCCGCCTAATGTGTCTACCAATTTCGTTCTCGACGATCATCAAGGAGTTCAGCAGTATTCCAAACATAGTCACTGGAGGCACCCTAAAATGGAGGCGAATTTATCACAATTATGTCATTTTATCGTAAACGCTGTTACGGCTGGCTCTCGCAATACTGGCTGCTCATGAATCGGAGGAGCGTTGAATCAGCGTTTACTAGTTTTTCTCACGATCCCACGATAGACCTTGCTCGAAGGCAAGAATAACGCTACGCGGGACCGAAAGAAGTCAGGAATCCCGTAATCCGCGGCATCTTTGCCGGCGAAAGGCCGGGGGTGGTGTTTATTCCTGGCATTGGCCAGCCGAAAGATTCAGCAAAACGAGTCCAGGTAGCCAAAAAAGCGAAACGCATCCTGCTTGTGTGTATTCTAAGTAACCTGTGAGACCGATCGAGCAACATTAATTGGCTGCTCAAGGCTTCTTCTTCGAACAAAGTTAGCCAGATTGCGGGATAAAAGCAGGTGCAAACGAGCAAAAAGAACGAACGTGAAAAAGAAAAAGGAATTGGCTCGATCGGGTTCTCAGCACGATTACATAAGCGTAACAGGAAGGTCGATCCACGAATTCTTGATATCGTAATTTCTTCTCTCAGAGACTTAGAGAAACGAGTTTCTTTTTATTCGTTTCCTGAAACGCGTCCACTTTAGTCGCAATAATTCTACTTTTAGTTGTTACAGAATAGTCTACAATTATTTTTCGTAAGTCTTTCTACGTCGAATATCGTGGCCGATGGATGCGACTGACTTTGAATTACACAGACAACGATTCTCTTTTTCATAGTCAAATCAGGCTCGATTTAACGTTCATTACACATACGTATGTCCTTATGTCATTAAAGCGCGAAGCAATGAATTTGTAAAATCGTAAGAAACCGATTCAATAACCTGCTCTTTATTCTATGATAAATTAGCTTCTGCCGCAACTTGCTTTTATTAATTCTAAAAGTAAGAGGAAATTCTTTAACCTCGTACCTTGTTCGCACGCTTTTTACGTTACTAGTAGGTAATTTCACAATACAGTAGCCGTATTTGAAGCGTTAACATTTCGTTCCAATAGACATGCTTTCCTAATTAATCATAAACAAATACGATTAAACGGTGAATTACTTACACGACCGTTCCGCGCATCGATCACTCGGGCAGTTGGCCGGCAGCCATCGTTTTTCATTGTATGAAAAGCAACCGACTTTCCCTCTCTCTGCCAACGTTGTTCTGGTCACGGAACGATCGCTTCCGCGAGGTTGCGAAACGCGGCCGCGGACTTTCCTGGCTGTCGGCCGACGTGGAAGTTCCACGAAGCAGCGGCCGCAGCCAGAAGACAAAAGGCGCGGTTGCGTCGCCGCCTCGAGGGCGAGCCGCGCGCATGTCAATGCTCCGGCAATTAAACCTTGTTTGGAGGCTCGCGCCGACTCGTTTTGTTGGCCGACGTCTCGCGCGTAACCGCGCGCACCCGCCTGTCGACCTCACAACGGGAAAGTACTCGCAGAAGCGCCGCGCTGATTTATTTCCGCCCGTCGACTAAACCTCGCCGCTCCTTTTTTCACCGAGATTTGTACGTATGTCGCCGAGCAACGCCGCGTAAGTCGTTCCTCTGCCGTACTTCTTATTTCCTCGTATAAACATTGCTCGAGCGGATGGTAAACTGGAGCAGCTTTTTGTCCAAGAGCGGAGGAAAGTCGCGCGAAGAGGCCTTTTATAGCCGCTGTTCTCCGCTTCTACGCTCGCTCGAGGGGGAGAGTGATTTTTCTCTTCCCCTCGTACATTACGCTTTTTCTTCGACGGGCTCCAGACGTGTCACCGTCGTTCGTTGAATTCTCGTTGCGATTAAACGGCGATTTATCAGCTACAGATTCGTGACAGTGATGAATGCCGATCGGAGGAGCGCGCGCGAAACCGGGTCACGATTCGAGGCGATCGCGGCAGGTGAGTACTCGCCTAACCGCGCGTTCGAGTCTCCGCTGTTCGGTTCGCGCCTGACGCGACTGACCTACTGTTCCACCGTTTCTCTGCGATCCAAACGAATTTCGATGCTTTTAGTTTCGATGTTGATCGAAGAAACACCGTTCGACATGATTCTTTCGCGTTAGTAATCTTGCTTTATTTATTCGCTTATTCGTTCGATTAGCGCAGCCGTTGTTTTTCGAATACGACCAGATCTCTGTTTCAGACGATACGGTTTATTTGAATACATTGCTTATCGCTTTGTTCCTCATTCGAAATGTTTTTCCTCGTGTGCATAAATCGCAAATGATACAACAAACGTATCGGCAATGTATAATTAGCGATAAATTTGCAATTCAGAATGATATTAAGTTATCAAAAATCGAAAGACTTTTATCGTCGCAGATGCTGCGCATTTCAGAGATATCCCTGTTGAAAGTATTAAATAACGATTACTAAACGGATAATGGAGAAGCGCCGATGTAATTACCGCCGAAACATATTTGCCAGACGCGACCACGTTCCGTTCCATTTACCACAAAGTATCTTCTCGAGAATTTATGAGCAGCATGAGAGTACCGGCCCGTTCCAGCCAAAATTCCATCACCTCGAACCAGCTGGCAGGTGAACGAGTTTCAGATGCAGACGCTTCAATAAATTCTTTGCCCTTGGGTCACGTTGTGCACCGGTTAAGGGTCGGATACGGTCCGACGCTACTTTGAAACTGTACCTTGGTTCAACGAATCTTTATACGATAAAAAAGTCGTTTCATTTTTTTCAATTGCTACAAGGAAAATATGGATATATCGAATTGAGATCAGACTTTTACTTTTCGCATATCACTTACTCATATCACTATTACTGTTCATTTTATTTCTCACTGTCTATAATTGATAGACATAGATTCTAACTAAACGATTATAACTATTTTCTGTCATAAATAAACATTAAGATTAAAAGGACAAAAATGACGAAGAACGAATCATAATTAAACAACATTCTGCACGCTTCTTTTACGCTTTACGAGTACAATTAGACACGGCAGCTTAAATTTCCGCGAGATCGCACGGTTGGTTCATCATCGATCGCAAACAGAGCAAAATTCCGGGCGAGAAGTCGTCGAGCGTTGATAAACAGCGTTTATCTAACGGCGTAATATACGAGGTTGCTTAGCTTGTTAACTATCAGCCTCGCTCGCGTCTAACATGCATCAAGAGCCTCTAATTACGTGAAGCCGCGAACCCCGCCACGCAGAAAAACCGATCGCATTACGCACGATAATCTTGGTGGAAGCGTAAACGACAGGCAAACGCATAACACCGTGACGTGAAAAATAACCGGTACAAATCGACCGCGTCGATCGCGTTAATCGAAACGACCAGCTTCTGTTTTGCGATTCCGTTTGACGAACTAATTAGCGTAATTAGTGGATAAATCGGAAAGTGGTCGGCCGTCACGATTCATTCCGGGTAACGAATAAAATCGATCGCGAGCATGCGATATCTTCACCCCCCGACGCGCGTGTCTCTTTATCGCGTGAACCAGTTGCGATCGCTCGTGGCATCGTAGCACGCACGATTTCTTCGTTTAAACGTTTATTTTACTCTCGTTTGATCGCTGTAAAGAGCAAAGAGGGCACGGATAATTAATTTACTTGTCGATGTTAATATATTTCCAAGAATATAAATTATCTATCGCAGAGAATGTTATCGATTGAAGACGAAGGAACATTAGAATACAAACGTACGATATTTTTCCAATTTAAATTTCGGAATTTTTTAATTTTTATCTTACACTTTCAAGTTTCACGTTGCATTTCTAGTGAAATTAAAGCGTAGTATCTAGAATGTGAAACTTTGCCTTCTGTATCCGATCGAGTTTGCAATAAGATTCCCTGAGTCATAAACTATAGGGGAAACTTATGATACGACTGTTTCAATTTTTATGATTGTTATTCTAATCGTCGCTTTTAAATTCAACCCTACCATGACTTTCGCAAATCAACTTTGCTCTCGTTTCAACGAAGCAACGGACTCTGAAATGTTTTAACGTAACTTTGAAACGAGAAATCACGCGTATCAGCGAAGATTTCATCGTATTTTATTCGAAGCTGAAATATTCTTTAGCGTCAGAAAAATACAATTGGAAATGACTGGAAGAACGCAGCAGGGTCGAAATATCTGGATTCCCATCAAAATTCAATATTTTCCCGCTAGATAGATAAAACGTTACACTGCGCGTCATCTCGGAAAGTTCCCGCGGATTGCATATTCCCATGGCGACGCGACGCGAGCAAACGTGCCGGTAGGTGTCCTGCGGAAATTGGACTCGAAAGCTGTTTGAAGCGCATAACCGCTAGCTTGTATTATCAGTGCCGGCGGGCTCGCGCGTTTTCTGTGTATTCCCAACGGTCTCGGTCCCGGCGTTCTTCCTCATCTTCGGCCTCTAATCGCGTATTCTGGCGCGGCCTTTCTCACAGCTCGCGCGGCGTGCACACGCTGCGTCCACGGCGATTCGTTCTACGCGTCGAACGCCGAGAGGCGATGCGTTCGCCGCGCGGAGAGAATCGTGCCGGGATTATTACACGCGCGAATAACGTGCAGGCACGTAGGCACGCGTGTCACGCGCGTGATTAAGATTTTCTCATTACCCCGGCATAACGCGCCGTATCCAGCATCCAACGTCTACTACCACCTCTCCTCTCCTACTAAGCGATGGAAGCACCGTTTTTCCATCGCGAGGACAACAAGCGCGGAACACGGCTTTTCCACGAACCGGCCTGTGCAATTATTCGCGGATTACACGTCGTCGAAAATATTCGAACGGTGAAAGCTGTCTGACAACGACCGACAACTTTGGAGCGAGTTCTTGTACCTTACACGATTTTTTTCTCCGTTTCTTTTAGCCTTTTTGCGTTCTTTCGAAGAAAGATGTTGGAGCAAGGATCGACTGCGCTGATAGATTTGGAATTGTTGCAGTGACCAGTTTTTTTGAGCACTTGGGGCAATGTGAATTTGTTTTTTCTTTTTGCGAGAAAGAAACTTTTTTTTCCACAATTAGTCATCTGCGAGAAGATTTTTCTTCGTTTACGTGGAAAAAAATTACGATTTTCAATACCGATGGCAGAAATAGGAATTAAGAAGTGCTAAAAAGTCTCGTTTGACAGCAACGAAATAATATAACGTTCTAATAAAATGTGATAGATGTATAATTTTTGAAAAATCAATTGAAAGGTCAATTATAAATTATTTTACGAAAGAATAATAATGATGATGGATTGTACAGGAATGAAAAGAGATGTAAAGAGAAACTGAGAGAAAATACCAACTATACAAAAGGGAACAATTCGCCATTTCAAACAGAGAATAGTATATAACAATATCATTGTCATATTGATATAAAAAAATTCATAGAAACGTAATTTCAATACCTACAGAACCTACTATCCCACACGAAAACTCAATTTTAACGTCTGCCGTTTTCTTTCCACGACTTCGAAGAAAATCAAGTTTCCCAATCGCGATAATATATCTTCGAGCCAAGATATATTTTCGACGTCGTTGAATGGTTCTCGGTTTACAATTCAATAATCCATAACTCACGCTTGGAAAAATTTTACATCGGGAATCGACGAAGTTCGACAGGCACAAAGCTCGTTCCTACTCGTGTCCTTCCATTGAATGACCGGGAAAAGGGTGAGATTACGCAATCGTGACGGGAACTCGCCTATCCTCAGTCGTTCCCAGCTGCGTATCAACGACGTAAGAGCGATAACGTGAGTCATTCTCTCTAATTAACGATGTCGAGCGAGCATAGTAATCCACATTTTTCAATTTATCAAACGGTGGGGAGAACACCTCGAAGAGGCACTGCGATGACGACGTTTCGATTCCGTGTGGACATCCGGACGATTCGTGACTTCTGATTGATTTTTGTGGTGACTATTTGCCAGTCTTGGTAGCTTGATAACACTTGACAGGCAAACTGAGTTATTGGTAACACAAGTGAAATTATAGCATTGAAGTCAGTTTCCTGAATCCCCCTTTTTTTTAACGGGAAAATCTCAAATATTTGATTTGATTTTGATTTGTATCATAAAATAGAGACGGCGATCTACATTTCAGAATTTATCCAGGGTATTTTTTAAAGTTTGATAGCTTGATGATCTTTCGTACATGAAACTCTATCTTTGATATTTATTATTTATAATTATTTAAGAAAATTTGAAATATCCGTAATAGGGATGTTGATGCATATTTGAAAAGTTTTTACACTTTTTGGAAAGTTATAAGGGCATGAAACACGACCTTGTTTGGAGAAATGCGTCTGACTACGAAAGGCCGATACTACTTGTGAATGTTTCATTGGTTAATTATTTTGCTGAAATCTTGCGATCTGTAATGTAATATAAAATTAACATCTCTATCTCACATACAAATAAAAAGGAACATCAACATCATCAGAAATATTATGTGTATAACGATTACAAGAACAAAAGATCGAGAACCTAATTGACGACTTTAATACTAAATCCTCCTAGAAACAGAACTGAATAACTGACTCACTCACACAACCTCGTTAAAAAGAAGGTACTCTGGCGCGTCTCACAATTTCCTCTCGCGCTCCAATTGCGAAACAAGAACAACATTTAAATTTCGAATCGACAGGTCTGCTCTTCGCAACCATAGCCATTCTCTTCATCTAATTAAAAAACAAAAAAAAAAAAAAAAAAAAGAAAGAAGAATACCGAAACAACGAAGGTTGTCGATTCTAATCGCCGATTCACATTTACCACGAATGTGATGAAACGCTTTATTATACTCTTTTCTGCCTCTCTCTTCCTCTGTATTCGTCGTACAAAACGCGTACGTATGGAAAGATCAAGCGTATAACTCAACGTACTCCGCATTGACTCATCGATACCGGAACTTCGCGAAACCAGTGCCGATGGAACGCATTCAGTCACGTCCTTGAACCTTGCCTTCGCTCGCGTAGAATGCACGGACGGAGTAATTGAACGAGCGCACCGATCGATCGTCGTCACCCAGAAGACGGATCACCGTGGATCGTTGCGCAAGAAAACGACGTTCTACGGGTCCTGGACGATCCACTCTCGGCGCCACTTGTCGTCGCTGTGTTTCTTTAGTCCGCCGTGAGAGATTTCGCTAAACGGCTTGATGAAGACGTAGCCTAGCTGCGGGATCATCGGTAACAGCATGAAATTCTAATTATCGGGAGAGACGCGGTATAATGATTGGTTGGCCCATCGGGAGATGGATGGTAGAACGTTCCAGGTGAACGTTTCGCATTGGTCTCATCGGTGGAACGCGCTTGAAATTCTGTAAATAGGTTGATTTCAATGGAGTGGTGAAGGTAAAGATGTTCCTTCGGACGAAGATACTTGGACGCACTCGTCGGGAAAAATATGAAAGGGACTTTGAAGAAGGTTTAGTTTTTTTCAGATTGCATTAGGGGCAGCCTTGATTATAGGAAAGTATACGGTGAAACTCGAGGAAAGGTTAAAAAGTGTAAAATGACGCGGAATAAAATGGAAAAAACATAACGAGAAATGTAAGGAAAACATGGTATAGATAAGTGGTACATCTGAGAATAAATTGTACCTACATTCAGACTATCGAAATTTACATTCGAATTGCGCTTAATTCATGCTGAACTCAATTTCTTTCTCGTCGTTCGTAGAAAAACTGTTATAAATATAAGAAACTGTTATCGCTATTACTTTATCATAATCCTAAAAACTTGTTCCACCACTCGTTCACCACCCATCACGTTCACCTTCTATCAAAAACAATCACCCCGAGCAAAAAGACCATCTTTCCTAAGCATCCTCTCATCAACTTCGCTCGGTCAGGCGAACAAAACTTCAATTTCCCATGTTGATAATACAATGTCACGGTAAAATGTTGCGCAAACGTACCGTGAAACATAGAAACAGATGTCGAAACGAGCAAGGGGGAAGCATTCGCCAGACAGGAGAGGGGGAGGGAAGGTTGAACGTCGCGTAACGACTTAAACGTAGCTGTAATCGCATTGTTTGTCCGGTAATTGCGCATTAATAGATGAGAACTGGGTCTGCGACGGCTGCAGGGCTACGACGGACCTGTAACCTGCCTTCACCTTGCGTAATCGAAGCGAACTCGTGGCCGGTCGAAATACATATCGGCAGTTCGCGCCAAGTTCCGTGGCTTCGACTGGATAATTCGCGAATTCCACGCTCGCGAGAACGCCCCGGGCCAATACACCGACTCACGGTGAACATTTCTCGAGCTTATCCTCTCTCTAAGAGCCGTGTATTACACATTTTTCGAATTATCTTCACGCGAGGCCCCGGCCTATACCGTTTGTCCTTAATCCAGGCTGTGAGCCGCCGAGGTTCAGGAAACATTTATTATCCCTGAGAAACGTGTTGCGAAGCGACTTGTCCGGCGAAACTGTTATTTCGAAGATGTGCCTTTTCTGATTATTTTCTTCGCTTTCTATCGGTATTCTCCTTCGTCTTTCTCATATACTTCCAGCTCGATCTGGTTTCGGATAGGACTTGCAAGTTTGATAAGACATCGTTTATATACTTTAGAGTATTTCGATTTTCTAATTAGCTTTACCGAAGACAAATATCTCGGTAAATTTCAGATCGTCTTTGGTTCGAATTAATCGACACTTTAGTATATAGTTATTACCATAAAGAACTGTGTATGGTTTATATGCTTGAGATTTAAATTATCGTCTATTGAAGATTTATTGCTAGCATTGGAAAAATACACAATCTGCGAATGCATATGTACGCTGATTCGATAACATTGCTCTGGACTATGAACGTTTGATAATAAGATGTGTGTTGGAGAGTGCTATATGATTTGAAAAAAAGAAGACGTAATTCGTTCTACTGTATAATTGAAAACTCAAACATATTTTGTAACTAGTAGAATTTATGGTGTAATTAACGACTGTACCATGCATTTCCTGCTCTCTCAAATAAAAAATAGAATAAAAATTGAAATATCCTATTCAGAAATTGAGTAACGTGACCTGAATTTACACAGGCCATTTACGATCAAACGATAGCAACTTTTAGCATAACACTACGATTACTCTTACGTTGAATTTGTATATGTTTCTAAATAACGAATATAAAAGACAAAGGAATCTGTATTTGTGACAATAAGAAAAATGAATCTCAAATACCCGTAGCGGATTTCTAGAATTAATGATATCGCGTAGGATCTTAAACTCAAAAGCAGGACAAACTTCTGCACAATTGAAAGGCCAGTTTTTATCGAGCAGTGTGATCCCCCGTCTTCCTTTTTATCGGTGTTTAACCTTGGCGTTCGATGGATCAAACTGTCCGGTAAAAAAGGCGTAAACGCATTACAGAAATACCCCTCTGACGCGTGAAAGCCGCTCGAATTAGAATCGAATCACTCGCCGTGATCGAACGATTCGATCGAACAGGACCGATGCTCGTAGCTGTCATTAGCTTCTTTTTTTTTTTTTTTTACGTGGAGAAATCCTCGTGGACACTCGCTGCTGCAGGCAGCAGCCGAGTAGTGTCGGACTCTTACTAAAACTCCACTCCATGTGGTCATCCTGACGTTTGGTAGAAGCGACCCCGGGCTCTCTTGCAAATACTACCGGGGGGGGGGGGGGGGCAGCTGTCATTAACTGGACTTCTTCTAACTCGCAATAGTCGCTGCCAGCCAGTGGACTTTTCAAATCGCGCGCACAACACGTTAACGATACTTTGGAAGAGAAAAATAAAAACATCAACGATTGAGTAGAAGAACGAAAACGTCAGAATTTTTAAGTGCGTCGCAAGTGATTTTATCCGTTTCGTGGCCAACGTTGATGGTTTTTGCGTGCAACGTGGCCTCAACTTGTCACCTGTATTGAATATGCAACACGACCTAATTGATCATTAATCGTAGCAAGGACTCGACATGGCGATTTATCGTGACGGTCTGCGATCTTTTTCTCCGAACGACGTTTGCACTTAGCTTTTGCCCCTGAAATTACTTTAGATCTATACTCATGCTCGCATATATATCTTAAGGCAGGAAAACAAAGTGTCAAATATTTCATTGATCATAAAATCATACAGTCGGAAGAGATTTTTAGAATGAAAAAAAAATCGAGATATCGAGCACGAAAGGACTTGCGATTATCGTTCGCGATTAGGCTTCACAGAGAACGTTTATGTAAATTTATATTCTTATAAATATTATATTAAAGAAATGGGATCCTAATTATTATCTTAGCATCAGTTCACCCTCTAAACTTTACTTTGGACATTCTGTATATTTTTGCATGTTTGAATATCCCATAAATACATAAACATCCATTGTAACATTAAAACTGCATCTAGTTGACACTCGACCTTCATCTCTGGAAGCATTTATTTTTATCTATATTCTAAAACGCAGAAAGAACGTTCAAGAAGTTGACAACACCACGTATTCACTTTGAAAACTAAATGGTTCTAACGCTGATTGACAACATAGCTGGTTTTAAGAGTGTTCTGACATAAAAGGCAAGAAATGTGACTTACTCGGGTGTTTTATACATCGTGGATAGTGGAACAAATGCAAGCTTCACAGCGTTCGACTCATCTCCAAGAACTCGTTCCTTTCCTGCTCTAAAACCCGAAGACTTTATCTCTTTCGTTCCTCTCAGTTCACCCTCGAGAAGCCGAGACTCCCACGCAGCATCCTCATTTCCTGAACATCACGTTCGCGCTTCGCTTTTAAATTCCCTCACTCCTACACAGCGTCGATCAGCGTTGGTCATCTCCGATCGTGAGCAACCTCGTCAGCCCGCGGTTTCCCAGACTGAGCGCTCGCGATCGCCGCGTTATTTTCAACATCGGCGATAAACACTTTCCCCTATGAACTAATCGATTAAGAATCGGCACAACCGAGGATCGTGTGCTTCAATGACGCATCTGTAAATCCATCTTTTTTCTTTTTTACCATCGTTGATCGGAGATTACAAAGATCTACCAAGATGCAACGATTCTATAACGAGTATCGTCGATTACTATCAACATTCGTTTTTATTCGGTATCGAAAACAATTAACTTTTCAAGTGATTCGTTATGATGATTTATGGTAGAAGTTTCAGAGTAATAGAATAATATATAAAATGATACAGCAATAATATATTTTCAATGTAATAATAGCAGTAATATTAATAAAATGACAATCAATTCGCAATGTTTTATATTGTGGAAATTGTATACACCTGCAACGGTGTATCTCTGGAAATTTCAATGACTTTTGTCCCATTTATATTGCGTTATATAGTTTCAGTGGATTTAAGAATTCGATTGTTTTAATGCAAATGTTATACATTAATCATCGATCATTCTGTCAGTAAAGTATCTCGATCAGATCTTGTTTGTGCCACAACTTCAATTGCGAAGAAGAATCGCGTGGAACAAAGGTCGCCATTGTCAGAGCTAACGATTTCATTTACATAATAACCGCGTTAAAAACAATTCTAACAGCGCCTGAAAATAGTTCGACAAATCAAACGTTTCAAGTTACGGTCACTCGAGAATAGAGTGAAAAAATTGGTTATGAGAGATGAAGAGACGTCGATAATATCGCGAAATGGAATCAGATGATTCGCGATACGATCACGAGGCTGGATGAAAAAGGCAAGTTACAGATAAAGATCGGGAAACGCGATCGATTCGGGGCTGAATCGGCGTGTGGCCTTGAGCATCCGTGAAATGCAGAGTAAATGGCGAAGGAGGCGAAAAAGTTGAGAGCGATTCAAGGATATCGAAGGAGGTGTGAAAAAACGACTTGGGAATGTTCGATGGACAGGATCGTTCTTACATATCGCGCACATTGCTTTAAAATCAATCGAGCTGTTCTCCAACTTCGTTTGCCGTTTATCGCATTCGTCTTATATTGTCACGAGGCCGCGTACGTCCCTTTGTGTGATCTTCCGAGGTTAGTGGAATAATATTTTATTGGAAAAAATCCTTCAAAGGAGAAGAAGAGACGTGCAAGCGAAACAACATGAGTGGAAAATGAATCAGAAAAGGAAGGCCATTATATTCCAAAGCTCGCCGAGAGCTATACGTTATGTGCTTCAAAATTTACGACATACGATAAAATCTTTAATTATGTTGTAACCAAGTATTGTTTACCATTTTAAGCAAATTCTATTTCTACTCTTTTCAATAATGATTTATCGTCTCGGCCTTACTTTCCTTATCTCGCAGTTAAAATGACTTCCGCAATTATATCGTCGGAAAAAAAAAGTAGGCAAAAGTTTAAAATTGTTTGAACCACTTCTTCCAATTCTGCTGACCACTTAAGAACTTAACAAAATTCGGAATCGTTTCCATCGGTTGATTTATTCGTCGATAAAGCGAGGGCATCCATGGAGGCTGTAAAAAGGCGTGAATACACGATTGGAGAGTACGATATTAACGGGCCGATATAGAGAGAAGTTTCCAATGTCCAGAATAAACTCGCGAGGTGTCTGCTTTGCAATGGTAATGCGTGCCAATTTAAATCCACAGCCCTGACCCTCCGTCAGCGAGGGGGAATTCTATTTGCTCTGGACTTGGTTTATTAAATCACGCAGTTTTTGCGTATTCCGAGATTTTTTGCCGGTCATTCATTGGAACATGATTGATGGTTCGACGGCGTTACAGACTGGAGCCTTGAACTTGGATTGCCGGTAGCTCTATTCATCTTGGCGCAGTTTTTGCGGCCAGTCTGGGGCACTCGTTATCAAACCTAAATATCAAAGTCTGCCCGTGTGTAATTTATTATTTTCTTTCGAGGACAATCCAATTATCAACCCGATGAAAATTTTACATTAGCAATGTCCTATCAAAACTTCATTAATATTAATATTCGTATCCGGTAAGGTGGTTGCTGGTAACTACGTTCAATTAACGATCTATCGAACGTGTACCACTTGATTGACCGCCATTGAAATATGGTGCGTGCCAGCCGAGATGCTCCATCATTCTACTAACCTTTCGTCGGATCGACTCTTCCAAGTTCAAGATCCAATTTACTAACCTATTTGCGCAATGTAATGTATCGCTAATCGCACGCTCCATTTATTTGCATGAGCTTGCAAATCGAAAGAAATTTCCACGCTGAATGAAAATACTGCTTCTTCGATTGCTAGCTCTCGTCATTCGATCGGAAATATCGATCCGTAGCGTGAAATTTCAAGAGGTTCGCGCAGAAATCTAAACTGTAGAACATCGTTGAAGACACCGGAGAGGAATGGCCATAAAGACGAACGTCTAAATGGTTCCGCAGCGGAGGATTCTCGGGATGGTAACGAAGCGATGTCGTCAGTGGAAGACGATCGAGAAGAGACGAAGATAGCGCGGTGATGTGCGCCTCGCCGTTGCAGCGTGTAACGGTCACTGGAGGCGCGCGTTCCCCTGGACCATTCTAATATCAAGGACTCCGAGACACACGGACCGCGGAGACGGAAGAAGGGTGGGGGCGGTTCGAGCAAATGCAATCGACCCCTGACCCGGCACGCTGAAACCTGGAGGATATCTGACTCATGACGCGCGCAGGCGTCCTATCGTGGCGGCGCGTCATCGCGCGTACTCGCGGCCCTCGTCTTGCGTCTTTCGCGGTAATCTCGAAAGGGGATCCAGGCCTCGTTAATCCTGATCCGCCTAATAATGGTAACCTGACCGGCAACCTGTGCATCTCCATCTGTGACGTAACGTCGTATCATTATCGTTGTATCGTTGTTGATACGTTTGTCGGCCCATTGATGAGGGAACATTTATCACTTTTATTACTGTATTATTGTTTTAGAGATATTTGGAGCAGATACGGACGTGGATTTTAGCTCGTTTTTTTTTTTTTTTTTTTGGATAGTTTAGGAAATTGGAACATTTATTCTTTACTTATCGTACAAATATATCGTAGAACATCGTACACATAGGAAGTAGAATCCCGAATAGAGCAAAAATCGAATATAATATGAAACGTTCTCAAATATAGCGTTGAGATTATTAGTTGTATGTGAATACAAAGAAACGCGTGGATAAATTGTAAGGTAAGAAAATATATATTTTAATACTGAAGCGTAAATACAAAGAAGGAACGCAATATGAGCTAATCCAGATCCGCACGCTAGCAGTGTTGCTATCTGACTGAAAACCCCGAAGCCATCGTCGCCTGTCTACAGTTTATGGTTTTCCTTCGTCCCAATCTTTTGTCTGTACGCTGTCGATGGCTTCGGTGCTTGAGAGAACTAAAAGACCAGATGTAGATTTTTCTTAGAAATGGTGACCACTTCAACATATAGGACATAAAAAATATACAATCTCGCAAAGAACAGGATAATTCAAATTAAGATATGCCAAATATAAAACATCGCGAATACGGAATATTCCACTTTCCAAACATCCTGTGAAAAGAATCGGTCACGAACTTTCGACAGCCTATTTCCCAATTTCTTCGATAGAGATATAAAAGAGTCATAAAGAAAAGAATACACGCGTGAAAGAGAAACGATGGTAAGTGTCTGTACGGTTTCACAAAGCGTGCAAAACACGGGGACGAGCGGTCTACGTGATCGTCGATGGCAATCGTACACACGCGAATAGTTACATCGCTTGGGATATGATTATTGGCCGATCGGAATAATAATTGTAATCATCGTTGGGAGATAATGACGAGGTGACGAGACGAGAACTGCGGTCAGAGGAGCTCAGATGCCAGAGGTGACACACACGACACACGTGACACACGTGACACACGGCCGTCCACACCTCAGCACGTCGAAATGAAATGCCGCGTAACAAACTTGCAAAGGGAAACGAGATAATCGCGTAAACGAATGTACGTCTTCTATCCTTCTCTCGAAGAACGTCTCGATGATGTTACATGCAACAGAGAGTCGAGAATGTCTGATGAATCTATCTTATCCTGTAGTTCTATTAAGGATGTTTATTTTATTGGAAGATCAAGCTGTTCCTCGACTTGGTTCTCGACCTTTAAAAATCTTGTTTCATTGGGAATGGAGCTGCAAGATTGATGGCATTATAAAACTGATTCTACTGATGCAACTATGTATTGTATTCGCATTCAGGATCTCCATCTTAATTTCATTTACCAATTATTATTCGAGACGAAGTTTCTATACTTTGTGCTGTCAATGTATCTTTATATCTATACAAATTTCGCTTTTGAGAATCCCTTCGGAAAATCCACCTATTTCCTGTTTACAAAAATTGCATATTTTTGTGTAATACAACATTGAATATTACACAGAGTTCGAAGAGACGTAATCTGAGAAGAAATTTATTTTACCTTACGCTGTAACGAGTATTATATGTTGAAAATTCTACGTATCTTTGCATATTACGTTGCAGCTGCATTTTTATTTGCATAAAAATCAATTAATTTTGTCAGAAGCATATGTGTATTTCCAATAATTATTTTAATTAAAAGAAAAAGGTCTGAAACCAATCTCTTTGACGAATTTCATAATTTCAACGTTAATTTTTAAACCACTAATTTTCGTTTAATTCACAGTCAATTTCCAAATCATCGAACGAAACGATCGATAAAAATGAAATCGGTTAAGCGGTATGAAAATGACGAAAGGGGTATTCCTATGACCGTGGACAGGTGTTTGGAAGGAAGGTGCAGTCGAACGGTGTCGTTGGGACGAGCCGAACACGAGAGAGTTCCGAGAGTGGCCGAGCGACCCTGAGATTTCGATCCTATCTCGGCCGATCTTCGATCGAAGGACATCTCGATTGACCGAGTTGGAAAACAATGCACCAAGCGGAGGACGAGGGATGCATCGTAGAAGACAGCTCTTTATTGCAAATTATCCTGGCCTGGTGTAATTATCCGGCGAAACGACGATGCTTCTGATAGACAAAGGGGGCACGGTGTCGTTCGCGATCATCGATGCCTGGTATCGAACGGTACAGAGGCGATTATGGAAACCTATGATGTTCGTATCGGTTGCTGAGAACGCGCGAGCGCTTCGTTCGCTCAAGCTTTTAAGACTGATGAGCCTTGTTTCGACTGGAAATTACCCTGCGGCCTAATAAAGAGAGTCTTCTCCGAGATTGAGTTTGAAAATGCGAAGAAGATCGTTCGATAGCAAATTGGACAGATTTAAATTTAATTAATGGACCCTTTTTGATACGACGTTGAACGATTGTTGGAACTTTGACGAAGAGCAGAAGTTCGGCGAAAGAAAGCGATACGTAATTTTTGATGATATTGTAAAATTAAAAGGATTTTATTTGTCTATCTGTTTATCCGTGTTGCCGCTTTTTTCAAATTGGAGGATTTGATACAGACGAAATGAAAATAGAAAGCTTTTTTGATTAATTAAGAAGACGAAGAAGAGCCGAGAAGAGAACGAAGACAGCAAGTGTTCGCCTTACGTCGAGCGATTCGCATCTCGCGAACGATAATAAGCGTATTACGATTCCTCGCTCGTATATACATACATGTTAATGGCGAATCGTAAGGCGCACGTAATTGGAGAAAATTAAGACCGAGCCGAATGAGAACTGGAGATGCACGAGAGGGTCGGTTCAAAGATTATGCCCTACAAGGACCTCTCGCTCGCGGGTTCAGACCGCTCGACTACTTCGCTGGTCACCGATCTTGGTATGAGGAAGAGAAACAGGAAGAATGAGGTACGAGGTCCTCGCACTCGGGAAAGGACCCCGGAGCGGACTGCCAGTCCTGAACGCTGCTAAAGCCAGACTGGACACGAGATCCTCGTGGGTAGAACTTCGCGGTTTCATCTTCTATCCTTCTGTTGAAATTCTCCTTTACCTTCTTTACCTTCAAAGAGTTTATCTGTCATTTTTGTCGCTAATACGATTGTTTATATTTATTGTTAGAGTATTTGGTCCCTTAACAAATAGATAATAATTTACAATTGGTAGGTATCTGTATATACTCATATCGATATATGTATATCCATTTCAATTTTTTAAAGTGCAGATAGTAATGTTACAGATGTAGGATAATTTAATTTGCTATTATATACTGTACGAACGACTTTTTAATTACTTTCATTTCATAAATAACATTTTGCTATTGGTATATTGGCATATTACAGTTTATCATATTGGTATAATGAAGTTTGTAGGAAGACGTATCGAAGATATATCGAGGATGTAGCGAAGAAAGTCTTATTGATTAATTCATTAGATAGGTTTGACTTTTTGACTAATTTATCATGCGGTAAAGTAGCCCTTACTTCTTCGCACGATCAGACAGGATTTTTCAATTCTATAATTATAAGTTGTTGCTAAATTCCATACATGTTAAGTAGAATCATTAACCGTTCCATTAATTAATCTAATTTTAATCCTACGTTTTAATTGAAGAAGCTTTCACATGGCCATAGTCGTATTAAACTTGTAGCGAACACCTTAAATAACTAACCCAAGGGTTAAACAAGATCTCGATGATGATAGACAGGTTTAATCCCTCTAATTGCTTCGTAAGACGATGATCAACCATCTGATGATTAATTGGCAGATCTTCGACGGAAGTGAATACGTGATTCGTGTAAATCGATGTTCACCAAACACGAATCCAATGCTCGTTATATTCTGTTTTCTCTTTCTCTGCTACTGAAATCCGAAAGAAATTCGCGGAAGTGGTTTTCGATTTCAACGAATTTTCGACGATTTTATGGGAATCGAGGAGCCAAACTGTTTCGTGGCACGGCTATTAGCCACGGTATTATCGGCGTGCACCGAAATCTCCTGTGTCTTCGTCTTCTTTTTCGAGCAATAAATCAAGAGGCGTGTTAATGACGCTGGTGTCGGCGATTGATGCACGCACGGGCGAAAATATTGCGGAAAATAAACGACATTTAAAAAGAAAGTCACGTTTCGAAGCATAATTAAGAGACGTGCCCCATCTTTCTTTTTATTCGTTCATTCATTTGTTTGTTTATTAATAAGTATGAACCTTTTGGTATTAGGAAGTAAGGAAAGGAAATAACGAAGCGAGCACTGGTTTCGAGTTACAATAATTATATAGGAAATTCAAATGTGCAAAAATATACAGAATATGCATAATATTTGAAAATGTACTAAATATTTCAAAGAAGGACGGTCATTGTTATATTTAGTGAATAAAAGGAACTTCTATACAGGTTCCATCTCTTTAATCGTATTCATGAAAATATGAATTTTTTCATAAATAATCGCAATATTCTCGAAATAATTACTGTGTTACATAAAAAAAGATACGAATACGCTGAATCTGGATTTCACTCGGTTTTTCCAAGAAGCACAGTTCTCTTTCCCGTATACTTCGCGGAAGTTCAATTTACTCCCTCAAGTGAAGTCCAGTCACGTTCTTTGGATCGCAATATTCCCAACTGACAAGCAAATAATGCACCTTCCCTCGGACCATGTTTCCAAGATCTACTCGTACCACTTTCCTGACACGCAGACTCGATCCACGATTCGATCCAGCGATCGTACGTTTACAGTCGATCGTCTACTTCGAAGGGAACGTGTTCATTTTGTTCATACCTGCTATGCAGCCAACTCGTCCATGTGAACTATTATTTCTTACAGTTTCGAGCGACTCTATACCCTGCGAACTTTCGTACGGTCTTATTTAAGGAAATTATCGTTCTCGAATATGATTTCTCGTTGTACAAATGGAAACAAACAAGAGTCTTCCCAACTGTAGTCGGGAAAAGTAAGACAAAACCGACAGAATATTTAACGCAATGTTTTACTTTAACGATGAACCAGACGTAAAGTTTTAAACATCGTTAAAAGTCTTGAGCTATTGTAGAGGAACAGTTGATACGTACATTAAACATGTATATAGTCGATAGATAGTTTGTGTATAGGTGGAGATTCTATATCGTGGAAAAGAAGTCAGTATCCGAGTTAGTTTGAATCAAAGAAAATTCACTCGACAAATGGTGCAAATGGATTCTGTTCCCGAGAATAGGACAACGTCAAACTCAAGGAAGAAGAACGATAACTATTTGATTACCACGTCATTTAGTGGGAGACGACTTGCTTCTCGATCCTTCGTAGTTCCACGCTTCGAGCGACAGTTTTATTTTTCTGACGGCTTAATCGCTATCTGAGTTCTTAATCGTGAGTTCTGGTTGAGCAATATTTCGACCATCACAATCGAGCAGCACGCGATTCGCACGCCGTTAGTATACTTTCGTCTCGACCTTGGCTGTAAAGCCTGCCACGACCGAAAACGGCCACAGGAATCGATAGCAGCTACGCGCTGCACGCTAATTCGACGCTTTAAAATCGAGCCACAATCCCCGCCGCGTTCTTCGTGAGCGGCCCTGATGCGCTCGTCTGAGGTCGTCCGTTGATGGTGACATCGGACGTGCAAGGCCTAGTAAAATCCTCTGAATTCGCGAATCTACGCTCCTGGTAATCCTGCAACGTCTGACCCTGATCGAATTCCTGCGGAATACCCAATCGAGAACGAGCAGTCGCTCGTTTTTTTGATTTCACTGGCTGATTTGGACGATGGAATTCTGCGTTAGTTGTTGGTAGAATTCTAATCATTGTATTTTCCATGCGTGAATGCTTGGTATTTACGGTGGAAAATTTTCGTTCGGTTGTTCGTTTCAATTATTTCAAAGATTTTATACGTTATATCGCGTATTATACTATATATATGAAATAAATTTTTGTACAGCATAGCGCTGCATGTATGTGTCGTTTGGATAATCCTCTCTGAAACAGACGAAGAACTCGAGCGACATTTCGATCTTTTTAAGACGATACAACCTTCGTTCTCGAGCGCCCTAAAGCGGCCGATTATCCCTTGCGTCATAGCTGTCGCTTTCATGTGGATTCCGCCCCGGTTGCTCGTCCGAGCGACGTCACCTCGAGAACCTACTCGACCAAGATAGCCGGAGCAAGTGGTCGTACGCTCCGGATAATTGTATCGCGTAAGATACGCGCGCGACGCGAGCCACGGTTTCGCAGCCGCCTCGTTATACGCTCCGGCGTTTATCTCGCTGCAGCATCCCCGCGGTGACGAAGCCGGCCTGTCGCTCAACCGAACACGCGAACACCTATGGAGATCCGATTTTATCGTTTGACCGCTTTCGCACGCAGCGACGACGTGGCGAATATTCATTCCTCTTTCTCGCTTGTTTGTGAAACAGAGCGACGATAATGCGTGCAAGTACGAAGCTGAAGAGGAATGGAGAATGATGTTGAAGAAGTTTTGTCTCGTTTAATGCGTGGAGTATAAGGAAGTATAAGTAACTGTTTCGAAGTAGGGAATCTGTAGTTGTATTCGTGATATCTGATACAAAACTCGATACAGGTTGATGGAATCTATCGATGTCAGAACTATATTAGAAAGGTTGAACTTGTTTTTTTTTTTTTTTAAATTAATTGTTTCAATCGAGAATTTATTATTCTTTTGTTCGCAGATACTCGATAGGAGATTTAACAACTGTCCTGGACATCGCTAGGACACCAGGATAGGATAGAAGATAGATTGTGTTTCAAAGTCGTGGATAGTATCGATAAGACAAGTGATTCATTCAAGTTGAATGAAAGACTAATTTGAATAATTGATGTAGTAGTATGCGATACTATTTATAAACGATCTATAAATTGATCAGGGAATAGCTCGGCTAAAAGCGTTCTATTTGATATGTACTGTCTCAAACCTGTCATTTACCCTTTCACCGTACCAAAATTTATCTCTTTGATTCTTCAAAACTCAGCCAAGCGATACCACCATCGTTCCACAGCTATTATTCACGGCCTACTCAAAATCACGTGCACCACCAGAGCAAACAATAAGCGTTCTACGTATTTCTACAGTAGCGTTAGACGTTATATCTACTTACGTAGCGAAATTTAGAATTTGATAAAAGGTGGAGCGAATCAGTCAATAAATTATTGCCATTGAAACTTCATATCTTACTTTTAGTTCGTAAAATTTATATCTTCCGATGGTTCTGAAAAGATACAGTAACATCGATTTAATGATCAACGACCAGCGTGGTGGTAAACATGTTAAGCAATTGCAATCGAAGTTTCGTTATCCGAACGCTTAACGCGCGAAACGATAAGTGGAAAATCGCAAGGACAGCGTCATCGGTGTATTTTTCTTCTACTTTGCATACGCGATGGTCGGTCGATCGCGGGCATCCGTTGGATCGTATAAATCGGGGCAGACGGGGACGAAGACGACGAACGACGACGCCGCGACGTCGTCGCCTGTAAAAATAGCGTTGAAAGCGAATCGGGGAGAGTTCAAGAGCGAAGGTTTGCGAGCTCGAAGGAAGAGAGGCAGACAGAGGGACGAAGAGACAATAGGTCGAATGTAAATGCGGGAACGTGAGTCCCATCTCGATGCAGTCGGTTCGTTCGACGAACGGAAAGCGTTGTTTCTGTCTCGTCCAGTGTTCGTCTTGCCGTTTGCAGCAGGGAATTCGAGAGCCAGAATCGCTTCCTGTCTTAGAGATGGCGATCAGCTGTCGCTTGGGTGAGGCCATCCGGTTCGTGAAACGATTTTTATCGCAGCTGCGTGGTAGCGACTGTGAGATTTGTTCTTAGGCGAGTAGAGGATTTTATTGTTCTATTATTTACTTATTCTTGGTGAAAAATGTGCGACTCGGCACACAAACTCTACATTCAAAGAAATCGCTTGAAACAGGGTTCTTTGTGCGAATATACCCAAAATCTTGTACAATTACAAAAGTTCAATTATCAATCGGTTGGAAGGAAAAAACAATTGTATCTAAATAAATTAGGAACCCTGAACGATCAGGTTGCCTAAAAATTCACCGATCTTCCCTTTCTAACCTCGACCTGTCGGCGAAAGCGCCAAAAAATGTCTCGCAAGGTCACGGAAATCTATGAAACAGCTAGCAAAGTATCAAAAGCGGCGCGTCTTAAGCGCGGTAGATGGTGCACGCGCGGATTACACGGCGTGTTTGCGAAGCCATTAGAAGGCTCGTTACGTGTCATTGCCAGGGATATCAGGCGTTCGTCGTGGTGGTGACGGTGGTGTGCCCCGTCCCCGGTCGTTCGTCGTGTGTCCAAGCGGCGCGGACACGAAAAGCTCGGACGACTAGCGCTGCTCGCACAATTATGCATCCGCGGAAGACAGAACATTAATTTATGGTTGAAATAAGGGGCCCGGCGTGTGCGCGCGCGTGTCGGCGCGTCTGTTGCCGCGGACGAGCGTGGGCGCTGTGAGTGGCTCGCTTAAAACATTTCTCTGGTTCAGGCCCCGGTGCGCGCCTCCAACGAGACACGGCCGCGTGTTCGTTATTTGTACCCACGTATTTATATGCATATATAACTACCTACGTGTATATACGATCTCGGTTATGGCGTACCAGCGTGAGCGCGGGAATATTTCTGGCTTGGTGGGGAAGCGTGCACGAATTTCGTCTTTCCGCATTTTTCAACGATTTCTTTCCAACGTAGATTCCAATTTACAAGTCGCCAGATATTCAAAAACTTATGGAAATATATGGTCGACGAAGGAACATAAACGAGTATCGTCGTTCGATAATTTTGAACAATTTTTTTAAACACAAATTTTATAACGCGCTTTATCATACAGGTAACGTTTATTAGATTAGATTAGAAATAAAATTTTCAGTTTACATGTCAAAGATTAGATTTTCTTTGAATACACGCGTTCTGAGGTTAATTGGAATTGAGCTTCTCTTGACATCTTAGCAGAAGTAAAAATCTTTCTTCTCTTTCTGTATTTTTAATACAGAGAAATTTGGGAGACTCGCAAAGGTCGAAAACCATAACAGGATTACAAAGGAGAGATAGAAAGATACAAGACACGAATAAAAGTGAAAAAAGAAAAACGATTCACTCGGAAAAGGATTGATACGACGCAAGAACATAAATAAGTAACGAAATAAAATACAAGGAAGGGTTAAAAAAGCAACAGAAATTCCTAAAAACGGTCCAGATATAATCGAATACTTGTTCATCTCCAAAACAAAAAAAAAAAACCGGAAAAGTGTATAAAACGTAAAAAGGAACAAGAAGAGCGTTTAAAAGGAAAAAGAAAGGTGTAGTTAGAAAGGGAGAGTAAACGTAAGGAAGAGAGTGGACGATAAAAAGAGAAGGTAGAACGAGATGGCCGATAGGAAGAACGAGAGGGACAGGTAGAGTCCACGGAGCGGACGATTAATAACCGAGGTGTTTCGAATAAATTAAAGCACTTACTTATCTCGCGCTCGAGCGAAACACCGATAGCGGCGAGGCCCATAGTCTTTGTCGTAACACGACGAACATATTCGTTGGATTCGTTCTCACCTATTCACTCGGTACGCCGTGTTGGGGATTGCTTATACTCGGCTACCTGGGTGGTTTCCGCGTCACGCGGAAAAGGGGACGATGCTTCAAACGCTCCGAGAAACGCAAAACTCTGTTGTCATATACATCGTGTAAAATAAGCCAGATTAATTAACCAAATATTCTTCGTGAACTTTTGAGATCGATCGAGACAATCTTCGTGATACAGGGTATCTTGAAAACATAGCGAATTTGAAAATTGCTTTTCGAAAGAAGGTAAGATGTAACGAGGAACGAAAATAAAAGTTTCAATAATCAATAATCTACTATAGAACTACTATATGCCTCTCGAACATTCAATATTTCATTTACTTAAAGGATAAAAGTAATCCCCAACAGTTCCAAGTATCTGGCCTCAATAAAAATCAATCGTCGACATTTATCACGAGCCCCAATCGATTCCACGATAATCCAGCGGTTTCTTCATCGAACGGTTCAAGATTTTCCGATAGATCGGCGAGTCCATCGGTCGATGGTAATTAACCCATAAAAGAGAGGAGAATCTTGTGAACCATGAGCGCGAGTTCGGTGACGCGTGTGCACGTGCATACGATACACAGAAGGAGAGTTCCAAGCGAAACAATGGAACGAGGCGAGTTCCAATCGCTTAACGGTATAGAAATATCCTCGCAACTCGGCCGACAGAGACAATCGCGGCCCGGGAGAGCAGGTCGACGACGTCTTATTCCCGCGGCTAAGGTCGTACCCTTATACGACCGTGTATATAATACGTATACGCGACGGAGCACAGGATGTCGAGGGGCAGAGAAGAAAGGAAAAAGATGGACTTCTCGAAGACTCTCTGCTTGAACCCAGATCGCGCAGGAGCTAGCAGGTTCAACGGGGTTTAACCTTGACGATGATTAGAAAGCAAAAGATCTCACCGACCTACGTCGGTTCGCGCGCTGGATCACGACTCGTCCTCGCTCTTGCAGGCCCCTCGCAGAATTCTAACCACGCGACGCCACGCCACGTTACGCCGAACAGATATCTGGGCCAGTGTCTTACCATCGCGTGTGAACATCGTAGGAGTTGATCTAGTTCGTCCTGTGCATCGAGATTGCCTGTACTTGTCATTCGTCGTTGTCGATGGACTAAGATTCGCGTAATTAGATCGTTGGTGAATATTGGTACTGTTTTGAGGATCGAAAGAAGGAAAGAAGATGACTCATAAGATCGGTACTTACTCGTAACGAAATTTTTAGATCGATATTAGGTCGAATCGAAGCATCAAATTTTTTAACTGCTACGTCGAGTCTGTTCGACAAACTAAGTCGATATCAACGTTTTTATACATTTTCTTCGAACGTCGTTCTATGAAAATTTTGTATTTCAGAAAAAGGGTATAAAATATTACCCAACAGAGCGAATGAGTAACTCAGACGGAGGCTTTAACGTGAAACGTCTTGATGAATGTAACATGATCAATTACTATGGTTATAATCATAGGAAACTATAAATAAGTTTAATATAAGTTGTAAAGAAATTTATCAACTTCGTCTCGTATCGATATAACGCACACAATCGTCTAAGAAAAATACGATATTTCGCAAGTTTCTAAGAATTTTTGAAAAAAATCCGCGCTACAATCCATTCGTTGGTATAAAGGTACTTCAAACGTCATGGCATCGCAATGACACGATGGCCAACTAATTTGTGAAACGTTTCTGTAAAAAGAAAAAGCAATTCCCGGAGAATAGTCATTTCTGCAACATTTTCCACCTACGTTGAAATGTCGCAACGAATACCTTCCATCAACGGGAACGTAGAACGATTCCTCGGCGTTTCATACGTCCAGTCGATCGACGCAACAAAGGAATCTCCCCGACGTTATTGCGTCGAGATCGGAATGCAGGTGGAGGCGTCGTGACCGATTGCGATCGTTTCGCACAGATTCTCGATACATTTAAATCGCTTCGTTTGCCGGATGCTCGATCCGCCATCGAGAAGAACCAACCTCGATCCCTGTTTCCTTTTTTTTTTTTTTTTTCTTACCTTTTTCTGCTCTTTTTTCATTCCATTCGAATCGTCCGATTCGTTCTTGACACGGATGACTTTTCGACCTGGTCCGGTCAATCCAGATGGACCACCGATGTTGCTCGATCCTCGGAACCGATTCCAGCGAATCACACGTGGAAGAAATAAAAAGAAAGTACAGTGTTTCCTGTGGTTTAACGATCAAACTTTATAGAAGAATGGCTACAGTGCGAGTATTTATCGAAATTTAGATTTTTATGAATATAATTGAAAAAGTTGGACCCAGACACAAATTTGTTTTACCTGTTGAATATCATGGGAAATGTTACACTTTGGATATTTCATACGTTCGTGCCAAATTTCTCGTAAATACATACACTCCACAGTTTAATTAATCGTAGCAGATGGAATAACCTTACGAAAGAAGATAGGATGTAAGTGTGTAAGAGTAACAGAACGAATTTCTAGAGACGATAATTCGAGGCGAAGGTCCTTTGGTCTAGAGATGCTCGTAAAAGGAATGAGTATGAGAAACGGTAAAATCTGAAACAATAAATTGGACCTGTCTCGTCGGTTACGTGTGATCGTACGATGAGATCGTACAGTGGAGAAACGATAATAGGTTGATTTTATGACAGAGGCCGAAGATAAAATTGAGTTATAGTGGTTAAAATGTATGGTAAATAACGTAGAAGCAATAGTAAAAACGTTGTTATTAGGCATAATCCAGAGGCGGGTTGTCGGTTGTAAAAGAAACCGTTATCGCCCTTTTTTACAAAAATATTGCACCTCGCTAATAAAATTATATGTCGTTGAGATTTTATTATCGGTTGCTCAAAAAGCATCAGAGTCCTCCGTTTCTAAATACGACGTTACCGAAATATGTCTTTGATCGAAACGTGCGCGCAACAAAATATTAAAAAGTGAAACGTTGATCTCGATCGATTGTATGTGTGGCTATAAAATTGAAATACATACTGTAAGAGTGAAATGGGAGTGCGATTGTTAGCGTTTGAAGTTTAAGACGCCCACGAGAAACCATCAATTACGCCAAATGATTCTCGTAGCCGGTAATTACCGGTAGCCAGGGCCGATTTGTGTCAGCAGCTGCAGCTACGTCGCGAGCCGATCGATTGTTTCTCGCGGACGCAAAGGCGAACGTGAATTGTGCTAGCAGTCGATTGCGAGATATCGTGGAGGACGATATCTATAGCGACGATGATATCATCGAACACAAAATTAAACATCAATTAGCATTCCAGAGAAAATTAAATATCACAAATTTTTACCTCGAGAGATCTTCTATAATTTGTTACAATATTTTTACTGTTACACAACTAAGGTATAATTAAGTAAATTAAAGGTCACAAACTTAATGCTAGAATCATCTATCAATACCAGAGATTGCAAAAACATATCACCTCGATTTCCTTTCCATTTGATGGACCACCTCGCGCTATTGATCGACGAAACAGTGTCGACGACCGAACGAACCTGTCGCTTTTTTTACTTAGACTAGACATCAATCGTGTATTTATGCGATGAAATTGAGAAAGTGACAAATTAATCACGTTTATAAAAATATCAATTTGCATGTGTATCCGCAGCCTAATCGTCATAATGCCGATCACCAGGTTAAATCTATCGACAACACGATCGAACCATAATTCCGCCGGTCGAGCTTGTTAATCACGTCGTCTCGCTATATCAGTTCGTGTTGATCACTCATAGTTACAAGTAGCGGCGAAGGCAGCGTGCGTGACACTCGTGACGTCTCCTCTCTTTTTAAACCTTCTCTTATCTGGCACGAGATCGAGATCGAGAGCGCTTCTGTACAACCATCGAACGAACGAGAAACGAATCCACCTGTCGACAGGTAACTCGTTATCGTCCACAGCGATCGGTCACCTTTTGATTTAATAAGACCACCGTACGATGACGCGATCTTGATGTCTTTCTGTTGCGGTACGCGGGAATCGATATCTGGTCGCGCCGGTATGCGACGTAGCCAACGGCGCGGCGTCTCATTTGAATTCCGATCGAGTATCGTTTCGCTCGATCGAAGGACCTGCTCGGTATGCCAGTTCCTCGTGAACCGCGCGTTTCGCGATTTCGACCACGATCCGCACTCTGTTTTCCACGCAATCGGCGAGCTTCGTATATCGACGCGGAGATCTGGGTAAAACGGATGTTTACCTGGGTCAGAGGGATCACCAATGGAATGTGGATAACTGGATACTGCAGGCTCTGCTAGAATATCGGCAGTTTAACCGAAGACTGGACATTTTTTGTCTTTAATGTTAGACACTTTTTACACGATTGATCGGAGCTATGTCTCACCGTGGACATTTATGATTTTGCTGGAACTAATGGCACGATTTAATTGCAGTTTGGAGATCATTTCGTGCGTTTGATGTTGAAAGTTTCGAGCGTATGCGGGCATAAATTGGATTTAACCGATTAGTTTCTAAAAGGATTGCTGGGAAAATGTTATCCAATGGTGGAAACGGATGGCTTTGATAAAGTTGCATTTAATTGGAGTCTAAAGTTAATCGAAATCGATTTGGATCAATAATCTTCAATGAATGTTTGGTTTACAATGAACTAAATTGAACATCACGGCGATAATTCTGTTATCGTTGGACGCACAGAATAAATTTATTGCGTTATTAAAATATTACATCGAACTCGTCAACGATCGTTTTAAACGACAACTTCGAATTTCAATGTATTTTACATTTCATAAAATTGAACGAACGATATCTATTCGCAATTTCACAACAAATGAGCATATTCCAACTTTGAAAATTCCCATTTATCTCGTTCTGTCTACGGAAGAGCTGTAACATTCTCGTATCTCACTCGAATCCACCCACTATCTGCATCCACGGCAAAAAAGGTAGCAAATTAGCTAATGTCGAAGATAACGACGACACCGTTCTCCACCTCTATACGTTGCCTGTTGCTGGTTCTAGAACGCGTGCAATCGTTATCCTTCGCCTCCGTGCACACGTGGGTGTTCCATTCGGGGCGTGCATTATCCCGACTGTCGTCGGCCAGTCGTGGTTGACTAATGAGAGAAAAAGCTCGAGATTTACCCTAACTTCGTCCCACATAAAATCCTTACAAGCGTGTAATGAGTTCCACAGACAAGCGTGTCGTTGCGTCTCACGGGAGAAAAGAAATCGCTTCCACGCGTGATTGTTACGAGACACCTTGCGTTTTACAGTTTCTGCAGCTAGGCATAAATAGACAATCGGTTTTCACTGGGATCTACGAAACACGGAGTAGTGCTTTGAATATACACCGTGTCTCATAATTCTAAAACAATCTAAAAACTTTTAGTTTTTTAGTGTGGCGCTTAATAGGTAGTTGGTAAGAGACGCAGGGAAGAAGTCGTATCGTGAAACAATTTTTATCCAAAAAAAAAATAGGTCGTCACCGAAAAAAAATTGCGTCCTATAACTTTATTGGATATAGTCGAAAAAGTGGCATTTACACAGAGATCTGTTGCACTTGCTAAATATTACAACGATCGCTTTATTTCAGACACGTTACGTACTTTTGCATGTTATACGCATTCTGTACATTTTTACATTCTTATATTTCCCACACACGAATAAATATCCGCCGTCTGTATAATATATAAGGTATCCAGAACGATCGTTTCGATATTTAATAGGCGAAGCAAATCTGCAGAGACAACTCAATCGAGAAGCCAACGAAACCGAAGAAACACGAAAAGAAAAAGCGCACGAAAAGCCTCGTAACACGAAGATGGTCGCGAAAGCTATGCGGGTGATGCGGAGGACCGAGCGTGACGGCGCGTAGCGGCGAGATTACAGGCTCGATAATTAATATATTGAGCGGTAATTAATATATTGGCCGGGCAACGTCGGCAACGTGTTATTAGAGAGGAACCCTCGAAAAAGAGGACCGACACAGGTTTGCCTCTTTGCGGCGACAGATTCCGCCTTTTCGACGCTGCAAAACATCGCGCGACGCCTCCAGATGAAAAGAGTCAGCTGGCCTCTTCCGCTTTCCCCCTCTTACCTCACTCGCGTCGATCGTGACTCAATTTATCACTGATCATTTGCGCGATACGAATCCATCGCTGTCGCGAATAAACGTCCGCGAAGTTATTACAGCGGCGACGGTGGCAGATACGCGGACGATCGGGAACACGCATCGTCCTTCCTCGCTGCCTTTCATATGCTTGACTGTAATTTATCGATCGACCGCCTCCGATAACTTCGTCCTACCCTCCCCCCGTGTCTTCTCTCTCTCTCTCTCTCTCTCTCTCTCTCTCTCTCGTTGCGCCTTTCTCGATCGCACAAGAGGCCGCCGTCGATCGAGGAGTGACGTGAACGCGAGTCGTTGCTCAATTACTCGCTTGGGATGATATCGAGAGAGTTTTTGGAGGTCGATGGAATTTTTAACGAGTGACGGAACGGAGGAGGAGAAGGTGAATGGGGTGTCGCCTCAGCTATCGCCGAGAATCAACGGGGAATTACAAGTTAATCAAAGATCGTCGGCCGATCTGGAGATAGCTCAGGCGGGAAGCCCAAGATACGAGCTTGCCTCTCGGTGTGAGTCTTTCTGAGAATATTGTTGCGTGGTTTATATTGGGAATTAAAGTATTTCGAGGTCGTGTGTTTTGGGATTTCAAACGGATTTTAATTCCTGTATCCCGTGATACGTTCAGTTCTTACTCGTTTCAAAAAATTTTTATGTAAAGTGAAACGTGATTTCCGATATGACGTCCAAAGAGGTTCTTTAACAAGGAATTTTAGCGTAGTTCGATTGAAAGCATTTGTACCCGAAGCTTATCGCTTTACTTCAGTTCGCAGTTACATCCGCTGTAACAACGTAATCGCGAGTACAAGATTTTTGGTGCAATGCTAAATGAAATGCAGATTATAAAGTACAAAATGTATAATAAACTTTATTTTACGATCTTCACAAATAGCCAATTCACACAACTTATATCTTTCGTTCAAATTAATTAGAAGAATCAAAGAATTCCAATAAAAAGCAAATAAAATTGTTTACTATATGTAACACGCTACATATTGCGCTATTTCGACTTTCTGAAAAATTCTGCGACAAAGCAACATTTTTCAAATTGATCACTGATTGCAATTAAAATCTATCCAGGAACAATTTTCTATCACCAGAATTCTATCCAGAGAATAGAAAATCGATAGAAACGCGAAAGAGTTAACATTTCCAATGTCTCAATTTTGTGTACAAAGATACGCAAATACTTTCACGAACAGAATACGACGTGCATAAAAATACAGAATTAATCGAGACTGCACACCGAGCAGAAGTAAAAGAACAGGGAGGTCCGTCCAATTAAGCGTAAAAAGTTAATCGAGCGTTTACGACAGTGTAATTCTCTCTCGTCCGCAGAGTCGTCACGGTTCGCGGCATCGTTTCTCGATCGAAGGATCGTCTCGTACTGGATCAGACGAGCTTTCCCAGATCATTAGTATGTCTGTCGACGCACGAGGTAGTCCTAGAAAACGGCAAGAAAAACGGTATAAACCGACTAAAATATCACGAGGCGATTAATAAGCCTTCGTATCACGCGATTTCAACGAGATCGGAACTGTTGTCACTTCGATCGTATCGGCGATTTTACCGGATTTACCGGATCTAAATCTCGACCGTTTCCTATTTAAATACGACCAAGAGAGTCCCAGCTGACCGGAATAAATTATCCGGACCACCGATTATTTCCTTGCGACACCGCCAAGCCAGCCAACCTTATTTAGAGAACTCGCGACCGTCCCAAGCTGGAAGCGTCCACGCGGATTGTCGACCGCGGATACTCCCAGAATAGGAGAAATTCCCTGACAATCGGCTTGCAGACCGCGATCCTTCTCTTTCCCGATTGGAAGATACGCGCCGCCGATTCGGAGCGCCGTCCTCTTCGTCTACGTGGAGCGTGCTCGTCTCTCCGCGGCTAGAAACCTCGAGAAATCGCGGAAACCGGGTCGATCCGAAAGGTCAACTCGGCGACATTTCGCCGCGGAGGAGGATAGCTTATTTGTTATCGATAAGTAGAATTTAGGTTGAGGAATTGGACGGAGATGAGTCAGCGCTGGAAGTTGGGTCAGGTATTTTGCAGTTGTATTTGAGAACTGTTGATTACGGAGATTAGAGAGTGAATGATGGAGAATGCGTAAGGCGTACCGAGGAAATGTTAATTGACTGTTTCGAAGTGAGATTTTGTTCTGTATGGCGTAAAAGATCGAACAGCTTTTTAATCACGCGTAATGAAATAGATAAGTTTTATTAGTAATATAAGATAACAAAAATAGTAATACAAGTACAATAATTACAAGTATAAACGTGGAGTTTGATCGTTACAGCGAGATTAACGAGTACGTAGGTTTGTCTCAGACAAGTTTGAACGAGCACGCGAGCATACTGTAACACAATGTACGGAATCTGAATATCACGATGGAACAGAAGAGTTAACATAGATCTATCCGTTCTAGCCAGACAGAGAACAACCACAGTACGTACTATTATCAACCAGTCGAACATATTCAGAGGATTCTGAAAGAAATCTAGTAGAAACTGCCATTACCCCATTCAAACTAACAAAACGCTATACTTTATAATAATAACGTATTTTCCACATACCGCGCGTCACCATCATTCTACTTACACCGTTCACACCACTCAATAACGCTTACAAACAAATTCAAACTTCGCAACATCCATAATTATGCCCGATTCCGCGATACACGTCGACAATGGCATACCATAACTGGAAACTAACGAAATTTCTCCGATTGTAAGTGGGCCGCGCGGCGACGTGTTAATTCACCGCGTTCATTGTGCCAACGGGGTTCTATTTGTCGAGGTAGATTTACGAGCTCGGCTCGATGGATCGAGCGGGACGGTTGCGTGCACGTATCGAGGGAGCTGTCTCGTTGCCGGGTTCGAAGGTGGCGAATGATGAAACACGCCGCCGCTACGAACAGTCTCGTCCATCAGTAAAATGACGTGGAATTAGTAGTTTCGAATGGGATGGCTGGTTGCAAATTTGAATTTCATCTGGCGGCGCGTGCACGCGTCTTCTTTCGCGGGGTTAGCATTCATTCGCCTCGGTGAAAGGCATCGAGGACACCTATATTCGTTGGATTTCTTTATCGTATTTATATAAAGAACGCAAGAAGTTTATCGATACGGAAGTCTGCATAGCTAGTGCTCGGACGATAAAAAGAGCCGAGTGCGAATGAAACTATGCGCGAAATTATTTCTGATTATTGAAATTGTTTAACCTTGTTGCGATCCTTAAATTCCTATATTTTTCTTATTCCAACGATGCGCGATAAACGTCGTATGATCTTCCACGAGGCAACGATCGTTCGGAACGCGGTGAACGCGGCTTCCACGGTAATCGCGACGCACCTGTGGCCGTCTGTTACTCGCGAGCAACTTACTCGAGAGCGATCGCATCGATCGTGGGTACTCAAGTGCGGACGAGTTGACTTTTCCGACAATAATTGCGGCCACGGCGTGCCGATTGCGCCGTCGGTGATGACTCTCGTTTTACATCTTGGCTCGTCGTGAAACACGAGAGAGGAGTCGAATTATGCGCGCTGCTGGCAAAAAGAACGAGAAAGTTGGGAAATCGTGCTATGTTTACAGGAAGCTCATTTTTTTATCCTAAAGTAGCTTTGATTCTTTGTTCGCGTGAATTAGACGATCGCCTAAATAACCGAAAGTAGAATCAATCTAATTGACACTAATTTTTCATCAGCTTATAATTAACTCACCAATTTGTACGTCGTACGAGTACGTCGGAAAATACAAGCTACTGAAACTTACCACTATACTGTAGGATGACACAGGAACATTAAAATTTACCATGCAACAAGTATACGTTAACCAAACGTTGAACAAATATATAGTCGTATATAATAAAATCTACGCAAGACGGCCATTTTTTAAGTTTCATAGCATATCGTTAATTCATTCAAAAGTAAAAAGTTAAGAAACGCTGCAATTAACATGTTAAAATTCGAAAACCTGTGCATCGAGTATACCGCCAAATTACAGTAACATATCGTAACCAAGAGAGAACAAATGAAGCGATGATCCTAATAGAACGAGGAGTTTCCGTAACATGGATGGGATCGGTAGGATACAAAGGCTCTTTGCGATTGAAGCAGTGGCAAAGTCGTCCAGTAACAAACGCGACGTTCTTGGCCACGGCCATAGTCGAGGTTAAAACAGCAGGAAATCGAGCTTGGCTAGACAAGGATAAACGGAAGAAGAGTTTAAGGAGAGCGAGCTGACTTCTGCTCCATGAATATTTAGGGCCCTAGTGCTCCTGCAATGGAGTATTTATTCGCGAACGCCGGTTTTATATCACTCAAGCGGGACGAACCTTCGCGATGCGTCCACCGGCGTTGCCGGCTTCTCAAAGGGGCTTTCCCGATGGGGGTCCGTGTGCTCGATCGCCAAGATCGAGTTTCACCGTCCACTTGGTCCCGATCACCGTTGAAATATCACCTGGATCGAAGCCACCGATCGACGATACCGGACTAATCCACGCGTTTGCTAATCGCGGATTGTCTGTTATCGCGGCTCCTTCTTGTCAATTGGATATTTCTATTGCTTCGAACCTTCGTACAACGAGCGGTCCCTCGATTCTCGAGTAAAATTGGTGCATCCTGTTGCTTCTAGAAACAAATTCTTTTCTTAGGAACTACTTGGGAAGAAGCTCGAATAAATTGTACTGATATTATAATTGAGTCGAAAGCTTCGGTTACAGTTGGTCTTAATCTTTAAATTTTAACAATTTTTAATTTTAATTAAAATGTCGTACGATTAAACGACATGTTTTCTATGTTAAGCGAACGAAAGAAAGAAATACAGAGAAAAGGATAATTTAAATCATTTCTTTTCCTTCTTCAAATACTTTGTAAGATAGAACAGGTACAAGGATGGCAAGATTTTAAGAAACCGAAACGAATTAACGAATAAACTTAAACACCCACTTACAATATAACACGCAATATCAATATGTCAATGTGTTTAATCGTAAGAGGTTGTCAGGATTATTTGTCAATATATAAACTCGTTACTAGCTCGATTTACCGCCCAACAAACTCCCTTCTAACACACCTCCACACAAACGATTTCACGGAGCATTGTCATCGTAATCGTTCAATCAAGTCGATGAAATCAAGCCGGCCGCTAATTGAATGGTCGTTGATGGAACAATTAGCTGTAGCAAGTCGTTAGAGAGGGCATAGTCGACGTTCAATCGTTCTCGATTTCGAGTTACAGGTTACAGGCAGGCGATAAATTAAGTCGCGAGCCTCGGCTACGCGCGTAATTAAGCTTGCCGGCTCGAATTGGGCCCGAGTATACTCGTCCGAGAGTTTCCCTCTCGCGAAGTCGTCGGTTAATCTGCTTCGATCCACCGTACTTCGAAGCTCATGCGTGAAGATGAGGCGCGGCGCGACTCGGTCCCTGGATCATCGATCTTTCCAGCTCGCGGCGGTATTTTTACGCCGTGCAATTGAGTTACGTTTACGACGGATCGATATGCAGCGTGTACACTATCCTTCGACGGGATTTCTTCCTGTTTCAGGCGAGATATTACGTCTGGAAGATGGGTGTAAGATAAGATTTTCTTATCTCCCTTCTTTCTTCTTTTCCCTGTAAAAATTTGTAAGTCTTTTTAAGCTTCGCTGTTTGAGGACTTTTGAAGTTTTGTATACTCGAAGGATGAATATTTCGATTAAGAAAACATTTTGCAAGTTCAAAAAAAAAAAAAAAAAGAAAAAGGGTCAAGTAGTAGAGAATAGAGATATACGAAGCTAAAAAAAACACGTGAGCAATTATTCCGAAACGATTATCGTTTAATTATCAAGATGAATTACAAAAAGTTATGCCGACTTTTAAATCTACGCTTGCGTCTCGTTCGCATTTTAATATCTGCCAGACGATTACTATTATTATCAATGTATAAAGATCAATAATGTTCGTCTTACCTGACGAGCCTGAAAGTAAATACAAGACCTATCTCGTGTGAATAATTCCTAAAAAAGCACTGAATGGTCTCGAATCCAGCATAATCACCATTTAAAATCCAACTCGCAAAAATCTCACCTGCGTCCCATAAAAACTCACGTCTTTTTCTTGCCGAAAAACGAAAAAACGTAAAGAAACAAAACTTAACAAGTCTAGATTATGCTTCCACGCGCCTTTAACATCGGTGCGGTGCAGAAGTCATCAAGAATCCGCAACCTCATTGCTAGGTTCCCCGGTTCTTCCTGCGAATGGTACACCATCAACGGATGAGATCGAAGAAAAACGAAAAACAGGGAGTAATGCGAACGCGAGGGCTTCTCGGAGTTAAGTGGGACGATAGGCGGCTGGAAACGGTGGCACGCGTGATTGCGAGCGATCACGCCGTCTACTTTAAAGGTTAATGCCGGGACGCCAGAAAAATGGCGGAATTAATGCGTCGCGTGTGCTACCGGTTGCGTGGCCGATCGCCATTCTCGGAGCGAGCAACGGGAAAAAAGGCGACGTTCTGCTCGTGGCGTGGAAGCGGCGTAAACGCGCGTGCAGAGAAATTCGACGCGGCTCGGAAACTATCGGGAAGTCTGTTAACGGAATCGGTATTACCGGCCCGCTGCCGGCTATAATCCGGATCCACTCTGGGATCAGCACGATTACAGGCTGCCGCCGGTTGTGTGGTCTACAGCTGGACCCAGGGTGGTTCCGTTTCGTTACAATGTAGAAAAACAGTATACTCGTAGAACCTGCTACTCCGCTCGTGTGTTCTATTGCGAGCTGCATTCTGTTGCATACCGGTAGATTGTTGCGTACTTCGACTCTGCTTCAGACGCGCAAATTCAATTATCTAGTAGAATAACTTGGCTTCTCTTGGGTCTGAATTTTTGTTTACAGTCGATTTATGCGTATTATATATCGCACATGAAGAGAGAAATATATCTTCTTTGGAAGAATTGTGACTTTTAAGTGCGTGATTTTGTAAAATATGACAAAATATTCCGAGGAGGTTCGAAGCTACAGAAAATGACTCTGAAAATCGAACACTCTTTCGGTATATTTTTGTTGATTTGGAAGAGGTGTTTGCTGGTTGTCCAATTTTATTGCGATTATATAGTCATAGCTTGCGTCATAATCATATGGAACATATAGAACTCGTAAACTAATTATTCTCACATGTTATTTATATAAAATAAAGAGGAAATCGATTATTTGGCTTATATGTTGAATTTAAAAAGTAGTTTATTTGTCTATCAGTAAAGAAAGAAAGTAGTTACTTGTGCTAAATTTCTGACGCTTTCATCTTCTTGTCCATCTACCTCGCTTGAATTCTATTGACACAATTATGGTGAACTATTGGCGCACAAATATCGTAGAAGACTCTTATGGCAGGTGAGTCTGGATTGATAGAATTCGGCTTTTATACATTCTTATTTGTTATTTAAAAGGTTTGAATTTTCGTTCATCGGATATAAATCGAGAGTGAATTCAGGAAAAGCTTTATGTCTGGTATGCTTGAGCTGCCTGATTTCTATACCAGAATCCATCCTTTATGGATTTAAGCAGATCTGATTTGGTTGTAACATGAAAGAAAGTATCTGTAATCTGGTACTTGTAGACAGGTTGATTGGTATACCAGAAGCGTTTCCTAATGTGGATTTAATGAAAGTATTCAGTGAAATTCACAAGAAAGTGAAGAAAAACAAATGCTTTAATTTGACTCCTCTGGCCCTACAAAACCTCCGATCCTTGTTGATAAACTAATTAATTCAAAGATTCGTCGTTCGTTAGAAAAAGTACGACGCATCTTCTCAAGGATATCCATCCTTCTTATAAGTTTCTTCGTGTTTCGGATAAATTTCTGCAGCGGAAAATACAAAGTCTCGCTACGAGCTTCGTTTCATCGTCGTTAACTTTCTAAACGTCGTGCAGTTCCACGTTTCTTGAAACTCATTTTATTTACATATCCTTACTGTATAGCGCTACAACTATAGGACTATAGCATTTTATTGGTAGGTACATCATTCCCATAATCAATCTACTTAAAAGTGTCAAAGGATTGCAGATCTTAAGAAACCCCAAAAAATTGCTCAATCCTTATCACAGAAATATATCACATCTCCATAAAACTTTCTGCAAATCTCCACAGAAGAGCCGGCGATCAAGGGATTTCCGCGATGTTAGCATCTTCTAATCGAGCAGACGATCGTTCGGACGCTGCATCCAAGGCAAACGCCACTTAATAGTTCATAAACCCGCGATACGCGAATCGCATTGCTCGCGGCTCGTTTCGAATCGTCCCGAGGAGATTCACAGATCGTAAGAACGCGACGAGCGTTAGAGAGTCGTACTATAGTTCGTTGGGACAGGGCTGAACGAGCTTTACTCGCGCGAAGGCTCGCAACAGCGGACTTTTGACGCTCGTAAGTTCCCGTGTAATGACTTAGAGGATTGCGGCCGCCACGGTCACGGACGTGTAATTTACGCGGCTCGTAAGTCGCGAGAGGTCCGGCGCTCGCAACGGTTCGGTTACAAAGTCGCATGCCTCCGCCTCTGATAGAACGGCTCGTAATTTTGACGCTAACGATCGGCGAAACGCGGATTGGATCTCACGCGGCCAGTCCCTTCGGCCGTTCCTTCTTGCGGAAGTGCTTGGATAATTGGGAAATGAAAAGCTGACTGGATAAGGGAATTGGATGTTGGCCGAGGCTAGCGGGCAAATGAATAATTATTCGACGATGGAAGTGGGTGCGACTGGATCGTTGAATTAGCGGATACCGAGAGCATGCTGATTTGTCGAGCGAATAAGCGGCGTTTTACTAAATGGTGGATTGGCTGGTGGATAGTTGGCTTACATAAACGGCCGAAGTATTTAATTTTGAGGCAAATTTTTTATTTTAAAGTGTAAAGTGTGTTGTTCGAGCCTTATGAAAATTCAGAATTAATTTATGTTCTTTTTTTTGTTTTTTTCTAGCTGAATATTGGTCGGGCTAATACGGAAATGAATAATTACTCGACGGTGAAATCATCGATTGATCGTTGAACTAATCGTTTCGTTACGTAGTCTACCACTTATAAAATATATACTCGAACCATTCGAAAGTAAATTCTTAAGTTCGAAAAGACGAAGTGAAAATTATAAAGCGACGAATTTAAAGCAAGGTGTGTTAGCTACGAATCTAAAGCAAAATTTGTTAAAATTACTGAAAAATCGATCGCGGGTCGACTCGGGCGAGACATCGCCTCGATTACCGTCCAACACCGCGAAAAGCGTATTAGTTTCGCCGGCCGATAATATCGCCGTATATCCCTCTATCCGGTATATCTTCCGATAGTATCTCTACAAGTGCTCACACACCCCCATGGGACTCGCACACCTTGCGCTAGCCGCACCATGAACACGAGTATTATCCTGTAGAGGCACATAAGCCCAGCCCTCGTAAGTGTATCTATATGCATCACGGCCGGTGCATCTCGAGCGCCTCTTATGGGTTCCGCTGGCGTTGTACCATAATATTATTAGATAAACGGCGCGCTGCTAGATAGTGTGTGCTTCTATATGGTTTACATAAGCGGCTGTGACCCCGCGGGGTCCTCTTCCTTTTCTTCCTCTACCTCTTCCTCCTTAGCTATTCTATACACCTTTCCTTCTTCGTTTAGTTCGCTACGAAACATCCAACCACGTTAAGCTACGTCCTCACTGAAGCAACGACGAGCAACTCTTCGTTGACGTTCCGCGTGAAGACTACGGAGGAAGAACGTGTTAAGTCGCATTTCCTACCTTTTTACAGGAAAGCAGTTTTGGCAATTTACCATCGTTGTTGCGAGTCAATCTCGTATTACCAAACCTGTCGGTATATTTAATTTCGGAGCCGAATATATAGTCCCCCTCAACGTTTGAAAGATATTCCTATTAAGATACTGCTCGCGTTAACAATTATACCTTTGGTTTCCATAAAATTGCATCAACGTATCGGCTATTTTTAAAAGAGTTACATCTTCTTGAGCAAATGTCGTCTCGAAAGAAAATTCTAAATGCTCCTCCGATTACGTTGGTTCAGCATGGACAAAATGTGTCTAAAAATTGACATTTGTATCGACTGTTATGTTAGCCCGAGAAGTTGCTCGTCGCTGCTTCAGTGAGCACGCAGCTTTAGAATCTCGCGATCCAACACACCGTAGAACTGGCAAGCGACAAGTGCGATCTTCTACCTTTCTCCCCTTCCTACGCTGCCGAGCCTGTCCATCCTCATCCCTCTTTTAAAATTGTCCCACCACCGTCTACAGCCACATCGTCGTTCATCTCCGAAGGGTTAATGGGGTTTCAGGGAAATTGCTTCGCGCCTAGCGATGGATAGAAACTGCGCACGACATACATGCTATACGTACCTGGATGAGAGATGTTTGCTTGTCGTTGAAAAGAAGATCGAGGGAACGAAGGCGGAGGTTTTAATTAAGCAGGAAGATTTCGCGTCTCGTATAATTTCTTGATTAGGAGAAAGATTCAAGTGGAAAGGTGGAAGCAAGTGGGAAGTTTCAGACAATTTCGAACTTTTTCGTTGACACTGTCTTCGCTGTTCTTTTTAATTTAAGAATTCACAAAAATCGATCGATAATTAACAATATAATTATATATATTCTATCGTCATTGTCCCAAGCAAATATTTACGTAGCGCGTAACTACTATAATTAGACTGCGAATATTTGTGCAAATTCATATCTTTGGAAAGCGATTGATAAGGAAGCGAAACTTGAATCTTTTAACAAAAATAATTTTTTTTTAAGTACAGTTATTTAATAAATAAAATTATCAAATAGCAACCCGAGAGACTATCAGACAAATCGGTAGTAATGACAAAAATACAAACGTTCCTAGTTAAGAGTTAATCAGCGTAAGACACCATTATGACGATCCTAATCTCTATGCAACGTCTCGAAACAAACTGCAAACGATTCGTCGTCCAATTTAGGAAAATCATCTCCAGCCAGCAGACCGTCGCTAGAAAAGCGTCGTCTTCGATTCCCGTGCGATAGCACGCACACGCGTACTCGGTGGACGAGATCGGATCAGGAAGCGTAAGATAGGATGAAGAATGTTCCGGCAGAGCGTCGGGTCCTTCGGATCTTCATTAATAATTGCCTCTCTTCGCATCGGATCAAGTTTCTCCGCGCGAGGATGCGTTGCGTACCTAGCGATCTTTCGTGAGCGGAGCACGAGCGTCGCTATCTTGAAACACAGGGAGGAAGACCGAGGATGAAGACGTCTAGCGAGTCATTAACGAATTCATAAGGAAACTCAATTAGGCGCGGGGAGAAAATCGAAAGTCGATCGACGAGATGAGCATTCCTTCCCTGGCGCGCCTGTCTTTCACTTCCTTCTGCTCGTCTGGCCCGATGATTCCGTCTGATTCTGCTTTTTTCTGCCTTGCATTCTTCTTTTCTTTTTTTTTTTCTTTTTTTTTTTTGTAGAACGCAGGTTGTCTGCATTGTGCGTCCTTAATTACGAAATCTTTTTAGACCATTCTATCGAAACGTCTTTCTTTCATTAATTACTCGTCTTTATGAGTACTATTTTTGTCGTTCAATTCTACAAAAATATCTCCTACAGATTATACAAATTTTACGTGAAAAGTAACTGCGTTTACTTATTTGAATCGGCGAGTTAGAAATTCGTTACGTATCCTGATGTCGCGTAGCTCTTCCGAAGCTTATTTCTTCCTACGATAAGCAAGGATATCATAGAAAAGAAATTCTTACTCCTACATTTTACCAAACATCGTTCAAATCTCCAAAGACACGCCATCGTAAGTCCAGTTTCGATAAAAATCCTCGGATCTATCGTTTCCAGCACTTTGGTAGCTCTGTCGTTAAATTCACCGCCCGAACCCAATAGGAAATAACCGATAAACTATCTAAAAGCAAGAAAACAAGCTTCACCTCGTGCCACATTTAACTACCAATTTCGATCCAACTTGGAGACTTTTCCACGGTTCCGTAACCTTGTTTCCATGTGAAAGATCGGCGGAAAACGGCGGTACGTAGCTGGATCGTGGGTATCGATCGAGGCGCGAGCGATCGTCGAAGAAGGAAGGCCGGTGGTGCGCGGCGCAATCGCGAGATTTCCGTGAGAGCCGACGTGATCGAAAAGCCAATATCTGTTGCGCTCGATCCGCTCCGGCCGCACGGAGAAACGAGCCTGATCCGCCTAATGAACCGATCGCTGTATCGATTAGCGCCGGTTAAGAGCGATCGATTGCGTGTCTTGTCAAATTTGTCAACGGGCGCGAACCGGCCGCAGACATAACGATCCCGTCGGCCAGCCTGCCGAGCTTGCGAAACACGAACCGTGCTCGACAAGGAGAGCCAGGAGGTTCACGAGCGGAACAAGGACGATCGATACTTCTGGCACGCGTAACTCGATCGTTTGGTCCAGCCGAAAATCCAATCGAATTTACAAAAATTTTCTGTTAATAACGCTTGTATACTTTACAGATATTATGTTAATATATAAGAACGAGTGGGCCTGTTTAACGTGTTAAAATTGAAAGTTTAACTTTTAGAATGTCGATGGGATGTTTGCGAAGGGGGTAAAAAAAAAAAAAAAAAAGAAAAAAAAATACATCCATCAATATATAAAACGTTGACATTTCTTAAGGAAAGCGTAGATTTGTTAAAATATGAGTAGAGCGAGTTGTAAATTCATAAATCGGCGACGTTCTTCGAAATATAATTTAAATAAATATGTTGTAAATAAAGGAAATGATCGAAGAGACACGAGTATACACCAATATTTTTAAGAACCTCATAAATATCCTGAAATGCTTATCCTTTGGAAAATAACTTTTTACTCGAACTTGAAATCCTGTATGAGCTGAATTCAAGATCCTCTACCTCGCTTCTAATCGCATGATGCTCATCCCAACCCACGAAGATCATTAAATCGAGTTCACTCTTGAACACGACTAGTTTCTCGGTCTCGTGTTTAGCCTCGATAAACCACCAGTTGTATCTTTACGTAGGCTACAATCTGGTAAAAAATTTGAGCAACGGGTTGCTGGTAATAAGACGTTTCGTTTTTCCACGTATAAGTGGCGGTTTGCTATCGACAGGAAGGAACCGCGCGTTCCGCCGCGTGCACGACCGACCACAGCACGCACCGCAGCATCTTCTTCCGGTTGTTCGAACGGCACGTCCGCGTGCACGTTCACGCCACTCGATCGCCAATTTACGATCATCGAGAGGCGCTAAAAGCGACCCGTCGAAGATCTCTTGATCGCGAAACCTGTCGTCTTATGTTTCACTTGCCTTCGGAGCATGCTCTTACGACGTGGCAGCAAATGACGTATCGGTCCTCGAATTTGATATTTTTGTTTAGTTTTTTTTATAATCACTTAAGGATATATAACGTTTGACCCATTCAGATGGCGTTAACGCGATATTCGATTCGACGAATTTCAAACTTGCGAACTCTTTCAATTCTTTAATTTCTGTAACGGCACACGAGTCATAGGTCGAGGCAAGCGAGAGAGACTCATGTTGTCGTTGTGCTTCGGACCCCGGATACCGCCTCGACACACGGAAATAACGTTCGATTATCTCCGGGCAAAAGAAAAAGATAATGTCGCCTTTGATGTCAACCGTCGATCTAGGACGAATTCGAATTTTCCGACTACACTCCCCCCGACCAGTATAAAACAAACAAACGCGATCGCACGATAGAGAGAGAGAGAGTTAACGAGTTAAGAGTTAGCAGTCAACAGTGAGTAGCGAATCATCAGCGATCCAATTAACGAGACAATAGCGATATCATTTTACGACTTATATACCGCCATAGCGAATCGCTCAGTACAAGTGTCTTTGCCGACATCATCTGTATACTGATTATTATTTTAAATATATTTGATGTCTTCAATAACAAGCAATCTCGTCTACTACACAATTATTCTCTTATATACAACGCTCCCACATTTCGTTTATACCATTTTCACGCTTTATTTCATCGTTACTGGGTTAATAAAATATGGAGCCGACGCGGGTTCCCGCTGACCTTCAGGATGATCCAGGTGCTTACGGGACACGGCGAGTTCGGTGAGTTCCTGAGGAAAGTCGGACGCGAGACGACGGACATCTGTCACCATTGCGGGCAGAGCAGGGACACGGCGCAGCACACGCTGGAGTTTTGCCCGGCGTGGGAGCGGCCCCGCTACACCCTGCGTCTTATCATTGGCGAGACGGCTGACCCCCTGGGCGATTACAGAAGCGACACTAAGCGAGCCGCAGAAATACGAGGCTGTCCGCCTCTTCTGCGAGCGAGTTATGCTCGCAAAGGAACGGGCAGGAAGGGAGAGAAAGAGAAACTCTCACCCTTGTGGGATAACGCGATGGAGGGGGATGGCGACCAAGGGCCGCTCCACCACCGCCCTCAACGGAACGCGACTAGAAGGGGGATGGCGTCAGGGGCAATGGCCTCCACCGGTGCCAATGCGTTAGGATCGACTCGATCAAGAGGAGCATCCTTATCATACGCGCAGGCAGGCCATCGTGGAGTTTTAGTCGGTAAGATTCCGACACTGCTCTGCTGCTGCCCGCAGCGGCGGAGTGTCCATGAGGATTTTTCCAGGTGAAAAAAAAAAAAAAAAGAAGGTTACTAAAATATATTTATGAGCTGTGCGTCGCATGGAAAATCCGTGGAAGAGCGTCGTTGGCAATAACTCCGTCTAATACGCAGGGTGAAAATATATCTATCAAACGAAGAATACCGTAGATGCATTACAATAACGCATATCTTATCGCCACTATTTCTCTCCGCTATTGCTTCGTGGGTACCAAGGAGTAACCCGTTCAACCACACAGTGCCCATACAGATGCACGTTTATACTAAAAGGAAACACAGAGGGGAGAAAGAAGAGACCGCGAGGGTTACGAGATACCCCGTGAACGCGGCCCAATTACTATAAATTGAGTTATAACCGGATCAAATTGCCGATAATTGGCGATTGCATAGCTTAATCGAGTGGCATCCCCTAGCCCCACTCTCCTCCCACGTATTCTCTCGAGCCACTCGATAGCTTGGCCTCGTCTCGCGTATGAAGTTATTCCAGCAAAGTGGTCTCCGCCATTGGAGAAACAGGGATTAGCTTGCGAGTCCCTCCTCGCAACGATACCATGTACGTATATTGTAATAGACGAAGGAAGAGGATGAGGAATAAGAAAGAGAAACCGATAGATATGTATAGAGAAGAACGTAGCCTTATCCCTCGACAATACAAATTGCTGATTATGCGCCCGGCTTTTACGTGCCTTCTAATTGGGCCGCCTTGCCTCTTGGGAAAGATCGAACGATCGCACGATCGGCCCTCGTTAACCCCTAACGCTCTCCGTGCACGCCACGGTTCCTTCTTTTCCGCTCCCTCTTCTTCCCTTTCGTCCCTCCGCCATGTCCTTCGTTCGTTTACTCTTCCTGCGGATCGTACGCGACTGGAGGACGCGTATATGGGCATGCAGGAAGTCGTACCACGCGTCGCTGGACCAGTTTCCAGCCTCGTCCCTTTTGACTATCGAAATCTGGATCAGGGGACGACCGACGCGTCTCCTCGTCCAGTTGATTCTTCACTCGTCGATCGCTCCTTACGGGATGATCCCTGCGCCACGGATTGGAACTCGATCTTGCGTGGGTTTTGGACTTGTTGACCGTCGAAGGAAGATTTGCTAATGTTTGGAATGGTTGCGCGTTTGGTTTTATAAGAAATTGTTGGTTGTTCGGAGAGATCGTACAGAGTGGGTAGTTTTCGAAAGAAATTGAGTACGAAAATGTCTGAAGGAAAATACGATAAATAGCCTTTGGTTGATTTTCTGATTTTCACCATCCTATTTTCGCAGGATATTTTTCACGGTGTTGAAACCGACTGTGGTCCGTGACAGGTACGATGAAAGGTAGTACGAAGATTAAAAAGTGTGAGTTTGACTCAAACTAATAACAACACCGTTTTATGCACCGTACTCTACAATTCACGCGCTTCTACCTTCGTGCAGTGGTCTGACAACTAGTCGGTCCACTGATAATACGAACCGGTGTACGTGATTCACATGCGGAGCAATTGACTACACCAGCGAAATATTAAATCATTCGCGTGTTAGGCTATCGGTACACCGCGAATATTTACGCGTTTGTGAAAATTTTCAACACGCACGACGCGTAAAAATATATAAAATATCTCTGCTTAGCTTCGTAAAAGTATGAATTTGCACAAACATTCGCAGTCTAGTTATCTTGAATGTATCAAGACTCGTGCAACTTTGAAAATTTATTTGAGAATTCCTTGCTCTTTGATCTTCTCGTTCGAACACTTCGATTTTAAAATATTCTCGCAAAAGAATATTTTCATATTTTTCCGTATGCAATTTATCGTCTCTGTCGAGCGAACCTTATCAGCCAACACACACGTGAAAACGTTGCCTGTATAAAGCAATCCTCGCTCTAGGACACGGCTCATTACTCAGCGCCGTGGTGGCCAGTCGTTACGAGAGTATACGCATTCATCGTAATCGATTAAGGCTCATTACACTCGTCCTTTTCCTCTCCCGTTTCTCTCTTAAGACTCTCCGGTCGTTAATTCTCTTAACCGGGAAATGCTATATGGAGGAGGGAGGAGGGGGAAAAAAGAAGAAAAAGGAAAAAAATAAAGGAGACACCAGATAGCAGACTGTGTATACACAAAGCGAACCACTTCTTATTCGACCCGCGTAGAGGAGTAAGTAATCGATCAATGGTTGGCTGCCCGTGTTCGTTGGACTTCCAGGTCCCTGGAGAGCTGTTGACATCGACCACTGGTGCGCTATGTTCGCCGTTTTCTCGTATTTAAACCAGAGTTTCTCCTTTCGGAGAGAAGATCTTCCCTCGAAACGCAAAAGAGAAACGGCCACCGGAAAGGTATCGCGAGCGATCTCGCTCGGTCGCCTTTTGTGCATCTTAAAGGACTTCCGGTTACCGCTACCGGCTTAAGAATCCCGACTATGCGACGTCGTCTCCGCGTCTTCTGGTTTTTGTTTCGTACAGATGAACCTATCAACGACCACGTTCCTTCTCCTTAATCGATCCGGGCCGTTAAGATGTAAACGCTGTATAGAATGTCGAAGAGGTTAATCGGGCCATAGCGAACTTTTCCGCGTTAGTCCCTAATTTCAGACCTATTACAGCATTCGTTACTTACGTCGAATCACGTTGTAGTTGGTGTGGGCTGCTTCCTATGATTATTGCGATTTGGGAAATAAATTTTTTATTTTAAACATAGCTTGTTGAAATCGAGATTTCATTAACTCTCCTTAAACAGATAGTTAGACGCGACAAAATCTAAATTTGCAAATCAACTTTATTAATTACTGAATCTTATTTTTAATAGCAAGTACTTTTCAATTTTCATTGATCACAATCTTCTTAGATAAATAATCGAATTTTTCCTACGCTGAATTGCAGTTAATTCTTTCGTTTCTAAATCTGAACCTATAATTATGCTACTCACCTCCAAGTTGAATCGAAAGAAAGCAAATAGAATGCGAATCTTCTTCATCGTGAGTTACGCGATCCTCTCGATCAAGACTGGATCTTCGATCACAGCAGAAGACTCGTCCTCGTCTAGATCGCTCCAGTTTCTCCCGCAGCGCGAATCGAAGTGGGCAGTGTCGATCTCCGGATGGCTGACCGGTAACCGTTCGTCGATATTTCACTCGGCAAGAGGCCGCGGAATCGTCCCGCGTGCGCCAGTATTGGCCAACTCTCATGCATAGAGTCATGACGGGTCTAAGCGATTGCTTATTGCCGCTGCAACCAGTCGTCTGTGACTGACGCACTGTCTCGACTATCGGCCGTTTATTATCCCAGATCCAGTGATCTACATGGTCCGAGAGATGTTACGCTGACGTGAGACATTATCCGTATGTTTGTTATGAATTTTGCTCCTCTTGGAGCGCCCGATGATCTGGAGAAACGTTGCGGAATTTTTACGAGCGAAATGAACGAACGTAGGTCGATTTAAGATAATTTAGATTTAATGGCAAGTTAGAGCGATGGATTTTGAGTTCAATAAGATCTGATAATGAAAAAGGAAGGAGAAAGTAGTTTGAGAAACGAAGTTTGCGTCCTATTAATTTGAATATATAGTATTTTCTGAAATCCTTACTAAAGTTCTTACTATAAAACGATAGTTTCGCGACGAGCGTTTATGGCAGAGCCACAAGAAACATCCTCGAAAGGAAGCTGGAGAATTTTATTTTCAAAGTGATCTATCTCGATAAAACCTTAATCATTCTCCTTCTTTTTACCAAATCTCTCGTAAATATATTTATTATAAGATAAAACGAAAGCGATCTCGAACACTTGAGCAATATTCCCCGGTGAGTTCGCCAGAAAACAAACTAGATACCACCGCTGAAACCACATGTGCTGGAAGCTTACTGTTCGCTAGTTGAACAAATCGACTTGGACGTAGCTACAATTTTTCAGGGTGTACCAGTTTTTTCGAGAGATACCTACCGCGCGCGAGGAACGCGGCCCCTCGTGTCCCGTATACATTACAGCGTGAAACGAACGATTCCCTTCGTACGAGTCATGGCGCCGTGAATTATGGTCATTTCCGCGAAATACGATCCTAATGAATTTATTGCTAGGACCCGGGAATATAAAGACGTGAGATGTCGTCACAGTAAGAAGTTATTACTGGTCACGTACCGAGGTAAATTGTGCTGAACTTTCATCGCAAAGTTATTGGGACATTAGGGGTGTTAATTAAATTTACCAGTGTCTACAGATTTAGCTACTGACACATATACAGAGAAAGGAAGCATTAAAGCGCAAGAAGTGACTCTTGCTTGGGCTGAAAATTTACTCCACTCGTTTAACAGCATAAAGCAAACTTACGCTTCGTCCCTATATTCCGAGATCCACGATTCAGACGACGAAGAAACAAAAACAAAATTATTCCATCAACTTGAAGATTTTCACATTTCGCTAGAAAAATTCTACAAATTCTTGGCACGACGTACCGCTTCGTGTAGCTTTCGCGTGTTACGTAAAACGATTATCGAGCGGCTCGAACGTGTGTAAGAAGGCACGGTCGATTAGCATCGATGATCGAGGCTCGCGCGAAGACGATGTGTCACGTGGAGCGAAGCAAAGAACCGCGGAAGAGGGGCACGGACGCGAGAAGGTAGCAGCGAGGCGATCGCGTGCTATCCGGACGTGGAAGGAACATTCGACCTGGCAAGGTCAGCCGCGTGGGCAGGTATCCGTAACTCGACGATTTTGCAACGCTCTCGCGCTTCCTGCTGCAATTGATTAATGGCGGCTGCGGCTCACCGCGTTATATATACCCGATCGACCGTGTCCTCGCTGCTAGTCGATGCAATCGAACCACCGATGATCATCTTCAAGGTTGATACGCCGATCGGCTGCCGGATTTCCAGAGTCTTTCGTGGTCCTCTCGTGGTTTTGAGGATCCAACGATTCCTTGTTTCTTCGTTTTCTATTTCACACAATTATCGGAGTCGAGGGTTTTACACTACCTTCTTTGAAGTATGTTTTTTAAAATAAGTTTCAATTTTGGCCATTTTTTCATAGTGCGATACATATTCAGAATATGGCAAACTTTTTATCGTTCTTATCTTATAACGCGGAGTTCAATTTATGCAGTTGCACTAATAGTTAGATTTATTCCCGTTTCATTGGTTTCCGAACTTAATCGAATTTTCCAATCGTCAATTCGATTTCTGAAGTTTTTAGAAATATATGAAAAAATCATTGCTGACATACGTCATTCAAAATAAGATTGAGATCTTATGCGTTTGGTTTATACAAAGTTTGGCAGATACAAAGCGTATTGGCGACAAAGTTTGGTTCGAATTGTTTCGATTCTAACTTTAATCTTCATTCTTGGAATGGGATGAAGGAATTTTGAATAGGAATTATATACGGCGTATTACGATAATGCAGTATTACGATTGCAGATAAATAATCTAACAAATAAAGTCGTATGTAAGGTATTAAGAAGCCAGGAACCGGTATGTCGAACATAGATGAAAAAGAATCCGAGGTAGATCGATCGACTTCAGGGAAACCGATCGCAAAATTGAATTTCCAAACACATTGAATTCTGAACGTGTTACTAGAAAAGAGAATACTAATTCCTACTTGGGTGTATCGTTTCGTATATAGATCAGAGTAGTGTACATGAATATAAAAACAGGAATTGATTAAACCGCATCATAATTGCTCGTAATAAAAACACATCGGCTGACTGGTGTTATCTTAGAATCCTAGAATTGCTTGTGCATCAACGTAGATCCCATATTCCTGTCGGAAACAGACACCAAAGGAAGAGAGGGTACTGGAAGAAGAAAACCACATAGTGAGACATCTTATAAGGATTAAACAAAAAAATATTTAATTTCGCGTTACGTTTAGGTACTGGCCGCTCGTGTTCACCGTTTACATGCTATTATGTACAAAATAAAAGAAATAAACTGATAAGAAGAATCAGGAGGAGAGAACGTCAGAATATAAAAACGTTGTGATCCGTTAAGCGAATCGAGAGGTTCGTACATCAAGCTGAAGCATAGAAGAAGCGTATTCTCAATCGTAGCCGAGTCTCCCCTCTCTTGATTGAAACGCACGTATAATTTTTTATTCCTTCCCCCACCTTCCTTTTGCTTATTTACAACGCGTTACATACGCGTTTGTTTTATGCACCGACGCGACGTCACTTCTCTCGGTCATTTTTATTAACTGGCCTTTCATTGCGACGGGGTCGTGGATGCGTGGATCATTACCAGTCGTCTTTTTCTCTGCCTCTCTCTCTCTCTCTTTCTCTCTCTTTCTCTTCCCCTTTCTCTCCCTCTCTCTCTCTCGCTCTCTCTCTCTCGCTCTCTCTCTCTCGCTCTCTCTCTCTCTCGCTCTCTCTCTCTCTCTCTCCGCGCCCACACACTCTTCGCTATGCGAACCATTCATAACCACGAAGAAGAATACGACTTACAACGATGAATCGTGCGTAGAACGAAGATAAGATCCTAAAGCGGTCTGTTCCATGTATACATTTACATATACAATATAGATTATTTGAGATATAAATATATTATATTAAGGCACTCCACTACTGGCCGGTATATCCACGATTCTTCGATTTTTATACAGTTAGTTATATGCGATACAACAACCTTCGCGCGTCAAAACAACAAATTTAATAGTGATTCACAAATCAACGATAATGTCCTCGGTCGTAATAAATTAATCTCTTGTCGGACCGTGATCTATGTACAAATTTGAACACATTTTTGTGGTGCGTCATCGGCATTCCGCTGCAGTTTCTTAGCGAAACTTAACTCTCTCCTAACGATCAGTTATACAACTTCATTGCCTTCTCGCAACCTTTCGTTTCGTTTCTAATTTTCTCAAATATCCATTTCTCCATTCTCAAATCTATCATCATCCAGTAACATCGATATTTCTGTTTCCAGACAGACCAGCTGAGTGACTAGGCCGTTCGATTCTTCCCAGCTAGAACTCAACGGAACTTAGCGTGCGCCAATAAGAACTGAACAAGGCCAGGCCTCGCGGGTCTATCAAACCGTCAGAAGCTTCATAGCGATATAGGTAACTCTGGCCTCTTCACACCTAACGTTAGATCCAAGGGCTTGCTCTTCGTCGTGGCTTCCTCTTTCGCAGGGCTATCGGGGTCACTATTGTTATCGTTTAATCTACTAGCCTCTTCCGACGACTGACTGGGTCCCGGAGTGCTTCTGCTCGATCTGATACTAAGATCTATCGGTTCGTCTTGCTCCACAGCTAGACCACCTGGACTGGGACTGACCAGAAGCAGGTCGCCGCCTCTGGGCGATAGTTGAGACGTCGACGGCGTGATTAAACCAGGCGGAGGATACACCAGGCCTAGACCTTGATGAGGATGGTATCCTGTCGTCAATGTAACCGTAGCGTTGATCTTCCTCGGTGGAAAATCTCTTTCAGACAAGGTCGGTGATGCAGCGCTGGTTTTGAAGTAACTCAATGCTGAATTACTCCTTGATTCGGTGTCTTGGCCGTCCACCGAGGACGCTCCACTATCGCTTGGCGTGTCTGTTGTCCTTTTATAAGTTGGAAGGTACGGTCTGAAGACGTCCGACGGACTGCTAGGCACACAAACGCTATCTCTTTGAGCGAAGTTCATCGGGAACATCGGCGAGCCTGGAAGTCGTTGGTGTTGTTGTTGGTGTTGGTGTTGTTGTTGTTGTTGTTGTCTATACAATGGCGGAGGTGTTGTACTAGGTGGCGTACCCGGAGGCTGTTGAGAACTTTCACCGACTCTTTCACGCTCCCTTTGCCAGGCTAACAGACGAAGTTGGTTTTGAAGAGCTACGTCGTCCGGATGGGGAGACTTGCTGCCCCTTTCTTGTTCCTGCTTCAGCATCGCCACGTGCAACAGATGCGATTGGAGGGCTAAATCTTCCTGACTAGGTGAAGCACGATCCGTTCCATCTTTGAATACCCCGCTTTGAGGTCCTTGAGCCTGATGAAGGAATCCTGGTAGAAAGCTTGGTCCAAACGGCGAAACTGCCCCTGGAGTCATATTTTGATTTCCGTTCGTTTGTTCTTGAAGGAGACAGTGGATCTTGAACCAGTTTGAACGACGACCGTACCGCGAGCCTGACTTTGACATCCCGACCACGAGACACTTTCGTAGGCGACACGCCTTGCACGATGTGCGATTCTTCTTGTTGATCACGCACACGCCGCCATTCTTGCACTCGGAGATGCTGCCCAGGTTGTTATAGGTGCGCCCGAAGAACGACTGCGAACATAAGGAAGAAAACAACGGTGAGATGTGGAAACGAAGAGCTCGAAGAGTGGCGTCGTGCTCGCTCTCGGTTCGATTTCCATATCTTTTGCTAAAAGAATTTTAGCAATGTCGAGTTTCTAATCGATCGATTGTTTCGCGTACTCTAGAAGCCAAGAATTCGGACCCACCTTTTCAATTGTATTTATATCGGAGATTTTATTCATTTTATTATTACAGAATTTATATTACTATTTATAATAATATCTTTCACCAATCACAAGACTCGTCTTCTTTCTAGTAGAATCAATCCTTAATCCGATACATTGAGCAGATTGGCGCCACATAGCTTTTCCCTATACCCAAATTCTCCGTATTGAACTCACCCATTAACACGTTTGCCACCGTGCGTCATATACGTGACGCATCAGTTTCGCGCTAGGTATCGTAAGTATGTGTGAACGAGACTTGGATTCGATGTTTGGTAAAATAAAAAAATGCAGTTTTGTCTACATTCGACAAAGATATTTCTGTGTGCAGAATATAGGCGGCGACGAATTGCGTTTGGCTTGGTGCTACATCGAGCGTGTTACGTTGCAAAAATTACTAAATTAATTAACAAGTACAACATATTGAATTCAAATTTCTCTGTAAATAGCATAGCCAACGCGCGAAGAAATCATATGCGCTATACTTTGCACTGAAAGCGAGATACAAGCACATCTCGAGCGAGTGATAAAAAGCGAAATAAATATTTGCAATCGGGGACAATCGCACGATCTCTAATCAAATTCAACCGATGGAGCATCCCAATTTAAAAGCATCTTATATTCGCCAAGAAATTCTCGAAAACTTCGTTTCAAAAAGCTACTGTACCAAATTGGCTACGTATTAGCTTTGCTTGATAGCGCCTGAAAAAGTATACAAATCTTTTAAACGAATTTTCTCTGACTTTCTCATAAAAGATAAATTGTCCAGACTTTAACGCGGAAATCACGATTTAAGCAGTTGTATATCAAAGGAGACCGTTCGCCATATAAAGGTCCATTTGGGCTCGTTCAGGCCACGCGCAGATTCTCTGGCGGATTACACGTCAGGCCTTAATGTTCCGCGTGTCACAAGAATTAGCATGCCTCTGTCTAGGAGTAGAAGGTCGAGCAACGGAGGCAGGATCCGCGAAAGGGTGGACAGGGTGGCGCGTTGAAGATGGAGCGTTGTATGCGGCACGGCTGGTCGTAAAGTTAAACGCCTGTCGGCCGACGATAAAACCGACTGGAAAGCGGCGCATCGTGAACTAATTTACGACGCGACGACCCTTCTACCTTGGTGCTCGCTTCGGGCTCTCGACTAGTCGCTAATCGAGTATCTCTCGTGCGCCAAGTACAACATTTCTTTTCTTTATGTTTCGAATTATTCCACTTTTATTTTTTCTCTTGTCTCTATTCTAGGTATTTTTGAACCGTTCTATAGAGCATTTATAGCAGATATAAATATCTGTTGGAATCGTTAGAACATATAATGAGCGGTTATAAAGCTTCACAGAAGTAAAGCTCCTATAACGAACCAAAGTGATTAACTCCACTTGTTATGAATTTTTGTATTGCATTACGTAAGTACACGATGAATATACAGTTGTCAAAAAAAGCGAATGACTTGAATTCGTCTATCGCAAGAATAAAAAAAAAAAAAGAAAAAAAGAAAAAGTAATTCAGTAAATTTAAAAACCAAGTTGTGTAACAGTTTGCTGATTAACATAAAATACAATGAATCTTGACGTACACGCGAGGCTCGAGTGTTCAAGAATCTTAAGACTATAAATACGTATTTAACGTCAGCGTTAGAATTTAATAAGAAAGAAACACAGCGAGCCAAGTGTCGTCGAAAGCCGGAAAGGCTCTAACCGTGTTCCTCACCTGACGCAGCCACGTGGGCGGTCTGGTAACCGTTCGAAGCCGAAAAGCTCTCATAGCGGTACCTGTTCCAAATCGGATCGACGAATCATCCACAAAAAGTGTCCACCGTATCGATCCATGACCTAAAATTTATACTTCGATAATGCGTCCAGATTACTGGAACGTGCGTCATCAGTGAATCACTCTGACTACCGGTAATCTCGCGTACATTTTCAACCAACCAGGACTTTCTCGTCTGTCTTCGTACGACTGCAACAGTACTCGACGAGTAAACGGGAAGCAAAGTTACACGTGTCCAACAGAAGGTCCGCGCGCGATGATCGAGGAGAAACGCGGAATCGAAGGATTCCAGTGTCAAGGAGGCAGATCCGATGGCGATGATTAATCGCCGAGGTTCAGGAACAACGGCGTACACTCGATAAAGTGGTAATGATCACGAGATGAAAACGGACCAGCGGTACCTCGGGCTGTAATCTCTCGATCTTAGATGAACAGGCGCGAGCTCGAAAAGTCTCCCGTATGCCAGATGATCCCTGGCTGTCACCGCAACTGCGTGAAAGAGGTCACGATGCCACCGTGTGCACGCGAGAGACAGTATGATTCAAAACGGTCGCTTCCGCCTACGAAATTCTCCTTGCTCGGAGATATTTACGATCCAGAGTACGGAGGATATCAAGTATTTTTTTATGTGGCAGATGTGCCGTGGAATTTGGGATACCCAATGTTAGAAACGATGATGAATATCTATTCGAAAGTATCGGCGTTCTAAAGTATCGAGATTAGTTTGGTTCTTGTATAAAAATTAAGTTCAGCTCCGAAATATACATACTCGAGGAAATTTATCTACAATATTTAGTCCGATTTATACAGCATATCTTTTCTCGTTATTTTAGATCGAAGAGATTGAAGAACATTTATTCCGGACACTTCCCTCTAACTTTGGCAGTGAAATAGTACTACCATAAGAATTTTTACCAAACTAGGAACACGACCAACTTCATAACCTGCCACAACCTACATCCCCAAATCGATCGATGGTTCTCTCGAAGAAAACGCGAGGGTTGGAGAGCGCGTTTGCGTGTCGCTGCGACTTACAATCAGAGTCAGCTGCTGGGCTCGTGTATCTTGACCGTAGAGAGCAAACGAGGTGGACAACGGGATTCGCGAGAAAGGATTACGTAACAGGCTCGTGTGATTCGTGGCGTTTCCAAGCGTTCCTTTTTTTTTTCTTTTTTCTTTTTTCCCCTTTGACTGGTCCTGGTCCGGTCGCGAATCACGTACTCCAGAAAATCAGAATCGGCGTAGAAAACGTTCCTCGACTGTCGTAGCGAGCCATTTAGGGTCGACCGCGACAAATCCGTCATGGACAGGCCACGAGATTAGCGCAAATCAACAGGCACGCCCGGAATCTCGGACCGATTTGTAACGCCTTATAGAAACGCCGCCGGGGAAAACGTTTGTCCGTGATCGTGAACGGCCGCCGAGCGCGGGAAAGCTTAACAAATTGTCGATGAAAAATGCAGCAGATCGTTTCTCGTATAGACTCGGGCAATCCTACGTACAGTTGCTCGCGAAGGGATTCCAACACTTATAGACACATTAAATGAATATACTATGTCATTTTGCTAGCACCGTAACGAGACACGATTAACATTACTGTACCGGTACAATTTAAGACAAATATACAGATATATATATATATATATATATATATATATAGGGTATAACATAATGAGATATAGTAAAGTTTAACATATTTGCGCTATATATAACGTAAAGAAATTTGATAGTTGGAACCATCTTTAAAATATGTTTACGATGGTCTACGTTGTTACCGTATACTAATTATTTTCTAAATATATGTTTGCAACTTCTACCTTCCATGTACATTTCCAGATTAGTTTCTTTTATGGATTGAATTTCATTGAACATTGAATTTCAAAATATTTTGTACAAAAGATAGTATGTATATTCTTCGAATTAAACTCGTATTGAACTTTACTCGTCCGTAATTATCTCACTCTACTTATTAAATTCTACTCGCAGGAATGTTCATCTATTACAAAATAACTGCACGATAAACTATGCTTCGATAAAAACAGACCGACAAGAAGCCTAAACTACCGACAACTGCTTAAAAGTCAACCACTTCCAAAAGCGTATTCAAAAAGGTACAATCATCCTCGCACTCCATTTCTACAGGGAGCGAGAACGAGTGCAGAACCTCGTTATTAACTCGAAATCGTCGTTCGGCCATATACCGAACGCATCCATATTCGTATTAATCGCCGGTCGTCCAGTTCCAAGTATCGACCGCAAATTTTCCGAACTGCCATTTCAGTCTCGTTCGAAAATTGCTGCTAGCGAACCACGTCTCGGTAGCGGGGCGATTTACAGCGTCGATCAATTTCGTCGTGTGCCGAACACGGGCAACGTTTCCTCGAGTCGGCGTCGGGAATGCGATTGGCACGGCGTGTTCGCCGCGGGAACAATTTCCTCGAGCAGATCGATGAAAAAAACGCGAGCATGCCGATAGTTTCCCGCACGTGACGGGAATCGAACGTCGACCGGCAGTCGGCGCCCGTTTCGAGTCACCGATTGTAAACACGCTCCTCTGGCGAGTTTAGCGGGCTTCGTTGCAGAGAGAAGGAGAGAGAATCGACGTTTCTGGGAACTCAATTTTCGATGGACATGTTGGTCAATTTAACCGAAGTACTCGCGTTTTCGAGCGTGCTCCGCGAATTTTCCCTATCTTCGCTCGCCTAACGTCTCGAGCGATCGTCTTGTGCGAGCATCTTCAATGACTTGGAAATTTTAGAAAAGCGAACCAAAAATTCGGCGATAGAAGATGATCGAACTTGTGACTTTTGCCGGTCAGACGCTGTCAGCCGTTTTCAAACATCGTGCGACGTCGCGCGATCGAGCTAAGTGAGCTTGCAAACATCTGCTTTCGTGAGCCGACAGACGGATGACGTCACGAGTTAACGCGATTAGAGGGGAGTATCCGCCTCGAGGTTGAAGTAATTTTCACCAGATACACGAGTGTCGATTTTTAAACGCGCCTGTGGATGAACAATAAGATGGAGACTGGCATTATGTAAACGTTGAATCGGAGGTGATTAAAGGAAATGGCTTAATCGGTGCGCTCGTTGTATAATACCAGACTAATACTTATTAACGATGGAAATTTGTCACGAGCTTTGATCGATGTTCAGCATTCGGATCCTTTATGTATCTACACGGAGACGAGAATTGGGGTATTTGTATCGAAAAATTTTGTAATCCCGTGACGAATTACTTGCGTCTGAAATGCCATGAATCGTTTTCTTCGTGTCTGTACTTTCGCTGATAGATCTACGAATATAGACATCACCGTACCTTGCGCGTTATTCAAATTTCCGATCCTCTTTGCAGCAATACATCACGATAATCAATTACGCTAGAACCTTGTTCCGCTGGATCAGCCGAAGAATAAACAATTCGTACCAAGTCTCTTCTACGTCTCTTTCTCGCCAAGAGATATATAATCACGCGTAGTTAAATTCGCTTAATCCACGCTGCATTTTATTAATAAACGAAATTCGAAGAAATGAAATTCAAAGTATCGTCAGAATCCGACGAAAGAAGAATTCCTCGCTATTCAGTAACCACAGGCCGCGTCTTAGTCATTTAATAAAACCTAATTCGAATTCAAAATTTGATCAGCATCGCCAAGAAAAATGCTGTTTCATCGTCATAAACTACATATTTTTTTCTCGTTTTCATTCGAGAAACGCGAAATCTCGTCGGAATCTTGAACGAGAACAATCGGAGCCACGCAACCATCCACAAAACGGATGCAAACGTACGAAACGACGATCGAATGCGTGAAACCACGAGACGAGTGTTTCCCCACCTCGCAATTCGAAGCGCGTGACTGGAGCGAAGCGTCGTGACCCTGATACGCGCGCGATTCAAGCGGCGGCGATTCGCGGAACACGCGTCATCCTCGTCCCAACGAATCTGTTCGCGTCCACGTTTCCTTCCTCCATGACTTTCCCAGCGAGGATGACTCGTCGTTGCATCGCCTCGCTCGCTCTGAATTCCGTGGCCTGGCACCTAGTGGTACCACCTGTTTATGACCACGGATCGATCACCTAAGCCCTCGTCACGCCGGGAAATCGCGTTTTCCTCTGGCTGTCTAGCAAACGATAAAGGCCGTTCCACGTAACGATTTATCTAGATCTGCAGTGCTATTTCTAGCTGTCCCGATGACGATTGCCACGCGAGAATAACACGTACCTCGTACTCGCTCTTTTATCCAAGCGCCTCGATTCGCTCGATGCATGATTGACCTCGCGGCACGATCGATATTCCAACGATTGATTCCTCCTCGTTAAGATTTCAGTTTGTTTAACGTTTAACAGCCTTTGACCGATCTTCGTTTATATCGGGTGGATCGGAAGTGAAAGCGAAAATTCCATTTTGAAACGTGAGATTGTAAAAGGTATCAAAGTTATGAAACAGCTGCTCATTGTCCGATGTTTGCGTATTTATATGATATTACCGAAATCGCAATAGTCTAAGTGTGGCTTTTTTGTTTTTCTTGCTTTCAAAATTCTTAGCTCAACTTTACAAGTAATATTAAAATCATTAACGAAGGACGAAGATAATCGGACGAAATTCTTTAAAAACTAGTACTTTCTATCTCATCGATATATTATATATCTGTTTCCAATTTGTTGTTTTCAGGAGACAGCAAAGAATTCGGGAGAAAGACGGTGAAGCGCGGTTTCGTTGGAAGATCGAGAGGATTTTTTGGCCAACAGCCAGGGAAACCCAACTGAAACGGGATCGCTGAAAACCGACGGACTGTTTCTGACGTCATGCCGCCACGGAGACCTTGGCTGACGTGCGTCCTGCATGCTGAACACCGGTGCCACTCTCGTTTTCGTTTCGAGTTCGAGCATTGCGTCGCGTTGTAGATCGGACATCGTGATTGCGGCATCGTTCGAGTTCGATGGAACGCGATAGAGAAATTGAATTAGAGACGAAGGCTATCTAAATGTAGAACATTTTCTATCTATGCTTCGATATTTGCTTCTCTATTTGGATTTGCTTAGGACGGTGTTTTCAGGAACTATTCTACCGTGGACAGTAGAAAATTCCTTTCAGAACGTAGCAGCCGCTAAAATGTATGCAATAATATTAAGTATAAATGCGGCATGTGGATCAAGGCACATGGAGGAGTGTTTAAATGTAAATTTCCAAAAATTGTATTTTTTAAATGAATTCGTGAACATCTTGACCTGTGCTACATACATATAAATAGTAGCAAAAGAATAAAGAAAAAAATATATATATAAATAATAGTGACGCAAGAAACACGAGGATCATTGAAAATTAGAAAAAAATTTTTCCTTTTAAAATTGGATCTCGACAAGAATAGTTTGAACGAAAAGATTAAGACCTACTTGGCTGATTGTTTCGAAGCTTTAGACGCGCACCGTCTTATTTATCGCATAGCCCGTGGCGGAATGAATCGAATCTCCTGTATTTCTTTCATAAAGAAATAAATCTTTGTTACACACGATTCATGAATAAGAAATGACGAGGCATAAGAGAAAAAATCGTTGAAGTTGTTCGACATACATAAACATGATTACACATTTTCCAATCTGAGGTATATCTGATCTACACGAAAGACAAACTCCATTAAGATTGATTGTTTAATTCCTAAAAAAATTGAACGCTAATGAAGAAACGTTCAAGAAATAAAATCAACCGATTAATCGATTATTTCGATCTCGATACTTTTTCTATCGCGCGACGAATTAAAATTCTCTCGCAGAAAAGTATTTCAATGGAAAAACCTTGCCGATCATAGGAAGGCGTCAAGTGTTACAGGGATTTTAATGCCTCGTCATTGCAGTTCACGCGGTTTCGCGCGCTTTTATGACACCGAATGCTTCCATGCCGGTGTAGCAGATTGAATTGCAGATCGCGCGTCGACAGTTCCTAACTGCAGGAACAATGAACGACCGTCATTGTATGCTGATGCTTCATCGCGATTTTGTACGTTCGTTTAGCTGGCGCTACGCACGACGGAAACGTACTTCAACGGAACGACACCTGAACATGGAACTACTCTGTTTTCTAAGAAATATCTAGGTTTCACAGTAAAATCATTAATAATTTGATCGATGGTGGAAATTCATGACACGTGTTGATTTAACAGCACGAAAAACTCCTCAAGATTGATCGCTTCGCGGAGAATGTGACGCTATGCGGCGGTACGTTTTCCTTAATATAGTCGAGGAACTGCAACTTTTTATCATATAACTCGTTCTTGCAGCTTTTACATATTTTCTTCTTACGAACGATTGCCAAAATATTTGGAACGAGTTTTTATCGAATTTTACAGTTTAACAATTTTATCGATTCACTTGCTAATTTCATTATTAATTTACAGTTAAAACAATATTGACATTCGATAGTAATGTAGAATTTTGACGAATCTGTTATTTAGTACTTTATTGAATGACATAACGTCCGATCTAGACGCTCAAAGATCGAGAATCCGTAGCATGAAGTTGAGCAAAAAGTTATTGAATAAACAGGCTATTAAAAGCATATTTTCCGATTCACGGTATGTTAAAGAACAATACGCGCCAACGTATTTCCTGGTCTAAGCACACGTGCGCGGCAACATCATAATTTATACTTCTTTACGTAGCAAGCATAACATTAGGCGGCCCGCAATTGATTATCATCAGTCTATTACTTCTATCTGAAGCGATAAAATGGCAAAAGGTTGCGATTTATGCTAACACGACGAGCATGCATTTAATTTATGACACATCGACTACATTCTTCGATTCGATCCAACTCTAAGAATAGTAGTTGAATACCGTGTATTCACAGAATTCTTCTATTCGTTTTTATTATTCTTCCACTGAAACTGGATTATTTTTGCCTGCCATAGTTTCATTTCTGTCGCTATATGTAAATACGTATAGAAAAATTAAAGGGAAAAATTGAATGCAGAATCTGTGCACGATATAAGCTTGATAAAATTCGCGTAGCAAGTTACGTACACGTCTGTGACGTCGCATTCTTTTGCTTCTTTTTAATAAGCGTGATACATCGTGTTGCTAGTAATAACTCGAGTCAATTTTCGTTCAAATTTGTAGTATAACGACTGGTGTACTTGTGAAACTGACAATAATATAGAAATAGTCTTAGGATGATTTTTAAACGTTACGTACGTTGCTCCCGTAGAAAGTAAAAATATTAAAGGCAAAATAAGCAAATGAATCGTCCAATTAAAACAGAGACAAGAAAAAAGAAAAATCATCCACAGAATACGTTTCTTACAAACATACCACTTTCTAAACCGATCAATCTCCAGTTCCACAAAATTACACAGTTAAAGAGAAAAGGGAAAAATCGATATAATCGATATTCTACCTTGCGATTCCTCCCGTTTACCGTTAAATCCTCCATCTTTCGATAGAAATCAGCCTAGTCCATCCTACAAGAGTCTTGTGCGCGACATTCGTAGCTCCTTGGAGCTCGGTGCGCGAAGCGTTCCGCTTCAGGAAGTCATCGATCTTGCAGCGGCGAGACGAGCCAGTGTTTCAATGCTCGTCGCCATCGTCTCGATCGTCGTAGCTGTCTGGAAAGCTCCTCTTGCACCGGGGGCGCTTTATGGCTCCGTGCACGCTCGTACGTCAGCGATTTTTCCTGGGGCCCGATATGGCCGCGGGGAATTTGTCTGCGCGCCAGCTATTTGCTTACATTAGCCGTCGGAGTCGAACGGTGTTCCGCGGATCCGAGCCTCGGATAGCCCAGCATGCGTGTGGATTGATGCATGGCGAATCGCGCTCCAATAGCCAAGAAAGATACGAGCGCGATCGAGCGAGCCGCGCGTCGTGTCGAGCGTACAGCACGCGAATTGTGTGTATTCTGTTCGAAACGAAGAAGAAACACAGAAGAAGAAAGAAAGAGAGACATAGAGAGAGCTGGAGACTAGTATACGTGAGAAAAAGTGAAGAGAAGAAACGGTGCGGTGGATCGATGCTCGATAAAGGGAAGAATTATTTCCTCGAGCTGTTGATCGAGCCGCGAGAAAACGTTGCTTCCAACGACGGAAAAGTTATGCTCTGGCGATCGCACGCTGCCAACTTATTCTTTTTCCTTCGAATCGCTTAGTATCTCGCTGCATATGAGAAATAATATAACAAGATACCCCGTGATTCTGTTTTAATCGTGCCCGATCTACGATCGTGATATTCAAATTCGATCGGTTTACGAGACGACGACAAAGTGGTTTGGAGAAAGAATATGGATACGCTGAATCGAAAGGGGACGCGAGAGATCCGTCGAGGAAAAGTCTGCGCTACCCGAAAAGGATAAAGTCAGAAGACGTCGGAGAGAGTTCTCCGGGAGGTTCTAGGAGCGTGATCGATAGCGTACACCTAGGTGATTTATTCGTTGCGTGCGCGTGGAAAATGTCTTGCCACAGATGTCGCGGCGCAAAGGCCGCGCGCATGCCATTATTCGCGAGATGGATTTAATTGCTTTGATCATATTCAATGGTGGGGAATGAGAAAAGTGCATGGAAAATGTCGAACGATCGACAGAGCCGAGTTGTTTCGTAACGCGCGCGATAAATCGTTAGGCTTCGGGGACTTGCCACCGATTGTTTATCGAACCGCTACCGGACCGTTGCTTAATCCGAGCGTAATCTGCGATCGTTCTCTGCCTACGTTCCCTATTATGTCTCCGAGGGAAAGAATGCTCGGATCAAATTTCACCTGGCGTGCCGGAAAGGGTGGATAATGAATATCCGCGTCCACGAGATCGAGTGTCCCGATGGCGTAACACTCGCGTTATCTATCATCGATTGGGGTTGAAACGCGGAATTGGGACACGAGATATTTTTAACGCGCATATAGAAGGCAGTCAAGTTAGATGCCATTGTTACGATTTATGATTCGTTTTAAGATCACGATTTACCTTATCGTATCGCGTTACTTGCTTCTTCTACGTTTCACGCTATGAGATGAATCGTATACTTTCTCCGGTGACAAATTTAGAACAACCAATAAAGATTTATTTACCATTCACTCGCAATTTAATTCACGAAACAACTTCAAATTTACTTATTTCTATTAAGCATTAACAAAGTTTTCAACTTTCCTAAGGAAACGTTCAGTATCTTCGAGTCTTTCTATCCCAGAATCATCAACCAACGTTCTAAATCCATTGCAACCTGCTTTCACTTTCCAGGAGCCACCAAAGCCTCGACTAACGAACAAACGACGTAGATTTTCAACGGTTCAACCAAGGTGGAATCGTTCAACGGTAACGTGCCACGATATAGCTAATCTCGAGAAAACAATACCAGCTAGTTTCCTCGTTACATGGTTCTGCCTGGTTCATGAAAGACCAATCTCGAGCCGAAAGATCATCCACGATGATGTACACCAGGCATCGTGAATCGTCCACGGGAATCCGGAAATTGCTCGCGCGAATCTCGATCTCCGCGTGATAATCGTTCGACGAACGCTTTCCACGAGCGTCTTGCGTTCGATATTTCATCCTAAGCTCGCGTGACTACGAGAACCACCGGTGGTCGCGAACACCGGCGACACGACGATTGTCTCGCGGACAGACAGACAGATTTAGCAGACAACGGGTCGCCGCCAACGTAGACGACGCAACCCCGAGACCAGCGTTTATTTACGAGGTTGCGAGCAGACAGCCGCGTGTCTCTACTGCGTATTTCCGGTGAAAGCAGAAACAACGTGGGAGAAGGTTATCGATTCCTTGAATTGGGCACTTTCAGATTTTAAATGCAGGGTATTTTTAAATCGGGGTATTTTACAGGTTATTGCACATTTTCGGTCAATAATTTGGACACAAGAGAAGAGAAAATTGGGCAAAACGTTGTGAATCGTAAATGAAGATTGTTACAAATTCTATCTAATTTTGATGAAAAGAATTTAGGCTATTTTGATAGACATACGATCGTAGAGGCGAAACTTTTGTTTGGTGATCGTGATACTTCGTTGATTTCGATAAATCGGATTTAAGACAATTTAAGTATTTTAAAATGTTTTATATTTTAGGAGTTGATTTTCTGTCGAGCATCTGCGACAAAAAAAAAAAAAAAAAAAAGAAAAAAAAGAAAGGAAAGGATCGTAAGTGTGCGATATTTAAAAGATGCGAATTTAGAAACACCTAAACTTTCTAAACTCGTATCAACCTTCACCTAATTTTCTTAATTCCTAAAATTATCATAAAATCACGGAGAGGAGACTATTACGAGGAACCATCCAGGTCACTAACTGCTTCGGTCATGTCGCATGCAAATGGAACTACGAAGCACGCAATCGTTGTATTCAAGCAGCGGACAAGAAGTTGAGACGATTTCACGCCTAACTCATCACACGTCGTTTCCGTTCCAGCAAATGTCGCCGATTTTCGTCAGTTCGCTTTTGAAACGCCAAAAAGAAGCGTCGCGTTCAGAAGCCGATTCCTTTTTTCCCGCGAATTGGATTCGGTCTAGGGACTTCCAAGAGCGGTAAGTCTGGATGGAATTCGCAGGTTGCGTCAATCGGTGGTTTCGCGTTTGCGCAAGCCCGATCGTTCTGAAAAGATCGGGACGTGAGCGTCGCAGGGCGTCGCTCTGAATGCCAAATGAACATCCTCAAGGGCGCGTGGCCTGTGGCAACAACGTTTGGGCGTGAACTGGGCCATCTCGATACCTTCGCCGAGACCTCAAGCACCAAAAATCGTCGATCGAAGATCCAAAAATGATGCAGTCTATCGATAATTTCGTTTCGTTGCGATACGATATAATCTCGTTTGGCTGTAAGTAATGTCTGGATCGTTAACGAGGATAGAATTAGAATTCCGAGTAGATCATCTTGATCTTGAGTTTAATCGATTCGGAATTGGCGATGTGTCGTGTGCGTCGTGTAAAGAATTTCACGATATAGTTAGGATTCCTTGAATTTGATTTCTTCAAAGATTCGTGCGGGAAAAGCGTTGCAAAGAACATTGTGCGCAATTGGAAGCTAGTATCAGTTTCAAGATCAAGTATTATCTTTTATTCAGAAATCGATATCAAATGGATTAATATATGGAATATAGAGGGAAAATATCGTAGATGACAGAAAATAACGTGTAATCAACGAAATATATGTAATACCTGATAAATCAACGATACTTAATATCTAGTAATCAAATACCTGTAACATTTAACGTCTTTCGATATCCGATAGTTTAATAATCTGTACTCAAACAGATTGCCGATATTTAAAGCCCTTACTCGAACCTTGAAATACGTTTATCCTGATTGTCCGTCAAAAAACTGAAATTTCTCCTTCCATCGTCTAACAAAAACTATACGTAATAAAAAACGAAATTATGTACAGACACCACAACTCTCACGATGATCACGCATCTTCCAGCATTTACATCGAACTAACAAGAGACCGAGTATAATCGACACTTCGCCATAATCATCCTTAAAGTTCACAGCTCTCATTATCTCTAAATAAAGGCCGGCAAAAACGAAAAGTGCTCCCTGTGAAGCTACCGAAAACTATCGGTTTCGAGGTTCCGTTACAAAATCCGAATGCTTCGATGCGTGGAGAACTAACTGACTAACTAACAATCGTAATTTGTAAAACGACCATAAATTACGACAGGTGTTAAATTATGTCACGGATATTACGCTTTCGAAAGAGGCAAAGAGGGAGCAGGCTCGCAGCGTCGGATCGATAGATCGCGATTTATTGGCTCGTAAAAGAAGCGCACAGAGCGGACGTCGCCGCGATTTGGACCACATAGAAGCAAGGTGGTGGCTCGCGGTAAGTTTAACGTGACTGAGCTACGCTAGCCACCCTGTCCGCTCGTAAATCGCCATCTTATACGAGGGACGCGCCGTGGTTCGCGGTTTCCTCCCCGTTATACGTTTTATGCCAGTCCTATGTATCTACCGTCGAGGTTTCGTGTCGCTTGCGATCATATTCGCGGTTGTCATTTTCAAGATGCGAAAGAGAGACGAATTTTCGTTGCTTAAAGTAGACGCGAGATTCGTTCTACATTTTGAATGCCTAGTACCTCGCGTAGATCGTGATTTATGGAAAGCTTTTCTATCGATACGTCGTTGATCGAACGTGCTTCGTCATTTGGATCATTATCGATTCGACTGCGTTTCTCTATCATTGAAACGTTCTTTACAGCGGGATTAATTTACTTACTTTGTTTTATTAGTCGATTATTTTGTTTCTATCATCTTCGTGTCATACGCGTCGATTAGTTTGAATAACATCAAGAATCTGGTCTAGATGAAAGGGTACTATTTATCGAAATAATATGAGATGTTTATGTGTAACATTTCGCAATGTCCATTTAAATAAATGCAACCGAGTTTCTAATAACTTGGAGAAACTTAACGAACCTGGTTTCCCGCGTAATCCTAAGTTAGATTAGTAAAAATGATCGATCGCTCTAACGATATACGATTTCGTTAAACCGATAAATGGTGTCACAAACAAAAAGATACATCGGTAAAAAATTAATGGAATCGAGTTAAGTCTCGCTCAAATGCACTCAGCTGCTGCTTGAAACATTTTCTCTTGCAAACAGTTTACGACTAATTTAAGACGCTCGAATTACTCGACTCGCTTAATATCGTAAACGGTATCATAGATTATCGTACAATAAACAAGCTTCGTTCGTAACCAAAAGGGATAGCGATTCTACCAAACGTCCTACGAATAACGAACAAGAAGACACGCGATTCACAACAAAATGAAATTGGCGAAATTGAATGCAACCGAGCATTCCAGTTTCTCTGCGTCCCCCTCGACAACGCCGTAAACTCGATTACTGAGCCAATCTCGCCGCTATATCTGCGCCGGTACAATTAACTCCCTCATAAAACGACGCTTGGTCAGCTGTAAGGTGGCGCGTGTTAACACACGCGGGGAATCCGAGTTCTTCCGCCTCCACCGTCGCCACTTTTCCGCGGTTTCCTTCTCCTCGAAGCCACCGCGGCGAAGGTGATTCGGTTCGCAACTACGTTCGCGCATCGTGCCTCTTAACTGCCGCTATTACGTCGCCTAATTGCCGACCATCTAAATACCGCTGCTGCAAATAGATCCTCTTGATAAACAGGCACCGCGATTCTCCATAATGGAACGAACGAACCGCAGCGACCTTTATGAATCTGTCCAGGTGTACGAGGAGCTGAAGGAACGTGAAGCCGATGTGCAAGATAATTTCGATGGTTTTGCCTCTTATTTATGTGGACATTTGCAAAGTTTCTTGTATTTTTCTACACGACGATACGTACGATTTTAAGCAGTGTAAGTTAACGGAGAAACATTTTATGAAAGAGAGATTTCTACTGTGATTTTAACGCGTCTTTTAAACTGAACGAACTTCTGCGATCTTTCTGAAGAAACATTACGCCGATGTGTTCGTTTTGCTTGTGTATATTCCGCGAATTACAATTATAACATACGTGTAAGCAAATAAAAGATAAAAAGAAACAGGGAAAGGAAAAGATCTTTACTATATAATTTTAGCGAACCTTTTAAGACATTTGTCGCTAAACTTTTATCTACCGACTTTCGACTGTAAATTAGCAGTTAATACAGTTCGGTACAAATTTCTTTTCGTACACATGGAAGTAGTTTTCTTATTACAGCGAATTCATTCACAAATTCATTCGCTAATCTCAATCTCAATTCAAATTCAGAACGACTAATTGTCACTGGCTACGCGCAACTAATCGTTGAATTATAACTGTTTCGATTAATTTCAATATCGTCGGTCAGTCAGCCTGCGTGTATGACTCTAACGTTTTAAATTGCCGATGGTTTTTTAAATCCTCAAAGCGGGATATTGGCAAAAGTTTTCAACTAAAAATAATCGCACCTCGGTAGAACGTGGTTGGTTACGATATCGCCGCTGCGCAAAGCTAAGATGTTATTTCGATACTGTTTCTGGTTGAAGTTCTTGCTCGCCTCGTTCATCTGGTTTTTCTCACTTTGATTAAAATCGGTTACAGAAAACACATACTGTTAGCGTTGTGGCACAAAAAGTGGCACTGTTAAGACAACATGCACACGCCATAAATCAACCATCGCGTAATTGAATATATTCATAAATTCAGTGTTCCCTGCCAAGTTGCCTTTGTATTTTCAATAACCGAAAGATTTATCACCATCAAGCGAACGTTCTTAGATCAAATTTCCCATTCATAAGCGCCGCCAGAAACGATCGAGGCTCTCCCATTATACGCAATCTTATGCAACAATGCAGCGCAGGCTTCTTTCGCAAAACGAAAAAAAAAAAAAAAAGAAAAAAGAAAGAAAAAGAAAGAAGAAGAAAAATCCATAGTACATGGAATCGGATCCAAGTAGTACTTCGCGTACGTTACCCGTACGTATGTTACATCACGAAGAAGTAGATTACCAGAACGCTTTATGCAACACGTGGGGAGCACGTTCGCGCAAAAGAGAACGCTTCTTCGTTCGTTCGAGTGGCAATAATGGCAAGGGACCAGAAAACATCGGGTGAAATGTTCAATTCCCATTTTTATTTCTACTCGAACATCGTAAGGATAAATCTATTTCTGCTGGTTTCCAGAGTCCGATTCTGCTTGGCGGCTAAAAAGATGTATTTTATTATGAAACAGCTGAAAAGGAGATAATTAAGTCAATACATGTATAGGAATTTTCAAAATATCGATTTCAATAATAATACAATACAGCAGTGTACATCTTTTACTTTAGACTGTGAACCTTTATGCAAATTCATATGTTTTTGAACACACTCAAAGAAATGGGATACGAGTAGAGATTTGCTTCGCCCTCTAAATACCATACAATAACGACTACTGTAGCTTGAATATTTTTGAATAGTCAGATTCCCGTAAACGCATAAATATCCGCAACGTAGGTAAGCATCTCCGAAGTATTGAAAAGACTGGCAGAAACGCGTGATTGAACCTAAAAATAAATAAATCGATACATTTGTAACAGCCTGCTAACGTAACAAAATCGTACTTTAAAGATCCTTCTCCTGTAAAGAGTGGACATGTGGCGTATCATAATTTTCTCTGCGACCTGCGATCTTCATTGCCACAGAATTACACGTAGATTTTGCGACTCGAGCACGATTAGCGTTTCTCGTCACGTCACGATCGATAGATTAGTCGACCGGTTCGTTCGATTTTTTCTTTGTCTTTTTTCCCCGTTTCTTTTTCCTGTTAGCCATTTGTTGCCTTATTGCTCGGACTGGGAGTGTCTAGTCGAGTAGAGACAGAATATATATCTACTCGGTAGTCCCTCGAACAGAACTGTCACGTGCCGTATTTTATCCGAGCCACCGGTGAGAATCGGCCTCTCCTTTCGTTCCGTACACGCTCGTCGCAAATCGTAACGATTCCGCGACCAAGCCGACCGGTTACGCAAAGAGCTGGAACGCCGCGACTTTCGACGTTACCTGTGCGCCTTTGCAATTGTATCGTCGACGTTGGTTTACGAAACTCCGCACCACGGTCTCGCGAGTTACGACGTAGATGAATTGTCCACGACGAGATTCCCTTTTTTCCACGGGTCATAACGGGTATGACCCAAATTAAAAAAGTTGTAGCATCAGCGTTAGTATCTCAGTTTAAACGATTTAGGTCGGGAATAACGATTACGAATGGTCAAATTGTTTTCGGTTATCGATAGACATTGTGGATAGCAGATATTACTTTTGGTTATTGGTAATCGGCGTCAGAGTCAGATCATTTAAAAAAATTGTGGTTACAATTAGATGTTGAACTTTAAGAATTGAAGGGATGCGCTGCGATAAGAAGCTTTACTTTTTTTACTACGGTATTTTGAGTAAATCGACGAAACTCAACTCACTATGCTACGAATTCATAATCAATTAACATTAGTAGTATTCTCGCTCTTCCGACAGGAAAATTATAGCCGCGAATCCTCCGATCGTTACGAGGGAAAGATTTTCATGATTGAAAGAAGAGAGGTAGTTGGTCATAACGCTATAGATGTTTGAATTTTGTTCAAACTTTATAAAAGCGTAGAATTTTGATGCAAGAAGAAATAGTGGAAAGAAAGATGTTTAAAATTTTCTTAAAGTTCTCTCTTATCCTAACAATATTATAAAAAATAGTAGATATCAGTTACGTAAATTGACTGAAAGATATAGCAAATGAAACGCGTTAACGCAACGTCGGCCTTTAATGGGTTGACACCTTAAAGCACTGTTGCAAGCATTTCAACCTACCTAATCGTCCACTCTGTGCAATAAACGCATAAAACGCATAAAACGCACTGCTTGCTTCTCACGTCCGGAAAACCCGACACTTCCAGGCGCTAAGTGCTTTCTCGGGTACTTCCAGCGGAAGTGGCTGGAATTCCAGGCTAAGCGAGCCACAGACCGCAACTGGATCCGCCTCGAAAAAAGAAAGGACCGATGAGCTCGGCGTGAAAAGCGATTTCGCCACGAAATCGGCTCCGCGTCCTCGATCCGTCGCGGCTCCATTGTCGCGCGATGAATAACGAGCGTCGAGGCCCGAAACGTGAATCACGCGTACGCGTTTCGACGGGGCCACGGAGCGAAAAATTTGTCGCGATGTCGGTCGCGCATAATCGTCTCCGCGGAAAACAATGGTCTCCGGAGACGATTTGCATGAGAACGCGCGGCGAATCCCCGAATTCTCCTCCCCTTCCGGCCGAGACCGTACGCTAACGAGCGTGTCGAGCCTTGCAGATTGGTGCAGCGCAGGAGGATGGAAGCCGGGTCACGAGCGTTAATATTCACGCGCGCGTTCTGGACTCCTCTTCGTTCGAAACCGACCGAATGGCCTTCCACTGACCAACCCGATGGCTGCCGTTTTTCATCGGCACCGAACGGTTGTGGAATTTCGATGCGAATATGGCACACGACGAAACGAAGGATCGACAAGCGAGTTTGAGAAACATAAGTCACTGTTTGACGACGGTTTAGAGGAGTTTGAGGTCGATCGGTCAAAGTTTCTTGGAGCATGACAGACATCGCGTAACGTAGAATGAAGATTTAGATAACAAATTTTTACATGTATGGTGGATACGAGAAATAATTGCGCTTGCGTATCCTTATTCTTTGAGCGAGGCGCTTCTCCATCAGGTTCTACATTTTATTTTTATAATATCAAATTCTCGCAGTCGCGCGAAAGTATTTCCAAACCATACGAAATTTATCAATTAATCTTGAGCTACGTCCAGGACTTAATTGGTGTATACAATACGTTCTGTAGCAGATAGAATCGTGTCCAAATACTTTTTGTATCTTGTATCGTAAGCGATGGAATAAACCTAACGTACAAATATCGAGTCGATTGCAATCTTTTATCTATAGTGCCCTACTCGCAAAAAAGCACCAGATGAATAATATTCATTGAAAATATTGAACTTTGGACTGAGGCGACCGATCAGTCAGACGAGGCCGAAGACTGGATCATACGTCGTCTCTCGCACGCATCCGGAGAACATGATGTCACCAAAAATGGAAGAAGTCCAAGCGGAAAAGGTGGCAAGAGGCGTAGAAGGAACGAGGGGAGCCTGTTCTTCGATGTAGCGCCAAGAATTCGAGGCAGTCGTTAGTATGCTAATGAGTGTTCTCCGTTTCTCGGTTCGCTCCCGTAATGCGCGTTTCGGTAAATTATTTCAAATATTTCCCGAACTTCGTCCCCCCTCTCTTTCTCACGAACACGCGCGCGCGCGCGCGCGCACACACACACACACACTGTTTTGGATAAACGCCTCCGAGCTCCGTGAGAATGGAGAATCTCTCTCTCGTTCGCGGAGTTTCTAAGGAGACGCACGACGTTCTGTGTTGAAACGGAATAGAAGTAAAAAGTGGAGATAGATCGTGTGCGATTTGTCGACGCTCGTACCGACAATGTCAAAGTTGACCCTCATTTTTTCTCCTTTCACTGGACTATAAATGGAAAAGCGGAATTCTTTATGAACGCGCGAAGTCGTACCTGGTTCTATGTTCCCACTTGAGACTTTTTTTTGTCGTTTGCTGGAGAGTGTTATTGGACACTAGAGAATATCGTGTATAATCGTCACGCGTAACAGTTAAAGGTTACTTTGCTTGGGATTTAAAAAATAATTATACGCTGACTGCTATTATACTCGTTTCGTCGATTGGCTAAATCTTTATCCGAGTAACATAAAAAAGTTTGCTTGTTCGTAAATCTGATAAACTAAGACGTAAAACGAAGGATTATCTCTTATACATCTAGAAATATCGTATTGCCATTAGTTAGTATAAATTTCATCTAGAGGAAAAATAGTTCTATTCCGATGATCCTACTAAACCTGAAAAACTTTATCGTATATACTTAACAGGCGAGATAAAAATCTGAAGCTTCGCTGTACGTAATTTATTCAAGCCCTCTAAACCAACTAAACGACAACATCGTGACAAACTTCCCTGCGAGCGCTCAGAAGCGGTCAAACACATTGAACACACACACACACACACACACACCAACGAAAGCGACTTAGAGGTCGTCGCGTCGATGTGGATGAAAGATGGGTCGTCAGGACCTTTATTTCTTTGCCTTTGATTCTCACCTCTGGACTCTCGCGTCTCGATATCAGGCCCAGATGGCGCCGTTATATATCCCGGCGATAACATCGAAAACGCCGTGAGAGCAAACGTTCCAGAGCTCGGTATTTCTCTCGGGTTCGTGGCTGCCGTGTATACTTACACGGCCACGATGATAATATTAATTCCTCGCGCTGGTATATCGTTTTTCATACGATCTCACGGCGGTGATCCACCATCATTAATTAAACATTCAATTCGTATGAGAAATTTTCACGATCGAGAGCGCCGGCCTCTCATCTCGCTCCGGGGAACGTTGACATGATCGATGCTGGATCAGGGGCGGGAAAAAGGTCCCGGGAACTCGGCGAACGGCGATTTGTCCTGCTAACGGGAACCTGGGTCGAAAAAATTCGCCTGCGATGATGTTCACCAAAGAACGAGGTCGTAATATGTGGTTCGAGGTTTTTGTATCGCGAGAAACATTAAGAAAGTAGTACATAAATGCATTGTGATAGGAAGGATAAGTAGTTTGTACAGTTAACCCCCTATAGGTAAATGTATTTTCTCAAATTTCATAGGTCGGTCGAGTTAGCTACGGTTCGGTCTAATTTCTTTTTACCGTTCTGCACTTGCAAAAGAATCTGACAAATTTGTGGGATTCGTTTATTACGCTATATGGCAGAATGACGGAAAATTTGGATTTGGCGCGTTGTAAGAAAGATGGCAGCAGGCTGAGATAGTAAGCAAGATTCTACTGCACATACGACCACCGTTCGTTCGTTAAGTCGATTGCTCAAAATCTATTTGAATAAAAGCGAAGATTCCTTTCGAAGGAATTCTCGAGTGAGATTTCTCGTGGATCGTCAACGGCCTAGTTAACCCACGAAGGATTAATTACCAGAGGTCCGAGACCAGATTCGAGACTGATTTATATCGATGAAGAAGCGATTTATCCCACGCGATACGTTAAAAAATGTAGAAATTTCCTTTAAATCGTTAAAAACGAATCGCTTAAAGCAATCTGGGAATATACGTACGCTAACGCAACAGCAGAGTGAAGACGCTGTAGGATGACCAAATCACAATTGCTCAAGAGTACCCATAAACCGAACCTGTCCCAAAAACCACACCCAGAACTTTGTGAACACCTCTCCGCTAGAAAACCACTAATAAACATGTAAGCGTCGCCGTCTTATCTCGAAGGTATCCAGCGTAGAACCCGGGCGAGAAAACCGTAAGAGGAAGGATGGATCGGAGCGCGTAACAGGTCGAGCGAGGAGAAAAGGCCGATCGCGGACAAGGAGGCTTTCAAAGACCACCGATAGGTATCCACACATAAATCCGTATCACGTGTGTAGGTCGTATTTTCCCCGGGTTCGTTCGATCCTAGAGAGATCCCACGAGCAGAGAGAAGAGAGAGAGAGAGAGAGAGAGAAAGAAAGTCTAATTTACCTAAAACGCGTTATCTGGTGGCTCGGTCTGCGGGAAAGTAAACGCACGCGGCAGAAAACAGAGACAGCCCGTGGCCCGTGGTTGCCTTAATGAGGTCCAATTACTATCGGATGGGTCACTTAGTATGCGGTACCGATATTCCACGGTGCACCACATTAGTGGGACGGTGGACAAGGAAGGGGAGGGGGAAGGAAACGGAGTTGAGAGGAAAGAGAGACGAGAAGAGCAAGGGTCAACACCCTTCGGAGGGAGAGAAACCGCGGTCTAACGAGAGAGACTCCGCTGGCTTCGTCCTGTCGTTCGATTCGACTCGTACGAGTTCCCGCGAGCGCACGTGCGCCCAGGAATCCACCGATTGAATATTATTCGCGGTCCTTATCGATCGCTGCCGCCGCGGCAACATCGAAGGACATCGCGATGAAAGCGCAGTCCCCGCTTTGCTCTAACCATTCTCCGCTATTCTTGCCTGACGGCTCAACCTGGCCGCTTGTCGTCTCCGCGAGGTCACCATTTTTCACCCTTTCGCAGCGAGGAAACGATAGATGCTCGAAGAATAAGAGGAAAAAGGGAATCGTTTAAACGCACGGTACAAAGAAACGTGCTCTTGATTATATTAACGTGGATTTGTAGATTTGTCCATTCGCATCGTGTGATACGTTGGAGGCCGTATTTCATAATGATCGCGACACCTGTATCAATATGTATCGCTTTTGTCCAAGATCTTTTACTGTCGAGATACGTGTAACAAAGATTCTTCCTATTGTTCGTTACGCCGTTATTACAAATTGTATCAGGTGCGCAGGAAATGTCGTTCTTCGGACAAAGGGTTGAGATACACTGGGAGAATTCTAAAGAAAGTAAATTCGAGGCCGAAGAAAAATAATACGAAATTCGTTCTGGAATAACGGCCAAATAAATCGAAGGGAATAAACGTTTAGCTCGGTGTTAACTGTCGCACTTGTGTAACGCGCAGTCGTCGCTAGGAACTTTTTTACGAATTACGTGAAATCTGTGCAAAGCTGCACTGACTTTTCCTTACATTACGGCACCGTTCTTACGGCCTTACGATTTACGAGCCTTTCCCTGGAAAATTATTTATTGAAAATAAAACGCCTCTTGGTTACACGGCTATTTGCATACTGAGCGAAACCTGAGACATTTATGTTTCCACGGAATCGCGAAATGCGTCGAAATTCACGGATAAATTTTCCAATTATTCATTTGTCACCGGCTTTCGAAATTTTTTTCGAATTTACGCTTCATCGTGGGTCTTCTTACTTCGGTAAAACTTCCTAAACTTTCTTCCATAAACAAATTCGGAAATAAAAAGTACCAATTTCTCACAGAGGAATGGAAAGTTAAAAAAAAAAAAGAAAAGGAATTATTAAACCGTCGATCAGTTACTAATTTCTATCTCGAAGCTTGTTTCGGATATTAAAACATAAAGTTTGTCGAAAGTCGATCAGAAATAGAGTCGATAGGAAAGAGAGTGAAACGTTTCGATTGTCAGCCGTATGGTACACGAGAAAAAGTTTCCGCCATGTGTCACGTTTTCGAAGACAATCGCGTTATGCCCACGAAACCGTCCTCGAAGGAGGACGATCTGAGATAATCGATTAGTCGCGCTCGATTCTCTCGTCCACTTATGGATTCGAGCCGGGCGAGCGTTTTTCGCATCCATCGGAATGGGACTTTCTCACCTTCCTCGCTGATAGTCCGACGCGTACGTGCCTGTTGTTCCCTGTCGCGATTGGACACGGCTTATTAAACTTCCCGCCTTTTTAAATCGGAGTGAACGCGATGAGGCGCGACTTCGAGCCGATACCGGAGACCGTAGATTGCTGTTACTTCGATCTTTCGCCGGTGATTTCAACGTATAGGTGAAGCGCCAATTTATCGTCGAATTACATTTTCTTATTTCATGGATTAATGTTCACAATTATTTTAACGATAAAGGAAATTTCTACCAGCTTTCGTATCGCTATTTACGAAATAATAACAATATTAGCAGAAGATTGCAACATTTATCTAGTATCGACTGAAAAACAATTGCTCTTTAACCAGATATCGTTACCGATATTTAATTTAATTGTTCCGTTTAAGAATAAAACAAGATAAGATCGTCTATGTATAAGTGGCACAAACCATCGTACAATGCAGGTTCAAACGATGATTAAACAGATCCTTACCTTGCACCCCTCGCAGGTGAACGCTCCGAAATGAAAACCGGCGGCCGGCTCGCCACAGACCTTGCACACTTGATTCATCTGCAATTATAGAAATTATGTTATTCGAAGGATAGCGGTGCGTCAGTCAGTTAGCGCGGCTCATCCTTGGCGAGATAAAGAGACGAAGAGGCCGACTCGTATACCAAGCGGGGAGGAGGAGGAGGTTAGTTGTGGAACAGAGAACGGATGAGAGGGAAGAAGAGGGCGAGGAAGGGAGAGGGAGGGGTGACGAACCGGTTCTCCGCGTTCGCTTCGATTTTTATTCCTCCCACAATATCTTACGGATGTTCGAATGCTATTTGGATTACCGGGAAGAGGAGAGCTTGAAAAATTATTCTCCCTCCTTCGCGAGCCGCTTTCTTTACGACCATTATCGCCCCTGACACGGTTCAACGTTGCGCTAATGCTTCAGGCATCCTCCACTCACGACGATCGATTTCGTTCGCGTTCTCATCGCGCCTGTCTTTATTCCCGCATTGTTTCGTTCGACGTGATCTTTGACTTCGGTTCGAGTACAGTTTGTATTTCCCCTAGCAGCCTGCGCTACGAGCCGTCGTTACCATCGTGCCCATTCATCGTCGCTTCTATTTAATAAACGCCCCTTCTCCGCGCGATTCGTCGCGAGATTGACGGAGGACCATTAACAGTTTTTCCGTCAACTAGGCTCGACTGGAACTTTTTCTTTTTTTTTTTTTTTTTCTTTTCTTTTCTTTTTTCACAGACAGATCCGTTGCCAGTAACAACCGCGAGTCGAATCAGAGAACTGTGGCGTTCATAAATCAGCGCTATCTCGGTAAAAGCCATCGCCATCCGCCGGTGCGCGCGACTCGGTGTCAGGGCGATGGTCGCGTTTCTCGGGTAAAACTGGAATAAAATTAGACCATCGATGATCCGATAAGGGAACCTTGCCTATGAGGGGCCTCGAACGCACCTGGCTTCCTCTAATGTCGTTATACCACGTTTATCTCGGCCAAAGACGGCTGGCTCAAATCATTCGACCGACACACGCGAGGCCTTGCGAAACACACCGAACCGAGCGTTTTCTAATATACCGGCTGAAAAAGGTTTAATTACATAATTGTGACTAGCTTTTTGAAATTCAACGGGGATGTCGAAGTTTCCAATTCGAGAGAATTATTCAGGCCTCTCCCGGACAACCGTGTGTCGTTCCTCAAAAAATGACTATATTCGGAAGAACCATGGAAAACACGATTGCCTTTAAACCGTCGATCCTTTTTTAAACGTTTCTGTACCACGATTGATTCACGACGAACGTCAGTGGAGGATTACACTGGCAGCATTCGATAACAAGAAACCTGGTATCGCGGTGAAGAGCATTGTATCGCAATAACGAAGGGTAGTTAATCTCTGCAAAGACGCGTTTTTGCGGCCAGTTCGTCTTAACGAGAATTCAAAGTGAGCGTAATTAGAGTCTAGCAGCGACACGAGCCGCTTCTAATCGTCTCCTCGTGATTGTTCTTCTAAAGGAAAGTAGCTGGCGCCCGCGAACGGTAGACTGTCGGTATTAAACGACGAACAGAGAAACGGAGAAACGCTGTGAAGCTTCAAAGGGTGGGAGATGGCCGGGCAGAGAGGGAGAGATAGAGAAAAAGAAGAGTCGACTCGCAGGTTCGTTAAGGTTTCCAAGTTTTTTCTCGACGCAGTTGTTTGACGCCCGCTCTTTCTTTCATTCCGCTTACTGATGAGCCGAGACCATCCTCTTTTCCTCTCCTTCGCCGCGGAGAAACGGACAGAGCTATAGGTGTCTCTCCTTTTTTCCTTTTCCCCCTTTTCTTCAACGCGACCATCTCGTGCCACGACAATGACCTACTCGTTCGTCCAGACATTTTCGAATCATTATGCCGGAAGTCGTTGCCTTCGAACACGCTGTTTGAAACGGTTAGAGGAGTTTCTTGCGTCTTTGGAATCGTTTCTTGCGACGTTCGAGCGATAAAGCTAGAGCGATTTCAGGAAAACGATGAATCGCTTGAGACGCCGAGGGTAAGTTGCAACTGTATTCTACGGACAGTAAGTAAAATCGCTTAAAGACGACGCTCCTCGATAAAAGCATCCTTTTTACCGCCGATTTGTTAATTTATAATTTTTCACAGAAACTTCGAGTTTCTGAATCTTCATCACTTTTTTTTTTTTTTTTTTTTTTGTAAAGTTGATGCGCGAATAAAGACTCCTTATCTCCTCGTATTACTTACTGTTTCGTGTAGCTTGCATCTCGATTCCTTTAGCACGAGTTTTATACGTTAGTGGTCGATAGCTTTAACGTTAATTGCTTCACGAAAAACCTGGAAAATTCACGCTGCGGATTAGCCTCGATCAAATCGCGATCTTTCGAAAGTAAAAAATTATCGTTAGTTTATTACCAGAGGACATTTCGCTGGCGAATGATGCATCAAAAGTAAGACGCGAGCAGTAAAAGGACGGTTATGTAATGGATTATTTATATTACATTTGATGATATAAAATACGATGCATTTGACGAGCAACGTGCTAAAAGCTGCAATATATTATACCATCTAAAGGTTGTACGCATCAACGAGACTTATCTTCCTTCACCGCAGCCTAACGATATTACGTGGATTTCATTCAGTCACATAGGATGTTTCTTCGTTAATCTTTCTCGTTATTACCTAGAAAAAAGAACTTGAATTTCCCATCCATAGATAAACGATATTATCCCACTAAACGTAACACTGGATTGCTCGAAAGAAAGTAAACCTACGCTTATTTCTCACACAAGTATTCGAATATTTATAGAAATCCTTTATACATATATTACGTGTGTCGTACTAAACACTTTGAGATTTCATTAGTACCGTGGCATGGTTATAAATTGGTAGCGCTGATAGAGCTTAAAACAAACCAGGAAATGTACATGGAAGCTGTGAAAGTACCTATATTATATGTTTCTTAGAGATCACAAAAGTATTTAAACGTTCGATTACCCATCGTATTAATAAGCCTCGTTATTCAATGGCATCGTCTTGTGACGCGCTTATATTTCACCTGTATTATGCGCCTGTATTTCACACGGTTATTCACGCCGTACGATATTCTTTTGCCAAATCGAGGTAAACTAGTCTCGTAACTTGTATAAATATTTGCAAATTGATTTCAAATTTTACCGATATAATCGTGTCTCAGGCCAATCAAATTTCGATATGTTTTATACAACATGCTCAACATTTACGTAAAATTTGTCCGTAGCAAGCGTTCAAATAGCTTCATGAGCCACCGCGTACACACAGATAATTGAAATCCAAAAATATTTCGAACTCTGACATTTGATAGCCTGGTGGAATGCTCGAAGCAACAAAATCGAAACACAATCCTGCGCCGGCCATAATTCCATTTCAAGGCGGTCAGAAACAGCGAGCGGAACGCGTGAGAATGCTCGCGGAGCTTTCGGGCTCGTAAGCGAGCGGATCTTTCTCTTTCGTTCTTTCGCTCATAAAGAGAGGAGAGAGACAAGGAGGATGAAAGGTTAAGCGGCGCAAAAACGGGGCGCGGAGCTAATATCGGGACGTGTTGTTTCCATCGATGCGCAACCGCGTGAGGAATATTCGAGCCGTGGCGTGCACGCAGCCAGACGTTGATTAACAGTGGTCTCGCGATTAACAGTAAATCACAGAGCGCATCGATTCAGCCTTCTCGTAACCGTATCCGTGGCCCGTAACCGACCGGTGACTATAACCAGCGAACGGTACCATTTAAGTAGCCGAGCCTATTGATTTTACAAAGGATCTGGACGCGCGTGCACGGACCGATATCGATTCTATCCCACGAGCTGGCCCCGATTCGGGCCAAGGCTGTTCTCTACTTTGCCAAGAATCGATCTTTTTGCCCTAAAGTGTCTCGCGAAATCTGCCATGTTTACGGTCAACCCTTTCACGGTACGACGACGTAAGGAAGAATTCAGAAGTTCGATTATTTCTTCGTCGTCGTTTCATCCTCAACGATCGAACTAATTTGTAATTTACAAGTCGTAAATCGCGAGCTAACAGATAAGCGCTGGTGGAATTTTACAAATCGTCTCGCAGTTGCTTATCCAATGTTTAAGTTGTAACGTTGCAAAAGCTATTGCGGGTATCTATAATCTGCAACTAACCAATTGTCAGTTCATTAATTTTCGAGCTTCTAGTAACTGTCTACAACGACGTTGTATACTACCGCGTAACGAAATATTTAATGTTCGTACGAAGGAAGATTTTTATATCGTTTCTAATATCGAGTAGAAAATCGTGATACTAGATATTCACGACAATAGTAGGAATTCCCTGGTGTGCCGGCGAAACAATAGGAATTTCCTAAAGCATAGTCATCGACGTGCGACCTCCGGCATTAATATTCATATAGACCGAGCGAGGGGATTTACGGAAACGATCGCTCCACCTTCCGTGAAATTTCTTCCCATGGTAAAGGATTCCGGTTACCAGTGCTCGGAGCGGTCTCGAGCTCCACATCGGCGAGGAGACGCTTATCACGGGCACGAAGCATCAGATAACGCGCGAACTACCAGCCAAGGAGCGTTCCCGCGCATTTATATGCAAAAATACTCGAAGCCAGTGCGCCGCATCGAGAGAAGCAACAAGACCGACTCCATAATCTGCCCATCGACGTCTCATTGGTCCCGGCGGACGTTGCACAAAGGCGAAACGCTTCGAGGAGAAGCGGCTGGCTCGTGTATGTACACGCGCGCACACCTCGTACCCTAGTTTCCACGAGTAGAGTCAATATTTGCTTGGCACTCGTTTGTTAATGAAGTCGATCGACCTGCTCCAGATATCGGTTTACCGTGCCAAGCGGTAGCTTTCCAACTCCTGCAACGAGAACGCCAACGATCAACGAAAAAGGGACAACGAATGGGCGAGGAACGGGAGAACCCCTCCTGTCATCGTTCCACTCGTCCTGCGACGCACCACGCGCGTCTAGGGGCACGTCGAACGTTTACGCGCCATTAAACTCGAGTCCCGTATGACGTTTATCCCTTTATGAGAGTTTTTTTATCTCGACGATCCCTTGGCTGACTTCCTGCCATTGTCCTTTCACCCCGAACAGCAACCCTTTACTTAACCGAGTTCTTGTATCTTTTCTTTGGGGAGCAGCGGAGAAAGGAGAAAATGGTGACGAAGGGATGGAAGGGAGTGACAGAATATCGTAGGAATATCTCGTAGATAGAACTAAATAGTTGGCGAAATTTTACAAGTTGAAAGATACAAGTCAACGGTACCGATAATATCAAGAAGTTTAATATCAAGAAGTTGCGACGCAACAACTGAGACTTTACTAGTTTCTCTAGCTATTCCATATTTGATGAAAAATTTTTAAATCCCGAACGAGGCGAAATAATCGATCAACTATCCCACTTGACGGAAAATTATAACTCTGGAAAAGAAATTTGCTATAACTAGTAAATTGTTATGCAAGAAAAGAGTCTGGATGGTGAACGTTGAAATTTGATATGATTATAGCTATTTGTTATTGAAATATTATGCTTCGAATTACATATATGGATTATATATGGATTATATGTATAGCGTTGTCTATTTATTACCAAGTAAAAGTGTTCCCATTAAGCTTTCCGAAGAGTCAGCTTCTGTTCGTAGCAGCGTTCACTCGGTCAATTCCGACGAGGAAACAGACTTGAAATTTTCTAATACGCGAATAACAAATGCTCGCTATCGTTGCACGCGTTTGCAAACCAGAATCACTAATATTTCATTCTTCCAAAATCCAACGAGTCGATGATATTTCGAAATTCTAGAGAGAGAGAAGGATAAACGAGAATACCGAAAGATCGACACCTTCGTTCGCGTGGTCGTTCCAAGAACTGAAATCAACGTCCATAAAGTGATTGGGCGCGTGTCGTTTCCGTAGCTGTTTCGTTCCATTTCCTCGGAATTAATTTTACTGGGCCGTAATAGAGGTGGGACACGGCCTGGGTAGGCGACAAAAAGCGAAGAACGAAAAGCGTGCGAGAGGATAATCGTCCAATTAAACGGTCTCGAATAATCTTTCGTCGATTGCGTTTTCCACGAGCGAGCGAGCGAGCGAGCCGAAGGAAACTAGTTCTTCGGTCGCGTGAACTGTAATTACTCGGTTGACAGGGGACCGTGATTGTTACAATTCTACCGGTCAAGCCTTTGCTAGAGAAAGCGTGGCGCGATTTAATTAATTGGCGGGTATATTAATTCGCGAATTTATGGCCGCGTTAAGAATGACCGCTTGATTACCGGGCTGCCGTTTGATATACGGCTGGCCATTTTTCTCGCTAAGTTAATGAGTTAATGAGTCCGCTCGAAAGAACGGGTCGATATATCACCGGCTCGTACTGTGCCGTGTATAAGCAACTGCGTCAAGGGAATTTCTCGCACGAAAGTCACCGCTCGGAGAGACGGTTGCTCGCGATCTTATCGTTCTGGCGCAGTTACGCGCGCGCGGCCACGAGCGCGTGGATCATGCGGCCTGGTTAAAATATACCGACGATTATGTCCGTTTATCGCCAATTAGGAGGAACAAACGGGACGATTCGGTCGCTTTTACCCGAGGCGCGACAGCTAACGCCAGCTTCCAACAAGGTCGTTTACTACTGCTTCTAGATTACCTTTATCGTAGGAAGATGGGTGTTCCTCCGCTCAAGGGAAATTCCTGTGCATCGCGCTTCGCATTTGCCAATTATATGTAACGTATCGTTTCATTATAGAAGCGAGTTTTCTCAATGGCAAACGAAACACTTGGATAGAGCGTTTAATCTTCGAACAACACGCTTTTATCGCGAATTACGCAAATCGCTGAAAATAAAACCTTCTCGAAACAAAGAATCGCAAATGATAAACAGAGGACTTCTACGAACGTTTCTGAAACACGTCGACTCTATGACTACATCGCAGGTAAACAAGAAACGTTCGAACCACGTATACAATTTTCTAAAAACGAAACTCTTAGGAGGATAAACGCAAACGCAATCCTGAATTATTGAAAAAGAGTTTCTAGGCACTCCACAAGTTCCTTCGCTGAAGGCGAGACTCGCGAGAAGGTAAACTCTAACCTTGCCACGATTACTAGTTAGTTGTTGGCAGACCAACGAAGAAATACGAGGAGTCTTCCTCGTCACCGCAGGTTGCCCAGCATCTACGATCTTATGAATTGTAAAGGGACGGAGATCTAGGAAAACGGACTCGAGAGGGAAACTGCAGTGTGTTGAGAATACGGCCGGGCACAGGTCGCGCAATTTGTATCGGCCTGGATGCGTTTTTAACGATCGGTTTGATGGATGATGGCCGCGCCTCGCTGGCACGTCGATCGAGTCCTTGAAAAATGATGCTCCAGATCGTTGTATACGCGTTCAGACACTCGAATCCACGACGTGTCACGCACACTCGCATGCGTGCTACGTGTATACGTCGGTTCCGAGCATATGGCAAGGGACGACGGCAGCTTCTTTTCGGTTAATATGTTTTCGCGATCCATAAAGCGCCCGGTTGGGAGTCAAAGACAATTAATAACCTTCCGTAGGATCATTTATCGCGACAGTTTAGCCCCACGAGGCCGAACCTGGCTTCTTCTCTCTTCCTCTCGACGTGGATGCGTATTCGTGAAGAAGAGGTTCGCTGACGGACCGACCAGAGTATTGTTCATCTCCTTGGCCCGTGACCGATCCAATTTTTAACACCGTCTATACGTATACCTTCGTTGCTCTTCGAACGATTTTCCTCAGCCACTCGAAGTTAATCGACGGAAACCAACCCTTGCCGCGTGTGGGAATTCTCTTCCTGGATATCGTGTATGGAATTCGTTATGCCGAGATATGACGAGACGAGGGGAGGAGGATTTCGAACGATATTCATCGATGGAAATGGATCAAAAAGTGGCCTTTCGGGTTACATTTGCACGCTGAGAAAGGTTTAGGGTAGTTTGATTTGGAAAGTATCTCTACGTGTTTTATCGAAACGAATGATTTTAAGAAGAAATCGGTTTAGAAGTATCCGCTCTATCGTTTTGGAAAATCTTTCATTTTTTTTCTTTTTTTTTTTTTTTGGCAATAAGAAACATCACCCTTGACTTTTGTAACATTAATCTGGAATTAGTAAGAAAATTAGTATAGTATAATCGCAAATACTTTGCGAGATATTTGTCACGATACAACGTGAAAAACTCTTCCTCGCCTAAGAAGACAGTTAATGACGTCTTGCTAAGAAAAAGAGTACAGACGAAACAGATCAAACAGCGTCAACGTTCAAACACGATAGAGCTAAACAGAATTATCATCGACTAAAAACTCAAATCATCCTTCGTATTTAATCCAGTTTCCAACACGAAAATATTTATGGACAGATTTCGCATCTCCTTCGAGGAATATACGTAGTAAGAACAAATCATCATCGCATGATTCGTCGTTTTAATCGCGTGTCAGTGATTTTCTTAAAGCACAAAACAAAAGAGATCGACACGTAAAAAGAATTCCTAGACCGCAGCGAGGTTTGGTAGACTTTATTAAAAAATCTCTGTCAATTTGCTTGACATACGGACAAATCGTCGTAAACCTCGATTTAATCGTTCGCCTCCGTTGATTTATTCTCGTCGATCTCGAGCAGGGATTTTATGCGCGCGCTTTTCTCGCCGCCGGAACGGTCCATAGGTTTGCGTCGCGAATCCCTGCAATTTAATCTCCCTTTATTCGACGATTAAGCGCATCGTCGTTGATTTACGATATCGTAAACGCGCGACTCCAAAGGCCTCGGGGATATCGCGTTGAAATTGTCTCGGAAGCTCGAGCGTGCCCCGCTCGTTCACAGAGCAAATCGAAAATTACAAAACTACCAAACCCGTCAAATGCTCTCTGTGTTCGTCGTAGAATCCCACTACTCGATCGGATCAATATCGTTGATCGACGAGAACTCGACCGAAATCTACTCACCTACGAAATCGATTCGTCTTCGTTATATTACCGTAATTATAATCTCGTTTACGTATGGCATGTTTCAACTGTTAAAAGTATCGTTCCTTCTTCAGCTTCGCAGTTAATTAAGTTGTAACTTTATTCTCTACCGCGGTGAGTTTGCATCACTTGGAAAGATATAAAATTTTTATAACAATTTTGCGTAAAATAGCAACGATAATATAACAGTAAATTGAATTACGCGTTACGAGTTAATTATCCTGACGTTAACTTTTACGCGTTTCCGTTACAGGTTGCTTGTGATAAAGAATGATCGTTAAATTTCTTTTCCGCGAAAACTGCACTATTTTCCCGTACTCACACGGAATGACCAACTATTTTCTTTGACGTCCAAGAAGAGAGAAAATAAAAAGGTTGAAACACATTCTCGGTTACTTTCTAAGCAATTGACTAACTGCGTCGAACATACGCGATAAAAGCGAGTATTACCAGTGTTTCCCCATCTGGAAATGCAAATGGGAGGAAGCTACGAAGAGTGTAGTTCCCTGTAATTCGCGGATTATCGCGAATCGGACGGAGTGCATCGGTTCAGATTAGAAAAGTAACGGGTCGGTCGAATCGAGCCACTCTCTGTACCGTTAAACGCATGTTCCCGGGGACGTACTGTCGAGATAAGGAGTAACTGGAAAACCTGCCATACTCTTGACTTCTATTTTCCTCCATGTTCTCGAATATTTCCATACAAATTCAAAGAATGGAGAAATTAACGAAGAAATAGAACTCGGAAACGACGTGACCGGGATCGAAGAATTTAGATTTAGAGGATCGCTGGACATGTGCGTTTCCCGCCAGAGAATACGGCAAGAAAGGAACGTGTGATACGAATTCGTGCGAAGTTTTACGGTTTTAAACGTAGAAGGGTGCACGAACGAAGGCGAAAAGGCGTTAAGTCAGATCACAACCCCAGTCACCAAGGGTCGACATGCAAATGAGGATCGACGATTCTAAGGCGGCTTACGAGATCGTGACCAAGGGAAGCGAACCGTTAATTGTCCTTAAAAAAGAAAAAAAAAGAAAAAAAAAAGAAGAAGAAGAAGAAGCGGAATATCCCATCGTAGGAATTAAAGTCGCTTGCAGATTCTCCGGCGTCGATGAAATCCTAAAGCTATTATTTATATTCACGCTTTCTCCCGATGAGACGGTCGTTTTCAAAGTTCACTAGCTAATATACCGCGAGCAGCGTGCAGTTTTTTACGGACTTTCTCCTAAAAAACCAGCTCCAAGGCTGCGTAATCCGCGAGATTGTAGCGTCGAGAACACGGTGCGTCGATACGGAGCGAATTACTTCTTTCTACGAATTACCGTTCTTTCCTTTAAAATACACAAAAGCAAACGTTAAAAGAGGCGACACGCGGTTTATTTTCAAAGGCCGTCGAGAGCTTCTCCCGGTGTACAAGTGGGTAATAACCGTATGAAAGGGTAACAATGATGGCTGACACACCGCAACCAGGCCAAAAAAAGAGAGAGGGCAAAGGTAGAGAATGGAGGGGGGCAATAAATATATTTTGACATGGGAGAACCTGGCCCGGACACCTATGCATAATAATTGTAACGCTCCGCTCGTTTCGCCTCTCTTTATCTCTTCTTCGTTCTCTGTCGTCGTACACGTGCGTGTGTGTACGCTTCCGCCACGTCTCTTGCTCGCCTTTATTCCACGACGAACGTGTCGGCCTTTGTGCGACTCGAATTACTTCACTGTCTACCAGTAGGCAAATATTATAGCAACAGGCAGCCACGAGGGGCGATGATAATGTTTTCATTTACGACTAACCCCAGCCGACCGCATCGTTTCTATCGTTGGCGAGGGTTTCGAAAGCGCGAAGAAAGGACACTCGAGCAGAGGATACAAAAGGAGTTTGCGGCTGATGACCTTATCGCGACAGGATAGGAATAGAAATGGGACGTTCAGTCAGTTTCGAGAAGCGTTAGGTTGCTTAAATTCTCTCCACAATGTTAGCTATACTTCCTGTTCACTATGTAACTCAGGAATCAGTTTCAAGAATCAAATAAAAATGTATTTGGACTTTGTACATCTTTGCAAGTTGATAATCGTTCGATAATGAATGAACAACTTTGATTAAATCGTGGAAGATAATACGTACAAAGTTCAAACGTTTATAATTGTTTCAATGTTAACGAGAAAGAATAGATTTAAAATAATAATTGGACAATAGCTCTTGGCCAATTTTGTGTAATATATGCTTTGTGACTGAAAGTTCCTCGTTCCATTGAATCTTCCGTAATTCGGATCGTAAAAAATATGGTAGGGTAATTATAGGCCAGATGCCGCATTGTCGGTACAATCGATATCGTAAAAGAAAAATGACAGCTCTACAGTTTCTACGGTATAACGGAGCAAAAATCAGATTCCTTACTTTTAAAGATTTTTTAATTTCGAGATAATACGTCGCGTTTCGTCTTATATTCGTCAATTTACGAACGAAGAAGTATAAAAAAAAGAAAAAAAAAAGAATAAAGCGATTGTAATTCTTACAGACGTCCCTAGACAAGCTTTTAAACAGGTCACAATTGTAATAATTTTTACAAATTAATTATAATAAGATCAACGTTGACGAAGAAAAATGTATTGAAAAAAAAGTTTCGAAAAAGAATTCACGGTTCGTCCAATAGGACCTCTGTATCGCACCTAAAAATTCTAAATTCGATTGAATCTTCTAGAATCTAGAATTAGGTGAATGGTAACGAAGAAGAATGAGTCGTGAAATTTTGTTCGAATAAGAATTCATGATCCGTCTAGTAGACCTTACGCTCTATAACTGAAAATTTCAAACCTAATTGGATCTTTTACAGTCCGTATCGTAGAAAGAAAAATGTCATAATTAAAGAAGAGTCTGTAATTAAAGATCAGCGAGTGTCTATTTAGAAGAACTACGAATAAACGTCATGGGTTGAAAGCTCGGAGCGTGAGGAACAAAGCCGTCAATATCTTCGTTCACCGATAACACCGGTGAAGCGTAGAGCACGCGGTCTCACGGTTTCGAAATTATATTCCAATCAAAATTTACTAGTCGAAGGGGTATTTTTAACGGTCCAAGCGTACTTAGGCCGCTATTAGGTTGCATTATCAATTTCACGCCATGGTATAATCGCGAGCAACGCAGCCACTTTGGATGTAGACTTTAATTTACGAGGGATAAATGGAGCGGTGAATGGACTGTAAGATTGACGAAACGCCGGTGATTACTGGCTGAACGCGAGTGATTTATTTTCTAGTTTTTACAACTATCATTAGTCGAACTTTTTTTTCATCCCCTCTTGCCGTACCTGTGTACAGGTACAGTTTCTTAGCACTAAACTTAAACTTCTAATTGTCGTTTTAGGACGTTATATTTTCCTTGCGGGATGTCAAAAATTCGTTATGAACGTGAACGAGCGGCAGATCGTACGTACATATCGAGCAAATTTTTGTACGAAACAAACTATCATACGTATTAATGTATAAGAGAAAAAGCGGCAGCAATTTTGAGCACTAAATTTCTACAGTCACGAATCACAAACGTAGATAAACCACCATGGGAAGCGTGGGAGATTTCAACGCCGGTGGATCGCGGCGAACGACGTCGATGCCCGCATAGGAAACGCGATCGCGGAACGCGCAGTGGAATCGATTGCACTCACCTTTGTAGTAGGATGATATCCACACGAGCGGGCTAACCGGTGCCTCCTCAGTACACCACAAACTTAAACCTTGTTCCTCGATTGTCCTCGAGTCCTCTTTCACACGTTACACACCATAACCTTCGTTCATCGATGTTCGACGAGCAAATAACCGAACAAGTTTCTCGCGAGATCGTCCGATCTTGTTCGACACACACTGCCCGAAAAATGTTGTTGTTCAGCGGCGATCGGTCACGTGGCGTGGTGCACCGGACACCGTGCGCGCGTTTCTTCGCTTTTGTCGAAGCGCGATAACCACGAAACGCAGTCGTTTACACGTTGCTGGGACTATGTCACGCGATCAGCCTCAACCCCTCGGAAGGACACGCGTCCGATTATATCTCTGTACTGTTCCCTCGATGCAAATCCTTCGACTGCCCCCGAATGCTCTGCTCCCGATGATCCACTCGAATCCGAGTGTGGTTTCCAGCTCTCTGCACCGTCTCTTCTTCGTTTTTTTTTCCGTCTTCCTCTCCCTTTTTCCTCGGCCGTCCCCGATCTAAATTTTTTTTTTCTCTCTGTGTTATCGTCTGTCTCTGTCTGTCTCTCTCGAACATCCACGAGTCACGGTGCGGCCACGTCGATGGACGGGAGAGGACTGGCGCTTCGCGATCACTGCGACCTGTTCGACTGCATCGAAGGCGCCTAAAGAGAACCACGGTATCCCGTCGGTAACTCGAGTTTCCCCCGTCGGCAGGTAACGGTCGAACCTGCCCCTAGGTGCACGCCTATTCCCTGGCCCACCAATGGGCCCCAACCTGGCCCGATCTTTTAACCAATCCTGAACCGCTAGCTTCCTCGAAACCGACTGTCCAGGTGCCTCCCATCGTTTCCCCACTTTGCACGAGACTACGCTCCTCCACTCTCTGCTCGCCAAAGTAAGATCGTTCCGCGTGCTCCGCGCCGACGATGCCGCCGTAGAGGACCGATTATCAGCTACGCGAAGAGGACTGGCTACGTTAGCTGGCTTGAGAAACTGCCAGCCAGAGATTCTTTCTCTTTAGCATCGCGTTACCGATCATCTTCTAGCAATTTTTAGAAAGGAATTCGTGGAATTTGTTGGATCGCTTCGTACTCGTCGATCCGCGCTCGCAATTGAATCGAGATATTTGACGCGACAGAGGTACGTAGAAGTTTAATCGGGTTTGCACCATTTAATCGTGTCTTCGCGTCCATGTAACACTTTTTGTATGGGATTTTAATAAATTAAGATTTCTTACATCGTCTTGCGTGTTTCAGAACAAGCGGATGAATTTGTCGCCAGCCTTGTCACGATTATATATATCGTCATAGTTGTACCGCATAATTGACACGAGTTTTTAGAAAAATAAATTCTTGTTCATGACCTGATAGTGATCATTGTCTTTCAAAATGTAGAGTACAGAATCGATCAAAATCGTACATATAATAGTTGTCCGAGATTGAGCTTAACGTTGCTGTTTGAAATCTGGTTATGACTCGAAGTAGACTAAAAGGTAAATCGAAATCAGTGACTCGATACGAAATGACAAGATGAAGCTAAAAATTGCTGTTTGATATCTCTGAACATGTAACGCGTAGAGAACGGAGGATCAAAATCACTGGTTATAGTTTTGAAAGTAAAACGCGTTGAAAGATTTCATTGTGATGTAACGCACGTGTAACGTAATTCCTTTCTTCTTCTTCTTCTTCTTGTTCTTCTTCTTCTTCCTCTTCGTACCAGCACCGAGAAAATCTACCATCGGACAAACTAAAGTTTCGTTTCATGTGATTTTTACTTTCTAGTTCGTAAACATCCGCGATACGTGATCACAATGAACGATTCTTATCGAAGAGTGTAATATCCTTTCTAAAGTTTCAACCGTAAACCGTCCCTAAACCTATCTCTTCTCCAGAGATCTAAAGTCTCGCTCCAATAGCGCGGCAGACCGCTCGCGCGCGCGTCTTCTATCTATACACAGAGCGCGTCAGACTCACCCATATAATTTAGTCTCCGGCCAGCAAGACGTAAGCGGCCGTAATCATAGCTATTACCCGCTCGCTGCTTCAATTAACGTACAGATCCGATAAACACGGCGAGAGCGGCGAGAACGTTGCTGCGCGGACGGAGGCGCGGAATCGTTGATCTTGTCGCTTCCACCGGTGGCTGGGAACGAATCGACCTTGCGAAATCAGTCGGAGCAATTGGACGCATCGTCACATCGCGATCGTTGGAAAAAGGATGAAAGTCGAATGATTGTACGAAGTTTGAATGTTCGAAGTTTCGAAGCACGATCTCGTGGACCGTATTTTTACGATTAATATCGCGCGACACTCTTTCAGAACCTAGTCGTCGAAGCTGCCGAGGTCTGAGAAAGGAATTGTAATCGTTGGAAAAGGAACTGCGGCGCCACGCGAGCTAGAGGACAATTTAAATCGTGTTATTGTTTTGCCTGGGAGTAGCGATATCGCTAAGATACACACAACGTGATAATAAATAAACTCCGGGCAAAACAATGTCGCCGCTACGTGCAACCGTCGAACCGAAGGATGAATTTGAATTTTCCGACTGTCTCCCGACCAGTATAAATAAACGGACGCAACCGAAAAGAGTTCAGTGTCCATCAGTTGACAACCAGTTATCAATCAGTTATCAGTTAGTCGGACGAATCAATATCTACCGAGTTTCTACGATTTACCAACGAGTTATCAGCGATCTTGTTAACGAATTACACGCTGTCTTTAACGAGTCCGTTGGTGCGAGCATCTTAGCGAATATTGTCTGTACATTAATTTATTTAATTATCTTTAAATATACTCGACGGTTTCGACAACGAGCGATCTCGTCTTATGAACCTCACGATCAAACACCATCTACACAAGTCCTCCACAGAACGAACCTTTAAGGTTTAGGACTCGGCTTTTAAAGCTCGAGTAAGGAAATTAACCGTAATCCCGTGATATATGTAACTTATGTCCGTTGCTTTCAATTTCGTTGCTATTAAGATTTCTTCTGGCGATCGAAGTATCGCTATCGCCGTTCAAATTTTTCGGAGGAGGTGTAGAGTGGAATCCATACGAGTCACAGAAACTGGTCGATCCAATAAAATGTCGAAAGGCGTTCAAAGGGGAGAGTAGGAGGGCAGGAAGGCCGGGGTTGGACGGCGCCATAAATTAAAGAAGATGTCCACCCGTAGAAATTAAACCATAGAAACTGGTTTCGAACGTAAAACGATTCTCCTCCTGCTCTCGATCCTTCGTCCACTCTCTTTCTCTCTGTCCCCTCGCTTCATCCTCGCCTCTCTGTCGTTCCCTTCGACCCCTCTACCCGCGTCTTGACCCTATGAATCCTTCAGAGGCCGCTGTTTTTTGTGGTCGTGTCTCTTCCTTCGAACAGCGAACCTATCTCGCTTCCTCGTTTAACGACCGATTTCATTTTATCGAGATAATGCTCGAGGGAAAAAACGAGGAGCGGCTACGAATCTGGGAAAGTCCGCTACGTTCGATCTGGTCGCTTTTTTTTTTACGATCCTGATAGCCGATGATGTCGATGTCGGATCCAACGTGGTACCGAGAACGATATCGTGAAACGTGTCTTCGAATCACACCGATTGCGTCACAAGACTACATCTGACAAACATCGTCCTTTCGTCATCGATCGAAAGTCGTGTTTTATCTTCGTCGAGTTTTGATTCTAAGACTACGTACGATTCGGCTAAGCGGAAGTATATTCAAATAGTGTTACATTAGCTTGTAATCGAACGAAGATCGAAGCTTGGTCTTCAAGGCGGACGGAATTTAGGTTATCTTGGATTTAGGGTGTATCGATTCGTTGATCGAGTCATTTCTTCGTTACAAGTTTCTATCATCACGCAACGAAAAGTTGATAAAAGCAAGTAACTTTCGATTGCGTATGATTTCATTCTTCGTGGAAATTTTACAAATTTCGCAACCATACACTTTTGACGATTTAAATAATCATTCGTAGAGCTTTCCCTCCGACAAATTATACCTGTCGTTTTTACTTCTATAAAGGTACGTATTACAAAGATACTTTTACGATGTTTTCCAAACAAACGATACCCGTATCTCGATAAAGCCCAGATCCAAATTCAGGCAGAATCGTCGCGAATAAAATAATAGTTTCTATAAAACGTTTCTACGCTGCGAAACAGAAAAGGCTATAGATTTCATAGAATAGTGCGTTTCATCGCCATAAATAATATCTTCGAATGTTGGCAGCGAACAGAAGCGATGCGAAAGAGCTCCACGGTATGTCCGACGCTGTGTAGCAAACACGAGAGGCGCGGCAAGCTACGTCAGATTCGTGATCAATTGGCCGAAAATAATGCGGATGTATTTACGCGTTCGTCCGTCGGTCCTCGTCGTTTTGTCCGTGGTTGTGTCATCCCTGTGTGTCTGCTCGTTCACGCAGAAGCCCTTCTCGAGGAGGCAGATGGAGCTAATATGAACTCGATTCTGCCTCCGAAGATATGAACTCATTCTTTCCAGAACGTGTCTGCTCATTGGCACGGAAGGAAACGAGATTTATCGTCCTATCCGAACATGGAAGGCGGTCACATCCTGTCGGGTGAAACGGTTCGTCGCGATACTCTCGAGAAGCTGGTCGTTCTAGTCATTCTCGTGTCAACGCTACGACCTTTCTCTGACACGGGCAATTTTTCCGATTGTTTCCTCGTGACAAATGACGCGAACTACCGCGGTCATTAGCCGAACGTCTACCGTTTTAAATTACTTTTAGCAGATGCAAGTGGGTTGAAGCGAAAATTAACTTTACATATATACAGATAAATGGAAAAAATATTGAAAAAAAAAAAAACAAGAAATTTAAATTAACGACGCTCGTATGCTAATACAACGTCGGTTTCTACGTAATAATCATATTGGGTTTGTACTATTTTCTAGCGAGTGCAAATTATATCAATCATATATCAAGATTAGAATAACACGCGAGTTACATCTTTGCTTGTTAAAAATATAAGTAGTACAGTTATCTCTACTGCTTCGTACGCGTTATAAGAAAGTCATTTTTGTTTAAATAAAGCATTTATAACTTCGTATAATAACATACCTATTTCTCAACTCATAAATCAGTAATAAAATACCTCTTAATCATCTTGGCATGGAACGCACTTTCACTCGTAGTAAAATTTTGTAACATTTTATTATAGTAGAAATAGCTCTCCTATAGGATACACGAAAATTATCGTGCCTCTGGTAAGCAAAACAGATACATCTTTTATAAGAAGAAATGCATAATTAATATTTCGCAGAAACAAATTCTTCAATTTCGTAAGCTCGTTTTCGATAAACAGATGGCGCGAATGATAGCAAACTCTAAACTAAACCCGAGAAACTAATGTTCGTAATATCATCGTCCCATTCTACTTTCCAATTTACGAATTTGATCGATGCGTCCTCCCAACGATTCGCATAAATATATCCTAATAAAATGTCACAGAGACGCGAATAAAGACGTAATAAAGCACCTAAATCTTTGTAACAAATATCGTTGCACGTATCGTTAAAGATGCACGATTCGCGAATCCCTCGACGCGAATCTGCGATCACGGCGCGATCAATCTCGCGGCGGCACGATCGAGCCGCGTGATTACAATCCGTTGAAATTCAGGCTATCCGTGCGACTGAATTATGACGTTCAGGCATGGTGGAACGGCGCGCGGAGTGGCACTGCCTACGGTATTCCCGAGATTTCAAGAACGCGGCGACGATTAATTGAATTCCGCGCACTGGCTCATGCGCGCACGCACGCCGCTGAAACCTGGCACTCAATCTCGTTAATCGAACGCACGGCGGAATGTCGTAAGACAGCTCGTGCCGATGTTTCACAGCCGTCGCGACGACGTCCCGACACGACGACGTCTCGACACGACGACGCACCGCGCGAATCGTCGTCGCGGTCGTACGTGAAACGCCGCTGCAGCAATCGCGCGACGTTGGTTCGTCGTCGCGGTAATCGATTACCAGCGGCGGATTATTAAGAGTCTTGCCGGGTTCCCTGCGAGCCAAGAAAACGCGCGAGGAGGTCAAAGGGACACGTACGGGACGCGACTTCTCGCCCCGCGCGTAAACCGCGACGATCTCACGGCCTGTGCGAGTATCGCTTGCGCTGGCGTTTAGGTCTCCGATAGAACGAGCGCGCGTTTCGCGTTATTAATTGCGAGCGCCTCTAGCGTTGCTAGCAAACTCGCGTGGGTCAGACGACGCGCATTCCGTTCGTGTGGGTGGAACGCCGATCGATGGAATATCGGTGATTTTGCTGGCTCTGTAGCAAAATTTCCTTTAAATCTGTCAATGGAAACTGAAATCTAATATTTTCTCCGTATAGCCGTGCCAATCGTACTGGACGTATATTAAATGTTTCGACGCTCTTTCGTGCCTTCACGATAGAAATTCCAAGTTCCCTTTTTACCGAGGAAGCGACTCCAATCGGTTTTGTGTGAATAGCGTTTTGACCGCTGTTAACGTTCATTTGTATTTATTTTTATGGGAATTGACGACTGCTTTACAGTTGATATTCCAACTTGGAACAAGAACTTTTCTACCAAGTATTCGATAGAATAATCGATGTCCCGTGAATTCTTATAAATGAATACATCTGAAGACACTTGATTATGCGAGCCATCCTTCATACCAGTTAAAGCAGTTGTTTGAAACATTTTCATCGACGTGGACGGAAGGTTCTGCTCGTCGAGTTGATGGAACCTCCTCTACGTTCCTGGCTCGTTATGAATTATCAGAAATGAATATTGAATACAGGGGTTTTCTGATATTCGTCGGGTCCTATCTGATTCGCTAATAAATTACATTCTTCGCGCAGTTCGTATATAATTAACAACAAACGTTCGTTTGTGCCGTTAGAGAATTATCAACGCGATCAGAATACGCTTTCTAATTAATCCATAAATCTCTTACAACTTTATTAGAAAGCACTTAACAAACGCACTCGAACCTCTCGGCAAATAGAAATCTAATCACACGTTTCATTAGTATTTCCTCCATAAAACTCCTCGCCGTGTACGATAAAAGTACATTAAGTGAAATATAAAATGGAAAGAAAAATTACTCGCTAATGAATATAAATTTTCTAGTAAATGAAAACATCGTCCCCTCTTTAACGGGCCTCCCTAAATTGCATGTGCTGTTACCAATAACGTCGTCGGTAGATATCGATAACGTCGCCAAGATAACGACGAGTTAAATTTAACTAAATACAAAACTCGCGTCGCCGCAATAACGATCTTTATCGATTTTCGAGACTTATAAAATTCGATGTGGTGGAATACAATCGTTAGCAACGTCTCTCCACCGAAACAAAGACCAAGGGAGAGGGGATGAAAAATGAGCGAGATAGATGACTCGTTTACCCGGAAAAGAATGCTTTGAACATCTTTGTGAAATTTACTGACGGTATTGTGGGCAAACATCGTTCAGTCAGTGAGGAACCCCGTTTTCGAGTGACCATTCACTCCCAGGGCACCCACCGTAACGATGATCCTGTGTCAAAGGATCATCATGGGTCACGAGAGTCCAGTTGGAAAAATGGCTCATGCTGTTTCGACGATCTCGAACGACTAACCACGTTTTGACCGGAATCCCTCTTCGAAAGAAATTCATGCTACTGCGAATCCTATTAGGACTCGTTAAAGCGGATTTCTTGTCGATTTGCCAAACAGCGAGCTGTTTCTGGATGAGATGTTCCTTACAAATCACCACGTAACGGATATCTTGCCTTACCGACTATGATTGTAAAACGACAAACTCTCTAGATTTTTCGTATCTTCTTCGCTTTAAATTTCTGAGCTTTCTCAGAACCAAACCTTGCGTTTTAAACCTGATTTCTCTTAAGCAATTGTCAGTTGGTAGTCAAGTATCGCTTCCGTGAAAGAGTATATTCGAATAAAATGGGATTAAGAATATAATAACGTATCGTGGCAGTCATTTTATATAACCTTCTTTTATCTCAACTCGAAATTTGTCTATCTAGCCAGCGATTAAGTGACAACACGAAGGAGATATATTTTTGTGCGATCAGTACCAAAGGTATTAATAATATCCTCGCGATTTAACTTTCACGATTCTGAATCCACCATCAAAAATTCAAGCAATATCGTTCGCTAAATTTAGAAGATCCCACGACCCCGATATTTCAAACGAATGAAAATTTCTACCCGATAAATTGCAACAATTCGACGGCATCGAGCTCTGGTTTCCAGAGAAACGTTTCCACGATTTCGTATCGTGGAGATACGTATACGAAAAAGACCATCAAGGTCGCGATACTAATGCCCGATCGCGGGGGCGCGTAGTCACGATGTTCGGCTCCTTCTTCCAGCAGCACGAGTCACTGCTCGACACTGTCGAGCAACGACGACTGTGATCGCCTCAGACTTATCGGTCACTGGTTGCAATCACCCCAAGAATAATTCCTCGTCCGAAGGTCCAACCCGTTTCGTCGACGTCGTACATCGGCGTATCGATTTCAGGCTGGTCGACGAATTATTTCGAATGATCGGCGGGAAACAGGATCTCGAACGTGCTCGTACGTCCTTCGACGGGAGAGGATCCTTCCGCGGGAATGGGCGTAGGCGAATCTTCGATCTCGAAACCGTGCAACTGGAAGTCAAGCGGCGGCCATATGCGACCGGCGCGACCCCACGGGAACTGGGAGTGCACCGTCTTCGTGGTATCTCGAATCTACTTTGTGTCCTTCCAACCGGGCCGTGAGCGGTGCAGGTACAGCCCGCGATCCCCGGGATATACGTTTCAATGATCTACGACTCGGCTGGGTCGGATCCTTCGCTGAAAAAGCGCGGGATTCCGCCGACTTGCTGAATCCTTTTACCGATATCCCGCAGACACCCAGCTTTTTCGAGAAGTCGCGAGATTCGTTCGGACGGTGCACGTGGATTCCGCATCCTTATTCGTGTCTCTCGTTCTTCGCGATGTCGAAGTTTTAGGTAAAGTTTGAGACAACGGTGCGTGGAAAACGCGTGTCCAGTACAAACTTTCGTATTATTGTAATTGAGATAAAGCTGTAATCTATCAGATTGCTTGGTAATTTTATTTATTAAATCATCGTGTTACAGAAATGAATTTGACACATATAGTTTTTTTTATGGTGATACATTATACGCTTATATACCAGAGCGTTAAAAATTCTCCACGAAATTGTGTTAACGAGATAACGATTCTGAGACGCAAGATCTGTATTTGATATGTTATGGACGAATAAGACGTCTCGCAAGTTCTATCTGTTTGGTAATTGTCAAACTTGTAGCCAACAACCGATTAGCAACAGGATGTCCGGTACGTAGTGCGTTAAGATGCCTGAATATCGCATAATAAAAGATCAGTCGCAAATTTAAATATACAATACAATCTAATCTTCCATGTTTCATTCCAAAATCAACTTCTCCATTTTTCTGTATCAGCTCTCGATCTACGAAACTTTTACAAAATCATCCCCTAATAAAAGACTCCATAGTACCTTTAGCAACGTAGCAAAGAAAGGAGCTACACTCTAGGAGCAGGGCTCTAGATGACGAATCAGCAACGACCAAATCTATGATTAACATCGATCGTGACGTTCGAGTGTCGGTGACAAAGTGGCTTGGTCCTAACTAGACCTCGAGACATCTGTTCGATTTGTCACGGGTCGCTTTTCCACCTAAAACGAATACGAGCAGCCGTTTGCGACTCTACCATCCTGTGAATAATTGTTGAATACGGCTAATGAGAGTCTAGTGGTTGAACGACGTGCGCCACGCTCTCCAACCGCGTCGAATCGTGCGCGTTTTGCACCCGCCGGAAGAGAATTCTATCGGCCGTGAGAACGGCGTTTAGGCGACGATAGACACGATGCCTCCTTTCGATACGCGTAACGAGCCTTCGCTCTCCGGCGCACTTTGTATCGCGCCCTTAATCAGTAGAAATTTATGACGACCGATCAGTGCGAAGATGGAGAGAATCTACGAGCGCGGGCGGTGCTCGTTCCTCCCGGTTTTCAACGGCCGCGAAATCGTCGGCTTCTGATTAATCGTTCGGCAGATTCCGCTTTGAACGTGGCCGATGTGCGCTAAGTTCATGGCTACCGCCTTTCAGCTTCGGATATAGTAGCGGTTGATTAGAGCTACGCGTTGTGTGGTTCGTGAATTGGTAGACACGTACAATGGGTAATAGAGGTGAGGGATGATATGGTATGTCGCTTGTGAGGTGGCAGAATAACAAAAAAATTATACGTATTTGCGTGATAAAATAAATTCCAAGGGAATAACCAGTCTAAAATGAGATATTAAGATGTTATTATATACATGTAATTATTCGTGTTGTAAATTGGCAGAAAAACTTCGCACGGTTCGTAGTCGTTATATATGTATATATCACAAACGTTACACTTACGTGTCTGAATTGGTCGGCAGTCGAGACAACAATAAGAAAGTTGTAAAGCGGCAACACTCAGCAGGCGGCAGTTACGGCACAGTACACGACAACGACAACGATGTTTGTCTACTTTAATCACACGTAAAAGCGATAGAACCGTACGATTTCTTGTCGATTTTGTTTCGTGTCGTAGGATAAAAAAAAAAAAAAAAAAAAAGGAAAATACAATTCTATACTTCAAAATAGTATAAAAACTACCAAAGTATCAAGTTTCTTCTACTACGCGATACTTGCTTTGTAACTAACGAAATTCTTAGGTCAGCGAGGAGATTAAGATCTCAGGCTGGATTTCAAGAAATCGAATCGAATGTACGAAATCGATTAATGGTTTAGGAGGTAAAACTGTTGCTGGATTGGAAAACAAAAGCATGGATACGAGACCGTGGAAGGCGGCACGAGACCTGAAACGTAATCCGACGATGCGCAGGGACTACCAGGCCCTATCTGAAATTTAATATCGCGTCCTCGCGGTTTTCGCGATAAATCGACTGCCCACCGCCTACCGCCCACTCGCGAAGCCCGGCATATTTAATTACAGAAAATCGCTCGACCTTCGCGCGGACCTCCCCCACGTGTCTATACGGTTTACGCAGGCAGCGAGGCATCTTTCAGAATCGGACGCGCTGTCCGTGAACCCCACGCGAACAAAGAGTCTTAATGAATTCCCGTAAAGGACGACCGAACGCGAACGAATCGATAATTACCGCTTTCGATCCGAGCTGCCCTCCTGCTACGGTACTCGATCCAGGCACCACTCTCGAGACTCCGATCTTATCGAACGGATCTCGTTCGAAAAGTTAACTTTTTCACCTCCTTCGTTCAAGTTTTCAACATACACTGTCTCGCGAAAGTGTTTGAACATTTATCGTAGAGAAATTTCTCTACATACGTATTGCACGTGTTGTGTGAAATTATGTTGATATTTCGTTGACATTCTAACGATGCACGACTTTCGTGATGATGTTGGAAAAATTTGAAAACAATTTGGAAATGTATTATATAGAGATTATGAGAAAACCATCTGACCCATTTTATTTAAACGTCCTTCTGTGTCTATCGAATTATTTAAGTAAATTCTACTATTAACTTTTCCATTAAACGCACGAAACGCCGATGCTGACTTATTTCATCTTTACACGAGTCGTTTTGTCGTTTTGAATATTTCATTGTTTCAAGTTCATTTCATGGGCATATAAAACCCTGTAAGTTTCTGTAAAAACTGAAAATATCGAAAAAGGACAAAATACAAATTCTCTTCGTCTTAAAGACAAGCGATTTCAATTTTACCTCTGCGAGTTGTACAAGACAATTTATATAAAAATTAAGTAACTGATATCTCTACGAATCTTTATACCGTATGTACCAAGTATTTTTATAACAAACAGAAGGTAATAAGCATTCCGATCGTATCGAAATCGAAGATAGCGTTGCTTGCTTGTTCCGAGGAACCTACTTTGCTGGTCGAATCGACGACAGGACGCAATGACCCGTTCTGTCGGTAACTAGAAACCCCTCCGTCTAAATACGCTTAATGGATGACAACTATAAACTACCGCGCCAGTATATAACACGGAACCACACGGTGAATATCGTTCCGCACGATCGAGCGCTCCTTCGAGTACGAGGGTTCCTACAGCAGCCTCGCTTTCAGGCCGATCAATTTCTCCGCTATCATTTCGGTCCCCCATTGTTTCTCCAGGCTACAAAATGCACCCTGTCGCGGCATCCTAGCGACCCTCTGGTGTCACAAATATTTCCCTAGCGTTAACGAATCGCGCAAACTGGCAAACAGAACATATCGACGCTGAGAAAACTTGGAATTCTGTTAACGAGTTAATATCTCAATACAGAATTTCTATTTGATTTCCTCGTATAAAATTGTAAAATTACATGATCAACGTTTAATATTCCGCGTAAAGTTAAATCGTCTATTAATCGCGCTTCCCCCGACAAAAATTCCAACGAATTCTTCCAAAAGCCAACTGCTCGACCCTTCGTTCCCGATAGTAGTGCGAATATGGACGACCAAGGATAAAAAAAAGAATAGAAAGAAAGCGGAGGAATAATGGACGCAGCTCCTCTGGATGCAACTCCTCCAATATTTTGACTACCGTGTCAACGAGCCAGCATGGAGCATTCAGCATGCTCGTCGGCCCGTAACGCCATTCATTCGGCCGCGTTAGCGCTCCCAAGAGCAGATTTATCGAACAACGTTGTCGCCGCGTTGAACGCTGCGCGTCCGTGCGGTTAGATTTGTGGCCGTTGCGGTTTTGTCCCGCGGGATGAAAAGGGACGTCTCTCGACGTGCCAAAAGGAGCGCAGGCAATTACCACGACGGACGCAGGCCACCGTGCTCGAGACGCCCGATCATTTCCCCCCAGGATTACCATTGCTCAGGGAATATCTGTTCGCGCGACCATCCGCTGCCTCTTTAGCACATTTTATACGACGCTCCGCGGAAACAAGTCTGGCGACCAGTTTCTCAACGCCTCGCTGCACTTCGCAATTGTCACGATCGACAAACTGGCTTTTCCTCCGCGATATTTCCTTTACCGTAAAGACAGGTAGATAGGCAGAGCTTCATCTTTGATATTGACTCGACACTGACTTGTTGCTTTGTTTCTGACAGAGCGAACGAATTTTGTGACTTTCAACTTTAGAAATTAGAATTTTTCACGATCTTTTCTGCTTAATTTGCAAACTTTAATGCTAGCTACGGGTTTGGCCTGATATCGGGTGCGATTAGAAGCCTCCGAGTTTCGTCTTTTCAAGTACAGTGTTTTCTTCGAGCTTCTAATCGCAATGTAAACGCGCGATAGATTCCAATTCAAAACTTGCGGCTGTTACTGTGCTCGGACGAAACATTTGACGACAATTGTCGTGGAAAAGTTACGATGCAGCTAACCGAAGGGGATGTATTTTGAGAGGGTGTGTTCTAAAGAGAGCGAGGAAGGTTGCGAATATGGAATGCGTGGAGCGATTAGGGGTTATTGGGTGTGAATGGAAGTTTTGTTTGGTGTGCTCTGAAACGTATCGCATATCGAAAAATAGGGAGTATACATCGTGATAGTCATTGAGTTAGGAAATCGTAAATCTTGCGCACACACGCGTATATTTCTTTATAAAACTTCCAATAGAAGCAAACCGGGTTTAGGAATCGTTGTTAATTCCTTCCTAAAATTTTGAATTCCAATTCGATCGATAACGAGAACACGACAGAATTTAAATAATTGGCCGATTCTGAAAGGCAGCACTTAACTGTCCCATAAATCTTCGAAGCATCGTAATAAATCCGACACCTAGTTATCAATTAAAAGACACGTTGAAACATCGCGTGTCGTTAACACGAACGAAATACGACCAACAAGGAAAAAGCTAACGAAGCTCGAGAAAAAAGAAACGTTTCACGCGATAATACGATTATTTCGAATGGCCACGTCGTCCAATAACGGAACGTCTCGGATAATTAAAATATCCAGATTTGCTTTTACGAGTCGAATCCTCCGAAAATCGGAACACGCGCTCGTTAAATAAGCGATTTCCGTTCGGAACGAGGTCGAGAGCGGTGCCATTCTTCGACGTTTAATAGTGACAACCCGTTGTTCCAGCTCTTTTATACGAACACGATGGAAATCATAAAAAACACCGCCAACGTGATCGCGACAGGCTTTCGAGCCGTTTTAACGACGTACGCTTGGAACTTCACGGTGCAGCGCGTATCGCTCGAATTCGGAACTCCGTTCGACCGTGGACGAAAAGAGTCTGAAAAGGAAGACGGAATAAAAGGCGAGGAAAGGAAAGACGAAGAAGAAAAGGAACGCTCGTTACCGAGGGGACTCGTCCAGGCGCTTTATGCGAAGCTCGTAAAAAAGCCGAGACGATTTATAAGGCGAGCCAGCATAGAAATTGGGCCAGCTTACGACAGACGCTCGAGGAAGACACCGGTCAGGATGTATCGCTTCGTGGTACCTAATCGAGACAGGGTAGGGGGGAATCGCGTTAACGAGAGACACGTGTGTGCGTGAATTGCCTAAGCATCGATAGTTTGCTCTTTCGGTTCTATTTTTTTCATGAATTTTTGGTAAAGTTGAGATAGCCAGAGTCGATATGCAAATCTACCATTTCTCTAATAACACCGACTAACCATCAATTCCCCGTGATACTTTTTGCTGAAATTACCAAATGGATATGTGGATTTATCGTTTCTCTATTAACATTCGAATTACTAAATTTATCAAAATGACGGATAAATGACTAAAAACGTACAAGAAATTCTGCTAAAATTGGATACACCTACAAACTGGACTGTGCACTGTTCGACCAAATCGATCGAAAGCCGAGTCTTTAACACACGCCGTTACTATTCCCAGATCTCGCGTACAATTTTCTCCTAGAGCTAGGCTTTCTTCGTTTTCCCTCGTTGATTCGAAAATCGTGGAAATTTGATATCGCGACTGATCGATCAAAAATTAAACATATCCGAACGCTACCTCCGTTTCCCTACTTCTTTGCTCCAATCTGCACACAGTCCATTTTTTTGTCCAGTGAAACAGTAGCATTACGCGACGAGAAAAACGAACGGAACGTATGAAAACTGAATCTTCGCCACTTACCTATTAACTCTGGTCATTTCGACTATAGCGCTCGAACAAACTCTCTAGGGTCCGACTCTCGATTAATCTGGAGATCGTATCATCTGGGTGGGAAGTGGAGTGGCGACCATTGGATGTCGCAACACGTGGTCGAGGATCCACGCGTGTCTCTGCGTTCAGAGAGAAGATTCTCTTCTCACGCGATAAATTCCACGCCAAAGATGGCCAAGTATAAAAAAAAGTAAAGGAACTAAGAACAAGACGGACAATGCGAATACGTTCTTTGTATTTCCGGTATGTGGTGTAATATGTCGCTGTCTAGTTCGTTTTAAATAATTGGAAGACAGTTCTAAACCGAGCGGTACACGTGTTGAGTTTCATTTTCGAACATGCGTGTGTTTAATAGCGTCTTTTTCAGTCGCGTTGAATAGTAGTAATATTTGTATACGGTTCGAGAAGATTGTGTTGGATTAACTATGCGGGTTGAATAAGATTAGGCGTAGGAATGTTGTTGAGCATGAGTATTAGCCGATCCTTTGTAACATCGATCCTCCTCTGTTTCGAATACTCGACATAGTCATTTCTCCTTAAACCTGTATTTACCAGGCCTGGCAATTTCTGGAATACGCAAGAAGGATTTTTTTATCCTAAAAAGTTAAGTCCGGCAATTTTAGAGGTACTCTGATTTCAGTTTGGCCGAGCCACCTGTCACCGATGAGTCATACGCGAACGAAAATATGTGTCACATACACTCTAATCTACGACTGGAGATGATACTTTCATCGTTCAAGGTCTATCCGACTCGTTTATTCAGCTTTGACAACGATCTCATTCAAAGTAACATCATTATAAACTTCTTTAGATTTTCTACAAACGTCATTCCGTAGGAAATATCCGGACTGAGCAACTGTTTGTTATTTATCCGATTTAATTAATTCAACGTGTACGTCAACAGCGAGAAACGTTATAAAATAATTTTTACCTGGAAATTTGATGTGTCATAATCTAACCCGAATCTATGCTACCTTTCGCACACGATTCTATCCTCTCCAATTTCCACTCACCAAATTTAGAGATTTCTAGGAGAGGCAAGTATCGGGCGTGTCTTGTGTCACATCACATGGTTGTTAGCGGACACGTTAATCCAACACGGAGGCTCTCGCGTTAATCGGCTTAGATTTATGCAAAGTCAAGCGTCCTTTCGATACGACACGACTTAATCGATCCGGTAAATATCAAAATATTGCTCCTAAGCTCGTACGAGTGTTGTAGGCGGTTTACCGTGCCATAGGATCGGAAAATCCAGTTACTTGTGATTTTCCTTTCGTACTAAGCCGAACCGGTAACCGACCTATCCTTCCCTTCATCCACGAAACTCGATCGGTTCACGGTCGCGTCGCTGATCGGAAAACACGGTCGTCGTGTCTTGAACGCGTGCATCCGGCTGCCGATTAATAAATCATCGTTACATCGCAAAAGGCGCGTCGTCATCGCGGTTTACATTCAAATCTGTTCGCGGCTTCTTTCGCGATCGAACGACCGGTCGCGCGTGATTGCGTCATCCTCTACTCGCGATTCATCTCTAAAATTATAACGTTCGCGGTCGGTGCAACGCGTTCGATTCTCGTTAACGCGTTGCGTTCGATGATTTTGCAATTTTTCACCCGACGCCGTTCAAAAGGATCGAGTTTGTTCGACGCTTCGCGAGGTTACAGATGTGAGGTGAATTAAGATCGAAGAGTGAAACAGTTTCTTTTCTATCGAGAAAAAGATTTCTCGCCAAGCTGTTCGGTAGACGAGCGACGTTTAATGATCTCGGCTTTTGAGCAACGATGTCCGTGCAAGGTTGCGTTTAACAAATCGAAAACTCGAGTCACTTGGTGAAATGGGGCCGGAACGAACGGGGCCGAAGGTCGAGAATCGAACTCTCAAACGTTTATCTTTTGTCTAGAATTATTTTCTCTTGCATTGTAATATGGTGGTGGGCTATGTAGTAAGAATTTAATGACTCGAGTTTGTATTTCTAATGCATTTCGGTTTAAATTTTAATCTTATTTTTATGTCTTAAACCGAAGATGGCTGAATACAGTAAATATGTAAATGTTCAATACTTTATTGTTGACATAGTGTTACAAATTAAAATAAGAAATCTTTGCTTAAACTTACCTTGCTTAAAGAAACTGCAAAGGAAAGGAGTTTGTATTCGGAACAAAGACTGTAGGTGGAAGGTACCTGCTACCCAAATACCATTAATCTAAAACTGAGCCGATGCAAAAGCCACTTTTGAAAATCAATTTTATAAGGTCAGTTCCGTTTTTTGAAAACTATTCCCCGTGAAGACACTTTTTATATATAATATAAAAAATATAAACAGTACAATCTCAATTCTTTTCAACAAATCGTGAAATGTTTTCTCACCTTATCCTACTATCTCGAAACAAAGCTTCGTACTTTGAATTCCATTGGAAAATGAATTTGTCTGTGTTTCGTTATGGCACGGTAAAGATTTACGAGCGGTTGTTATTATAGATTTTTGCATCCCTCGTAGAATGCGGTCACCCACAAATCAGTCAACGTTCTTATAGTGTCATAAATTAACAAAACACGAGGCGAGTACGAAAAATCTACCTTTCAAAGGGTTAAGAAAGGGTTGAAATTTTCCCGTTGACAATTATTGCACGGGCACCGTAGCTGATGCAAAATTTTTGAATTTCAGACTATTTATGATCTTTGTAAGGGTTGGTCAAGTCGTTAAGTAGGTTAAACCGAATAAAACCTAACGGTTTCTAAGGCCTAAATTTTTATATTAAAGCCTAACAAACTTCTCGGCACCGTTCAACCGACCGGAAATAAAAATTTTGTAGTTAGACCTTATTTGAATAACTGTTCTATTCCATTGTATTTCAATATTTGTAAACCTAGCCGAGTTAACCCTTTCATCATCTGTCACGAGTAACTTGAAAGTTCTGTTGATCTGGAAACTTGCTTCGTTCGAGTCGCTTCTTCCTAAATAAAAACCAACGCATATTTGCTGTTTCACCTGACTCGAAACGATCTTTCAAGTTTGAAACGAAGTTGGGATTATTCCGCGTCATTATCTTTTACAGATCATTTTCCGTTAGATGCCTGTCGTATCGAAATCAGATTACCCGAAGTCAAATAGTTTGATGATAACGCGAGGCTCTACGGAACAATCCAGTCGGCGGCCTAACTTCTCAGCTTCTCGAAAGTTTCTCTGTCGAAGGCGACACATAAACGTCTGCAGGGATTCGAGTGATTGATACCGCATTCCGAAACGTTGCGCGCGACGTTAACGAGAATACGTGGAAAGTCTTGGCGAATCGTCGAGAGATTCGAGCCGAGTGCGATTAGCCAAGTGACGGGTTTCCAACGTTGTTCGTGGCGGAAACGCTTTAAGACGGACACCGTGGCTAGAACCGAGCGGTCGTAATTGCTGGATCGCGGCGCGTACTAGATCCAACGAGGGAACGAAGTGGAGAATCGTGTCGGCGTCGATATCGTAATCGCGTGGTCGAGGAACTCGGCGAAATCGCCGTCTCGACGCTTCCAGGAACGAGTTGACGACCACGTTGACCCGTACGATCGTCGTCGAATTTACCGTCGAATCGCGTCCCGAATACTATCGTGTTTCGCAGAAATCACGAATGACGGAGCAAAGGTACCGCTGCGAAATTTCCCGCTTTTACGCGGCTAACCTCCGACTTTCGTCGAAACAACACTCTTGCGCACCTTTCTCCGCGCTACGGATCACGCATACCGATTTTCCGCTCATGATAAAAATCTCGTCGCCGTGACATTTCTAATTTAGACGAGGAAAATCTTAAATTCAAAATCTTTGCTTCGCGAGAAGAGGAAAACAAGGAAAAGACGAGGATCGTTTCACGCGGTGAAATTAAAGCGCAAGAAGCAATATCTTTGTATTCTAGATACAGAGTTTCGCAAAATATGTGGCAGATATTTGTAGTATTTGTGTATGGTCATGGTACGTAAATATCGCCTGGCACTTATTCCTCAAGTTATAAACAGTATAATATTGCGTTACAGATACAGCGATATCATCTCGTACCAAAATATAATTTCATATAATTCGATATAATTTCATATAATTTCAATAATTTCATGACGTAGAAATCCACATTCGTAATTGCGAACTACATTTTGGCAATTTCTCTTTACTTTCCTATTACTTCAAAATCTCAGCTATGTACTTCTGCAAGAAGAAATTTGAAATATTCAAAAGCCCCGGTATTGCTAAATCTTTTTCATAATGAAATACAATGCACCGTGACCAAGCACCTGAAGTTCCAAAGTTCCTCGAACCTTCGCGGTCAATGGGTAGTAGCGAAACAAAACGAACGTTTTTCGCTAATGTACGAACTCGTTCACGAAGAGGTTCGTCCAGAGTTCTGGCTTCTGTGTTGACAATTTCACGGTGGCCCAGCGTAACAATCTCTTTTTCCGGATTTTCCTACTAATCCACGCTGTGCCGCCCACTTTTTTCCTTCTTATTAGATCCTTTGTCCACGTGGACGGTTCCCATTTAAATTGGGATTAACGCGGCTGTTTAACGCGGCTGTTTCACGGGGCACCACTACCATCGTGATTTTGCCAATATTTCCTTTCGGTAGGAAAATCTCATGGTGAGTTCGTGGCTTACTCGGTCTCGGCACACGGTCAATCCATGGATTAGAGACGAACCTGCGTACCGGTTAACCAGATTGCTGGTCAAAGTCCTACAGATAAGATTCCAACAGCGATACCGCACGCGTACAATTCCCTTAAATGGATAACATCGACCGTGCCGGATTAACAGAGACCAGAGTCGAGAGACAGTCTTAGATGCTCAGCTTGGTTGAAGCGAATCAATGACGAGAATTCGTCTGGATCGTCGCCTTTGCTCGCCATTCCAAAATTGCATCTCCCTCGGAAGAACATCCTTCGAATTGCAAGACCCATTGGTTCGTCTGATTCGTTACTCTCGTATTTTTGGACATTTCTCGACACGCAGCTTATCGGCGACGAGTCGAATTGGACGAAGATAAATTGTAGTGGACGAGCGAAGCGTCCCCTCGGGAGCGGGTTTTGGCTTTAAATTTTTCGGCATTAGGGCAGCTTGCTCCGCAGAAAGAACGAGCTGTCGTCGTACTTTCTCCGAGACATCTGTAACGGTACTTGGTTTAAGGCGGGGGATTGGCTTTACGTTCGACCCTTTTGCGTTTTCTCTGTTAGTTCTTCTGTACATCGTGTTGCAAGACCAAACGCACCTTTAAGTATCGTGTCCCTAGGGAGACACCAGAAGTACCGGCTGGATATGTTTGCCACCCTTCTCGCTCACAGATTTCCGCTTTCCGAATCGTGAACAGAAGGTATGCCATCGAACTACTACTACCATACGCAGCCACGTTTCGACGACTGGGATTATCCTAACACCGGCAAATATACCGAGAAATTGTCGTCGCTTGTCTATCGGTACGGGCAAAAAGTAGCCCGGCGACGATTACCATTTCTTTAGCGTGGTTTTTGCGTCTATCTTACCGACGAGGCACGTTTTTCTTTCCGTTTTCATTTTTCTTGTTTGGCGATTATTCGTGAATTCCTATTTTCTAATTTCATGGCACAATTTTTATTATCCTCGACGCATATTTTGCATCGATGCAATTATTTAAGTAGTACCGCTAACACAATTGTTGCGTTTTTACATTCGTCCGGTGTGACAAAAAAATTTCAACAGTCAAATAGAGCAACCAACCCTGTGTTTGAACGGCCATCATTTTCAAAGGATACGCGAAAAAAAAAAACGTGTAATAAAATGTACAAAAAATTTCCGTAATGCTCGTTCGACACCGATGAGCTGATAGGATTCGTCTCGAAGAATGCAACGTTAGAAAGGAGTTTGAGAGAGACGTTGGAAATCACGCAAGTTTTTCTTGTAACAGAGCATTGTGGTTTGAGGATTGTTCGATCTTTGGATTTCTATTTCCGCGGACAAATACAGGTTTTCAGTAAAAATTGCGGAGAGATTGTGTCTTCATTGTCGGATAGTTCTCTAGAGAATCTTTCACCGTGGCTTCTGGCCGTTTCTGAAATTCTACCTGAACTCTCAGCCACGTAGCTATCTTCTTCATCTTTCGAACACACGTTACTTACCTATCCCATGTTATGCGAAAATCAAAGATAAAATACCGAGATCACTGCGGTTAGGCTATTCGAAAGTGGTCTTGTAAATGTGATATTCTAAATTTCCTATCGAAATCGTCACTCGCCGGTCGATGACCGAATTCGACGACAACGCGATATTACGATATATATAACACGATTTCGAAACGCACGCGATTACAGAAACGAAAGTTGGTATAAATCACATTTAGGCATATCGTCGATCAACCGCTAGGAATGATTACCAAATTGTTTAAATGGCATCCTCCGAGCGAAGTTTAAAATGGCTACGTGTTCTATGGAAGAATTTAGAAATAAAAGTCAGTTTGGAATTCTGTTACCTTAGATAATTGTTTCGTCAAACTGTACACTCGTGGCGATATAGAACAATGGATTATTGATTCTTGCGGTAACATTCAACAGTAGCAATAAACAGAGGTACTACAAGAAGAAGAAAAACTCCAATATCTTATTCTACAGACCAACTTTCATCCATGCATTTGAAGGAAAGAATCTACTTTACTCGACAGGTTATTTTCGTCAACCTACGTATCTGCTGCGTTGTATGTTATCGTCAAATTAAATCGCAATCCTTTCGTACCGAATCGTAAATTTGTTGCCACTAAACCGCCCTTAATTATGTCGGTGAGTGTTATTCGAGTTTTATTTAGGGTTATCTTTGGAAGAACGAAGCGTGAATAACGAGAACAAACGGAGGCATATCGTTTGAGGGAAAGGATCATAAGCTGAAAGAGTGAGAGATGGGGGGAAGGGGGGAGAACAGCAGAGACAACGTCTTTGTCGGAATGGAAGACAGAAGCATGCGTTCGAAGATTGGGCCGTAACTCTCTCGGTTTCATCTCGTTAATTTCTGCAACAAAATTTACTTATGACATTTAGTGGACCGCGTCTTCAGTTACTACGAGACAGTTCCTGAAAATCGTAAAGTTCCGATGCAGATTTCCCGAGTAACTTTAATGCGGTTTCCTTGGAAGTTACAGCTTCTCATTACGACTCTCTAATTCGGTAATTTGAGGGCTTTTGTATCTTCTATTCGCTAATAATTATTTAACTGGCATATATATCATAACCAAGATGTGACACTTAAATTATGTTTCGGGAAAGGAGAAAATGTAATTCTTTGAAACAATATTCAAATCGCATCAATATCGTTTAGGGTCTGCGTTGTTTGTAGACAATGTACATTGTGCCCGAGAGACGTGGCAGACGAGAAACGTACTTCGAAATACAATAGTCATGTTGGCAAGGTTTATTATACGAAAAGTAACACGTCGCATCACGTCAACTTTGCAAATTCACATGCCGAAATTGAGCTGCGCGAAATACCTGTACACATAAGTAATGTTTAAGGTAAAATTTCACATCATCTGCGACTATATGCAATAAAATGTTATTACATGTGCGTTAAAATTGTAGGATTTCTAAAGGTTAGAATACCACATTCGCGAAGAAGATGGAATTTACAAAAAGTAGTAAAACACATTGAATATTGAAAGCGGATATTTACGAAATTATATAGCTACACTTAAATAACAGAAAAACTAATCATCCGATGTGCAACAAATCTGTCCAAAGCTATTTTTCAACCGAAGAAACCGGATGAGTATAATCTCCGCTTTATCGATACATGCTCTTTGATCTGCCGAAGCGTTAATTACGCCAGAGATAGGAAAATCGTTGCCCGTAATTTCTTCGATCCAAAACTCGACACGGTTTTCGAGCTGACAGCTCGAAATCATCCGCGCCGAGACAAATTAACGAGCGGCTAATAAAAAAGAAACGAGTCTACGTCGGAATTCAATCTCTCTTATTAGTGGCACGTCGATAGCGTTCATGACGTTGAATTATAAAGACCGAATCGAAACCTGTAAAGTGGCAAAAAACCGAGGCAACGGTGTATGATAGAGTGTCCCGATATTTCATCGCCGAAACGCGTATTAACCAACGGCGGCGATTCGCTGGATTCCGGCCGGCAGGTGAAACACAACGCTATCATCATTAGAATGGTAATATTCACTTAGGAAAGCGAAATCAATTTGTCTGGAGCAACGAAACGCAGAGCAATGCGGCTAATGGGGCCGTGGGGAACACTCCTCCCGACCCCATCGATTATTATTCATTAGAGTGAAATTTCTAGCGGTCATCTAATTGTTTTCAACCCAAGCGAAAGTCACGGTGCATAGCCGCAAGAAAAAGACAGCCCCCAGACTCGTGGATTTCCGCTTACGACGATCCTGACCGCAGAACATTGTAAATTCAAACTGTTCGCCGGTCGTTTCGCGAAATATCGCGGCACGATGTGCTGGTTAAATAATGAGATTGCATCTCTTACCTCGAACGAGAGAAATTTGACGATCTTATCGTACAAGATACGTTGTTGATGCACGAGGAAAACGATTTTCTCAGAATTTACATTGATTTTTATATAAGAAACTTATATAAGAATTTTTGTTCTAAAATGCCACTCCACCGTTCTTGATACATCTGAACGTTGAATTACACTATGTTATTCACACGTCATTGTTACTTGGATTGATATGAATGATCGGAGGATTTATACCGATACTTCACAAATTTTTACTGACATCGGTAATGGTATTCCTTTCAACGGTTCTTCGGGGGGCTTTCATCCGAAAATTACCGCCAGAAAAAAACTGGCACACGTTAATTCTTTTAGATCGATCTCGTCCATGATGGATTATGGATGATGAGCTATCGATTAAGATCGATATCGGATTCAACGTCGTTGTGTTTACCCCGTGTATACGTGCCGGCCTTTAATAATCGATTACGTGAAAATTGAATCTAGAGAGCGACGAATCTGAAGAACGAATACTAGAACTATCGGGGCGATCGAAATGATTAATTCTGAGTTTTTTTGTAGAAATTTTATGGATTTATAACGGTGCGTTTTTTGGGGCTACTACCGATTCACAACTTCATACAGCAGGGAGATTTCGTGACACACAAATTACGTGTTTCATGGAACCTACGACACAAAAAATTAAATAGGAAATTAAATAAAAAGCTTCGAAAAATCGAAAAGACGAATGGAACTACAATCTAACTGTTCTTTCTGAATCTTTTCCAATATCAAAATTTGTCTGCTCTTTATTCGCAAATGTTCCCTCTCGTATTGTTTCCTTGAAACGCTTTTCATTTCCACGGTTATTTCGCAAATCGCCTAACGATACGGACTCTCGGTGTTTATTCTCCGACCAATTCATCCGCAAAATCAGATCGACCACTTTGATCTCCAAATCCTCGAACCATCCGCAACCCCTATACCGATCCCTAACCATCGCCACCGCCGCAAGAACGGCGTGCTTCGCACCCAATCGGGCGATCGCGGTTCCCCGCGGCCCCCATAACCGCAAATCGTCTCGCGCGGGAAGGACGTGACCTCGAGGAAGCGGAGTACGCTCGGCAAGAGGGGAGAAAAAGGAGCAATACGGTACGCGACAGGGATGCGCGCAGCTTGTTTCGTGGCGAGGAGACCAAAGAGGAAGACGCAGGGTTACAACTTGACGTAACTTGACCTTTGCTCGCATCCTCGCGATAGGAGTTCTACGGGGGAGGGGGGGGGGGCACAGTAGCACCGGCCAATCCCATCTCTTCGCACCTTCGGTCCGCTTCGGCCACTCTGTGTACTCTCTCCGAGAGAGCTGTTCCCCTATCGTTCCTCGATCTCTCTTTCTCCAGCAGCTACGTTTTTCGCGATACCTAACGTCGTTGCATCTTTGCTCTAAGTTTCTTAGAGGTAACAGAACCAGCCTGCTGTTGGTCCAGGGCCCCGTTCCTGGCTGCGGATCGCTGACTTCCAGGCGAACCGGGCAACGTTTACTTTACTACCGTCACGTATAGGCCGTGGCCGAGCACGACGGAGAACACGCCGGAGGAACGATCATGTCTACGAGCGGTACCGAGCTACCAGCGGCGCTGGCCAGTCACAGGATCGGTAGCTACCAGTTGCTCGCGGCGCGCACGAGGCTAGTTAAGATAGCGATCCGACCGGGCCGACGGCGAACAATGCCGTAAAGAACCGGGGCTGCCAGTGAATCAGCCCTTATGGCGAAAACGTGAACGATTAGTGGCCGTCCGTGTTAACATGGATCCGTGAGACGCCGCAGCCCTAAGACTGGTCCACTCGACTGTACGGTAGGCTCTCGACGAACAGCTTCTTCCCTTCTTCCGTCTCGGTAATTGCGAAATAGCGCCCTGGCGATCGCCTAGGTCGAACAACAGGGGTGGTCGAGCAGATTTTTCAACTTCTCGGATCGCTAGACGCGTCGCCGCGATTAAGTGTTCGCTGATGACCGCCGGCCACCAACGACGACATCGTGTACTCGATGTTGGTGGATTTAAGGCAGACTCGATGCCCTTATCGTGCGTTGTATCGAGCCGTTCGTTCGCTATTGCCTCGGTAGTCTAGATCGGGTTAACGGGAGGAACGATGAAGTTATGTTGCGTCGAGAACTTTCTCGGAGGACGTTTCTTGTAGGGTATGCGTGGCCAGAGGGAAGGATTAGGTTGGATTTTTAGTATACGAGGAACATGCAGGTATGGTGAAACCTCTGTATTTACAGGTATAGGGTCAAGATTCGTTGTAAGCTATGGATAATCCTGACCTATGGAACGACGACAATAGCGGAGGTTGAGACACCTCGAAGCTACAATTTACGAATTTTCTATTTGATGTTTTCACTATCCATGGTTGCTATATTTATCCGATGATTCGTGCAGGATGCAAAGCTATATCTATCGTTAGATCAAGATTCTACGAAACTTTTTCTTGCAACGAGGAAGAACTGTCGGTATCCCTGACACGTCGAGTTGCTAAGCGTTCATCATATCGTCGATTATTTATATTCGTCGGAATCCATCAAGAACGGTAACGCGAAGCAAAAAGAAGATCGTGCTCGTTAATCGAGGCCACTCGAAAGGCAGCCGGAATGGAAGTTTACCCGCGTGACGGCGGTAAAGGAAAAAACGAAAAGGCGCTGGGAAGGGCAATGGCGAAGAGAAAGGACAATCGCTCGTCAACCGGCCGTCAAAACATCCCCAAGGATCCATGGCGAATCACATTCTCACACGCGGCTACGACAGAAGGAGAGAAGAGTCGCAAAACGCCAACGGCGGAGGTTCCAACGATAAACGAAGAAGTACCTTGGCCCTGCCTGATCTTTCTTTGCACGGCACGACAATGTGTGACCGCAAACAAACGAATGGCAACGATAGGGGGCGCCAATACGCATTCACGACCAGACAGACTGTCATTTGTCACGTCTTTCACGCTCTCTAATGACACGCACTGCTTTTGGACGCATTCTTATGCCAACCGTCCAAGCACCTGGCATCGACTCGCTTTATTATTTCCTTTTTTCCGCGTCCGACTCTCTTCATCCCGCAGTTGCCTATGTCTTTTTGCCCCACGTCGCGTTACGCGCCCGTTTTCTTCAGCCCTGCCATCGTTTCGTCGCTATCATCGTGCTTCCCGATTCTTTTTCCACGGTGCTCGTGCCAGCGAGACGGTTGAATTCGATTTGTTAGGATTAAAAGACCCAACGATGATCGGGCCAAGCTTGCCGGAAACTGACGGTGAATAGCAAAGTCCGTTTCTGTGCTACGCGGGACGGAGAATCATCGTCGAAGGTTTGGTTCGGAATTGGCATTGCAACAAGTCGGTTTAATTCGAAATTGTTACGAACGCGTAAACTAAATCGAGCGATGTTACGCTTCGCGACGACGTTTCTGATTATTTTATAGTCAAGGTAGGTGTATCGTCGTGTGACGAGTCGTTGGTCTCGTTAGAAAATCAGCGCGACTCGTGTTATTGGCACATAGCTCGCACGCTACGCCAAGCGAATCTACTCATCGTCAAATTAAATAGAATTAAGAATAGCTTGGAATTTCTCACCTCGAACTCCTCTACGATAAACACACCCAAGGCCTTAAAAATTGTAGTCTCTCGAAAATATCCAAGTGAGACGACGAAGTAAAGCCTCCAAGACCTCCGAATCGTTCAAATCCCATGAACCGAAATCGTGGGCTCGATGGTCGAGAAGAAAAGAGATCGCTTTAACTGCCTGCTACCAGATGAGTGGGTGGTGCTGGGCCGTGAAGCAAGTTGCGTGGCAACCGGGATACGGGGCCGGTGCTCACGAACCCGGTGCAACATCGAGCACGAGCGAGGAGCATTCCCTAGCCCAAGATAGACCGAGTGTTGTGTTGTATGCGTGAACGCGCGTGTCGGACTTGAGCGCACGGACGTGGCACCCAATGAGTTTAAATCATGCCGACTGGCCGAGAAGAAGGCACGGCGAACGCGTCCCGAGGTGCACGCCGGGGTTAAATCATAGAAGAGTAGCAGGAAGCCGCGCGAACAGCGAAACGTTGCGAGGAAACGCGAGGAAGCTCGAATCGCCGCGTGTCTGCAATTCGTTTCGAACGATCGGTGGATAAGCGACGGGGACGGGGCACGAGTGTTTCCCGTTCAGAGGGCAGCGAGAGCTTTCGAAACGGCCACGGTTACACCGGCGAGACTGGATGGTAAATCTCGAGCGGGATTTATAATGGTGGATGAGCGCGGATCGTTAGGGCTACAATGACTGCGGTTAATGCCGCGTTCCTCGGCTAGAGTAAGGTAGAGTTACTCGGGTCAAGTTAAATATGGCATTACAATTTGTCAAATTGTAGTTTACCAAATTCTATTGAGCACAATATTTGAGTGACATTTGGAAATAGCGAAATATACGCGTACGATGTACATTTGACAACTTGATTTTCGAAAGGAAGGGAGATTCTTCGATGTTAATATGGATACTTTCTCGCAGACTCAAGCGACCCTACCATCGGGTTGTTCCAAACGTTTTCTCGTTTTCGACATTTGTTCTTTCTTGTAGTATCGAACTACTATGATTAGTTTATTAATAATAAACAGATCAAACGGATGCTAACTGAACAGAGAACAATGATTATTGAACATGAACTAATCGCAGCAACCGTATAATAATTAACACAACTAAATAATTAGTTAACGATTCTCGTCAATGCATCCGGCACTGTCTGACCTCTCTACTCATGCTCCAGTTAATTCGTTCATTGTCCCCTAGCAACCCTTTCTCTTTTGTCTTAGCCTCACCATGTACATGCTCAGTAACCGCTCGTTTATAATTCACACCTCGGCAACCGCTTGTTTACAATCCGTACGACACCCCCCAGGCCCTTCGTTCATGATACCACAATATCCTATAACGAGTTTTATCCTATAGCGAAAGCTTTGATAAAAGAAACGCGTTAGGTAAAAACGTATAGTCAAACGTAAAGTCCAAAGATGAAAAGAAGTATCAAGATAATCGATCGTTATCGTTAAGTGATGTCGTTGATAAAATTTTAATTGATAAACGCGTGCTTGGAAAATTAAAAGGTAAGGTCTCGGGTAGAAAAGCCTTATATTGTTACGAATTGTATTTTTTAGGTCAATTCGTACATTCATAATTAAACGTAGCAGAGTAGGGTATAATATCGGTGGAAAGGGAAGTAACCGTATATGGTGTATAAAGATATGGTTCGGTAGATTTGTGATGAGCCACGAAACAATTAAATTCCAGAGCGTTTCAAAGTATTGTTCGTCCTTATAACGCTGACGGTAACTGCGAACTGTTACAATAAGATGAACATCCGTCATTTACCGTGCGGTGGAAATATTTCATAACCACGAGACTTTTCATTAAATTATCGTCGAAGAGTATCGACAGATACTGATCGAATGAACGCCGATTCGTTTAAAAATTCGTTTCCTCTTGTTAAACAAAAACGGGTTATAGTTTGCAGAATGTAAAAAATGTACTACACACGAAATAAATTCTAAACTTTAATAAAAACCAATGTACTAGCCAATTCTGACACGGGTAACTTACAGGTAATTCTAATTAGCCAAAGGTACCCAAATACAAATTTCTCTTGTCTTTAATAAATTATCAGAAATTTTCAGTCTGTCCGTTACCTTAAAAAATTAAATTAAAAAATTTTCTTCGCTCTAAAAAGCCTTCGACATTTCTACGAAACGATTCAAATTTAAAAATCTACGTCTCAAATTTCTGTTGCTTTGCACAACATTTTTAATCTTTCCTTCTATTCTACCGATCCGACTGAAAAAATTCTCACACCTATAAACTCTTCGGTGTTTCAGAATACAACCCGACCACTATCTCTGGCTCGAATCAAACATACGTAAACCAAGGAACAGTAGTGCACAGACACGGTGGAGGAGTGAAACCGAGCTGCAGCTTTCCTTCAGAACCGATCGAAACTCCGTGAAGCACGAGCTCTGATCCATATCTGTGTGCGCGTGCATTTGAATAACAAAATCGTTCAAACCAAAAAAGGAACAGCGAAAAGGGCAACGGATGCTCATCATCGTCTAACCTCTGACGCATGTGCTCTCGAGCAGTTGTGTACCGAACGAGCATCGTCTATCAAACGGCGACTAGAACAATGGGCCCGTGACTTAGTAGGAGCGCCTCCGCAACATGACACGGCGTGTAGAACGCGCGCGGACCGCATGCGTCCGTCCGTCGAGCTAGGAAAGCGGGCGCCTCGCTGTTCTAGCTTCCATTCTGTAATGATCTACACGAATCTAACCCGACGTTTCGTGCCGTAGCCATTCGTGCACGTTACGACCACCTCCTCCTCTTCCGATACTATTCACCCACGCGTTGTTTTTTCTTTCGTTCGACCGTCGCTACGTACCTGTCCTCGATGTTGCGTGAGAAAACAAACGACCACGCGAATGCTTTCGTAAACGCCTGAAGATTTGAAACGGTTTGATCGGTGTAACTGAGGTAGTCGATGGGAATTTATGAACGTGTTTCGTTCGGCTGATCAAAGGAGCTTTTCGTTTGGACGATTAAGAGATGTAATATACCCTTCGGTACTCTTGAAATATCTCAGCTCGCAGTATCTTCGGTTCCAGAATCATCCTATACGTGGATCTAAGAAATGTATTCGCGTTATTTATATTTCTCAGTTGCCGATTAATACGAAAATTCAGCCAGACAACGGTACGTATCTCGAGGTAACGAATCGGCAAAGTCGCGCGACGTCGTAACTTTTGAACCGGAACAGCCAGACTTCAAGAGGCAGATACCATGTCGGACGAGTTGTTACCTAGCGATCAGTGCCGAAACCGATCGAATATAAAGGGGGGATAAAGCAAACAAGTTGCTCGCTACAGTTTGATCGTATCGTGGACGCGAGGAGATCGGCCATGGTCCATCGCGCGCCGCTTCGCCCATAAAACCACGAGTTATGGTTATTTAAAAACTTATTGGCCCGCCCATGCGTTGCGGTTTGCACGGGGGTGGTTGGACACGAGGGGGAGGGAAAGCAGAGAAAAAGATAGAAACCATACGACTAAGATAGGAAGAGAGACAAGGACGGAAGCAAAAGGAGCCGTGACCCAGCCGAGATAAATCAAAGGATATTAAGACCGTTCTGTCCTTCTTTTCTTCTCGTTTCTCGCCTGCTCGCTCTCTGGGACTAAGTCACTGCTTTCCCGTCCACCCGCTGTCTCCTTCCCCTCCACCGATCTCGCCTTTTTCTTCGCTTTCTTTTCGCTGCTCGCACGGCAGTTCTTAGCCAAACGCATTACGGGGAGGCAGAGGGCCGACATAAAACTATCCACGTTCGCGTTCACGGACACGGACCGCGTGTTGTACCTCGTGGCTGCTTTACGTTCCGATCGGCGACAAGAAACCGGGAGCAATTCACCGGATCCGCAAAGTGGATCCTTGATAAACGAATATCGAGTTTCACATGGATCTGCCTTTCCGTTTTATACGCACCCGAGAAATAAGCTTTATCCGCAAGGGATGGTTCGACGATCCCCTCCATCGTTTACTTAAGAGTCTATTCTTTGCATTCTACAGGATTTCTAAAATTTAGGTGATTTCTTTCGTTTTTCTAAATATGTAGTTTGTTACACGCCGAGTATTTAGTAGAATCTTAATCGTTTGCTTGCTATCTTAAAGTGTTGATTTATGTATAGTGGATTCCTGTATAACTCGTTTAGCTATAATGTGGGTTTGAATAGCGCAATGAGAAAATACTCTCGTATAACTCTCGTATAACCTGTTCTCAGATGCTGAAGATTCTAAAATTTTCTACTGAAAATGCAGGCTCCTTTCTGTCCAACATTGCTTGCAAATTCTACTAATGACTAGCGATATCTATGTTACGATTTCAATAATTACTAATGACGCGCGTATAGATGCACATCGCATCGCGCGTTACAGCAAAACAAGTAAAAAATTTATCCTGACGAAGGGAATATTTTATTCTACAGCTTTAAAGCTCCGAGGAAGAGGAACTTTACGTCGTCGAAAAGTACGACCGGCCATTGTGCGTGAACAAGGTACGGCACATTTCGAAATATTCGCTTTTGAACCTAGTCTACCTTCCTGTATATTATATATTCTATATCTCGAGTATTCTTGCGTATCATATGCATCCTGTTCATTCTTTATCGTTAAATCTGCCATAAACGGATAAACGTCCAGATGCAGAAACGGCCCAAGCGTCTCGTATAATTTGATTTCCTATATCACGAAACGTATCCCCGCGTTACACGGGGGTCCGCGTACATTGAAAAATGCGTTGAAATATATCGACGGAATTGCATTACCATTAAGCAGCAATCATCCAATAAAGTAACAAGTAAAGTCCAATCATCCCCATTATAAATCAAAGGTGCGCGTCGGCTCGAAACACCCAGTCACGAATAAACTCCTTCGCCATTCTCTCGCTACTTCAGCGTACTCTCGACACTCGTCCTTGGCGCGAAACAATCCGAAGAAGGCAAGGTTTTCCGTAGAAATGCATCGTTCTCGGTGGAACGAGCAGAGTTCACGCGGTGCTTGTTCCATGTCGCGTGGTCGTTCGCGAGTAATTACACGTGAGCTACGGTTCAAGATCGAAGTCGAAGGGCTCTGGAACCGCGCGAGCGTGCGCGCGAGTACGCGAGGATTATTAATGAGTGCATCTCAATCCGGTAATTTTTCCACGTCGCGGCGGGTAATGCACGAACCGCGGGGGGCGAGCAGGCTATATTGCCCGATCAATCAAAATGAGCCAGGCCTGGCAACCGACGCTCCACCGTGGCGGGGCTCGAAACGAAACCGACCGCCTTTTCACCACGACGTACCATGAAAATCCTCGACCGTGATCCTGCACGTCCTTCGTGGATCAAGGACGTGCAATGAACGTTGGCGCGGGACACGCGAGTTACGAATCTCTTTCTTGATACGTCCTCGATATCGTTTGATACCAGCCCGGCCCAAGGCCCGTTGAATCGTTAAAAACACGCTGCACTTGTACCGTGGAATATATCATCGGGACTTTTATCGTTTTATCGTTGCGTGCGGTAGAAGAACCGAGAGTAACACGATCTGCACTGTATTTCTCTATCGCGTCACGGATATACGGGGATGTACGGTAAGAGCGTAAATAAGCCGTGGAAAAATTCGTCGAATGGCCCCGTATCGTCCGGGGCAATAATGCAGGTTGTAAATTGCGAAGGCAAAATACGCGGGAAATTCCGGGATTTATGTTACGCTTGCGCGTAGCGCGGATTCCAATTGTAAATTCGCGAGGGACAAAACGAGTGGTAGATGTTGGATCGTTGGGTGGATTTCAGACAGAATTTTCAATTATTTCGTTAGTTTGGAAAATAGTGGTCGATCGTGAGTTATGATTTTTAAACACTCGACGAAATAATCGGGGAAAATATGAAAGAATAATTATCGGTATACGTAATTTCACGTATCGATTCTGTACTATGGATGTTTTGAAAATCTTAAACGTCTTTCTCTCGGTTGAAAGTAAAAAGTTCGTAAAATAGCAAGCGCCAGCGTAGGTATCGTAAACATTGTTAAGAGGAGGATGGATAAAATTTTCCATAGAAAAACTAGGTGTTTAAGTAAGCGTCACCGTCTCAGGCTGGTTTCTATTCATTTTAATCGCGGGATTTAAATCATGCAGCCCGTTCACGCAGCTGCGCTCGCACCATTACGCGTATTACTAGCACGACATTAATATCGTCGGAGTAAGCTGCTTCCAAGCATCAACGTTTTACACGCGTGTAAATGACCGCGCGTACACCGACGCTCCAAGGAGAAAGTACGACATTACGCGGTAATTATCCTTCCTTCACTTTTGACTCCGTTTGACTTCTCGGCACTTGCCGTGTAAATTATTTTATTGCGCGGCCCTCCAGCGAGCCACCAATCCACCGTGGGTTCCTTGTCAAGCGGAGCCATGTTTAGAACGATCGCCCTGAAACTCTCAGACTGAGACCCGTCGAGTTTGAACTTTGGAGAAGAGAGGCGAGGAGAATGAAGAAGAATTTTCATTCAATTTGGTGAATGTATGCCGACACTTTGTAGGATAGAATAATTTATCTGCCAAGGATTGGCTCATTTTAAAGTTCAGAGGATTTTATGTTCGTGACGTGGTACGAACAGAAGGATTGCTTTATTTCATGGTAATAATCAGCAATAGAGAAATTTAATTTACAAAGCGCCTTGATATTCCTGCAGTTTAAATTTCATCGAATTTAGTTTAGAATATCCTAATCGAAGAATTTAAAAAATTGAAGTTTCGGATGAACAAATTTTAGTCGAAAGATTTCCAAATGAATGTTGCAATTAAAAATTTTACAAATTGAATTTTAAAATTAATGATCGCCATTTATATGTAAATTTATGATTTAACGTTAATCTTAAATACGTTTAAAATTCTTAGCGTCTTGAACATTCGACGAACATCGCTATCGGTCGAGAGTAACGAGATTTAAGAAAGCAAACGGAAGTATCGATATCGTAACGCTTCAGAAGGATCTACCTGCGACATTTAACCACGCCTACCGACACGACAAAGGCCACCGCGTGTGAAAGTCTCGGTGAAATGGACTCGTCCTCGAGTCAAAACGTTTGTCGTCCTTCGAGAGCGCATCGACTTTCCACCCCGTGGTAGCCAGACTTTTTCCCTCAACGTTGCGTCGTCGAAGAAAGGGCCATATCGCCACGTTCGAATCATTTGTAGAAAATATCGAACGGAAGCGAAGAGATATACGAGACATCTAATGTTCGGCGAACGGAACATCGAAGAGAACGATGAAAAAGTTATACGGTTTTCGATAATTAGGCGTTCTGGTCTAGGAGGGAAGATTTTTAGACCAGACCTGATAATTTTAGACGATTATTGCCCAATAATTGGTGAACCTGCGTTTAAACGAGCATCTCTCTGGTGGTCTGGCATAGCTTCGAACAATATAGGAACGCAATACGTTGATTGCTATGAATTATGTCCGTGTCTTAGCACATTGGAGATCGAGGATGCATCAGGTGAATCATACGAGTCATATTTCCATCATTAGCCAAAGACTCGTCATATGGGTCATTGAAAGGAACGATTACTATTAGTTAGCTCTGAGATTGCAGTTAAGGAAGTCATTCTCGAAAGACGAATCGTAAAACAAGATATATGAAGTATAATATTATCTTTAATTTTAAGATCAAATACAAGGGTTACAAGGAATCGGAATAAAAATTATAACTAGGCAGGAAATGATTTACACGATCGTAGGGGCACGAACATAAATCAATTTGGAAAGCGAGATGATCTCTCGACTAATTCTCGTTTCGCCGGCAGCGAGCATTTTCGCGGTGATTACGCAATCGTTTCCACAGTTGCTCGTTGTTCACGTCTGTGAAACGACGAAGGCGGTTCCTCGACCAACGGGACGCTGTAATTTACACGGAGGAAAAGCTGCGTTTCGTTGTGTGTGTGTGTGTGTGTGTGTGTGCGCGCGCGCGCGCATATGTGTGCACGCGTGTGCGTGCCTTGTGTGCCGCCCCTGTTCTCCCTAATGAGCCGACTAATTGTTTCGAGCCGTGCGCTGATTTACCGTGAGAAACGTAAAACGATGCCTGGTGCATGGTGAACGGGCCCCTGCCGACTGGAAACGCGATAATTATTACGTCGACTTGTTTCAAAGAACCGCGTTTAGTCATTTGATATTCCTTTTCCGATTCGTTCCATTTAATCAGGCAAGTTTCTTGATGATTCTCTACGAGTAGAAGTATAGTAAGATAAAGTTATTGCGATCATGCGAACTTCAACCTCTTAAAACTCAATCTTGAACTTTGCACGGAATAATCAATCTCGGTGTATATCTCGAGGTACCATTACACTCTAATATAATAACGGAAGAATAATAACTTATCGACTCGAGTAACCATATGGTAGGAGTCAATGGGAAGGTATCGTACATAAACTAACAATATGGGTGACAGAGTAACTTGCAGAAATGACTTACAGTAATGATAATTCCGGATCTCGGCCCGATAGAATTTCTTCGCCTTTAGAAATTTGATCACCTTTGATTCCCACAAACACATACACACTGATAAATCATACGAAACCAATAAAAGCACACTGTTGAATTTCGTTAGCATAATAGCAAATCTATTTAAATCTCTTAATTGACAGTACGCGTTTACCACCGATAACGATTGCCGGCAGAACGATCAGTTGAATTACACGGGCATCGCGGAAGACGCGGCGGCAATGGTTCGTGGTTGAAATCGATTTCACGATTCGATTTGCGATCAAGAGGGACTCATCAGAGCGATCGAAGGAGGACAACGGAAAGAAGCAACAAAGAGGACGGCTTCGTGGCCCGAGAAAGGATAATGATCCCGTACTCATTTCGCGATCATTCTATCTGATTGATCTGATTAGTCGAGGCCCGGAACAGACCGACCGGTAAATGATCTCGGGCGATCTCAATCAGCTTCTGAAAAAAATAAAACGGCATCGATCCCTTTGCTTTCGGGCCGATCCTCCCCTGCCCCCTCCCACCCTTTCATCTTCTTCTGTATTTATCGTGTCTTTTTCTTCTGGCTCTCGTGTGTTCCGCGTCTTCCCTCCCCACCTTCTTCCTGTTTGCCGTTCTGCACGATAATGAGAGCCTCCCATGTAGAGAAAAGGGATTATTTGCGGCACGGGATCGAAAATGCCGCGCGAGCCTCATTATCGGATGCACGACTACCACGATTCTGGAGCGGCTTTCTCGTTCGTCTTCTATATAGAGGCAACCACTCGATCGACCAAAGGGAATCCCACTTCGTCGACGTCCGTCGCGCCGCTATCGGCATGGAACCGGTGAAACAGTAAATCAACGACAAGGCCGGGCCATAGGTCGAGGAATTGGAGCGGCTCGGTGCTGCCGAAACGACGTCGTGCAGCGACCGCGAACGCTGATTGCTTAAGCGGAACGTGGCAAGCTTGCAGGTGTCACGCGAACGGGATAGCGTAGGAATTGTGTACGGGAAAAAATGTCGGACCAACGTTGAATTCAAAAGTTCGATTCTTTAAGGGATTACTTTCTACTTTCTCCTTTTTTCTCGTAATACGTTCTCTAATTATTTTGAACTTTTGAAATCTTCGTGTCGTATATACGTACGGAGTAGAAGATTATTACACGAAAATAGTTTTCGATATAGTCGTATAAATATTCACGTAATAAATTAATGAAATAAAACAGGTGTTCTATTTCGACGCGTCGTTCTAACATGCAGCGAGCTCTCAAAGGAGCGAGCTTTTGACGGAAGAAAGAAAATTCTAAAGATCTCTCAACATATTCCGAGCGGTAAACGGTAGATTTGAACAAACAGATTCGTGCGATTCCCTAATTGAAGAAATAAAACGTAATATTCTTTTTACTCGATTCTCTCCGCACCCGAACATTACACGCTCTCTTCAGAAACTCCGAATACAGCTGCAATTGCGCGTTTTTTCGCTGGCAAAAGGAGCATCGTTTGCACGTAGCTTCCGTACATGAATCAACCGTTGAAAGAGCACAAAGATGTGTTTACAAGAACGCGGCGTTTAACCGAACAGCATTCTTTCCTTTGATCCCCGGCAGTCCACTTTGAATTGTCACGCGTTTCCCTTTCTACTCGTTTTCTACGAATTTTCAAAGGGAAATCATTGACCAGTTTATTCAGTTGTTAATGTTCTATAGTTTAGCGTCGACTTTTAATCTATTCTCCAATCGCGTCAGTATTCAACTACTATCGAATGTGACGAAGAGCATAAAATTCTGCTTAACTCTGGTTATCTAATACTCTCATTTTACGGGAACGTGTAATTGGAAGAAACGTTGGATACCTTACGTCAAAACTTTAGCCACCGGTCTAATGCACGAATTACATAGTTAGCCACGGTTGGTTATACGAACGTGCTCGCGCATAATTTGTTTCTGGCGCCATTGTTTCGCACTTCTCGTAGCCTCTTACGAGTTCCAACTTTTACACTATCGAAACAACTTCGTAGAACTAAACCGTTGCTCATTGGAAAAAATCAAAATGCAACGAAGAAGTTCAACGTAAACGTTTCCTGCTCTTTCGTTTAAAGACGAATAGATATATTTAGCAATTTAGTATGTTTGGTTAATCAGTGGATAAAGAAGCGTTTTAGCCGACCAATACTTTTGATACCTGTTAAGGTTCACTGATATAGAAACGAGTGGATGAATTTGTAATAGAAACATATATCGAAACAAGCGTAGGTATAAGTACAGATATAGCGTATGCTGAACCAGATCCTCGCTCTTTCAGTGTTACGATACGATAGGAAGTATGATAGGGAGCACGATCTACTTCTAGCAATTTTGTTTCTAGACCTTGTAACCCGAAACAAAATTTATATTCAAGAGCACAATAATATGGACCTCTCCTTATTTTTATTCATCCTTCAATGAAGTAGAGAAATCGATACGTTTGATGTAAATATTTTTCGAGAGAATCTTGCAACCAAATTTAGTGACAAGACAGGTCTGTTAACGCGTAATCGATCGATAAGGTATTACATTTGAAAATCGCAATCGTATGAAACACAAAGAATGCAACTTATCCTGCATTTCCTCCGAGTTCTTCGATTACGAAAGTGGGTGGCAGACACAATTTCGGAGAAATGAAAAACCTCTCGCCCATAAATTCTCGAGTAGATCACCGTAACGAAATATTTTCCCACAGATACTTCAGCGAAGCATAATTCCTCGTAATAAACACCTTCGAGGAAGCAACATCCATCGTTGGTCGAAGAAAAATCAGAACGCAACAAAAATGTGCAGAGGCCCGACGAAACGTTCCCTCCTCGAGTGAGTCGTAACAGCCTCAAGCAGATGCTGGACGTCGACGGAAGAGAGAAAGAGCGTCTCTATTTCACGCGTCGCGTGTACACGCGCAACACGAGATCGCCAGGTCGCAAACACGCGATGCACAATCCATATTGCTCCCGCTTAAACGCCCGGCCACGTTGCGTGGTATTTCCAGTACCGTTCCGGAATTCCGTTCCAGTTCGTTTAATGAGGAACGACTTTTTAACATTCCAACGTTAAGCCAGCGTGAGAACCGCGAAATGCGGGTTCGTGGACCATAAAATCCGTGACTTAACAGGCACCCGCCTGTGCCTTGTACAACATGCGTGCCAAAGATCACGGTGTATGAAAACGAAAGAAACCACTTTGAATCGAGCAAACACCAGATAGACTTGTGACGTCGATAGCGATAGACGAGTTTCGTTTCGGTTTCTCTGCCGTCGTGCAATTGATAGAAAGTGGGAACACGAAGAGTATCGACAGCGCGAAGTAATCCGTCAACGATAAAATGTTTATCAAAGTTTCACTCTATTTGTATCTTTGATCGTTACGTTGGCATCCTAAGGAGACGGCTGAACTTTAAAAGTGATTTTATTTTCGATCTCGCGTGAAAATCATAGAGCAACGACACGAGTTAAAATGATATATTATAGTTGAGAAAAGAAGTAGGTTCGTCGATTTAAAATTATAAGCAACTTAACAAGTCGAAAACATCTCGTGTTTTTACCTACGAGGCAAATGTTTGTCCTTTCAAACCTAACGGAGAAATTAGATTTCGTAAATTAACCCTGGCAGGTACCTTGTTAAGTCGTACGACTTCCTCTCCTAAATTTCTCCTGACCTCGATCAGAGGAAAGACTCACCCTCTATTAGTTCTCCACACTCGTTGTCTAACCGATCGATGAGTTAATTAAGACTGTTTTCATTAACATACAGATTACGTTTAAACGTCATTAAAGTCCACGCAACATTCGTTTAAAAGAAGGTTAAGAGAAAAGGGAAGCAAAATGAAAAATAACGCGAGATACGCGGCGACAGTCCTTTAGAAGGATATTTAAGACTTTAGAAAAATTAGAAGAAGCTGGAAGAATTTTTAAACTCGTTGCCCAACTTTGTATAATACGAGGGAGAAAATTAGAAACTTTCGTGTCAGAATTTCAAACACGTTTCTGCGTTTCCGACGTCCGAAGAGTCTGAAATCACAGCGACAGGTGGCAATTATCGATACACCTAATGATCTGTGAACCGTTGCTCGTGAAACGTATCGCTTCGTTTCAACGGACGACACGTTTCCGTAATTATTTAAACACGGTGGCGTCGAATTAACGTCAATGCCTCGACCCGCTGTCACGTCAACGATGAATCACGAAGGATTCAGTTTTGACTAGATCTTTCACGAAAATGATAGTTCTCTACGAGGCCAGAGGAGTGTCAGACTGGATCATGATTGGATCAGAATCGTGATTCGAAACCCGATCTTTCGCTCGTATGATCGCTGGTTTAATTAAAGTATCCAGGTCGACGGTTCATTCCCATCTATAGCGATTTAAACTAATTAACGAAAGTGATAAAATTGAATATTTCAATTACCTCGATCATAGGCCGGAGATACGATCGAAGTGTATCGATCTGCATAGTTCCGGTTTCTGTAGCGTGTACTCCATTCGACGATAGCCTTTTAAACGGAGCAGGCGTGGTAATTGTAAAGCGTAATCGATCGTAGTAAGCGAACCTTAACTATACCGCAAGTATTAAGAGTGCAAGTAATCTTAGAAATTGAATTAAAAAGTTAACGAAATCGGCAGCAATGTTGTGAAATACGAAGCAGCATTCTATTTCGACGAAGGCTACTAAGCGACGATAGACAATTATTTTAAGGATTCGAACGTTTCAAAATTCAGTCACCTAAGAATCCAGATATTAAATAATTTTTTGATTCGGAGCTTCGGAAATTGAAAAATCAAAAGCTTCGATTAAAATTTCACTGTCGACTCTAACCTTGTAATTCGAGCCGAATTAATTGAAACCTTTTTACTACTCACCAGGTCAACGACCGACCCAAAGATAATTGCCTTGATCTCCTCGACAAACCGAACGTTTTTAAAGCCGTTTCTTTTCCAAAAAACTGAACTATCAACCGCTAAACTAATTCCTCATTTCCTGTAAAATCTTTTCGTAACTAATTCGCTGTAAGCGTAATGAACGCGAGCGAAGCAATCCGCGAGTGAAAGAGGATGAACGCGGAGGTGCGGCAAATGAATCGGGAACGCGATCGTCGGATCGAAATTAGACTCTGGCTGGCAATAATCTTGGTTGGAAGATGAGTGGTTTCATAGAGCAGAGCGGAGGAAGGACAAACGCACGCGGGAAAGAGGAATCGAAGGCTTGTCTTCCTTGGATAGAGGTCGAAGGGGATTCGAGTGGAAACGGCGGAGGGGTCGATGGGGTAGCAGCGAGATGCATTTCGTGGATTAAGAAGGTTATATACCTGGCGGTCTCACGGTGAGCCAGCGCGGTAGGAGTCTAATAAGATGTAACTAAATTATGATTGGATTCATCATTGCCGCGAACGGGATTGCTATGGTCGATCGTTTCTGCTTGAGGAACGAACGACCGGACGCAACTGCCCGGTCAATAATTCATCGACCCTGCGGCATTCTATATGAAGCGTGATATACCGTGATCCCGAATGAGCGATTGCCAACGAACGGCGATGGGAGACGGAAGAGGAAGGGCCGATTTCTTCTGCGTGCGCTCGCTGCGTTTCAACGGCGGCCGCGAGGGGTTGAGAACGCCGAACCATGGCGGTACACGGATTGTTGCTTTTCTTAATTCTTACAGGTAGTTGATTCTTGGTACGGAGGGTATACGAGATTGATGCGATTGAATATTAGCCCTTAAAGTACCCGAGTTCCTTTCTTTTGATACTTTTCCGAAGAATGTTCTTATTGTACCTTAAAAATGATCTTTGAACCATATACGAAGAATCTCATTAAGTTGCAAATAATTATACGTACCTATTAGTGACGGTAGCAATTTCTGCCGATTTATCGATCGGTCAAAATGAATTTGGAATTAAAAATTTGCTTCGGTTGAATTTCGTATTAAAACTTTGCCACGATAATTCGTTACTACTCTCTAGATTCTTGAAAGATATCTTTTAAAAGCTTTCCTCGGTCCTTCAACAACGTATTACTATTTTATGAATTTATAACTTTGAAATCTTTTCGGTATACTATGAATTTCATTAAATTTTATATGGGACATTATCAAAGTCGTATAAAATTTACAGGAACAAAGTACGAAACATTTCTGAAATACCATTCTCGATGCCCATAAATCAGCAATCTTCCCATATCCGCTTGGAACTTAATATCCATCGAAGATTATACGGTACTTAGCGATATGAATAAAGCTACGATAAATTCTGCTCGAAGAAGTCATCGTCTTAGTGATGTTTGTATATGACGTACTACAGCATCAGGAGTTAGTGCGTGGATGTCTTAACGATACAATTGATAACTTCATAATTACCTGATTTTATCGACAATCATTAGTAGCACCTCCGCGCTATTATAGTCTGTTCGTACGTGGGCAACACGTGCCTGGAAGGGTTCGATGGTTAAAATCGATCGTGCAGCCTGCGTCGTTAAGAGTTTTCGTGGCATGTAATTAATGGCGAGCATATGGTCGCGCGTGGTGATTGAGAGTAATTCGGATCGGCAAGCTGTAAGTTCCGGCCGCTCATTAATATACGAGATAACGAAGTGCCGTTTCGTGGTAACTCGCGAAGGCTGCTGGTGCGAACGTTCTGTCGAGATATTCACCGGTTCAATCGCTTTACCTTATTTTGTCTACGAAATCGGGGGATCTACAATGCTAGAGATTGCTCTGTTATATAAGATGTTACGTAGATCACTAGGCACGTTATTTCCTTCGAGGAAAAACTAAAAAATGATTTCCCAATTTGGTCAGGAATTTTTCGATCCTCCCCAGTGAAATACAAAACATTTTATAATATTTTACATATTCGATAATATTTTTTTAGCCAAAAGATATGGATTTGTAATACGTGGTATATAATAGTAAAATAAGAAATACGTTTGTATAACTGTTGAGATGCTATGTAAATACGGTGATCGACCATCTAGGATTATAAAATAATGTACGTATTTGACGAGGAGATCAACGCCCTCCGCTTTATTTAAAGAAACAAAATTCCGCTTAAAATTCCATTATAGTTCAGAACAATATGCTTTTATTGCAAGTTAAAAATGAATCTTGAAAAATCAGTTAAGAATCTTGTCTGGTACGGTTGCCCAAGGGAGCAAAGGAAAGGGATCGACCAAGAACCGAAGAAGGAGTCCACTAGACGACGTGATGAGTAAGCGTTTATGCAAAACCCGCGTAAAACGATCGTTTTGTTGGTTGAATTAGCCCGACCCGGTCTCCGAGGATTGTAAAGGGAACAGGAAGGCAGGATCAGGGTGTTCTTCTCGAGTTTCGGAGCCCAATCACGGGCCAGTCATTCTGGGCTCAGAGGCCCTCAGTTCCGGGCAACAGAAGGGTGATTTTTGCATGTCACGTGGCCAAACGGGCACAAACTGAATGCCCGTCGTTAGGCACTCGTTGTCCTACGATGAGTCGGTTTCACGCAACGATACGTCCAGAGAACGCTCCACTTCGGCGCCCTTTTCAAGGGCTCCTATGGACGTGACTGGTATCCGCCCATCGAACGATCAACACGTTCGTGTCGTTCATCGACAGAGTTTCAGTTGGTTGTGCAACCAGTTAGTTGGTGGAACTATAAATTGTAGAAAAATCGTCGAAATGGAAATTCGACGAAACTTGAAGATAGAATTGAAACCGTTGCGGAATCAGAGTAGCGGAAATAATCGGGGGACTGTTACTACGAACGATTCTATTATCTCAACTAAAAGAGTACAGCAGAGAGAGAGAGAGAGAGAGTCCTAGATGTATTACGGATTGATATGCCATCGATGCCGCGATAAATAGGTAAAAAATGGAACTTTACTTTGAATATTGTAACTATAGTCTGGGCAATCTATTTCTACGTTTCTTTCGCTAATCTTTCATTTTCTAGTGAAATATTATAAAACTGCTTCAAATCTTCAATCTGAGAATATCTAACAGATCGAAATTTGTGCAAAAGTTTTAGATAGCAAAGTTTTACATTTTACATTTTACATTCACTTTTACGTTTGTCGAATAACAACGGCATTTTCTCTACATATAGGCTAAAATAATAAACGAGGAGAAATCGGATACGAGACTACAGATAGAAGAATAGATTATAAAAATGAAAATGATGCAAATTACAATCGTCTGACCGTCATAAAAATGCGGTAAAAATGAGGTTCTATTACGGTTATGTATTTAAAAGCTTAGATAATAAAACTGGTCTTTAAAAAAGTACCCTTGGATTTTATTTGTAGCAGTAGTTACCTAGAGAAGTTTTTAAAAAGTTGAAAAGTATTTTTAATAGCAAGATTCGTAGATTCATAACGATGGAACTTATGTATACAACTAGGGATAAAATCTGTACCCGAATATTTTTTACGGTACTCGTAATTCATTTCATTCGTATTGTTTTCCCAGCAGTAATGGTGAAAAGTTGGCTATTTTTTAAGATCTTCGTGGAAATAACCGTAAAAAGCTGCGAATTTTTTAGGGAAGGGAACCCTTCTGTCGAAAGTTTTTACGACTTGACACACATCTTTTGTACCTGTCTGAGCATTTTGTTCGACTGGCGCGCGCCATAAAAATGCAAGGACCGTACGATTTTCTTTTGAAAAATAGTCGACAGCAAGACGAAAAGGAAAAAATCGAGCCTGCGTTGCTAAAAAGTCACAAGTGCCGTTAGACTGTAGAAAGATAGCCGGACACCGTCCTAGAATGTTTATGTTTGCTTCTGGGGTACATGTGCTCGTTCCGGAGAATATTAATGGTTTTACGACTGCACTCGGCAAACGTAAAACAATTTCGACTAGATAATTCAGGGGCGTTTGGTAAACGACCATAGAATGGGAAAATCATCAGGGGCGAAAGCATTCGTATAACGAAATTTAAGCACCATTATTGCACAAACCATTCTGGTGGTGAAAATATTATAAAATAAGATTTCGAAGGTTTACTGATCTAAGATCTATGGAAAAATGTAAGAATTAGTAGATAATAAGTACAATTTTGATACGGAAGGAAATGTGATATCGTAAAATTTTGAAGCTTTATCTATTACCAGATCTCGTAAGAAATAAAGTATAGTAATGGCACAAACGTAATATTCTATAATGTTTCCGTAAATCCCGAGCTCACAAATTTTTACAACCTTTTTTAAATCCTAGCTTTTTTCTTTATTTCCTCCTTCCTATTACAACTTTACTTTTCTATCTTAATCGATCTCCTTCGACTATCACAAAGCAATAACCAACATAATTGGAATAATATACAATAGGCAATGCGAATAGGTCGTGCCAACTCCTAAACGGCCACACTTATTTCCTATGACCCCGCACCTAACATCTGGGATCATACTTCCGAACGAAAATTGGTCATTGAGCTCTGAAAACTGCCCTGAGATGGGTGTGTAAGTGATAAACCCTGGATATTACTTGAGAATTTTGTGGCCAGCACTCGTAAAGGGACCGAAACACATTTTTTTCCGGATAAGATTTTATTTTTTTATACAACCTGGACTGCTTCGGGTTAGGTAAACATTTAGTAAATGCTACAACTATTTTTCAAGTTTAGAACTGTATCCTATTTGAACTTTAGACTTTAATTACTCATTTTTTTCTATTGCTATTTGTACCGAACAAATTGGGGACAATAAAACGACAAAAAGAAAGAAATGTCAAGGAAATATCCCGAAAGGTATAAACCTCTTAGTCCTGCGAAAAAAACGTTACCCTTAGGCAATTTCTTACCCGTCTTGAGAACACCTTTCCATCGCGTAAGTTCTTTTCCAACGATTTTTCAATCGTTAGAAACTTTTTAGAACTACTACATGTTCAGGAATATCTCTATTTCGCAGACTCCAAGGATCGTAACTAATAGTTAATCTCACTTCGACGTATCCTAATAGAAGGCACAAATCAATCACGACTTTTCAATGCTCAATGCTGCCATAAATCCTACCATCGCTTTATCGCGAAGGCGAATACAAAACACGAGGATCTTGACGCCGGAAAATAACAAATCGATGATATTACAACTTTTGAACAAACCTCCCAAATAAAAGTCTAGCCTCGACAGATTTTTCCGTAAATAGTACTATTTCGAAAAACGAGAAAAAGCCCTCCGAGGGAACTTTCTAGAAGGAAGCCGTATTTCGAAAAGTAAGGAAAGCGCACTATTGCTGAAATCCACGTTGAAGATCCGCGCATAAACCACGTATCAACTATACTCGTTCACGGGACAAACGTGCAAAACAAAGGGGTGGCAAAGGGGGACCTGGTGAACGAGCGTACATCCTGCGTCTGGACGCGAATGACGCAGCAACCATCGAGCCATCCTGTCGCGTCTTGATGAGCACGACGAGAGACATCGTCCGTCGATTCAAACTATCGATATCCGACCCGCACGACCCCCGGTTCCATGGGGCTACACGAGTGGAACGCGATATACATGCTGCAGGTTCTGATTGCTCTCCACGGATGTGACAGATCTGCCTCGTTCGCCGCGGGACACGAATTTGTCGATATATCCACCTGGAAAGGACGGAGAGAACGTCCAAGAATCGGCTGGTATCATCGACAGATCGCCGGATGTTCGTCAAACATCGCTAGACACACTCATTTGCTCGGTTCGCAGACGGTCTCGGTCGATTAAACGCGATTCAACCTGTGTACGGCGTGCAACGCGATGTAAGTACAGTGTACGTGGATGTTTCGATCAATGAAACCTTTCGATGACATTGTTGGATGGTTGTGGTCGGAAAGAACGGAACTCGAAGAGTTTGATTTGTCGCATTAAAGAACTTTGATTCGGCACTATTCATTTTCCGTAGGTAGACTTTCGTTTAATCGCCAGGAAAGAGGATCGTAGTTGAATGCAATTTTTTGCTTTATAGATCAATAATTTGCTACGATAGAATTTCATTTATTCCAACATACAGGGAACACAAACGATTAGTGTAATTGATATTTAACGACACACGGATACGCAATTTCCCAGTTAATGCTTTTATAGAGGGTAAAGTATATAAGTACCGTAATCTTTCAAACATCTGATACCCGAAAGAGAAATAGAAAAGGACACTGAAAAAATAAATACAAAATGCGGAAAAATCGCGCAACTAGTGTCAAACGGAACTTAAGCCAGATCGTAGGCTGCACAAGTTAGGTCAAAAAGCCTTGTAACGACCTAAGCGTGGGACCTACCCTCTGACAGTCGACCGACTTTCTTTTTTATTGACCGGTGCGCGATCCATCGATCTGGACCAACAATAGAACGAAAAAAAAAAAACAAGAAAGAAAGAAGAGCGTGTTTAGTGGAGGTCGAGCTTGACTTTCTTACGAGATCGTAAGCATAGCTCTGCATTCTTCTCTGTCCGCCCCTGAAACGCGCGCTCTCTTTTCTCCTCCCTGCGCGTTTCTTCCCTTTTTTTGGACCTGCCACCCGAAGCAGCAGCCACCTGCTGAGAAAAGTGCTCCGTGACCGTTCGACGGTTGCGTCAGGACCAGGCACAGTTATTTGCATCATCCATCAGCAGCGGGGGAAAGCAAACGGGGCGACCAGGTCGTGGTGGTCGCCAGGGACGCGAGAGAAATAAGAGACGAAAGAAGGAGAGAACGCTCCCGATTCCCTAGAGGGATTTCGTCCGCGTCGTTGTCCCCTCTCGGTGATATTTTATTGGGTTTATGACGTCATTAATCTGGTCGCGAGCTCCTCCCACCTAGGTCTAATCGTGGCGCATCTGAAAGCGGTGGACATTCCGAGTCTACCTGGTCCTGCCTTCTTGGGAATTTTCGGCTCGCTACCCTGCAGATTTTGAACCAGATATATGCTCCCGAATACGTAAATTATCCGGTTTATGGGCCTTCCGTGCACTCCTTTCTTTCGTCCCAGTGAACCAGCCAGCAAATCTTCAACTTTTTTCTCCCTTTTATTTTACTTTCGAGAGACTGCCCTTCGAAAGGTGAACAAGAATCTGCGTGGCTCGCTCGACGAATCGAAACAAAGACGATAAATTAGATTGTTATATAATTATTAATGAAATTGCCGCGTTTTCAGATTTCCACGGATATCTAAAAACAGGCGACTTTCAAGGCACGTCGCTCTCCTAACAAACCAGCCATATAATGCCAATAATATACGTAGTATACGTGAAGTATCAACGAGTTACGGGCATGCACGATCGGGCGTGAAACCAGCTAAACGTTAAACAACACGGCTCTCCTAATGGCCGCGACGCTACGTTTCCTGGTTAACTAAATTATTTGTACTTTCACGTTAGAACGGCGTGACAGGAATGTCGGTGTCGTGCTTAACCAGGTCCAAAACAGTCTTTTCACCTCGGCAACGGCCACAAATCGACGCTGATTGCCTGACGAGGGAAGCAGGATAGTTGCACGCGACGTTTCGTAAAATCTCGTGTAGTTTCACGTCGACACTACGTCATCGTGCGGCCGTCGTGCGGTACAAAAGGGTGTTTGCTCAGACCGTCGAGTGTCGCGCGCATGTACGTACTACACGCTCGGCCCATTCAGCGCCAGTCCGGCAACGTTTGACCGATCACAATACGAAATTAAGATAGCGATCGACACCCTGGTATCGGCCGCTCTGACAGAAACGGGCGAAAATAAATAAATAAACGGGCGATAGATCGCGTTGCGAAACGTTGCCCGGGGGACACCCCGCAGATCCCATCGGCTGAAACAACCGCATTCAAGAGCGAACTCGAGCTCGAAAGATAGATTGTCGCTGGAGGGAACTACGGGAAATGTGGATTCCGCGAGTTGTACCACACCGAAAGGCGAACAGTGTTGTTCGCAAATAGGATAAGACGAGGGTATTTGACTTAACAACTTTAAAATCAACCTTAAACTCAGCATAGAATACACAAACTTGCGCGATGGCTACGGAACATATTTGCACATACCCTATTAATATACGATAGAAACGTGCAAATATTTATTCCGAATATTGTGTAACTTCTTTACCAAAAAATGTATAAAAAGTGTTGCGATACTTGATTTACTTAGTATTTATTTAGTTGGTTTAATTATAGGGGTTAGTGCTAAAAATTTGACGTAAATTCGTAAAATGACGTAAATTTGACGTAAAATGGGTTACAAAGTTCGTCAATTTCGTACAAAGACGGAACTCGGTCGTGGATTTCCTCGATGCTGGATTTTTATGCATAATCGTAGTCATTCTCAGTAGCCAAAGTATCCTGCTTTGTCAGATATCGATGTCAGCTCGACGTTCGCACTGACGTTCGGGTTCTAATTGAAGAGATTTCTGAGGGATGAACACGGAGCCAGAAATTACGAACAGGATTACAGAAAGGGAATAAGTTAGAAAATAAAAGAGAGCTAGTTTCTCCTATTGAGGGGAGAAATTTTTTGGCTCTCTCCCACGGACCGTCGTTTTCAACGACGAAATAAATCTTCCTGTTGAGAAACGACTGTCAGCTCTTGGTTTCTCTCTGCCTCTCTTTGCCTCTCTTTGCCTCTCTCTCTCTCTCTCTCTCTCTCTTTCTCTTTCTCTCTCTCTCTATGCTAGATCCGCGCCCTGAGAAGACGTTACGCCCTCGATGATCGATCGACGTTTCGATTCTTCGCGAGGAAAGCGGACGATCCGATCCGAGCCGTTCGTTCTTCTTCTCGGTTTCTCGTCTGCTCCTCCTGCTGGTCCGCGTGCTCGTGTCTGCTCGCCTCTGAATCAGCAAATCCTTTGATATCGTTGCGAGGCTGGCGGCAGCTGCCGTGGCCGATCCTCGCGCATTATTTCGTGCCCGGGGCCTGCGCAACGCCGCCGTGAATGCCTCGCTATATACGAGCAGCATGCATGTAGACATCAGATACGCTCGGTATAATATAACTTTTGCCCGCTAAGATATTTGACGCCGCATACCTTCCGCGAGCAACGGATGCCCGGCATACCTCACAACCCGCGAAAACATATCGGTTTCCCTCGAAAATATTATTTCACCGACGAAATCGCGAGTGTTCGATCGTCTTGCTGCGAATGGGATTAATCGTCGAGTGATTTTACGCGAATATCGATATGATCTAGAAGCGAAAAGTTTCCAAACCCGTCGTGCCTCTCGCTGAAAATCATCCCAGAGCTCGGACTATGCGACGAGACCATCGACGTACGACCAATCAACCGAGACCTATACAGATCAACGTAGCAGCCATCGCTCGAAACGAATCGAAACGAATCAGCTTTTCTACGATTCGTAGCGATTCGAAAGGTTCGAGCCAGTGCCTCGCCCTGTGGATACGGACGCGTACGATACATCGTCGTCGAAAGTATCTTTTACAGCGCAGCACGAGCGGTGTACGGGTCCGTGAGCAGGCAGCACACTTCTCACGGATCCGAAGTAGTATACGTAGACAGTCGCCCCCGGTACGACCCCGGAACGTACGATTCGTATTGTGCGCGATCGCGGAACGAACGATCGCTACACGATCTCCCGCTGCTAGATCGCCAGATCGCCGATCCGCCGGTACAGCGATCTATTGATCGCGAACAACGCTCGGCACACACGGGGCACCGGCGGCTATCTTACGGCTGCATCGATATGACTACGTTTCCATCGATGCGGAAGTAACAGAGTCGAAAAACGCACATACGATGCACGCGCGTCGTCTTCGGCCTATCGAACACTCTCTCGATAGTCTTTCGAAGCCCGACCCCCGACTTCTTCTTCCTAGGCATAGAAGACCGCCGCGCTTAGAGGCCACACGGCGCACAGAGAGGAAACAAACGTAATTGGCATTCTCTCCTCGGATCACGGAACACTCGATCGGTCGTAACGAGCCGGTGCGATATGCCCGATGGAAATGAAATTTCGCCGATTAAAGGCGGCCGACCTCCAGCCCCGAGGAAAAACCCGTAGCGGTACGGCGAACCAAGCTTACGCGAGTCTAATCATCGATTAAATGGATTACGACGGCTCGTGGTGAATACGCTGATCGAACGTGGGATGGGGGGGGGGGATTTATTAATTGCGGAATTCGATCGTAAAGAGAGAAGTCCCGGTGTCGACGACCCTTTGCATGCTTTCTAGTTGGATCGTAGCATTGTGAGCTTTGGTTCGTGATTATCGAGAGAGCGAAGCGCAACAAGTGGTATGTTGGGTGAATTTGAAGATTGCGAAATTGTAGTCGTGCGTATAGGGAAGTGACGTACTTGGAAATAGTTGAGGGAATCTTAGACAACTAATTTACGTTAAATAACATTCTAAATATCGTTCGAAGGACTTTCGCTGGTAACGTTCGCTGGCAATTTTTACAAATTGTCAAGAACTAATTTGCAAAAAGAATTGGGAAAGATGGCTCGATATGTGGAATGTAAAGTCGCACGTAGAGAGGATCGGCAGGGTTAGAAAGGATCTTTACCACGCAACCCAGTCACGTTTCATCGCGGACGCAACCGGAATTTTTTCCCATTACCCCCAGTGTCTCGATCTACGCGAGATCGATCCTAGTCTCATTATCCTTACGCAAACAAGCATCCTAGCTCACAGTGTAATTAAAATTGGACATCCTGCGGGGAGTGGCGTGTTACAACACTATTCGATTCTCGATCGTTTTCAACCACGAAACGTTCAACCACAGATTTACCAAGCATTATTAGAGTAAACCTGACGAGTCGAATTTCAGGCGTAATTCCCATGAAATAATCTAGAATCTAGATAGATAGCAACTGGATTTAAACGCGAGTCAAGCAGCTACGTAGACGATCTCGTGAAAATTACTCCTCAGATTCAACTCATCAGCTTTGTCCTAATAACGCTTAGCTCTTGAGTTTCGATTAAACGAGAAACGAGCCGGAGAAACGACGGTTTCGCGCGAGAAACGATGCTTCGAAGGTGTAGACGGCCAAAAGGAAGAAAAGAGAGGAGAAGAAGGCACGACATCACGGGAGGATCTGTTGACTTAGGCGAACGAATAATACGAGGCGGAGAAAGGTCCTGACACAAAAGGAGAGTGGTGATTCGTGCCAGCCGGGATTCGAAACAGGATCGTCTCCTCTTTCCTTCGTCTTGTTCCACGGCTTCGTTTTCTTAAGTTCCTTTCCTCTACTGGTCTTGTTCGGCCAGCGATGTTTGTCCTGGGTAAACAGAGGGTGAAAGGATCATCGAAGTGCACATTGGTCTAATTGCACAAGATTTTCGACGATCGGTTTTTCGAGAATGTGCTTGGAATTGGTTGGAAAAAGTAGAGAAAAGTAAAATTCGGGGGATTTTATTTTTCAGGAACAGGTACGTGAATCTTGCGCGCAAGAATTTTCAATGGCAAGTTTCTTTGATAAAACGTTACTAAACGGCCAATTGGGAACCGGAACTGGTACGTTTTCGATCGAGAGAATTTTCTTTTTCAGAAAACGATACGCAGAAATTTTCAATAGAAAGTTTCTTCGATGGCACGTTATTACATAATTCAATTTCAAAATTGAATTTCTACGATACACGAGAGTACAACAAAAATGCCTCTGCTTCAGTCAGGTTTGGATTCCTACATGCTGCACAACGTGCGACAATTAAGATACGCGTTACTTCATTCAAGATCACGGTCATCGTGAGATCATCGTGCAACAACAAGAGTTATAATTTATAAGTTATTCAAAGTTCGGTTCGCGTCTCATATTGCTCATGGTAAAGAACCATGACGCAACCGTGGTTTTCCTACTTTGTTATATCTTTACCCGATGAAATCATCGTCCGTGTAAAACTAAAACAATATTTCTTACGCAAAGAACTATCGTGCTTCTAAACAATTTCAAGATCGCAGCAAAAGTATGAGCACAATTTTGTCGATTTTCAATAGTTTAAATGTGAATATCTTTTCAAGCGAGCACCATAACCAAATTTGATAAACAAACGATTACGGTTAGTTGGCAAATAATTAATTAAAATTGCTCTCGTATGAAAAACAAAAAGCGCGACGTATCAATCTTTCCCCTGTGATCTTCGTTTATGCGATAACGAATGAAACAATGAAGTGATATTCGACTTCGGAATGCTATTAGTCTAGCAGTAGCATAGTCTATCGAAATAGCATAGAGAAATGACAACAAAAAAGAAGAGGGTGAGCCTAAGGTTAATGAGTTTGCTGCTACCTGTCACGAATAAAGGTACACTGGCTGGGGTTCGGTGTTTCACCCGATGAAATAGCTACGTATAGCTCATGGGTTATAGCAACCGACACATACCTGGTTTCCGGAATGCATCCCCATTGGTCGCGCACGAATTACCCGCTGGAAGGGGGCAAAGAGCAAACCACTCGCCGGCAAGATGGCGCCTGTTCTAAATTCAAAACAAGACGCTGCTTAGCATATACATATCCCGGGCTCAGTCGCAGCCTGCACGCTATGACATTCGCAATTCAAATCCGTACATTTCTATTACCATTTTAATTCAAGGGCACTTGGCCGCGACGCGCGCATCAGCCCCATCAGGGTTTTCCTATTGAACGATCGGTGTTCGCGGATTATCGATAGATCTCGTATAATTTCCGGTTAAAAATTGTTGTCTAAAAATTCCAAAGATTCGTCAGAAATTTTGAAGAATTTACAACAAATTTGAGGAGCCGATTTTTCAAGCGGTCTTTTTCCAGGATTTTTCAGTTCCTTTACCCAAGGAAGGGAAAGAATGCGATTCCATCAATTTTTATTTAATAGAATCCATTTCTTTTTTAACGAAATATTTATCATATCACGTATTTATTTAGTTAGACGATGGCAGAGATCTTATAATGAAAATCTTTATACGATTGGTCGGTGCGTGACACGTGTTATTATTCGATTGTGCCTCGAGACTAGCCTCGAAACGATCCAGTGGTTTTATTGGAAATATAAAACATTGTGCCAGGTTATAATCAGCTTGGAGTAGTCCCGGTTAATGGTTTAACTCCGAAAGGGCGGTGCCGAGATTTTAATTCGAGAAACGTATTTAATTGGACGAATGTATACGATTTCGGAATGTCTGATAGATATCCAGCATCGAATCCGCGATCGCAGAACAAATCGACGAGAAATTCGCTTCACTTCGAGCAAATGAATAATGGAAGAGATCAGGATTGATCGACGCTAAACAGAAAGCCATAAAATCGCGACTTATATGGACGATGAGTGTACAAAGCTCGATATCGAACCTCAACAATTTCCGTTATACTTTTCCCAGCTATTCGATCGAACTTGCTTTTGGCAGTATCTTACGAGCGTATACTATTACTGTGCAATAATAAGTTTATAGATGTAGAACCGACAAATCGAATTCTAACTGTTAACCCCTTGCTCTACAACATCGAGTCACACTTGCTACACGGATTTAACAAGGATAACTTTTGTATTTGCGAGAAAATTTAGTTTCAACTTCTTTAGCAAAAACGAATAAACACAAATTACGTAAAATGTCTCGATTTTCTTTTTTCTTTTGTTTTTTTTTTTTTTTTTTTTTTTTTATTCGATATAATATCATAGCAACGAATCAGCAAGATCGTAGCTAATAAAACGATTTTAAAGAGAAGGATTTGTTCGCATAAAATTTTCTTTGAAATTCCTGGTAAAGGTCATTAAATGGAATTTTCCATTTGTTTTACGAGGCGATTAAATTTAACCGAGCAAATTGCAGCGTAATTCAGCGAGTGGAACGATGCGCTCGTCGATAATCGCCTCGTTAGATCGGCCCTGAGAATCGGAGACAGCGCGATCGAACATCTGGCGAAACCCCTTTGGACGCGGTCCCGGATTTGTATCGACGAAAACTGACTCGTTGCCGCGAATTTATGTGCGCCGTCAGATTAAGGGACGTCCCGTCCCTTTTCTTGTTCGGGGGCGCCCAGCATTGTGCCACTTCCGTGTACTCGGTTACGCATAACGAGATCCTCAGGATTTCACGGGGCCTCGACAACGACGTGTCGCTATTTCGTATTAATGACCCATCCTGGCTGCCGAAAGACTTTACGAACATCTGTTCAGCAGCCACTCCTTTCAACGCTAAAAACGGCCGCCTGCTTTCCTCGATCTTGATAATCTCCCTCCTATTGATCACCTGTCGCGTGATCCTTGCCTTTAATTCGTCTAGGTGCGAAATAACGTGTAAAAGTTGCGCAGACGTATCGTTATTTGAGAAACTTGCAGAAAATAGGACGCTGTGTTGCCACAAAACGATCGTCATAGTGTTGCGAAATTTATTTGAAATCGATCCGTAGATGCATATACGAGCCGCGAGACGTTTAGGAAAATGACTATCTTAAACGTGTAAGATGCAACGCAGACGGTCGCATTATAATTATCGCGTAAATATTGAAACTTATTAATAGGTGTAATGGATAGTCAATGGATAATCGACCGTTTAAATGCTTTTATAATCTGTGTGAAATACATACTTGCATCAAATATCTCATAGCTTCTCTATATACCTTTTACAACCTCATAATGTATTCGTAAAAAGTGTCTATAAGTACTCGAATACTTTTATGAGTCACTGTAGACAGTTGGCAATTTCTTTTATCGCGATCATTAATTTGCGCGAGTATACCTACAAATCACTCTAAAATATCGCGGTATCATGCATCAACATTCTACTTTTGTTTTTCTCGTGATGTATAGCGCGGTGACTGGCGAACCTTATTCGACGCGTTTACTATCGTTTAAAGGCGTCATGGCGAGCACTTAATGGAGGATAATTACCCTCTGTTCCGCCATGAGAATGTACTGACGTAACCAGAGCGTGATTGACGCGGCCTCAAACGCCTGTTTTTCCGTAGTCACGACGTTTCTACGATACTGGAATCGTAATTTTAATAGGAGAATTGCTCGTTAATCGAGAATGATCTTTCGAATTTCGAATTTCGATGGGGTGTGGCCGAAAGAGAGCAGCAGCAGAGGATCGTTCGGTTAATTGCGTGCATTGAGGGAGCTCGAAGGGCGCACGTTGCTCGCACGAGGGCTGATCGTCGCGATTAATCATGGCTGCCGGTCACAATCGACCGCAATCTGTATCTCACATACACGCAGCCTGGCCTACGGTTGAGGAGCAACCGTTTGGCTTTTTCGCTTATTAAAGACATTCAGATCGTTGCCAGTAGTCGACCTGGCATCGATTCATAACAAGAAATTAACAAGCTCGTGATGAATGGCTGGGGCGATGTACCTGGACGGATATTTCCGAACTCGATTCCTTCGTGTAGCCATAGGATCGACGAGATTGAATTTTTATTAGAAATTTAAATTCGCGAACATTCCTCATCAAATGGTAGATACCTTGAAAAATAGTTTGCAGCTATTGTAAGCTGCGGACACAGCATCTATAGTTTATTGTTTATATTTCTATCGTATCGTTTTGCCGAGACACGAAGATCGATTAGAATCTATTAGAATCAGAAACGCGCGGAAATACGAATAATTTTTAAAGGAATGTAAATACCTCGACTTTTCGCGCAAGTATCGCACATTTTTCAAACTTTACAAAATCGTAAAATCTTGGCGAAAGGGGATACAGCGACGAAGAAAATATTGATCGAATTTTTGGAATTTCGTTTCTTAAATAAAATATCAAAAAATGTAAACGAAATGTCGTGTTAATACAATATCTCTTAATGGATTAACAACAATTCCATCGATGAATGATAGAGGCGAAGGCAGTCTCCATAAATCAACATTGTCGTCCAACACCTTACGGTTCAAAAAGTAGCTCACACTTCTTACAATACCGATAATCTCACAAAAGGCTTCCACCCACGCGAAGCCAAACTTACAGTCCACCAACAGGTTTCTTGAGAATCGTTTCAAAGAGCCAGATAAATCGATCCGTTAGGTGTCACGAGCGATCGAAACGGTCGTGCAAAGTGATAATTCATCGACACGGTCGACGTTCTCGATTCGTCTTCGAGCGGTTTCTTTTCTTTCGGCCGCGATCCAAGGAAGAACACAAGAGCGATAGTAGACAATGGCGAGGCGAAAGGAGGAGGAGATCGTGTGGTCAAGACGAAAATCTCGAGTGGAGAAGAAAAGCGATCGACAGCTCGAGGAGCGCTCGAAAATGGCACTCGATGCATTCACGGAAACCAAAACATCCATTCTTGGTGTGAACCTGGACAATGACGACCCCGTTGAATCGAGGCCGACAATAGGGTCAACGCAGCGCCACTGAAAGAGAGATCTGTCCATCGGTTCGAGGACGGCCCACGGTCCAGATCGGAGATAAATTTCGCATTTGTAAAAGATCGCGTGCAACGCGCTGCCGCAGAAGCGACGGCAGCATTCTCGAAATGGTACCCGTAGTTGATTTTTCTAAGAGAGCACAATGAGGACACAAAGATCCTTTTTGCGCGGATAATTGTCGCGTTCGCCGGACAATGATTCTAGGGTGCTCGGTTCGGCGACGGACCTCTTTCGCTTCGCCGGACAAACGATCAACGAATAGAGACTCGGAGATAGACGAGGAACGTATAAAGTAGACGCAAGATGTATAACAGCCGTGTTGTTTGGTATTTAGCTTGATACAGAAATAACGTACGCGAAGAATCATGCATGAAATCGGGGCTGCGATTTATATACCCTTTCCTCCTTCCCTTTGTTCAATTATTTCAAATTTCTCACTTACATTAGTTAGATTATTTAGTAAATTTGATTTGAGTTAATGTAATGTACAAGGAAGCGCGATTTGCATAAAGGCAAAGAAACAGCGCAAATTTGCCTGCAAATATCCAGTATCTAAAGATCAATTTTTAAAGAAAAAACACGTGGTTTGTGCATCGGATTCTTGCGGGGACTGGCCAGCGCAGAAGCGTGTATCACTGGCGAGCGAGGCCTGAAGTTGCGATAATATTTTCTCTGGAAATAAAGGCCACTTACGATGCACTTGCACTGCGTCGTGTGTGGTCCACGCATATTATAGATCCAACGGTGAGAAGCAAAGTCGCGTAGACGCGGTATTCTTAATAATTATTTGTCTTCCTAGTTTCTCTGATATTTGCAAAGATTTCGATCGTACAGTTCCTGGATGATTCGATATCCTAGTACAACGATGACGCGTTATGACTACACGCAATCACATTACACACGTTGCATATATAAAACAATAATTTCGATCTAATCTCGGTCGTCCGATATCTACATCCCGATCTAACCGGTTTTCGACGATACTCGCTACTACGATTAATCGTCTAATTGGAATTTACGATGTTGGATACATTTAAGATTACGACTAATAATATCTCGTAGCGCAGGAAGTGGAAGAGAATCGATTGCTTTCGGAAAATTTGACGTTTCCAATGACCCAAGCGACTACGTGGCATAGAGATGATACAGCGTGTCAGTAAAGAAAGCATCGCATTTTCGTTTTATTGTAATTTATTTCTGTTAGCGTTACGATCACCTGCGGTAAACTCGATTAGCGCGGACCGTTCAATTTTATCTTAATAAAAATTTGTTATCAAAATGTCTGTCAAGGAAACTCGTTTTATTCCTCGAGTAACTAGATATTTAGAAAATTTCTTTATCGTGACTGACAGACCAAGACTGAATGAAGAAATTGGACAGATAACACAGAATATATTTAAGGCACGCACTTGTAAAGCAGCCAGAGGCGTCTATATCGCCGATATCATATTTCATACATAATTGAAATAATCCAATAAATTATTGGTAAAAAGTATCTATCGCGATATCTATCTTCTTCCGTTCGAAGAAATATTATTTAATAACGACTTGTATTACGACAGCCTGTAGATATAAGATTAATGGGAACAATTTCAGCGAGGCGTGAAAAAGCAAACGACTAAGAAAAGCCGAAAAGATTCCGTGGTAACAGGGAATTCCCCGTGGCTCATCGCTACGATCCTATCTCGCGTCCAACGATCCAATTACCGCGTTGCTCGTTACGGTTTTCACAGCGGCTGGCTGTTAGCCAGGCAGATCGACCGGATGAACCTTATTTTTTCGCGAAATCGTAGCAAATTCCAGGCGCGAGTGTCGACACCGTATGAAACGCGGCAGGTTGATTGGCGCTCGGCCAAAGAGCCAAGAGAGCGAAAGAGAACAGGGCGAAAAGGCGGCAAGGAGAGCGAAGAAGAGACGGCAGAGAAGTCAATCAGTCAGTCAATCAGTCCGTTTGGTGTGCACGCGTGAAACTTGGCGCGAAATAACCTGCGTGCCAGCTCTCGTGAACGTAAGCGTAGTTCGCGAGCGCGATGTTAATTGGAATTACACATGTGTGGTCACACGCGAATGCCTGATCTTGAGAGGCGTCCTGACCGGACTGAGCATGATATACACGCTTCATACCGCGCTATCCACATGAACAGACAAGGACGAGTCGTCCTCTCACTTGAAAGATCATCCTCCGCCAGGATACACAGCTGCCCGATGGTTCCTCCTACGGTTCAGACCAATACGTGCTAGTCTTTCTGACTTTAACCGTGACACGACGGATCGTAATGGATCGGCAAGTTTGGATTTATGGCACGATCATACTCTTCGTACTCTTCGATATTTGCTGCTTCGGGAAAATCTGATCTGTAAGCGTCTAGAAAAAATTCTACGAACGACTTCTTCAATCTCTGTAATACGCAAGTTGAAGGTTTGCTTAGATCGATAATCTTCGACTTATAGATTTTGCATTTTTGGAAAAATTCTAGAATAGTAGGGAAAATATTGGCTCGTAATGATCTGAGAGAAACTCAGAAATGATTTCTTTAACCTTTGAACAGGTACATTGCCGGTCTGATCGTTGCAACGTTAAAGGCTTGCGTAAGCTAATTTTCGACGTTTAAATACATCACGTTCTTGTAGAAAAATCTAAAGCGCCAAAGATGCGCAACGTCGATTCGCAATAATTTGGAGAAACCGCAAATGACTTGTTCAACCACTGTAATAGGTAATATCGCCCGGATTAAATCTCTGCAACGTTAGACGCTGATCTAGATGGAATGGAATGTAGAGAAAAAGTGACGCTGAAAAACCTGATCTAAATTATACAACTTGGCGATTAATACGCTCGTCGAGCAAAATTGGTATTCAAGATTTCAAAGAAGAAGAAACACCAGGAAGGATTCGAAGTAATCGCTAAACGATTCGTGTATCGGAATGACGACATCGAAATATCTCGAGATTCAGCGAGAGGCGCTCCTAGATCCTTAAAAACTCGGTTAGGAGAGACACGGAGAGGCTAACGAGCGGTGAGTCAGAGGCCATCGCAGCGGGAGAAAAGGTCTCGCGAGCGGCGAACGCATTAATCGTCGTCCTTAATTGGGCCACGTCGTTAGGAAAGGAGCGCGACGAAACTGGATATCGCGTAATTGATCGCGGAGCGCACGATTGCACCGTACAGGGAAGACGAGCGCAAGGTCGGCTCGGACGCGTTTGTATGTACGCGAGCGCTTGTACCTCCGTGTGTCGCAATTACTCCCACGTCACACGGCGCATTGAAATCTCCGCGCGAGGATCAACGCCGAGGACGTGGCGGGAGAGCAAACGCTACCGTTTCCCAATTTTTCGTAATTTTTCAACAGCTACTTTCGAGCGGCCCCTTATTTGGTGCGATTAGGATTAAGATCGTCCCTGAATAAGGAACGAAAAATTGATCGTCCTTAGCTTTTGATTTTACTACTTAATTTACAGATGTTTCTAATTAAGAAACGGCCTGTTAACAAAATAGAAATCACGTTTGTCGAACGAGTCCGAATATTTCGTACCGGTGTGGTAAGGATCGATGCAAAAAATAAATGCAAAATTACAAAGGAGACGACTCGAGGTTACAGAGCGTGCGGTATGTCGCAAAGCGCGCGATCTGCTTCGAGATCGCGATCTACCTTCTCGGCGACCTTTCCCGCTGTGTGAAGGCGCGTTGCCTCCAACGAGCGTGCGTAAGAACGGCTGCACCGTCTAGAAAATAATTATGAAAACGCGGCGGAACGAAGGAGAATAGGGTAGGCGAGACTTTCCACGATCGAGGGTAACCTTAATGTCCCGACCGGTTACATAAACCAGCGCCTATAGGTAGCCGTGCGCGGATGAGCACGTCGGTGATGAAATCCTGTGACAGGCAGCCGCGATACCGTCCAAGTGGTCTTGTATCACCGGATGATCTTGAACTAACACCTTTCAGGGCATATTCCGCCATTTATTACGGACATGAGGTGTTCCAATAATTGCGCAAACGCCACGAGATTGCCTGCATACGTAAGTCACCGGTAATCGTTCGCGAGGAGCCTTCCTCTCCTCATCTTCTACTTATTCCCTCTCTCTGTTCCATCTCATCCTTACGTCCTTTTCTTTCTCTCTTTCTCGGCTTGCGTTCTTTTTTCTTTTTTTTTTTTTTTCTTTCTTCTTGCGCTCAGGAACGCGTCTCTACCCGACATGTACGCGCTTCTATTTGCTCTCGTGTCCGTGGTGGTAGCCACGTAGTAGGAGGAGATGAAAAAGGACGAGTTGGAAGACGAACGAAGAGACGAGGAGAGAAAAAAGCGCGGCTACAGTCGATACTCTTGCTGGTGCTTGTCATTTCCAGTCGACGAATAGCACGGTCGAGTCTATTATAGTTAACGCGACTATAAATTATTCGAATAGGTCTATCACGCGGTATACATCGCCGCGACGGTGACCTCCTCCGTGTACTCGATGGACATACTCGTATACTTCTATGCGATTCCATGGGAATCGACGGAGAGGGAAAAGTTGGTCGTATACATATTACAGGATGAAATAGACGCGGATCGACAACGATCGAGCTCCGTCGAGAGTCCACCGTGGATCGACTTTCCAGGATTCTAGATTTCCACGGTGATACTCCGATACTCCTCCGACGCGATTCCCGCTGACCATTAAACGACGCCGCCAGTCTCGACGCACGGAGCAGGCGTATCGTTGCCAACGACGTTAATGGACTTCTAAGAAGTTGGTCTTCTATTCTGCATTTCTGCGCTACGGCGTTTTATCCTCGTAATTACTATTATTAATAACGATCGACGGTATCGATATTATTGCGAACAGCCGAGTTGCTCGATTCGCCGCTCGATAAGGTCACGCGCTTACGTTTACGTAACCGAGTGTCCGCGTCGAGTTGCATTATTGTTCGTTCGATAGTTGGACCGTTCTAGTCGAGACTCTGAGAGCGCGCTACTCTTCTTCCACGGGGAATTCTTGGCCTCGCGAGGTCAGGAACGGTCCGCCAGGGGAATCCGGTTGCGAATTCGCGCGCCAGCCGATCCGTGCGAATCCGTAGCGAGGTATAATTCAGTGAGGTTGACTCTTGAATGGACCGGGCTTCTTGTAAAAGGGCTCACGACCACGACGAGAACGCACTCGCGTCTACCAACCGACACGACCCGCGCGAGAGCCCGACTCAATGGCCGGCACTATATTCGTACGCGTGTAAAAAATCGAATTTATCGAGCTGGAATGCAGCCAGATATAAACAATCGAAGCGAACTGCGGCTTACGGCGCCTGCGTTTTGCTTCGTTCCCAGCGACAATGCAGATACGCGGTCTTTCGAGGGTGAAACAATTGACCCGTTGATTACGGAAACTGTTTCGGATGGCGGTGCCCGATCCCAGGACTATAATTGCCCGATCACGCAACGTTCCGGCCGGTTTGTTGCGGGAAATTGTTACAACGGTGGCTCGATTCGTTTAAACGGACATTAACAGGAACGGTACCTCGGAAACGGCCTTTTAATCATCTCATTGTGAATAACGGATCGATTTATACCGCGTGGATGCTTTTTCAATTAAATAACGCCTCGAAGATTTCGTTTTGTTCCACGGTAACGGCGTCAGTTGTCGGACCGAGTGGCCCTGACTGCGTGTACGCGATGTACTTTGCGTATCTTCCAGAGAGGTTGTATCTATGCGATTTCAATATCTTACGGATCGCTTGAGTTTTGTTAATCAGTCAGAAATTATCGATATTCGTTGCTGTATAAGCAGCGAAAGCTTTGTCGGAGTCACCTTGTTCATCGAATAATTCTGCGTGGTTTAATAAATTGGAATAAGATCATCGAACCAAGTTGTAAATTTAATAGTAGGTATCTACGAAGAAGTAACAATATTTTCTATGTTTCTTACTACTAGACTACCTTATTACGAAAAACATTCGTGAAACTGTTGATTCTTTCGCAGATCTCGTCGTTCTAAACTTCGATTTCAATTATGTAGTTTTAATCAGTGTATTTGGATAATATTTGTAATTATTATAACTTTATGCTTATAAATATATAAAAAAATCTAAAGCAATAATTATTAAAGGCAATCGGTATATTTGATTCTTTTCCAACAAAATATTCATCAAATTACACGGCAGCTGTAAGTGTACCTGTAATTACGTCATCGTACAATAAAAGTACGACGGTGTAAATTATAAAATGAAATAAATAAATCATGAAATTATGGACCATTGATAATTCTAGGCTTCGAATATCGAACAAATTTCGAAGAACAATTCGACAAATGACGACGATCTGTGTGATACTGGAACACGTTGAACGCTAAAAGATCAGGTCAAAAGGCGAGCGTGAAGTCGTGGTTTTTCACGGACAAGCACGATCGAGGACACGTGGAGAGAGGGAGCGGAACGTAATATTCACGAGCGTAACTTTTATCGTCTCGTGGACATTCTCACGTTGTTGCTGGCGGCACGGGGCTTATGCGAGAGGAGCATCGGCGCGTGTGGGCGCTACTTTACGACGGAAAGCCGAGCAACGCCGATCGTTTTACGCGAAAACGACTTTTTGCCTTGTCCGACCGTGCGTGCGGTCGTCTCATTCGCCTCCGTAATAACGAGCCACGATGCCTGAACGTGATCCGCCCCGAGGATCGAGCGTACAGAAGCTGCCCCGAGGATTATTGCCGCGCGAGTCTATAGTGTCGCCGGGGAATACCGCTCGCGAGCCGATCGTCTCGGTCTCAACCTCGAATCGACTCTCGACGGCACTGTTAATTTTCAATTAACATTCCGCCACACATTTTTTCCACGTGCAACTTAATGTATTACCGATTGGCTAATAACACGTTGCGAGAGTTAATTAAGCGTGATCGACGAGCGAATCCTCCTTCAGAGAATTTATCAAATTGTACGTGGTGAAATGTCGTTGGTGAACGATATGAGATGGGTGTGTGCTTTCCGATCGAAAGAAAGCCAGGTAAGAGTAAGAGTTACAAGGTAATTAGTTTGAAACGCGTATGATTTTGAAAGAAATAGCCGCTCGCTCGAGTAAATAAGTACTGTATTCGTGGCGCGGAAACTTTCGATATCATCTCGAAGGAAGAGGTTTAGTTTATACGTACTATTTTCCTATTTACCACGAACGGTATATATTATACTTTGATCAGCTTAGAATTAAATGGTCTGTTGTGATTAGAGAGTTGCATTCGTTACGCAACGTGGCTGGTTCCTTTGTCAGCGGATAAAAGTGTGTAATTTTCGAATAATCAATTCTTACGCGTGAAATAGCTACTTAATCCCGTCCTGTGTAACGTAGCGATCAATTTTCTATTTCATCATCAATATTCCCCTAACGCTATTCGCAAGTAAGATCGTCCAAACGAATACATGTGTGCATAGCCACACTTGTTAACTCGAATACCGAGAATATCAGAAAGAAATTGAAGAGCATTTTCAATATTTTGAAATAAAAACTTTCTCCGATCGCCTCTTGGAATTTAAACGAACACGTCTAAAATATCCGCGCGGCTCTATTGAAAAAGAGAAACATCATCGTAGATGTCGAAGATCGTAAGATATCGAAACGAGAAATTATTCACGGTTTATCAATGCCGAGAGACGTCCCTGAAGTCGTTGCCGTGCACGATTACAAACGTCGATTAATCGAATCGTTCGAACGTTCCACGCGTTTCCGTGTCTGACAGCACAGAAATATTTAGATTGATACTAGCCGATGGCGGCTTTGGTTAATTTAAACGAATGCCTCAGATTAAATAACAATACCGATCTGTACGTGACTTCGATACAGTCCCGTGTAACGAAGGGGTGCACGAACGACCATTATTATTCCCGGTGAGCAGCTGCAGTCGTGCTCGCAATAATAACAATGTTGGACAAGTATATAATACAGAAAGAGAGTGGCAGCAAACGTTGGTCTGCGCGACGACGAGATCCTTGAGCCGCGAATAAGGATTTATCAGGTACGTAGCAGATCCACAAATAAATCGTCGATCGACGAGGAAATCGTTCCTACCAGCGGAACGGTCTGTGTCGTACATGGCAGATACCTCTTCGATAATCGAGCAAATATCGAGCGCGAGTTTACACGATAGACAACCTCGTTAGCAGTCTTCAATCTCTTTTAGATCACTTTCAAGGGATTCTCAACCGCTTGCTATTCGTTCTTACCGCTTTAAACGTTAAAATACTAGGTCGCGCCGTAAACAATTTCCCATCTTTCTGCGCAAACTCGAAACGTACAAATTCTAGACGGACGAATAACGCGTTGTCCGCGATTTCAACAGAATGATTTAAGAAGAGTAACAAGACCTCGCAAGCGTCTCCAACGGCACGTTTCAAACAGAATTTTATCAAACATCGACAAACATCCACAAAGACAGTCGCGTCTATACAAGATCGTCGACGAACGATAAATGGCACCTCCGCGATATATCGTTCCTTATTTAGAAAACACTCAACCGTGGGATGAAAATAGCAACAGATGTCGCGTAACACCTTTCGCATCCGGTTGTATTCTTCGACGCGCGGAATATAATTTTATCTGGTGGAAATCGAGACTCGGGCAAACAGTTCGCGCGCCCCGTGAAGTTGAGAACGTATACGGCCCCGCGGTCGGATACGTGTAGAAGCGCATCCAGTTGCGGTTTGCACAATACCATGCCCGTATCCCATAGAAAATCAACGGTTCGATTCTGTCGTACAAAGACCCGCCATTTGTGTCCCGTTAAAACTACGATTTTATCTGATTCGGGGGATGTCCAAGACCACTCCGGAAGCTCGTTCAAGAGGAAACGAAGACGTCGAGTGCCGTAGCGAAGGTCGTCGCGAAATTCCAACGGTGTTAAGGTCGATCGTCGCGATCGTTCGTAAAGAGAGCGCAACGTCGATAAATCCGGTGTCGATCAAACGATCGTTGAGCAATTCCCTCGGCGAATCGTTTCATTCAACTGAAAATACGCCTGTGTTGAATTCGTGTGAGCAGCGATGGCATTCTAAAGGTTGAACAGACGTATCCTCTTGGACATCGCGGCCGCGCTGCCTAACGATCGTTTTAACACTTGCGATAATTACAGGGGAAACATGGAGTAACATTTCACAGAACAGCGCAGTATTTCATCGTGAACGTTGGGAATAGATGTCTCGTCTCTTCGTAGAATTCCTCTGTCGAGTTTACTCTAAACGAATATCTATTTAACGACATTAGAAAAATTGTATCCTGCGTGTCGAGCATGTTTCAACACTCGGGGCAAATTGAAATCGCTTACGATAAACGTATACGTTTTGTTGTAAATATTCGTTACAAACGTCCGATATGTTTCATAGATAAATTGATAACAAAAAAAAAAAAAAAAACAAAAAAGAAAAGTAGAGAAGAAGATTGGTCACTGTTCGTTTAATCCATCAGTCAGGTAATTTGCAAGATCTCTATTAGATAATCATATAATTTGTGTAGAAAACGCGTTGATTCTCTTAATAGTATTATTTCGAGAAACTGGCAAAAAGCGGAGTTGCGATCGGCTTGGCTTCTAAGAGGCTCGTATTACGATTCTTCGTGTTAAACTAGTAAAAATTCAGATGCACGAGATACGCACTAAACCGACTAATAAAACGATGCAGATCCTAGTCTTAAAATCACTGTACGCACGACCATCGTGTTCCATCGTACTGTAGCATAATTTACGTTTCCATCGCGAAGCAAGAGTACATTCGTTGGTCGAGCGATGGCGTGGATCCTGTAGCTTTTCTCAAGCAGCGTCGTTCCTTTCTACTTCGAGTCTGTGCCCTCACCAGGACGGCCCGTTAATTTGTAGGGCCGTCGAACCGCTTTTTGTCGGCGACGCCGAGACCGCGAACTCGAGTTTTGACACATTTTGACACGAGGACCACACAGAGCGCTGCTAGCCGCGCCAGAAAACATCACTCGCCCCCGACGAGCCTCGAGTCGGGGGACGAGTATCTCCACCGAGAGCTGGAGACGCCCGATAGACGCGCAAGAACCTGGCCACCGTCTACCGGATAAGTTATTAGCGGCGCCCGGGAAAGAAACCACGCGAATATCAATGCTCCCCCGAACTTACCCCGTTCCGCGATGTATTTATTACCGGCGACCGACTTTTTCCGTTCTCTACGCGCGCCAGAAGATCACGACCGAGTTATTGCCTCTGTGTGTCGCGTCCTTTACGTTGGACAGAGTCCCCTTTGCTGCACCAGGTTCTTTCAACGAGTCAGTCTCGTCGGGATGAACAGTGGGCCGGCTCGTGCTCACACGGACGCATCGAATATGGGCTACGACGTCTCAGAGAACGCGTCGTTTTGCGCCTGTCGTTAAATATTGTATGAGTCGCGGGACTTCTTGCTTACTGTTAGAAGATCGCTGATTGGAATTTTGGACGAGTTGCTAGGTCGCGCAGCGGGAAAGTGAATTAACGTTGATTTTGTTCCGACGAGACACCGATGTTCGGTTATAGTTTGCCAATTAAAAGGAACCGGATGAAATCTATTCTAATACAGACAGCAGTGTCTTCTGTACAATTAATCACGCTGATGCGAGAAGAATTCGTATTTCAACGAGCTGTTATATTTAGCCTTAGCTCATTAAGACCTAATCTATACTGGACAGTTCGTATTAAGAGGAACCTGCCAAGCGAATCTGCGCAATCTCAGAGTTCGTGAAATACCAGTCGCCGAATAAACATAAATCATAACTGGCTCGAAGAAACCACGACACCAAGGTATACGGTGACCAGCCGTTGTCCGAGCAGACGTTTCAGGAGAACCGTCGATCTAGCAGGAACGTGGAACGTTGACCTCGGCCCGTGAATCGAACGGCGTTCCCGGGGACTCGTAACAGAATCGCCACTGACCTCAGGCAGGTACGAGGTGTTAGACAAACAGCTGGCCCGAGCGCGCACAAAGACGCGTTTTATACGCTCTCGGGGCCTCGCCGGTATTACATACAGCTCTCACAGGGCCTTACCAACACGTACGTGGATCGAGAAGGACGAACCATGCGCGAAAGAGAGGAGAACGAACCAACGGGGTGGACAGAGGGGGGCATCGTCATGGACGAGAGAAGAGACGACGAGATGGGTATGTAGGAACGTCGAGTACGAGTCACGGAGCTTCTCTTCTCTCGCCTCGCACAAGTTGCCAGCTTCTCCTCTTTCTCTATCGCGTACCACCTTGCGCCGCATTCCAGCACGGTAAATCGCTCGATGTAGCGGCCACGTGTCCCACGATCGAAAATTGACCGCGATTCCCTGCCTTAATCCGAGAAGATCGAAAATAGTTTCCGAATTCGAGAGGAAACGGTCCCTGTTTTCTGTGTTTGGTAACAGCCTGTCGGAAATTGAGGAGAATTTGGGAGAAGATTGGACGGTGTGGAAACACCTGATACTGTTACGAGAGCATGACGACTGGGACATTCTTTTCGGGGATTCGTGACGTTTGATGATATCTTTGATATCATGTGCGATGGATGTAGGTTAAGTGGTTCTTTGAGATTCTTTTTATTATTCCTAGGATATTATGGCAAATTGGATAAATCCGGAGAATAGTTGCAAACTTGTTAAAAAAATCATTGAAATTGTTAGCTTAGTAGATCGCGTGATCTTCGTCTTATTGAAACAGTACAGGATGTATGTACGAAAGAAGAATCGCTGTTCGGCGTTCCAGTTTCCTTCCTTAAAGCATCGAATCTTTTCCTCCCCATAAATTATCCAAATTGGAAACAAACGATTCGAGACAACTCTCAGATTTCTAAACTCACCACGAACGCTACCCTTTTGCCGGACTCGACTGGTATCAATTAAAATACAATAGTGAAGAGAGTGAATATATAATGAAGTGGACGTTACGCCGGACCACGTACTAACGTTGTACAAATGGTCGGTCAGAAAACAAGGAGAGAGAGGGCAGGCTACGACGGACTGCAGGTTCCCATGACTCGCCCACGCCGTGTGGAAGGTGCTCGGCGATGTCGTCGTCGCTCGTCGTCGGGGGCATAAAAGTGTCCGGAGACCGAGACCCGAAGATCTCAAGTGCCGGACCACCTTGCACGCCGCGTGGGCGATGGGCTCGCGAGTAGTTAGCTTGCGCAAGTTGCCCTTTCCTCGAGTTAAGAGGCATCGAAGGACAATCAAAACTAGAGCAAGTAAACTAGAGTCCTTACGATTTTAATCTTTGAAATTTTTAAAGCTTATATTTCCCAACTATACGATTTACGATACGTTCTCGCTTGTAAAATTACATTTGAATATTTTATCTGTGCACGTAGAATCGTGTGATTGACACGTGTACTTACGCATGAGCTCATCGTCGTAAAAGCTATATATAACTGTGTTATAAAAAAGAAAAATTGTTGTGGGAAAAATATAAAGAAGCGAGACTACCTTGGAGAAACTTCTTTTTATCGTTACGCGAACTACAACAATCATACGAATAACTCTCGGTAATTTTTCTTCTTTTTCCTGAGAATTCTGACTCCAAAAATTTTAAATCTTTAAAATTCGGAAAACTCCTTCTCCAAGGAAATCGTTATTAAAGATATTGGATAATTAGTACCACCACGTCGCACTTAGCTTGATAAAATTGGATAGAATCAGGCGTGCGTGTTACAGTTCACGATTTTATCTTTCCATCTTCCACCCACGTGTCCTTGCTTCTAAAAGCGCGATACGGATAGTACTCGGCGTAACATAAATTGTGCTGGACGATGGAATTTCATTAATTCCACGCGAGCAATACGCGCGTCGTGTCCGGAGCCGACGATGATCGTGCGAACACAATGTCACGACGGAATCCATTCTGTTATCAAGGTGTAATCCTAAACACACGCGTGCGACTGGTCGCGGTATTAATGAACAGCGACGCGAGGCGAACATTAATCTTACGAGCTAGGGATTCGTAATATTACTTCGGCTTCCCACCATCCAGACGATATCTAAAAGCGAGAATCCTGCAGTTCGTTGCGGCCAGATAAACGAGTGATTAGTGTTCGTTCTGGTGAGTTTGCGTTTTCTGGAACATCACGTTCCTGTGGGCGTCGAAAATGTTATCCACCGCTCGAGGATCCCTGACAATTAAACACCCGTTGCCCCTTTGAGAAAGATCTGACGCGTTACATCGTTGGCATTAAGCGAAATTTCCATCTTTCTTGAAAACTAACCATTCTCCCCTGAAAAATGGCTCTTTAGCAATAAATCGATGTGGCAATTTGTAGGCATTTCTCCGCTCGAACGGGAGTTATCTTGGCAAAAATAGTCGCGTGAATGGGTATTGTCAAGTTGAGTGAAAGGTACGTCTGTGGCGACTACACGTGGTAAATTGATAATTTTGTATGCTCGCTGCGAGTTACTGGTAAATCTAATGTCTACAAAAATGGTAGATTACCTTAAACAATTTGCGATAAAAGTTCATGGGAACCTAAATGGAGTGTAACCGTCTGTAGGATTAAGCCTCTGCATAATACGCAAAATTCAACCTTAAATTTTGCACGTGGTAATCAAACCGGTATATTACGAGTCACTGTTACGATTGTCTTCGTTCCACCGTTTCAGATCGGTTTCAAATTCTACCGGCAGCGGTGTTTCAAAATGATTTGTATAACACGCGCAACATACGTATACGTAAAAGTAAAAAGTCTTCTATAGCAAGTGTCCAAATACAATCGTGTGGCATTGCGTAGGTATACGTTCATGTTTTCAAAGAGAAAGTATCAAAGATGGAAATGCGATCTAAGTAACGCTGTGATAAGGTTATATCTGTAATTAGAGAGAATGAAGGGGTTTGAAGATGCCCGATAAGAAGATCGCGCCCTCTCCGCGTGAGAGTTTCATCGCCGCCAGTACTGGGACGCGATTCTCTCCGCGTAAGTAATTTATCGTTACTATTAAAATATAGCCTGGTCGTCGTCGCGGTGGGTACGAGCTGTTATGGCCGAATATAACCATTTCTATGGGTGCACGAGGCGTCCACCGTGATTTACAATGCCCGGGGAGTTATGACGCGACGCGACGTGCCCACACTCGCGTTCTCATACGCTTCGTTCTCGTGCGGTCGACTTCTTCCCGTGGAATTCTTCGTCCCGAGGGTTCTGTCAATCGAGAGACCTTTTCGCCTGGGAATCCCAATTTTCTCCGCGAAACAAACGGTTGCGTATATTGGTTGGTAAAAACACGTATTCGTGTGACTGAAATCACGCTCAATCACGGTTCAAATATAATAGAGGCTCGGCTATAGATGCGCACATTTGAAGCCGAGGATTAATTTGTTCGCGCAAACAGTAAAGATAAATGAGACTTTAATTGAAATTTTTCAATTGCGAAGACAAATCAAAAAACGAAGCTTCTTATGGGAATGGATTCTTAGGATAATTTCCATCGGAGTAATAAAAAAAAAAAAAAAAAAAAAAATGTAAGATCTAAGAGGCACAGACACGAGCACATCGATCGTTGCGATCGACAGCGTCCGTCGTGAATCGTCTGGCGTCGTTACGCGTGCGTTCTCGAATACGAAGAGGTAAAATACGGCCCAATAAAAGGGCACTTTGACACAGTCCCGTGAACACTGGCTGCCCATTGTTCGGAAGAACTGAACGATCACGACCGCAAAGTTGGTCCGTACTCTGGCGTGCCACAGCAGTTAACGCGAAGAAGGACGAGCAAAGGGAATACGAAACTCGCAAGACTTTTTCACGCCCGGTTTCCGTGCATCGTAAAATCGATCTTGAAAACAGCTAACGTTCCTGCTTGTACCAACGTGTACCAACAAATTCGTACGCGTCCTTCCAAAGAATTGCATCGACCAAAGTCAACCAGAATGATTATGTTCGAAATGTATAATGTCTTATAAATATACGACAAATTTGATTATTCTAGAATAGCAGACTTCGACGTTGAATTGTTCAAAATATCGAGGCTGAAATGACCGAAATAACGCTATACCACTTGTATCATCCCTATTTATCGCAATTACCTTCCGCCAAAGTTGTATACGTCGCTTAAGTCTTTTTTCTTAGATTCTAATCATAACATAATACTGTTGCAAAATTCGAATACAAGCGGACTAAGATGAGGAACGGTGCTCGATGCTTTCAAGCGGCCGTAAAATCGCCCTATGAACGAGGAACGACGAGAATTCCGCGTGGCATCAATGACATTTCGACAGTTAACGTCAAGATTATTGACGCCTGGCTCGAGACCGCGGATGAATCCCGTTGGGAGGTGCGGGACGAACAATTTCACTCGCCTCGTCCAGGCGAATCCCTTTCGTGCCGCTTCGAACGGGTTCCATCGTGGACGCACAACAACGGCTGTCGTCAACGGGGTGACGAGTTTTCACCTTTAGTGTCAATAAATATGGTGAAAGGCGGCGGAGCCAGCTCGGTGCCGATAAGACTTTTTTTCCCGACTTCCCAATAAATTTCCTTGACGTTGATCGCGCCGCGTCCCATAATATGATCGTTTACTGTACATCGACAGCCCGCCGGAGTGCAGCGTTCCCACTCCTTTGAATACTTCAATTTGGTCAACATACGCCGTTGTTGTCGCCGTCAATGCAAGATTCACTGCCCGTGAGGCGAATAAAAGACTCCGCCGGTACTTGTACTATATATAATACTATACCCCCTTTGACTCGAATTTCGAAACTGTAGTCGTTTCCTGTGTAGTTGTATCGCGATATCTTATCGAATCATTGGCAAAAGTTCACAAATTGCGCGCTGGTGAAAGTTTTGACATTGTGTCGCTTTATTTTTCAGAGGAACATGTACGTAAGTTATTTAAAAATAAAAATCTTTAACTTTTATTTGTCGATTAGATAGTAAATTCGAACATAATTGCTATACGAAATACACTAGAAAGTCTAATTGCGATATTAAGTATCCTGTAATTTAGTAATCTTACGTCAAAAGAAAATTAGAGGCAAAAGCATAAAGGTATTCAAAAAAGTTATCAAAATCTACAACATTTTCTCAGTTAAAACTTACTCAACTAATTAGTACACATTTGCAACGATCTATCAAAGTATATGTACCAAAACAAATATTAGAGAATGTGCAAGTAACTCGTCCTAACCGCGATTGAACACCGGTCGTATATAATGCCTCGAAGCGGTGGCGAGTTCCGCCAAGTTCATTTCCTATACGTGGACAATATCGACGTCGATATCTATCCGCGATTCCTGCTGATTCAAGCTCCTCTCGCGTGCGCATTGGTCGCACGGAATTCCGCGATTTCACGTCCGTCAAACGGGATAGAAGCGCGCGATCCGAACGTTTATCGGAGGATACGCGTGATCGACGATCGATCGGTCGCGCCACGAGATCCCCCTGGCGTGTTACGAATCCTGCCAATCACGGGAGTGTAATCGATATCGAGCCCGGAGGAGGGCATCGAGTCGATACGATCGACTCCGCCCCGGGCGTGTCGCCGGCCTGCACGATTTATAATGTTAATATCCCGGAGCCAGGTTCCACGCTTTTCTCCCGTCCTTTCCCCTTCGTCTCTCGTTTTATTCTGCTTTTGTGCTGCGTCCTTCTCGTTCGTTGCGCCAGCAGAAAGAGGAGACGGCCAATCATTCCGTGTATCTCGAGCCCGGATTAACGAGAAGTCAGTTTCACAATTTGATATTGTGGATCGAACTCGCGGTAATTAAAGGATCTTCCTATAATTGACTGAATCGATATTGCGCTTCGACGATCATCGAACCTCGTTTCGCATAATGTGGTGCAGGATGGTGCTATCATTTTTCGACTGTGCAATTTATGAGATATCGAGGTGGTATTTGCGTTGGATGGAATTTAAATTAGTTTATGTTCAGTTTTGATGCCAATGAGATAGCGATAGGTTTCATTTTTTAAATAGATTGTAATTTCATAAATTGAAAACTATATAAACGCTATAGCATTGGTTTCGAGTGTTTCAGTTATTTTATAGAAAAATCGTATTAGTATAGGTTAAAGTAACGTGATTTCTAGAGAATTATGTATCGAGTATCGTTTTCGATAGAAGGAACTCGAAAGAGTTACATAATCACGTAGTTATTCAATTTAATAGCAGCGGATTCAATTTAAAATAACGCGCCATATTGTTTGCCGGTACGCATGTGGCGCCGCAAAAGAAGCAACGTCATGGTCGTGATAAATAAGAAATTAGGCTATGGTTACAACGTGTGAGTGTTTTTACGAATTGGACATCTTATATCGAGATGCATACATTCTTACAAATCTTTATATGTACATACATATTTGATTTCCTTAACGTGTTTATCGAAACACTTATCCACTGTAACCATAGTTTTTATCACGTGATATTTCAGAAATGCATAACATCATATTGCAATGTAAGGGAAAAAGAAAGTGATTGCAAATGGAAGGAAATCGTGCAGTAAAGTATTTGTATATCGTTAAGAAATGTATATTAATTTAACGTGTCTTTCGTTATAAACAACATGTCTTACCTTCGGCATATTCCCCAGGAAATCGATCGAGTTACAGCATAATTACTCCGGTTTTGCTGCTGACTGCGTTTATTACATTTTGTCCAAACGCTCGTGCTTTCCTCTGCGACGAAACACGATTCACATTCACGTACGTAATTACGAACAATTATATTTCTTTCGTAGTTCATTGACAATGTATCGCAACCGCGTATTCGATCTGGTATTCGGTATCATCGTACGAATTACGCGCATATTTGCATATACGTCGTAAAATATCTCATATTTGAACCGAGCAAATAGTTTAACACGCACGAGCACCGAAACTGTCAACACAACAATGAATCCCGCGAGATTTAGTTCCCTATGTATGCCTATGCGCACGACGGTCTATAAATTTAAACTACTGCGCAGTTTCGGATAATGGTATATTCAGTGTAATATGTCGTACCGTTGACTGAACATTACGCGAATAAATATTAACGTGTTATTTTATTGTATTATTCGGATTTTTCGCATCGTGCGTGACGTGATATTAATATTAAAGTTATGGTTACAGTGAATACGTGTCCTGACGACTGACAGTGTCAACGAATAAGAAGTCTAAACAACGAAATGCATGCAATGTAAGTAGTTATTCTCATAAGAGTATACATTGGCTTACATAGGTACTTGAACACTTACTATAGAGAACTTTTGTGTTACGAAAAACCTTTTGAATTTTCATTCTCACCGTAATGAGACACGAATATCATGGTTGTTTGGTCAAATTTGAAACTAATCTGTTCTTGTTTGACCGGTATATTTGGACAAAATTCATATATCGTAATTGCTAATCCTTTAAACGATTCTACTTCCAATTTGATAGAAGCTAACCTTCCTAACCTATCATTTTTCGCTCGATATAAAAGTACAACTTCGTTCGCGCAATTCTACAAATTTCTCAGATTCTTCTTTCGTGTAACACATACATATAATATATCCGTAAAAGATCTCTGCAAGTGTTTGAATATTTTCGCGATACTGTATACTAATATTTGATTGTTCTTATGAATACATGTACGCATCGTTCGCATCCATGCACAACAGTTCGTCAACACGTGTATCCAGTGTAACAATAGCTCGATATTGCTTCACCCTGTGATCTGGTAAGTGAATAAAATACCTAACAATAATTGTGATCGTGTAAGAAACAATGGATAAAACGAATTTTTTAATCGCGAACATCGGTCGCGGCGACCATATTTGTGTTTCTCACGACTCGGTCACGAAGTGACTTGCAAACGTCGCGTTACAAGTGCACTCGTTGGTGGTTCAATAGTGTAACGCCTTTTTAGCCGACCTACCTTGGGATGGATGAATGTTTATCCGCGTGTTGAACCGTGCTGGAAACTCTCGTTCGACCTCCACTCCTGGAGCCACTTGAGGGTGCTGCGCCTACCTAAGAATGGAACACCGACGAAGGAATCTCTGAAAGGATGAAGAACTCTAAATTTGAGCCAATAGTCGGAGAACGTGGTGGGCGGTGTGCTGAGTTCCAGATTCACAATGGTCGAGATATGTATATCCGAGTACGAGGTAAGTCGTATATTTCAAGCTTAATCGTCTGCATTATTGTTTTTATAGGTTATACTTTCTTGGATCTGGCCTTAGAAAATAACTTCAACACGTTGACTGCTGTACGAATTTGTCACATTCTAAATGTTTTAAAATTTATTATCGAAATTATCAATATATATTGCGTATAATGTTAGTATAATATAACGTTAGAAGCGCAAAAAAAATGTAATCGTGTCGTAAAAGGATCAAAGTTGTTGTATTAGGTATATTTTGTTAATTGCGATACGAGAGAGAAAGATTATTATTATTATTATTATTATTATTATTATTAGTTTTTACGATAACTATTTCATTAAACGATAAAATTGCTTAAACATTTTTTGGCAAATTTATATTATTACCGTATCACAAAAAGCATTGGAAGTTTGATGAATAACAGTTGCTTATTTCACTTGAATAATTCAATTAGTTTTAACATCATCACGCAAACCACATACATATACAGTAATCGATGTCCCTCACGGCAGTCAGCGTGTTAACGATGTACCTATATAACACAAGAATTATTCAATGCGCTATAACCAAGTTCTGTAATATTTCGTTTACGATCGTTCGAATGCCAAATTAAAAGCAAATAAGTCAAAAGCGACTGGGGAAACTAAATCCACCGGGGGGCAACAAAAGCTACGTGTGTGTTGGAAGTAGGTTACACGTGCAACGCATCGTCAGTAATGTGCGAACATAAATTCTACCCTATTACTTTCCATGCCTGCGGTACTTCATCTTGTTATGAAACACAACCCTGATCTTACCATGCAATAATACATCAACCGCACAATATCTCTCGGGGTAGCTTCTCTATATGTATCCAGTTCCCATGTACACGCACATATACGTAGGAAAAAAGATAGGTTCTCGTTCACAAATTAAAACTCGCGGTTAAGAAGATTCTCGTGCTCCAAAATCAGGAAAAATGAGGACGTTTACAAGACGAGGTTACAGCTTAGCCTTCTTCAACGTTGTTCGCTCGCTGTCCATACCTATATTTCTGCCTGAATCTCGGCGAGCTTAGGGTCAAGGTGAAGCTTCTTTAGGAGGAGCCAGCGTTAATACCAGTACGACGATCGACGCGACACAAGGGAGGTACGTGAAAATGAAAAGGGTGGTTTCATTCGGTATAAACAGTAAATTAGCATTATAGCGGCATTACCGATGTTGTGACACCACCTTACACGCGTACGGATCATCCTTGGCAACTCGGTACGCGTAGGATCAGCTCTCTCTAACTCTGATTTATGCTACGCGACTCGCCGATGTACGCTGTTTATTCCTTATACCGTGGACACCGAGTTTCGTGTAATTTACGATGTCATCCTGACGGCTTGTAAGATAGTTCCCGACTCCGTTGTCTGTTTTATTGACGATTCATCCTCGTAGACGTGCATTTTAAGATCGCTTCGAGAGTTCGATCTTTCTCGTATTTTAGGAGATTCAGTCGATACAGAGGTAAGAATTTAAATTGAAAAATCTTTCAAGAGATTAAATTCCCACTTATTAATATCTAATATCTAAAGAGATATTGAAAGAAAATTGAAAGAAATCAAAGAATCGTTCTATTCGCAAGAAACTCCTCGATTCTCCTGTTTACCAGAGTCCCAGTTTGTTCGTAACATGAGATATACTTACGTTGACACATATCCTGCCAGTGTGACGTCGATTATTCCCGATTATGAGCGAAGAAAAAGTGATTGCGGAGGTCGCGTTCTTAGCGGAGGCGGCGACGAAGACCGAAGAGGTACGGCGCAGGGACGCGAGGAGGTATGGGAAGGTACAAATTGCAGGATCGGGTATCGGACGGAGTAATTAATTAAATACAATAAAGTTAGGTCGACCCTCGTATCTGAGATCGACCACTCCTCCGCTCGACCGTTCAGCTCGCATCCAGCCGTCCTCGGTCTCGATGCGCTGGAAACTCGCGGAATACCGAGAAAAGGACGGTGTCATTAAACGTTCGCCTCGCGAGTCGATGATTTTTGACTCGGTTCGATCTACGACGAGGGTTCCGCGAATCGACGAGATTTCGCGGGGCTAGAGAGAGATCGACATAGGAAACGAAGAGGATAAGAAACTCGTCTCTCCGGCTACGCACGCTTAGTTCGATAAACCACCGAGGATCGTAGATCTTTGAGCGGTGCATTTATTACTTCGGACGACACAGGCGTAGACATCGATTATCATCCTACGTAATTTATCTCGGTATATTAGCTCGATGAATTATTTCCCTTGTAACCCGATGCGTTAGTCGCGAACCAAGCCACGTGTGGAACCACCGCGCGAGCTGGATTCGCGTGCACGCGCGTCTCTCCGAGTAAGATATCGAGGAGGTCCACGCGAGAGGGTAATTGTGCCAATTTACCAGGGTTTCCTGGTGCGTCGTAAAATCACGATATAGATAGCGTGGTGAAGGCTCTCGTTTGCTCGGACCCTCGCTGGGGTCAAGCGGACCTAGTATGTAAGTAACGTTTATCCGCGAAAGAAGCTCTCGCGTGGAAGGTTATATAAGCTTCGTCTTGGTTGTAGAACGAAAGGGGAAGAGACCTTTCAGGCTATCAGATAAAACCGGGATACTCTAGTGCACGAGATCCGCGGGGCGCAGTCCCGAGATAATTATAATAATTGGCCGATAAATCGATAATTAATCAGAAGGCTAATTACGAATTATAGTCGCGGCGAGACAATGCTTGGCATTGTTCGACCGGGACGCGTATGACTCAAGTGTGGGAAGCTAATGGGTCGTAAGGTAGAAAGTTATAGGTTGACTGGTTCGCAATCAGGTTTTCTTCCTCTCTTTTTGTTTTTCCCTTCGTTTATTTTCGTTTTGCCCGGCACCGGCTAGGCAATGATAGCAGGTATATCACGCACGCGCGCATCTGCATCGATCTCTGGCTCGTGATTAACGTAACTCGACCTCGAAGGCATCGGTCGGAATCATGTGATTCATGCGTGAAGCTCGCACTTTCGACATTGTTTGCAACAGCCTCGCAGGTGTACCTAATTATACCAGATTAGTATCGTTCGTTACAATGCATCGTGTCGGTGCCAGCGATGCTGAAGATACCGAGAGACTGTCTGACTTTGTGTCTCCGTAACGCTGGTTCGCTGTCTCTCCGTGTTAATTGATGGGATTGGAGGATGGATCGTGTAACTGAATATTACCTCCGAATTTTAATTCGAGTTTGCGTTACACTCTAACCATTCTCCGGCATAGATTGTTATTACGGGTAGGTTTAAGCATCGTGCTGACTTAAAAGAATTGGCAATCATCATTTCTCAAATTTCACACGTAATTTACCATTCGAACGACTAATGTATGCAACAAAGCTTACGTCGGACACCTAAGCGTCACCTATGCATCCCCTTCTGCGTCACGAAACCGTGCGAGCTCTTTCTCTCGCGGACGATCATTCGGGTTAGCTGAGAATAGCCTTCCCCGAAGCGGTGTTCAATCAAATAAATAATTTTTAGGGCGAGCTGGGCGGCGCGAAACCACCGCGGCATAAATTATCCACCGACGCAACTTGGAAGCGGCCGAGCTGCATATTTATACCTAGCGTTGCGTTCGTAGACTGCTACATTTTGCCACGAACTCCCCCCTTGCGTGTGTAACTTTCTCTTTTTCGGTCGCTACCTTTCCGAGACCACAAACCTTGGTCTGCAACCATAAACCTCGTGTCAGCGGAAACGTTTCGGTCCACGTCCACCATGCTTTCGTAGAAATTCTTCTCTACCGTGACCTACGAGCGAAAGCCGTTTCAGAAGGCGTTGGCTCGAAGTAGCCAGAAAATCGCAACCCTACAGCCTTGCAGCGAACTTCTCGTGAATCATCGACACCTGCTTACCTCTCACGACTCCGAGCACTTATCGACTCGGCCGGATTTACATTCGGAAGAACGATGATAGGTTCGATTTACAATTCATGGGGCTCGATGCTTGGAGAAGATAAAGATTCAATCGGATGGGTGGATGTTGGCGTTGAAAAGAGCGTGTTTCGTTATTGGATTCATTTCTTTCTTTTCTTATCCCCGTGGTAGGTTCGTAGCACAAGAACTCGTACTTTTAGCTTTCACGTACAGTTTGTTTTCTCTCTGTTTTCTTTGGCAAGCGATATATTATATGGAGTAAGATTTACAAACTTATGCCCTGTATGTTCTCCACGTTGTTCCGAGCAAGAATTATCATACGTATCTACGCGTTCCGATTCGATTCGTCGCAAGCAGATTAAGCTACTTGCCCTTGTATAATAATTTATTTAACCCTCTATTTCGTAAAATTTTCTAGAAAAAAGATTCGTAAAGAAAGAAAGAAAAAAGAACAAAATAAAACAGTCAGTCAATCGCGAAGAATTCATATCTCGACAAAGTGAATGGTTTCTTTGTTCGAAAGAATGTTCCAAACATACACGTTAGCGAAGTATGTCGATTTCGTCGAAATAGCATGCTATACGGATTTTTTCATGAATTAATTCAGACGATATCAAACCCCCGTATCAATATAAATTTGATACGAAAGTGCGAGTCGTTGACAAAAAGAATGACGTCAGAGCGGCAAGTAAGGAAGTCGGCCGCAGAATAAACGGCCAATGTTTCGCTATAGAGGACGTAGGCAGCGGTCAATGGTGGTGGTCGAAGTGGTCGCACGGTGGACCAGAAAAGCCGCGGCGATCCGTGGGTAATGCGCGTTCTTGCGTTCCTCATCATGGATGACGAAGCAAAGGTGCATGCCGCATCCTCGGGTTCACGTCTTCTCGTATAGTCATACGGTGCACCTAGGTATTAAGGTCGATTCACACTTAATAACACCGTGGCGAATGTAAAATTCGTATCCGTAACGAGGTTTCGAGAAACGTCGAATTTATTAAATTTCAGCGTATCGGAAGCGGGACAGAAATGCTGGCAAGCCATCCACGGGAAGCTGCATAATGGAATCACGTTCTCGCATCGTCTCATTTTGTTGATCTCGTGTTACGCGAAATCCGCGGCGAAGGATAATGCCATTAATCATTTCGTCTCACGGACACTCTCGAGATTCATTTCTACTCTACCACAAACGTATTCCTATCCAGAATTTCCGGATTAGTCTGAAAACAGAACGTCTTCATCGTTGCTATTCCAACCTGATTGATCATTTTTTCATCGTGTAAAACACCATTTTCATACTTTGTGACGATCCTAAACCGCACCAAGATCGTCGTGCTCGATCGCTCAATAATTTTGTAAACTATTTGCGACGAGGAGAGAAGAGTCACGGAATTTGGCGAGATAACCGGCGACGTGGAGCGCTGAAAGCTCGGTTGAAAGAACCGATAGAAAGAAGAAGGAAGAAAGGGCTAAGGAGAAAAAGGGCCCGGTCGTAGTTCAGCCTGTGGCCCATCAGATAGCACCCGGTCTCTCTCTCTCTCTCTCTCTTTGTCTGTCTCTGTCTCTCCGAGAGCAAGGAGAGGAGATATTGGAAGAGGTCGAGCGAGGATGAAGGGGGGAAAAACGAAGGAGAGGAACAGACACTGGGGATCTGTTGGGTTCAGGTTAGACGAGGAGAAGGAATAGATAGAAGGGGGTGTAGGATGAAGGCTGAAGGGGAAGGCAGGGTTGAAAGGGGTACATTGTTTGCCGAGCAGAGCCGATAATTCAGTAATGAACGTAACCGACGCGCGCCCGCGTTCAGGGCTATAATTACCGATACCACGTCGGATAGCGGATCCCTTAACTTCGGGTCCTGAAGCGCTACGAAGGAGCACGAGAGCGCAGGCGCGCGAGCGAGTATATTCCCTCGGTCTGTTCCCGGGCCGTGGTCTTAGAATGGGCAGCTCTAAATTAATAAATCAATAGCCGGCCCCTTATCCGATCCGCGGGTGGGTGGAGTTTGTTTGTTTAAGAGCAGGATTTATTAATTTTTCGCTGGGTGGTACGTTCCTACGGGTCCACGCACTCCCGACGGTTATCTTCCACCTTCGCTCTCGCGCTCGCCTCTATCTCTTCCTTCCGTGTTCTTTATGCACGCGAGCTTCTTCCCTATTTTACGAGCCGATAGCTGCTCCGCGCATGCCAGCTGTTTCGCATAGGTGGTCACATTACGTAGCTTTCGAAGATTTTGTTAAAATACTGCCACGTTGAAGTAGAAGAATTGGCTTATCGATAAATTGGCACTGGGGTTTGCATTTTTCACTTCTACGATGATGATATTACCAATCACGTTCGTTCCTCGTTTTCTAAAACGGTTTTAGCTTATCGTAATACCGGTGGTTGATAAGACTCGTCTATTCAAATAAACGAATGCAGACAATATATCGCGCGTATGGTTTAAATTTGACATAGGAAATGAACTTACGAGCGCAATTGGGATCTCTGTTTGATTTTGAGAGCATTTGACGACACTAGGTTAGTCGAAGAATCTTTGTTTCTGGTAGCAACTGGCACCCATGAGGGGATGGAGCTAAGGGTCTTTGAGTTCTCGCGAGCAGTGCAGCCAGTGCCATCTCTCTATGGAGGCTTGAAGCTTCGCTGAAATACAGTGGGGATTTCTTGGGAAATTTTCGAGAACACCCCTAAAATATGAATTTCCCTATTACGATATTTGCTCACATTTCGTAACTTTAGATTTAAGCATCTTCAATGATACGTCAAATCTTTCTTATATTTTTCACCTTAAAGCGCAATCACATCAAATATATTCCTCGAACAGTCGAAACTAGAATTACTAAAATTTCATTGCTACTTCTTAAAAAACAATTCACGTGACAACGTGTCTTTATAAATCTGGAATTTACTAGTTTTTCACGATTCAAATTAGATCAAATGTCGAAACAATTAACAGAGCATATAAATTACCTGTCTGATTTCTTAATAGAGCCATCGATACTCTTGCTAAAGATCCACAATCAATGGATTGAAATCGATCCATCGGATGCCCGAGGCGAGTTTGTGGAATAATTTGAATCCGATCGAGTCTCTGATACATCGATCGATCGATCTTGTGCCGTTTTCTTGCTCGAAAGAAACGTTCACGCTGCACACCAAGGATTTCTCTTAGCCGTCCGCGCCTCGTAATTCTCTCTCCGCTCGAATTCTCGCGATTCTCGCGTTGCTCGCGCGATAATGCTCTGCCCGTGGTGAGGTCTCGTTTCCTCGCATCGTCGAACCACCGCGGGACGCCTAATATACGATTGCATCGAGCCATACCTTTCTCTCGGCCGTTCATTCTTCCCCGCAGCACGTTGTTTGCTCTGTGGAAATATATATTTCTCATAAACTGGGAAACCTAGAGGCTCGACTTTCCATGGTTAAGAGTTTATGCTCCCTACGAGGATCGTTATCGATGCAAACGAATCAACGTGGGCCCCGTTTGATTTACTTCCGTTCTCGTATCTACAACTTCGAATTTCATCGGCCATCCGAAAGGACCGAGAGATCCTAAACGAAGCCGCGTTCCTTCACCGAGCGGAATTATGCTCCTCGTAAACCGGGAACCCATAGAGATTCGACTTTCCAAAGTGGCGCGTTAAGTTTATAATTCCCCCCTAATCTCTATCTATACGTATGTAAGAATCGGGCGTAATATCAAATATCTTTAAAATCGATCGAGTCGTCAAAAGCTTTCTTTTAAATGTCTATACCGTGCAATGCTGGAAAAAATCTCTTTAAACGGTATAGTTAATAGTAAAGTACATTTCTCAATGACCAATATATATATTTATTTTTCTGATCCCGTTAAATCTATCAGAAGCGGCGAATTAAACGTTTTCTGCCACGGTACAAATCAAAATTTGTCGTAAAACTTAGAACGAATCTTGTCTCTGTATGGATATCTGTTCAGCTATTTTGAATATCGCATCGGCTCTATCAGGAATAAGCCAAACGTACGTTTCTCTCGAGAATCTTTCTGTTACACGCGATAAAAATTTGATTTGTCGCAAAAATATGGACAAATCTTTCCTCGTTATAGACACGCTTTTTCCACGTCAATTCTGTGAAATAACTGCTTCATCGTTGCGATCGCGCAGGAGGCTACCGGAAGTCTCTGGACAAATCCTTGGGCCGCGGGGCGACTGGTCGCGGTCACGCCACGGTAATGGTCGTGGCAAGCAGAGTGGCACGGTAAATCGGTTAAAGGCCGGGGCCTGCATGCTCGCGGTCCTGTGGACGCAAGCAGCAACGAGAGCGGATTGCACAGCCTACGGCAGGAATTAGACTCGAATCTCGTCTCCTTGCTCCCCGTGTTTTCTGAACTGGCTTGGCTTGATGATAATGACGGTAGCAGGTGCTCGAGTCGATGCCACCTTCGCACCTTGCTTCCCTGATCTTCGTGGCCGCGTACACGTAGACGCGCGCACGTAGGCGCGCGATCATTGTCCCCGTCGGCTTCGTTGTCTTCGTCGTCGACGGGTCATCCGGTAATTCGTTGCTTCGGGGACTGCGTTTCCACCTACCGTCGTACGCGGCCAGACAGGTATATCCTCACCTCGCATCTCTCTTTACGTACATCCCTCTGTGTACGCGTGCGTTCTTTGTATTTCTCTTTACGTATATCCCTACGTACATTTGTGTGTTCCTCGTGTGCTCGTTTATGATGTGTTGGTGCGCGCGTACACACGGCGCGCTTAATATCTCGAGTCAATCTTAGAGCTTGCATTCAGTGGGTTAGTGCCGTAAATGCCAGTAACCATCCACCGGCAATGGCCACTCGTGGCTACCACTATAGGCGGCTAGGCAGGTATTCATTCCATTTGCAGTTATGACGAGTACGAGTTCAGAGGCCGTGAGAGTTTGCCGGCTCGAGGAGCCGCCAGTCTGCGTCCCAGTCTGGAACGTGAACGTACGCGCCGCCGTCAGCGTTACACTTTCGCGCCTCCCTATCGATTTTTCTAGCGTCACCTCCTGCACGCTCATACTTTATGGTAACTTCGTGGCTCCGTGCTCTTTTGATTGACGTTTGACAGCATTTCAGCCCAGGGATACCGATGACACGGGAGAAGAAAGCATTCTTGCTTTACATAGTATCTGGATGTTCAAGGTTTTGTTCAAAGCTCTAGCTTCAAAAACAAAGTACTCGAGGAACAGTAGCGATTTATTCTCGAACGTTGTAATTACAATTTTTCCGCATGTTTCGACACGCGTAAATCGTCGATCGAACACGCGCTTTATACGTATCTATTTTTAGGTATATTACGGCAGGCTCGATCGAGCAACTTTCTAAAAAGAGGTCGTCTCACGAGACGAAACAGTGAGTTGATACATTACATCGGTAGTTTTATTGTTTTTCTACTATTGTAAATACGAAAAGAAAAGGAAAGAAAATTTCTAGTACAAGTTAGATGTATCGGTCCGCACCCTTAGCGCGCATACAATCTCGCAAAAATCCTTTTGTACTTATCGCGTTGTCGCGATCGTTGGCGTTCGCCAATTACGTCGAAGATGTTAATCGTATCGGGTCTATGCGTCCACGCGATATCTCACACCGCGTGGAGGTTCTTTCTACTGTTAAAGGTTAACGGCCTTCGACGCAGAATAATTCCACGTTAGGATGCCGACACGACACATCGTGCCGATGGTAAAAAAAAAAAAAAAAAAAAAAGGACGCGGCGGCAATATAATCACCGCAGCGATAGAAATAGGATGAATACTTTCGAGCGCGAGACATACTCTTTAGCGTTCCTTTGACTCTCTTACACGCGTCGTTCTATGCCGTAGCCCCTGTTATTGCCGCAGCTTTTTCACCTTCGACTTTCTCGCGGATCCTAACCTCCCGGAACGATTCATCGACGAGCGAACCGGACAGCCGTGCAGCCACCACGGTAGTCGCAATTATAGAGTATGACTGCACAGATTCGTTCGGTAATTTGTTATCATTGAATAAACACATCGAAAGGGACAAGTGGGTGGAGGAGGCGATGTCTCGGAGAGGTTCTCCTTTACTCAGTCGAGGATCGTAATCTTCTAACGACCGCGAACCACTTTCTTCGCCCTTTGCCTCGGTCTCGGCCTTCTTTGTATCGATCCAGCCGCGTTCGTCTATACTCTCAGCCACGTGAAGCTTATTTCTAAGAGCATAAACTCTCTCTCTCTCTCTTTCTGGTTAGAATTGCTACAAGATTGGAATGATCGTGAAACGTAGAAAGATCCATAGCGACAGCCAGCGCATAATCTTTCTGGTAGCCTCGATGACTAACGTGGAATGATAGCCTGGCAAACTAGCGATAAAATCTCGGAGCTGTGCTCGTAGCCGACGCATCGATATAACGTAATCTTGGTTTCCGCGAAATAACACGAGGCAACGGAAAGGTTGGATCTCATAGATCGCCTTCGAAGAGCGAAAGATCTTGGTACGGCGGAGATGGAAAAAAGAATCGCTCATAATAAATTCCCGGCGTATAAGAGAGGACGTTTTAATCCGCCCCTGGGCTTGGCCACGGCTCGAGCGCGGCCTCTACGTACCGTGAATAAAGAGATATCTCCTCCTGGCAACAGGCGGTAACGTCTAAATTAAATGTTTCTGGATCGACGAGCCACGGATTCAACGTGTCATGCGCCGCTCTTAATCTGGATTTAACGGCCAGGTCTCCGGCGTGAGGCCACCTTGCGGTGCCTGACCGCTTCAATAGAGCTTAATTGGCGAATACTCGAGCTCTGTGTGCGCCCGCGTATATAGAGACCGCATAGAAGGAGCGGACGTAAGATGTTAGAGGGAGATGGGACGAGTGAAAACGTAGGCGCGAAGGCCTCACAGAGGCCCCTGCTTCTTCTTCATCCTTCTTCGAGCCGTAGCCGTAAGTCTCCACGGTTCCTTGTCCGCCGCTGCCTCCTCTCTTCCGCTCCGGCCAGATGAGGGCGAGAATGACTTTGCCGATTCGCCCGCACGTTTTAGTTATTCATGGTATAATAATGACGATAACGATAATAACAACGGTAATGATTACGTTTCTGAGACGGTCGGCTCTCTAACGAACGCTCTCTGTGTGGGAACCGGCTCGCTGGCTTATCGGCCAGAGTAATCGGCACGCTCGTGGATAAATGTTTGTTATTAATTAGCGTTTGCTTGGATATCGTCGATGGGAAATCGTGAATGCAAATGTGCGTACGTTTGACGGATCGTCTTGCGTTAATTTCGTTTCGCCTTCCTACTTTCTCTTTGAAAGACTTATCAGCGTAAAGACACTGGAGGCCGATAGAAACAACTCTTTTTTACACTTTTCGATGCAACTTCAAGGATACCGATCTTCGTAAAAGTCCTTCCTTCAAAATCTTTCGCTCGTGTCCTTTAAGCGAAATTCGCATTATTTCATTCCTCTCTTGAAAACCTTATCGAAGATACGCAGGATCCCGTAGAAGCTCTAACAACGTTCTTACGAATAACTTGGAAATTTTGTATAGCTTTTACCTTAATTTCAAACGTTCTAATATTCGTAAGAAACCTCGTGTCATAAAATTTCATATAAGAAACTTTCTACCAAAACTTTTCACCACATCATCCGCTTTTTACATTCATTTCTCAAGCTTCGGAGGAAGCCAGCTCAGCATCTTAGAGGTCTCGTTCGCAAGAAATAACTATCATCCTCGTCTACTAATCTATGGAACAGCCTGTAGCTCGTGGCACGAGCATGAAAAGACAGTAGCGAAGTTCTCGCGTGAACCAGATACACAGGCCCGAGGCCCGTCACAGTAAATTATCATTTTCATAGCGGCGTGCCGGTAATTTTGAGGCGGCAAAGCCTACGGCACGCCGCGGCTACTTACGTTGCCGCGGTAAGAAGAAGATCGCCGCGGTACTCGCTTCGCGGTTCGTTCGCTAGAGATAAGAAAATCGCAAGTGGTGGACGCCACCGGCACGGTTACGCACCTCGGGAGCGTATTTTTCGCGGTGACTTTCGCCTTGGCCATTGGTCGGCGATCGTAAATCAAGGGGGAAAGACGAGTACCGGAGTAGGAAAAGGGAAGAAAGATGAACATTGCGCTCGCGCGAACCGTGTCTTATAGGTGAAAGATGACCGGGGCTTCCTTGGCGATCGTAGCGAAAGGTCGCCGTCGGAGATTTAACCCTACGGTCAAACGATGCCTCGCTTTTGCGCCACGATGTAGCGCGGCATTAATTGACGTAGCTACCGTGATCGACTTTTCTGATTTGGATAAATTGATTCCGGTAGGGATATGGGAAGGCGGACAGAGAAAATCAATTTCCCTTTACTATTATCGAGTCGGTTGGAAAATAATGGTTTTTCGCGAATACGAAACCAATTCCCACTTTATCTCGTTATTGATTTATTTGACTGATTACACGTGAAATACATTATTTCCCATGATACTGTTTTACCGTTCTGTAAACTTGTCGATCTCCGGTATAAAGATATTCTCAAGAGCTATTTCTTCCATCGCTTAAATTATACAATTTTATGAAGTTTGCACATTTCGGGTATGTCGCGAGAAACTGTTTCCATTTAAATAATGAAAGTTACTTTTACGTTTCTGATTTGTACAGCGACCTCTTGCGAAAGCATCTGTTACATCGACGCGTTTTTTTTCCGTTTTGACAAAACATCGCGTTTCTCGATATTATCGCGTTCACCTCAACTTAATAGCTTAATCATCTACTTAATTAATATTCTCGCTATCGCAATCGTTAAAAATTGTCTGCTATTAACACCACAAACACAATCTCTGAAACAACTACTTTGAATCGCCAAGCAAACGCCGCGCCGTAATTATACCTTAGCCAGCAGGATCTACGGTTCGATTACGATCGCTGATCGACAGCGTGTCGATCTCTCGACGAGGTGGGCGTCGTGGCGAAAAGAAACGGGTATCCCGGAAGCGCATAGTGACAATAATTCGTGGCGCGATCGGTCGCAAGATGTTAATCAAGTTGACGTCAGCTCCGGAGGCGGACAGAGTGTAGACCGACTGGCGTCTAGCCGCTGATCGATAGCAGCAGCTCGTCCGCGTAGAACGGTCGCGCTTAATGATCAGGCCGGTCGTTTAAATGAAAAAAACCTTTGACCGCGGTGAAATTGTCATGCATTATGCATATCGCGCGCGGCGATCGCCAGCGTGTGCACATGCTCGCCTCGAATGGCCACTCGTTATGCAATTTTGTAATTAATTGTTTTTCTGAATTTGATATTTCACGCGGAGTCCCGCGTCTCTTACCGTTCGTCGACTCGCGCCGCGTGAAACCGCGACCACTGATACCACGACCGTATCCATATTCCTTCGATCAAATTCACGGTGCCGCGCCGCGGGTGGTAGCAACATCTGTCGCTGCCGGAATGCGAGGCTAATTGAACAGCGAGTGTTCGATGGTGACGCGACCAAGATACAAGCGCATATACAGGGTGTATCTTCATCGATGGGATCCATCTTGAAGAACACACGCAGTTACGGTGGAACTTTGATTATCCGAACTAATTAAATACAGAGAAATCGGATAATCGACAAGAGGTGTTTGAAAAATCGACGTGCAATCGTATCGTACGTAATGTGCACGAATCGAACGATCATTGGAATAATTGTGGGAGAAAGTTTGAAAACTCCTATGGTTCATCAAGTTCACCATCGCTCGATCTTTCTCGCTTCTTCTCCCAAGCTTCACTTTGTAGTTTATATAACGTGATCATGGTATCGTGCACACTTTTACTTACCCGCTTACCGCTACTAAAAACGTTCCTCGCTCGGAGAATTAAATTTAAGTCTTCCAATTATTCCCCACATTTATCGAAAGTACTTTCAATTTCTTCTTCTTCTTCTTCTTCTTCTCGAAGAAGAAGAAGAAGAAATATCGTTTCCCTGCTTGCTTCTTCAGTCCCTTCGGTTTATCTAAAAAGCCGGTCGCTGAAAATATCTTACGAACGAAGGCCATTCTCCTCCCGGTAGCTCGCGCGACTTGCGACCCAACGTGGAAAATGAAGTAGTTTTCTTCTCTGACAACGACAATCGTTGGAGCGCCCGGAGCGTTCCGTGGCAGCAGCGCAGATCGGCAATAGCTATGGTGGTCGTACCAGCTTCCTTTCGTTGTGCAGAAGGGATCGGCCAGTGCATTACCCGTTAGACATGGCCCCCGCGCTGATATATTGACTTGGACAAAAAAGCGACTGTTCTTCTGCTCGCTGGCACCGCGGTTGCCGCCGCCGCCGCCGCAAAGTCCTCTCCTCCGGCCTCCGGCCTCCGCCGCCCCTAGGCCAGCCTCGCGTCTCGCTTTACAACGCGATGCACCGAGCCTCTGTGTACAGCTGCCCTGTGCACACACGACGACCAAGCCAGGGACCGAGCACCAAGAAGAACGATCTAACGTCTAATGGAGTTTTCTGTGCACCGCCGTCTTTTCTTTCGGCGATTGGATTCACCTCCCTCGAGATTGGTTTCGTGTTGTCGTCTCTCTTTACCCGACGTTCAAACACGAGAGAGGAGTCTTCCTGGGATGAACTGGTCAGAAGATAAGGTCGTTGCTTGGAAGTATGAGCTATTGGGAAGATAAGAAGCTCCGGGGTGATCCCTTGGCAATGTGCTTAGGTGAAATTGTTAATTACACGACTTCCTTCGGGGAACAAGGACCATTTCCTTTTGGTGTTAATGGAGGATGGGATTGTGGTTGTGAGACGAGATGAGACCGTGGAAGTTTGTTGCGTTATTCTAGACCTTGATGTTGGACGATGTTTAATCGGGATAGATGGTGGTCTGATCATAGAACCGCCTAATTCACTTACTCGCTCAATGTCTGTTTCTGTTTAAGCTTGGATCGATGAGCTACGATCTTTTCCAAAAAGATCAAACACTCGACAACCTAAAAAGACGATCGATCTTTTATCGTCAAGATTATGCAAATTTTTGATACTAGCTACAAAAAAATATATACATTTTATGGACAACACGTTCTAACAATCTCGTTACGTGGAATGATGTTAAAATATGATGCTCGTGTTACGCTACCATATCTCATACTGTGAAACGATTAATTGATAACGAGAGTGATTTGATTATAGAACGTCCAGATTCGCTTACCAGCTCACTGTCACTGTTTCTTCTTCAAGTTATACGCCAATGCGTTGCCGTTTCTTCGAGAAACTAACGTTCGAAAGTTGAAACTTGCCCACTTCGTCCGATATTTGTAAAGAACTTTGACGATTCTGTTATTGTCTATGATCCGAAATATTCAAGACCAGTTTGACGGAGGAGCATTTCCAGTTTATAGGACAAGAGAAGAAAGAACCGAAGAGAGAGGAGGGGAAAAATGTAGCCTAGTAAGAAATACATTGGTATGTGGGAGGGGGGGGGGAGAAGATATAGGGGAGCAAGAAATATATATAATCGCATACCGAGTGCAGCAGCGGTAGACCACTGGCATGGGGACGAGGAACCTATTATAGCAGGAGCGAGAGTAAAAGAGTCAGGACAGGTGAGATAATCAACCTGCAGCCGTAGCTGCGAGCAGCCTCGTAGTAATCACTATTCACACACGGTGTGTGTCTTTTAATACTTCTATGACTCGCCGCGTGCACACGCAATTGCAGCTTGTGGCGTTCGAAAGTTTCCTTGCAACAGCCTTCGACTATTGTCGATAGCTGCGGTTTTCCTTGGTAACGAGTGATTAGGCTCGTTGCACCGATTCTCTTCGTGTCCAACCACACTCGTGTAAATTCTTGTGTTCTACGAGTAACAGCGCAATCGCTGACGCTCGTATCGGCGAAATAGGACGCGACAACGATGCGAAATGTGACAGAAAACCGTGTAGTCGATGATTGTGGACTTTCTAGACGAAGAAATTCTTTCTTCGTCTCCGCTGTTTGCGATATTTCTTGTTACCGAGATAGAATGTACCGTGTATGGCGAGACTAACATCGGAGATGGATGTTGATTATAGTCTACCGCGAATGTGAGGCAGTTTAGGAGTGTGGGTATAAGCCGATGACAATATTCAATGAGTTTGAAAGATGACGATAGGGAAATAGAAAGATGGGCTCTTCGCAACTTGTATATCGATTTCATTGAGAAGAAAATGATGTTTGATATTTTTAAGACTGTCGAAAAGCAAAAAGCTTCCTTTCTTAATTCCTTACTAGGAGAACATGTAGTTTTTTAATGGCTTCGTACAAAGCACAACGTTTTTCATAACTTTTTCTGCAATTTAGTCAGCAGATTAGAATCAAGTCGTAAATCTAGTCAATTATTATACATGTTATCCGATCTTCGTGTAATCCTGACTCCTAATAATTCGACCTCGATGACCTTCTCCGACCTTTACATGATCTTTATTACCAATAATACGACTTCTCCTCTGAACTTTTTCAACTGACTTTGAACAATGTCGTAATTTTATCGATGAGTTTCTTCACCTTCAAACGACTATCCGGACTACCAGTGACGCGACCGCGTTGACCTCGTACGACTTTCGTATAACCTTGACCATTAGCACAAAATCAAAAATTTTCCGTGATCTGTAACTGTTTTTGCCGATCGAAAGAGCCTGGTACGATAATATCGTAGTTACGCCAATCTCCTTTCACCTAGTCTGTTCAGCTAACATTCCTGGATCAAAATGCAGACGCAATTAGTTCACTAAATTACTTACTTTAAAGCTGTTTCCAAACCAGTTAGTAAAGTATTCGTGTAATTCAGGATGGCTGAATCTGTTTAGTTAAAGAGCCAGAAAAATTCTCACGTAAGAGGTTTGAGAAATTAGCTACAGCAATCTGATACGTGTATTCAGTCGGTTGCAACGCATCGATAATGTGTCAGCTGCGCTCGGAGCACGATTTCCGCGCGTTACGCCGCTCCTCTAATCTACCGACATCATGAGAAAATCCGTAGCAGCCATTCCTACCTGCTCCGGATCGTGCTCGAGCTTGAAAGCGACGCTTCTTTTCTCTCTTGGTCGAATTTCAGCGTTGACGCGACATCGAGCCTGTTCGTCGTCGAATTTTCTCACGACACGGCTCGTTATTTCTCCTGACCGAGGCATATTTTATTCTGCCGACTTCGTCTATTGATATACGAGCTGGGCTGGCTTTTCTCCTCGCGAAAAGGACCACACCAAGATGATACGCAAACCGATCTCGCGGCCTCTCAGTCGTTGATGTCGCCGTGAGCGAAGCAGCGCGTGCACCCAATATTTTATTGGCCAAGCCACCACGAGGCTGGCCACAACAATGCCCACCGTGCATTGTGCGAGAGCGGTGTGGTCTGCTCGATGGCTGATTTACCGCTCGTCTAATTTGTAGGCGGCCGCCATTAAACAATCCATAAATGCGTGCGCGTAAAACACTCCCGAGTTCGGGCGAGTCAAGTCGCCGACCAGACTGGCCGGGGATGCGTGAGCGTCTGGCTCGTCGTTTCCCTGTGTTGTACGTGCACGAGACCGGACAAGAACGTTTTATTCATATTCAAATGGACGAGCTTTACGATCGCGCGAACGCGAGTGAGAACCGCGCCGATACACCACTCGATGGGATTTAGCTTTTGTTCGTTGCCAGTATTGCCATGCTGCAAACGTTCGCGTTTCCTGTTTTCATCGATGACGAGGATTCGAACATGGAATAGAATGCGGCCGTATTCGTTCCGTCATTGTTTGATCGTTGCAGTAGAAGCGAATAAGGGGACGAAAATCGTGATTTAATACCAGTTGCAACAATATGTAATTCGTGTAAAGATCGCGGAGGACCACTTTCGTCAAGTTTCTAACTTTGCTGTCATTCGCTGACTGAAAAGAAATATTTTAGCACGAAATAGTTGAGAATTCTTAAAAAAAAAAAAAAAAAAAACGAATAATTAGCTTAAATGGCTGTTTAATAACGAAATAAAATGCATCCGATTTATATAAAATTTATATAAAAATGAATCTGATTTATGTCTTTGACACGTGATGCTCGGACGGATACGATCTTTTCGGCAAGTTTTCTATTTCTATGGCCCATGTGAGAGTAAAAATTATCGGACATATTTTCTAACAATTGGAGGGTAAACTAGTGGCGGGTGACGAATCTGGAGAATAGCTATACCGTGCAATGGACAGCTCGCTTTAAGACGTTCGCACGAGCGCAACCGGAAGAGCGCGCCAGCTAAAAGGAGCAAAAAGGGGGTAAAGATAACCTATTCCATTGATCGCGGAATTCCAGTGGACGGACCAGGTGTAAATGGCGTGAATGGTTTTCCGGGGCGAGCACGACGAACCCGTTGCTACCTGAAGCAGTTCAGGCCGGCTCGGAATTGCCCATAAACACCATTACGACTAGTGGGCCGACTTACAGCGCACTTTGCCGGACTTATGACGCGGCCATACTTGAATTAGGTACTCGTTACCGGTATTACGTTTCAACCACCTCGTTCGGAAGCGGTCGGATATTCCGACAACAACCAACCAATCTGAACACGTATCACGGTTAGATGTAATTGAGAGTAAGAGAGAACGAGAGGAAGAAAGGAAGAAGAAAGATAGAAGAACGAAGGAAACGACCCTACAGGAAGAAGGGTTACCTTGCAGAGTCCTTAACTCGTGATTCTGTAGGTAAATTGCGCGGTCGAGTTCAACGTTTGGTTCTCCACGGTGCCATTACCGAGTGTGTTGGCCGAGGAAAGAACGCACGCTGATGGTTTCTGGATTAGAAATTCGTGCCCGCGCTTTAGACCGTGAGTTTAGGTTCGCGGCGTGTGTCTGGAGGCGTTGGGGAAAGAAGTTGATGAATTATCTACAGTGGGAAAAAGTGGCTATCAGCACCGACGGAACGTCGCGTTCTTGCTTGGCCAGCCGAGCTCTACGGGCGCTTATGGATGAGAAAGAGCGATAGGCCGATGATTTTAATAGTGTTCCCAATTAATTACGGCTGTGCAGAGCCTAGGGGTCTCGAAACACGTCGACCTCACGTCCGATCTCAAGAGTATGAAAATTAGAACGGCGAACCGGTCGGGTTAATGGGCCCGGTGAACCGGCAAACAAAATTTCGCCTCGTTCTCGCGGCTTCTTGTTCCGAATGCCTTCTAAATTGCGTCTCCAGGGAGCACGTTAATCGCGTGATTTATTAAAGTAGATACCCAAGTACAGATAGTATGTTAATAGGGTGAAGCGTTCTTCAGATTCCGTAACTTTGACGAACAAGCCGTCTTGAAATCGGCGAAAGAAGAATCTTTTATCGAGCTCGATGCTCGTCGCAATTTACATTTTAATCTCTCGATTCCTCGGATCCAATGACAACGGTAGTAAATTTACCGGTTTCATAGTCTCATCTTACATTCCCTGATTTGATCGCAAAATAATCGTAAAACGTAATTTCCTGATCGAACTACATCGCTGTCGAAGCTAAACGAGCGGCCGGATCCTTTAGAACAGTACCGTATAACGTAACATGTTTACCTATCGAGATCTGTTTTCGTCAAATCAATTTACGTCTAATCATTTATCTAAAGTCGCTTCTGCAAATATTTACCGAGAACCATTCTAGATTCGTCATCCTTTCTCATATTCCATCTACAACCCTTTAATTCTCCTCGTGCAAAAGTTTGTCCTCTTTCTAGAAGGAGCAATTTTTCTTACTCTGGCGAAAATGGCGGTACGTCAGTGCCGTCACTTATACGACTAGACGAGAGAGGACTTTTAAGCTTCGTACGAGTTGGACGAACCCATGAATGGCTCCGGTCCATAGACAGGTCTCAGGCACCCGGACGGCGACGCGTAACACGACGTCGCTTATTGCCAATGCATTTTAAGTAGTCTACCGTACGGGACTCTCTCACGTGCATTGTGCACCTGTGTTGTCCGTGACACCGGATTCGACTCTCCGAGTTACTCTTTCTCCCCCCCCTCCTCTCTCTCTCTCTCTCTCTCTCTCTCTCTCTCTCTCTCCGTCTCTCCGGTACGTGCCGTGTACACGAACCTTGCTAGGATCCGTGTGCACAAAGACGAAGACCAAGCAAACGTCATGATACGATGGATTATGGACGGTGCTAGTATTATTATTGGACGGACACGACGATCGAGCTACGAGCAACGATAAACATCGGCACGGGACGAACAGGCCCTGTCGAGATATTTACAAAGTGTGTAATTGTAGGTAAAAATATCAGTCGCGAACGAATTATTTTCTTTGGATTTCCGACACCGGTTTCGAGAAATTCGTAATCCCAAGGAGGAATCGTGGCGAGCAATGTTATTCGTCAGTAGTTCGTGGCTGTTTATGGGTTTATGGGACATTGACAGATATAGAGTGTACGTAATATGAAAAAATATATGAAATACCCAAAGCAAAGTAGTTGCGCGGTATTTAGAAGGTGCGATAAATCTCTGTTATGGATCTATTCTTTTTATTAGATATTTAAAATTTCGTGTGACGTTTGTTTCGGCCGTATTTTATCTACGATATTCGCATAGGCAAAAAATAGGCGCATGAAATTTTTCGATAGCATGTTAAATATTTAAATTGTCGTTTCTTAAAATGTTGGAAAGCGTTCGTGACGAACAGTCAATTCAAAAGAGAATCTTGACTAGCTATATGTATAACTTGGCAGAGAATCGGCCAGAACGATTGGCCGCGTGCAAACAGCTCGACTGATGAAGCCATTTTCCTGGTAGCTCTTAGAAATCGCACGACGAAATCTCTGACTTTAAGTAAGCATTGTATGGAAACCAACGCAGAATAATTGTATGATGCCTGCGAACAGACGGATTCCGCTTGCAATGTTTTTATTCATCTCCCACCACAGTACCCTTCGAGTCTCGATCGATGATCAGAGGAAAGAACGATTGTACGCGATACGGATCTACCTTTAACGATTACGATCTTTTTCGTACGTTTTCAACCAACTTGCAAATATCGAAGATTCTGTATCCGGACAATGAAATTATGAAATTTACGAAAAATAGAGTGTAGCAGTTTAGCTTCCGAGAGGCTCGCACAAGACTGAATTTATTAGTTATCCGTTAACTCTAAAGTTACCATCGTGCACGAAAAGATACACGATGCGAGAGAAAAATAATATAGTTGGGCTACATGCTTTATCAGAGATCATTCAAATGGCCCAAGATACACGTATATGGTGAACCTACAAAATATGAAATATGAAAAATTACGAATTTACATCGAACGGTCCCGGCGACTTCTAGTTCTAGCGGATAGTTGTAGCGTTAAACACGTTGGTTGCCTTCCGTTTGCTATTGGCCGTAACAAAGGGGGCCACCAAAGGGGCCTATCGCTCGATTTTCGAAGTAACATACTATCCACCTCTGACACCGGGCAATTTTTAATCCCCGCCGCCTGGCCAATGAATCACTCTCCGATCTCCTCCGGATGCAGCTACCTTGCTCAGCCTCATTTCGTTCTCATCATCAGAATCCGTATAGCCGGGGGTCGTGAGCTCATATTTCTCGAGCATTATGTCCCGACAGCGCATGCACACACATCGGCCGCCACGTGTGTGGCTGCGACGCGTAAGTAGGTAAATACCTTGGCTACCGGCGCGCACGTAGAATCCGAACGTCGTGCGAGTAGATGCAGCCCCCGAGTAAAAGCGGAACACGGAGGTCTAGTAGAACGACGTCGGTGGCACAAAGGGAGCTGTTGCTCGAAAGACTCGGTCGAAACCAAAGGAACGATAGACCGTGTAAATGCGCTCCCACTGCGAGGACCACAATAGCTTGGACGAATAATCGCTTCGTGGCTTCCGTAACCTCCGCACCAGCGTCTAAAAGTCATGTTCGCTATTAATATGAGCCGACTGCGCCGTGCTTTCGGTAGTATCGTGCCGCGACTTTCCCCTAATTGCGTCCTTTGTCAAACTTCTGCCGCGTTCTGTCGAGGTTGCCGAGGAATCAGGCTCGAGGCGTGCGTGCTTGGAAAGTTTTATGTCGGATAGTTTTATAAAAAAGGATTTATATCGGGTTGCCCTAAATCTCTAAGGGAAGGCAGTGGAGCGTAATACTTTATTTTAACTTGGATGGACAAATATCCATGGTGTTTCAACTCTCGTTAAAAGGTATTAAAAATATAATATTACAAGAAGCATACTGAACGTTCCAATCGATTTAAAACACGCAGCAACTTAAATAGGACGTTCGATACTTTGTCCGATTTTCCGAAAATAATCACGGCGAATAAAACATGACTCTGCTTCTCATAAACAGTAAATTATCTAGAAAATATAGAGATCCTAGAGTACTAAAGATATAGAAATGTTCACGGCTGAGAACTGAAGTTATCAAGTTTTCTATTCTTTTATCGTCTTCTTTATAAACAACCCGTGCGATACTTAGGAAAAATAAAATAGGAGAAAAATGGCGATGATGAACATCGATCGAGAGTTTCGATCGCGGCTAGCCACTCCAGAGAGTGATTTATTTATCAATTAAAAAGCATCCACATTGGTCCACACGCCACGATTCCTAACCACGATGCGCGGGTCGGTACAGGCCGACATCAGCAGGAAGCCAGTTGTTAAAATGGCACGCGAATTTTACGACTCGCGCGTATAGTGCTATAAAATAATCGTAATCTTTGGGTAATGCATGCTCATGCATTGCCGACCGGCAGCCATGCGTCGTATTCCTTCTCAGGCCCTTCCACGACTGGCACAGCGATCGTGATCATAGTGACTATCACTGACAAAGTAACGCGACGAAGAAATTCGATATAAACGCTACGCTATACCGCTCGATTCTCCATAAACGTGTTATTACGGTCCATACTCTAGCGTCGATGGTATTCGCGTAAATAAATCGACGTATCGGGAGGGGGCGGTGGTTCTGATAATTTGTCTTTCGGGGCATAACTCGTAGTACTTTTGAGTATCGAGATCATTTAATACGATAGTCGAGTATACTGGAAGGTATGCAACAATGTTTTCAAAGTGCTGAACAATTTCATATATAAAAAGATTCGGATCTACGCGTCAAATTTATAGTTGAATCTTTTTACCATTTCCATTACCACGTCAAAGAGACGCCGCGAAATTGATATTTTCTTTCGACGAACAGGATCTAAACTTCAAGCCTACGGATAATTTTTTGTCATTCTGACTTATTTTCCCATTTTTCAAAAAGATATCTCGAGCATTAATTATTCCAATTGATAAATAGAATCGAAATATCAGTAACATCGAATGGATTAATCCTCAGTCATCCTCACTTTGCCAATTGAAGTTGTTTCTTGATTTTAGATTGGGTGAATAATAGGAAAAACTCGATACGACAAAGAGATAGATAATCAAATTTTCAAATTCTTCGTCCAGAAATATAAAGAATGACATTTCTGTACGTCGTAAGATCGTTCGCATAGTTGACGAACAAAAAAAGAAAAAGCTACATACAAGTCACGTTGCTTTCTCACAAACTGTTTTTATCAAACTGATACAAGGCATTAGCGATGGTTGAACACGATAGACATTTTTACTCTGCTATTTATTGGACGTTCGCCAACAATTGAAATACACGAAGAGTGGAAGTTTTCCAACAAGCATGAAAAGCAAAAGCATCTTTAAACAGTCGTGCAGGTATCATATCGTGAAACGAGCAGTGTTCGACGAGCGATATTAACGTCGTGGTGGTTACGTTCGATCGGTTCGATTTGCATGCATAAATGATTATTGTGCTACGGTGGTAGGAAGAAAGAGCACGCGGTATCGATAATCGTGCGAATTCTTCGCTCGGTATGAATTTATAGCCGATGGTTTCTTCGTTTGACAATTTTCTCGCATACCTCGTAAATAGGCAAGGTCGTAATCCGCGAATTGTCACGAGTTTATGATGTACAGGGTGTATCGTTACGCGTGAACCCACAGCTCTGACGATGAACTGAGAACGAAGCACTGTGCAATTTCATGCAAATGCACCATCTGTTTGACCTTTCCTACACTCGTATCTACCTCTGTACTTTATCCTTATTTTTAACAAATTACATTAAAGTAATTCGGCCGGCAGCTTCTCCTCGTAAATCTCGAAAGTGACGATCACACACCGTGTAATTACTTTCATTGATTTATTCACATCCTGAAACTTAACTCTAGAACGACAAACCCGTAGTATGTTAAATGGCACGATGATAAGGAATGAAACCATATATGTACAGTCATGCTTCGTTCTCGATAAAAATCAAAATGATCGCGATAGTTAAATTATGCAGAAACATCTATCTTTTTCCTAGATTCCATTCTTTTATTCGCTTTCGTAATGCAAGTAAGTGGGAATATCCTTTCTACTTCGATAAAAATTAACATTAATTTCGTCAAGAGTATCTGCACGTTCTTAATAACTCCAGAAGAAAAGGAAAGCTGAAACGTTCGTTTCCACTGATTCGATAGTACGTTACATCTCCGCGAACCGCCATTGAAGCGGTATCTATTGCAACATTTACGATGCTTTCTTGCTTAAACCGATAATTCGACGCTCGTATTACACAATTACGCATAATCGCATGTATCGCATTGTAAATCAATGAAGGGTGAAAAGGGTCGAAACGTTAATAAAATGAAGGTATCCGGAAAGGAAAATGTCGACAGAACAAAGAGTTTAAGACCGAATCAACTACGACAGTCCCAAGCACCCTACAAATGTAAAGAAGGGGGAAAAGATCGGAATCCTATCGTAGCGACGAGCCGGTCGTTAGGTCAACGTTAACAATCAGCGTAATGCCCTATCGTTTGGCCACAATTAGATGCGTGATATACACATGCATAAATGTAATACGTAGCCGGCCGCGCGGCATTATCCTTTATGGCTCGCCGGGCAAATCCATAAAACGGTATAACAGAAAGTCAGGTTTATCCTATTCTCGGTTAACGCGTGTACACGCCGGTGTCAACCGGTGGAAACGGTCGGAAGATACGACGAGGTCAGGGAGTAACGGCCGTTTACATTTGCACGGTGCACGTAACGTTCTCTGTTTAAAGAGTGTCCAGCGACGACCCCCCAGGTGCAACGTCGATTTCTGAAAGTCCGCTTAATTTCCCCGGGGAAAGGAATTCCTTCAGCGCGCAAGAACATAGCCGCGGAACGATCTTCGCGGAAGAACCAATCCTCTCCTCCGGCTGAAACGTTACCACGCATCGTCGAATCGTCGCGTCGCGGAAAAGGTTGACACGACGCGCGAAATTATCGAAATGAGTTAAACGAGAGAAAAATTCGTGTCCTGTTATCGAACTGTTAATGCGACTCCGGTGGGTAAGATGCGTGTGTTTTTCTAACGACGTCGTCGCGTTCCCTAACGACGTACAGCGCAAGACGAAGGTGGTGATGCGAAGCGACACGGTGGAACTCGCGGAAAAAACAAACGTGACGAGCCACGACATCGGAATGAAGAATCGATGACCGTTCTTCTTTTTGTCGTTGCGAGACTGGTCATCAGACGGGTATAAATAGATCCTTTGATTGATTTTAATTAGAAATTCCCGCGCGTGGACACGCGCACAAGATGTCGAAAGATCCTTGTCCTTTCGTGATTTTCATCGAACCTCTTACTTGTCTCTGCGTACGTGTACGCGTTCGGTACGCTTCCTTTGGTACGCGTTTCCTTTACAGAAACGTCCAGGGAAATGAGATTCTCGGTTATTAACTTTAGAAACTCGAATTATACTTGGACTTATGGAGATTAGTTTGATCGCGAGATCGAAGAATCGGATGAATTTCATTACTATACGATAGGGGTGGTATTGACTTCGTAGGTTATACGGTTTCTCGGATAAAGTATAAATACTTTTATTCTCCTATATTGCCTGTTATCCTAAAGAGCCAAGTACAAAGCTGTCTGACGAGAAACGTTTTTAAATTGATATTGGTCGTGCGAAGGAATTCGCGTTATCCCTATCGATCAGGTTCTATCGGCGAAGCAATCGGAACGGTAAGATGGCGTATAACAACGGTGAGTTTATTAAATCACAGAGATTACAGCTAACGAAAACTCCTACCAGCGTTACGAACGATCCACGAGAGTCGCGAGAGAGATTGGAAGAGAAGGATTCGAACGGTGGTGGTTCGTTACGTTCCGGAAAGGAACGTGTGCTCTGATTGGCGTGACTCGATCCACTTTACAAGAGAGTAAGGCAGACCGTGAGTTGAGATAAAAGACCGATTTTACGGGGCTCTCGCGGAACTCGGCGGAGCTGTTTGCGAGCCATCCTGCGGCCTGATCGAGGAAAGTATAAAGGGTGCCGACGGGCATTGTCTGGCGTTTAGTGCTGGCCCGACCTTTGCTACGTGTATCGCGGCCCCCACGGCATCCCGATGGGCTTCTTAAACGTTCCTCTCTGCCGCTTCTCTTTCTTCCTCTCCTGGCAGGTCTTGCGTTTTGCTGCCGAGTCGTAATACCCGCGCTTACGACTTCGCGTCTCGCACCTCTTCGATCCGCGTCACGAACGTCCTGCTCCTTTTGTAATCTTCGAGGACGGGCGACTTATTCCTCCCAAGTTCATCGGACGCGCTCTATTGGGAGCTACGTCGTGATTCTCTTCTGGCATTAATCGAAGAGTCGCGAAACTGCGTACTGTCCTTCGATCAAACGTACATCTCTTTCGCGTACTCGTAATCACGGACTCGTAGAAATTGATCGCGTATACTTTTTATGCAACGGTAGCGATAAAATGATTCGTATATTTTTGATGAAATGGTAGCGACGACGACTTATTTTGTTATACGAAATATATTTATTATATAGAAAAGGTAAATTCAACTCAAACTAAATCGGACATCAAAGGTTTATCGGTAGACCTAATGCACGCTATATTATCCCAAATTATTCGAATCTTTTCCGTGAAAGATATAAATTTGTAAGGAAGTAGGATAAATAAGTCGTTTCTTGATCGGGCAGATTTTATACAAGACATTTTACGTACACCCTTAAGAAAGTATGAATTAAAGACTCACGATGTCTCATAATACATACGATCGGCTAGATTATTCCTAGCGACGTTCAAGATGGAATTTGAAAATGTGAAAGGTGATTCGAAAAATCTTACCTTGCTGTACGGTCGCCAGATTCATCGTTGCTCGCTGTTAGTGCCAATAAGAGCAACAGAATTTCACCGCAAAAGTTCTAATTAAGCGTGCGATATCTCGCCGCGATAACCCTCGAGCGGACGTATAAAGAAAGGCGCATTGGTGTGATTATCGAGGCACGATCTCGAGCGCCATACTGAATCGCGACCGAGAATCGACCGCGGGGAACCGACCCGTCCGATCGCGATCTCCGATCTCTCTTTCCACCTTTCCGAAATTGTAACGAGATCGACGTTCAGCGTCGGCGGCGCCGGTCACGCCCATCACGGCCTTTATCTTAATATAATCCGGATCGGAAATTCACGCGAGCTCCATACGCGCCTCTGCAACTTTCAAACGTGCCGCTCGCGGTAAAATCGCGGTTCAAGCGGTTATCTCGTTGAATCATCGATGATCCTCGACCTCTGCTCGTCGTCTATCGCCGGCGAATTCTCTGTCCATATTTGGTCGAACATCTATTGTCCTCGTGAAAGTAATCGTCTTTCATATATAGATTTAATTTATGATTGATACCTCGTTTGTGTGGGTGAAATTGATATCACGGATCGCTTGACTGCGTAACCAGCTCGGCTGAATTTTGTAGCTTGGGGGAAAGTTTGCAAATTGAACGAGTGGATGTTAGCGAGACGTGGACGTGGTTTGGACGATAATCAATTTCTTAGTTGGATTATTTCTTATATAGAAGCTTCGTCGAATAAATTCGAATAAATAGAAACGAAATAGTTGAAAGAGGATTCGTTTTCGTTTAGGTCTTAGTTAGGTATTTGGTAGATACAGAGCGCGGCTAAAAATAGATGACGTAGAAGGTGCAGGAGATGATTTTTGACGAAAATAGATCGGAGGTGTATAATGATTTTCCTTCTCCAAAGCTTAAGACCAGACCCATAACAGACGAATAGAAAAATGTTCGTTGGTATCTAAATGTTCTTATGCTAGACGCTGTATAAAGAGCTTCTAATATCTCTTGCTTTCGACTCGTCCTTTCCACTTAACGGGTTAATCATACAGCGTGCGATATTTACGTCAACTGCGTTACTTAATTAATTGAGTGAACGCAACATGTGCGCCATTATACAACGGCGAGCGTGTCAAAAATAAAGAATCTCGTATGTAATACATTAATAGTACCATGATCCACGTAACGAGTTAACTCGTCCTTTCCACTTACACTGACGCGAGACGTTCGACACGAAATCCGTGGAACATCCACGCGAGGCAGAGCGATCGTCAGCTCGAGTGTTCGATCCGATCTCGAGAGCAGTACGCGCAACGACGCAGTCTGTTCGAGGGACGCGTATTACATAGTATTAATTTATGCGCGGCGATAGCGCGCGCATAAATTATGGAACTCGGACGCGCGCGGCTCGCACGCGAGACGGCTCGTTACACACCGGTGAAACGTGCTTCTCGCGCGTAGGAGATCCCTGCCGGATAGATCGCGATAAAACAAATACAACCGTGCGTAATTGTCAGTGTAATATTATTAATTATCGCCGCATTAATGGAACGCCGTCGTAGCAACGTTGATGAGACGACGATTGTTCTTGACTACGAAGATGGAATGTTGATCGGTACTTCTTGGAAAATCGCCAGTTTCTAGCGCTTTAGGTGAAAGATTTTCCTGATCTCCCGATGATACATAAATTAACACCCGTAAGTATCCTGACGCTTTTGTCGGTTTCAAGTAAATTGTATAATTAACGACTAAAAGTCCACGTTTATCAACTTTTTACGAAATCGATAAATTATACATAAATTGGAATTGTTCGTCGAAAAAAACTTGGATAAGATTACGCCGAACTAGTGTATTCAAATTAGATACACGATTTAACGATTTGTTAGCTGGTTCTACATCTTACCGATGCAATTAATCATCGTGGTCTTTTTATGCGATTAGAAAAACCCTTTTCGTTTGATTTATAGCTTAGCTGGTCAAGGGTAAGAAGCTTCCATAAATTTTTATTACATTTCATTTTAGAAGATAAGTTTTATCCTGTCGCGTGTAACATTTTCCTATATACGGTGAGAAAAAGTGCGATTAAGAACCAAAGAATTTTCAACAAAAATTCTTTCATCCGTAATTTTCTAATCGTTTTGCATGTTGCGAAAAACAATCAATTAAACAATCGATCAAACGTTCTTGAAACGAATATCGCAAGGATCGTTGCGGTTCAAATTTCATTTAAAAAATAATTGCTCGTCAATTACGTAATTGCGAGTGTCATGTCGTTGATAAGCGACGCATTAACAGAATACGCAATTATTCCTGGAAAGCTGAAGCTCTGCTGACATTACCGCGAGATTTTCTTAATTTGATGTATTGTTGTTCGGAATGTTGATTAATGTTTCACGGGAAATTGTGTTTTTTAACCATCGTGGGTGGAAATACACCACTTGTGCTTTGAGGAGCGCTTGTTTCTTTCTCTCTCTCTCTCTCTCTCTCTCTCTCTCTCTCTCTCTCTCTCTCTCTCTTACCTATTGGGAATGAAATAATTGATGACTCGATGAGACGTATAAGTGGGGACTAATTAATGAGATCCTTGAACCTTTCGCGACCCAGACTCTGGAATGAATACGGTAACAGGCTTCCGGATGCAAACTGTGTCCTTTTCGAAAACGATCGTTTGTCAATAGATCACAATGAAACTAACGTGGAGGCTCGTAATTGAGAGTATAACGTTATTAATGATTGGTACACTAATGGTACGAGCGATTATTGTTACGGGGGACGACGATGAAAGGATGGAATGTTCTTACAAGTGGAAAGTTATTGTTGAGTTGATGTATCGTCCGATGGAATGTTAATCAATGCTCTCGGAAAATTGAATGTTTCTTTCTATCGCTGTAAGTAAAATGCATTGTAACATCAAGGATACACGAGTTAACGAGATGCATAAATGAGACTTTTACGGCCCGGGTCCTTGTAATAAATTCCGTTCAAGGTTTTCGGCTATGAAGCCTGCTTTATTCCAGATGATGCGCTCAAAATCGAATTCTTCGTCTCGATATAGAATCGAAGCATCTAATTAAATCGATATTTTAGGTTTTTCTTCGAAAATTCTCGTATTGTCTATTTACGAACAAATCTATTAGGTGTTCTCGACGTCTCGCAACGCGTAATATATTATTCGATCGATTCTCTTTCTTTCTTACGAATCCTCGTTATTTCTGCGAGAAGATAGGGTGAAAAAGAAGAAGGAAAACAGAAATCTTGGAACACTCTGCAGCGCGTCGCGAATGCAAATTGCCGAGGACCGTTAACGGCCGGCTCTAAATCTTTAACAGCCTTGGTTTGCCTCTCCGAGACCACTAACTTACAAGTCGTAAGAGTTCGCGGGACGTGCGAGACCGACGCGGGACAAAAACAAACTCCGTTACTAAATGAACTCCGTCGAGTTTCTCGTTAATGGATTTATCGTTTTCCTTTTTCGTCCGTTTGGTTTCTATAATGCTAACGCGCGAAAACACGGTACATGCCGAAAAGCAAGACAGTCTGATTTTATTTCGTTTCAAGAGTAGAACTTTTACTCCACTTTCGTCCATTTAATTTCCCAATAACGTATTCGTAAATTTAATTTCCCTGGAACGAACAAAATCAAGATATCACGAGAAAAGTTTATCTTTCAAGTTTCAAAGAAGGTAGAATGAAATGCGTTCGAGAAGACAGGAATATTCAATTTCAAGGATAGAGAGACGCGAGATAAACATTTTGCGTAAATTTGCCAAGCTTCAGGAAAGTTACGCACATTTGAGGTTCCATTAAGAAAACGACATTTCATATGCATTAACTCGACGCTGTTTACCGGATGCTGCGATACTACAAAAATTCGTAATGACTTGGAAATGCGTAATTCACCGTGAATCTGACATTGTATCGTCATACGCAGCGTGATGCCTAAGACGTCTAGAAATTAATGTATAGAAAGTAAATATAAGACAATTAGAAACTCGTGAATGGAAAAAATGCGACGATATCGGTGAAGCAGCACTGGAAAATTTGCAATTAGAGAATATCAAAAATTCCTTACGACATTTATATTATCGAACTTTCAATCTCGAAACCTAAGGAAATTAGCGACTATATTCCCTCTGTAACTCAAAATCCCATCAAAGCTAGCTAACAAGCATCACGTAGGTAAACTCGCACAGTGTCATTATATCAGGAATAAAACTGTGACTAAATTTCATTTCAACTTCAACTACAAATTGCTTTCGAATAGGCACATTACTAACCTTGAAATCGAAATTTTCTAATCGTTTCGAAACTAATAACACAGTATGTACCGAATATTATAAGCTGAATATAATTTATATATTTTTGCCGTATCCTCACATTTTCTTGTAATTTTTTTTTGTATCATCTACGGCAACCACGATTCGGCGACAAATAGGATTGCGTATTCCGACGAATTGCCATTCTCAAAAGAACTATACACTTGGAAAAGTCCGAAACGAAATTTAACCGAAATTACCGTTAAAATCATCGATCGAAGCTCGTAACAACGTTCAACGAATTGATCGTGGTCTTGTTTCCGGCCCGATAAAAGTTACAGAACGCGTTGAATCTGAGCGGCGTGAAATCCCATCTGGAAATCGAGCGAAACTTGGCGATCGGTGGAGATTGAGCGGGGATCGGTCGTGGATAAGACCGTGGCGGTATAGTATGTCGGAAATTATAGGGTGTTATTCGCGGGGCATCGCACGAGCCAGGCTATACGATTGGACGAAGATAGCGTTCGCCAGAGCAGCGGTGCAAACTCTTGGCTGGCAAGTGGAACGGCAAGGGAGAGGAAACGCGCGTTTATAAGGTCGATTTTAATAGGGTTTTGGTTACAATTATGAGACCGGTAATGGAGGCCGGCGCTCATTACCTCGCTAAACTGGAACTAATTATTATGTTTCACGGCGCGTTGCGATAATTCCTGGACTCTCTCGAGGGCGTAGAAAAGCGAACCGTTGCGATTCCTCGAACGTTCACCTGGAGTACACGCGCCGTGCAAAAATTCCTCGTTACTATTGGGGAGGAACGCGTCGAACGGGATACACCGAGCGAGCGTAATTGGTTCAGACGCGTTTCGCGATTAAAGTCCCGTCGCGTGCTCGAATGCTACACCTGGGTGGAGAATTAATCGCGAACGGAAAGCAATCTTTCATCGAAGGAATTCAAACGAGCTGCGGTTCGATTTCATTGCCACGGGAATGGAACCGATCGATAGGAATTGCTTTCTAGAAAGATTCTTTTCAATTTTTCCATCTTTTTGAACTTTATTCCGCAGTAACACCGGTGCTTATTATTCCGATAAAAATTCTATTCCGTATATATATATATATATATCGCTAAATGTGGAGATTGGTTGCGTTGTTATTTAAATGACGAGATAACTCAATGTTAAAACCGTCTAGCGTATTTAAAACAATTAATTAGATACAGAGAATGTTCGCTAAGAATGTTCGCTCTGTACCAACCGACTCGTTAAGACAGCGTATAGATCCCTGTTAACATCGCTCGAGACTGAAACTGAAAAACTGATATTGATTCGCACGACTGACTGACTTCTGGAGAACATGGTCGTCTAATTATACTGGTCGAGGGAGTATCGGAAAATTCAAATTCGTCTTCGTTCGACGGCTGCACGTAGCGGCGACATTATTTTGCCCGGAGTTACATTATATTCCACTATGTGGAATAACAAAACAACAACATGATTCGAATTGTTCTCTGGCTCATGTGCCGCTACACATATTTACTAATAAAAAGTAACACCTCTATCGATTCATTCGTACTCTACATTTGCGTCATACTTGATCCATGCAAGAACGAGAGTCCTCCGGAGCGCGAGTCCGATAAAAGAGAGGAATCGCGAGGACAAAGGGCATGAAACAGTTCCCGAATGGATCTCCACGTGGGGCCCGATCGGTGCTGCGCTCGAAAGAAGCGAAGAGTGTGCGAACGTATTAACACCTCGAAGGATTTATGATATTAGGCCAGAGTAAGGCGACCAGGAGGAGGTCGTGAACGAGAAACGCCGTGAGTAGGGAGTGCACAGGGCCCGAACGGGGTTCCCTGCGGCACGGCGGGTCGGCTCTCACAGAGGCCACTGGAACAAATGGGCTCGATTTCATATTTTGTAACACCCTTGCTGTTCCACAGCCGGTGCCCGAGAGCACCCACGCACCTGCGATCTATTTCATCGCAGTATTTCTCTGGCTAATGCTGGCCGCTAGCTCCTCGGAATTAAGCATCCGCTTTTAAATCTCCTCCGTTCATGTATTCCTCTTCCTCTTCTTCTTTTTCTTCTTCTCCGTGCACAAAAATTAAAAGCGAGAACTTGCTTTTGTCTTCTGGATGAAAGTAATTTTCTTCGTATTAACGTAGATCTTAAGAAACGAATTTAGTACAACATCGGGGATTAAGACGAAGGGAATACAGCGTAGAAATACGGATAATTTCCAAAGTAGCGAAATATCGTTGTTAGAATAGGTTTGAAGTATCGCGCGATTCCTCGTTCCATTTGAAAGTGCAGTTTCTTCGAGCAGTCGAATTCGTCGTGTCGTTGTCGCGACGTGTCTCTCAAATTCGTTCGTTTTTAACGAAAAATCTTGTAAGACGCATCGTCGAAAATAGTACCTGTTAGACGCGGCGTTTTTGTTTCTATTTCGTATTCTCTCGAAGGACCACGAGGCCCGAAGCCATAGTCTTTTTTCTTCCACGCCTTTGCGAACCCAGGCTGCAGTGATGTATAGCCGTGGAACACGCATGCAACGCGCCACCCCCGCAGACCTATCCGCTCTCGCGCCACTAACAAATTGATATAATTTGTTGTTAACGGGCTGCACAGTCACAGCCCGCGGCTAAGATTCGAGCGAACCCGGAAAGCTGCGCGAATCGGTCGTCCGAATAAAGAATTCTTGCTCGAAGTAGGTTAACGCGTCTCCTTCGAGTTGCGTCAGTGGGTCAGTTCGCGTCGTCGCTTATTATTCGATCGATTAGTCGGCCGTTACCGTGTAAAGATTAATTCGAGGATGGTGGAAAAATTCGTTGATTCTACCAGCGGGAAAGTAGAAATTAAATCGTTCGTCGAATTCCTTCAAATTTAGAAAAGTCGTAATCTGTATCTGTGCAACAACAAACGAGACGCGAGTTTCTGGTAGAACCGCGGGACGTTGACACGCGAGAGGTAAACAGGTGAATCCCTGTGGTCGATCAGTGACGACTTTATCGTGGCATCCGTGAGATAGTCAAACAAGCGGAAGGAGATCTGTAACGGGCTCGTCCTTTGTCGTCGGTCCGTGTGTCATATATCGTCGTGCGAACGCGTACTCTCTGACTGTTTGGTGAAACAGTTTGACGGGGTTACATAATTGCCGAGCAAACGTTGACTGTCTTGGACAACTCGGAGGACGTTAAAGGAGGGCAAACATTCAACGATAGCAAGACGTACCGGGCCCGTTTCGAGCCGACGCGTCTCACCGACTCATTGTTACGAGAAATTGTTCTCTTTCGCAGACGAAGATCGATCGATTCGAACCGATTATTCATCAATCGTGAAAAGCAACCTCTTTCGTATTGGACGCGAAATACGCGAGACAAGGAGTAGAACGGTTTCGTGAAAACTTTGCGCGAATCCAGGATCCAGAAGATTTAATCCACGATAAACTTTGCTCGAGATTTTGCAAAAATTGCAAACCCAAAACGACACCTTCCAACTGTTGAAAATAACTTTTCGGATTTATTCGAATTTGTGCAATTTGTTGCTCAACCTCGACGAGATTTCGCAAACTCGCTCAAATTTTCTAAGAAGTTCTTAAAAAACTTATTCGATCAATTAAAAAAAAATTCGGCCGTTTTCTTCTAAAACAATTTTGTAAAAGACAATAAGCGTTTAAATGGCGAACCAAGCTTTTCACTGGCACAAAGAGCAAAACGATACGTTGCTCCCGTGACTTCCCTCCTTCCGGCTGTTCCACTGATCGCATGATTAATTGCCGGTCGATGATTATGCGTTTAACACGTCGGCGAGGAGGTACTTGTCAAAATAACGAACGTAACGAGAGCCGCGGATGATCGGGAAGAATATCGACGGAAGACGATACCTTGTACAACTCGATCGTTGCCCTCTCGCGGAGGGTGAAAGGGCAGCATCTCGTTATGTAAAAGGGCGGTCCAAATACCAAGCAAATTGGCACGACTCCCACACTATGATCGGTTGTCTCGCGTGCAAAGAAGGTAAGTGGCCAGACCGAGATCCGCTCGGAAACGAACCAGGCGCGTATTATAACGAGCCCTCTGCTACGTACCCCACGCCGTGCGTGCGTCATTATATATTACGTTACGCTTACGCGTATGTAATTGCGAGCATCGTCCACGAAAGCCTTTGATTTATGTCTTCATACGAGAGATGTTCGCGAGCGCGTGGGCAGCGACCTGGACGTCCTTCTGCCTGTCTCTTTCTCTTCCCTTACGCTTTCGACCCTCTTCGCCGAGTTGTTCACCTTTCTGTCGAACCACAGAATACCCATAGAGAGCCGTTTCCTCCGCGTGCACACGGTCCTGGCGTTGATTATAATTACGATATAATTTAATACAGTCACACCCCCGTTTCTATACACGCTGCACCGAACCACGATCATTCGACCTCGCGAAGAAGAAACTCGCCATAGCTTTGGCATCGTTCTTTTCTTCTTTTGCTTTGTTCCTCTTGGGTTTGTCCGCAGAACGTTTCGAGACCACCCACCAGTTTTTGAATCGAATCATTTTCTTTGTTCTTAGGCTGGTCGGTTCTTGGCAAAGAACGCGTTTGAGTCTTTCTCGGTACACGCGCGTATACGCCGTTTTAGGGATTAGATCGGTAAGGATCCAAGTCTCGAAAGAATAACCTTACACCTTCGTCGGTTTCGACGCAACGTTCTCGATCTGTATGTCGAGTGGCACGATCTTAAATCTTTCTGATCTTCTATATAGAAATCGATTGTCGAAATACCGCTTAGTTGCGTTAGTTAGAAGATTGCCTGTAGTTGAAAATTTGACGAGCAGCGGATGGACAAGCCATTTGACAACTTTTCCATTTACGTTAGCTAGCGATCGTAAATTTGGTGAAATTAATCCTGCTACTTGAATCGAAAACGTGATTTTAAAGTCCCCTAATTAGAGCATCGCTCGTATACTTTTGACAACTCGATGAGAGGAATCGAGCGTTTCTCAAGGCTTTCCGGTTTCCAAGAAATCTCGAAGCCTCGTCACGTCGGCGGCGTCTGTCTACGCTTCGACAGCACGAAATTCTCGCCAATTTGCGAGCTATCGCGAATGGACTTGGCGAAAATCCGCGGCGCAACGAAGAATCTCGAAAAACGGCGCGTACAGATCGAGTGAGAATCGGTAGAAGCGGCCGGTCGCGCGCCTAATTAGAGAGTCGCCGTCAATTTTGCCGGCAACATTTTAAACCGTCCACATAGCGCACGCCCACGCGATTCAGCTCCAGGCAAAACGGACCCCCTGCGGCCACCTTCCGACCGTCTAATTACCGAACAAGCCTATCTTCGAGCGGGACGTTGCCGGTGAGGTCGTCGTCAATCTACGGGGTGTCCTAAATTCGTACATCGAGCAATTCCTCCTCGCTTTTCCCGTTTCACTGTCCCAAATCTTTATCCATTCAACGACACTTCGTTACATCCTGCTTTAATAACGCAATCCAAGATATTAATTAAACGAGTCATCCAGTATAGAGTGTGTAAAGTCCATGGCACGGTTAATTCTTCCTCGCATAAACCATGCTAATTCAACGATCCCTTGTTAACCGTTGTATCGAGGGAATAACTTTAAACTCTAATCGAACAAATCATCCACTACGAAGCGTGTTAAACCCATACGACAACTAATTTCTACCCACGTTTCCTATCTATTCGACGATACTTGATTAATTCTCATCCTAATAGAACAATCTCCAATATTAATTGAAGAAAACAGCCGTTATCTTCGTGTTTTCACCCTGAAACGTCAATTCGTTGCTCTGTCCTAAAGACTCTGGCGAACTATCTCTAAAACGTCGAACGTAGCCAAACAGGCTAGAGCAATTTCCGTATTTTCCCGTGAAGAAACGAGCCTCGATAATTGCAGGCGCCACGTTGCAGCTTGCCGAGACGATACGTAACCCCATCGGACCCGACTGTCGTCGGTTCCAGAGACACCCTGTGAGCTGACCGGCGCGCAGGATAAGCCAAGTTGTACGTAAGGCTCGTACACGCGTACGGAACGGTGCGATCAGCTCCGGTCACCCAGCCGGTCGCGTAATAACGTTACCGTGAAATAAGACCGACCGTGCATCCAGCTGCGAAGCTCGCATAAACTCGGCCGATTGGATCCTAAATCGGTACCGGGTCGGTTGTCTTAAGTCCGAGAGGGGAATGCCAACAACGCGCAACACACCCCCGTGTGTCGGGACGGGATCGGCGCGCACTCGCGATGATCACATCGCGTATTTATGCGGCACGCGTAAATTTCGTCGACACACGGCTTCCCGGAATTTCGCCGCGGCGCAATGCACGCTTGTAAGCCGCGTTGGCCGCCGGCCGAGTCAGGATGATGGAGAGGAAGCGAGATAGCGCTGGAATTAATTTGTTAATGCATCCAGCGTGTGTGTATGCATGCTGGCCCGATCGTTCTCTCTTCTCTCTCTCTCTCTCTCTCTGTCTCTCTGTCTATCTCTCTCTCTCTTTCTATCTCTCTCTCCCTCTCTCTCTCTCTCTCTCTTATTCTGCTCTCCGCGTGCCTCGCGATGTACATGGTTCACGCGCATGGGGAACGCGTGCACGTTAGTAAGTCACGCGCTACGTGGAGAACGCGCCGCGTGGATGCTGGATGGGACGCTTTGGATTTAGTGGACGTCCGATAGAGCCGTCTCAATTACGGCACCGGGCTCCAATTTATGGCGGGAGATTTCGCTGGACGGTACACGCGAGCCACGGAGCGCCGTGTCGTTGGAACGAACGTCGTCTTCGTTGCTTTCTAGGACGGCCACGTCGATAGAGTCATCAAGGGAAGCCGGTCGTTTCTTTCCTTCACGCCTATTCCTGTCCTCCCTCTTTCGAAAGTCTTTCAATCGAAAGAGCATTAAGCACTTAAGGTTACTTAGAACGGTGCTAGCCAGCCAGCCAACGAGCGAGCCTGCCTCTTAGCACGCGCACGACGCGTTACATAATCCTCCAACACCGAATACCTGGAGAAACGGCGCTTATCTGAAGCTCGTTAGCCGCGTGTTACCGCATAAAAGATTCTACACGGATATCACTGTCGGGCGAGAATAGGTCGAGAGACAAAAGAGAATTGGTGGGGGCAGGGGGAGAAGGCGGGAGAGAAAAGAAGGAAGAGGGTCGAGTCTGGGTCAGGAACCGGGTCGAACAGACAGAATCGGTACGAAACGGGGTGGGGCTTCACGATCACAAGAGGCGGGCTGACAAGACTGGATGTACCTGTCGAAAGGAGATGCACTTCTCTTCGAGCGCGAAGTGACGTGCTCTCACGATCCCTGAATTCTTCGGCGATCGATTTGAATCTCTGAGAGGGCTGCGTCATGGAATTCTGGATCGAGGCTGTTTCGATGTTTCTATCGTCGACGTTCTTTTGGTATGTGGTATTTGAGGTTAAGGCGAGTTTGGCGAGTGTGGTAGTTCTCATAAACCACTATGATGTACTTGTCGATGAACATCGATTCTTGTCAATAAGTATCGCCAATGTGTTATCGTATGAGCAAAACGAGTACGACGCGAGAATAGACGAGTGTCGTATTATATGCCGAATCGTATCGCATATCGCTGTGTATCGGTTCTTGTGTCGACGAGTATCGTATAAAAAGTCTCCCAACAGCGACTGATCGTATGCCATTCGACAACCTCTAAACACCAAAAGGTATTTTATCAATCGTCGTGATCGAGCTTTTCAACAGCATCCTCTAACATTCTTCTCGAAGTTCAGGCTTCAATGTTGCTCCTTATAATAGCTGCTTCTACGATAATTAATTTCGCGAGATGAGCGTAAGAACCGATATCCCGAGCAAAATCAGGTTGCTGGACCCACTACAGTGACACGGCTGGAAATTGAATCTATAAGAACGGAAGAGGAATTCCCGCCCTGTCAGCCGTACCTCGTGTAACCTTTCAAGGGCTCTACTTCTCGTCCCGGTGCGCGGACAATGCGTTACGGGATACCAGAAGGTCCGGTACCGGCCGCAGAAGGGCCGAGAGCCGCTGACGGGCCATCAGATAAGCTCGTGTTTGCCTAACCTCTCACCTCCCACCGGGGTCCGGCACGCAGCGCGGCTCCAACAGGAACAGCACCGGCCCCGAAGAAGTGGGTGCTGCTCGTCTCCACTGCGACGTGACGGACAGGTTCACCGTGTCTTCCTTCCTCGTGATCGTTTAAAAGCTTTCGAGAGCTATTCCCCCTTTTATACGGTGTTCCTCTCTTCTCTCGACGAATCACGGTTCGCGTTAATAGCTTCGAGGAACCCGCGCTCTACGCTTCCGCTCGGAGTTCGGGCAATCGAATCTTCGAATTCGTCGTTCATCTTCCTGTTTTCGTACGCGATCTGCGATAAGTAAATAGAAACTTATGCGCGATACTTTTCGCGCTCTATTCGTCGAATACTTTCAAAAGGTAACGTAGACGTTGGTCAAAAACGTTTAGCGTTCAGTTAAAGGAAAAACAGTGACGCGCAATTCTGGTCACGAATGCGACGCTCCAGAATTTAAACAGCGATTTCGATAAGTAGACGCGGAACAACAATACATTAAGATTTGTCGAATCAGCGAACAAACATTACGTTCTTTTCAATATTAGTTAATTTACGCGTATGCTGATTGAAAACTGATTCTCTCCGAGTTGTGTCGGCCTTTTCTGGCCTTTTCTATATAGAAAATATCACCCTCTCGAGAAAACGGTACAAAAAACAGATAACTCTGACGTGATTAGAAAAAGGGACTAGAGATTCGTTGATCAACGTCGAATTGATTCGTTGGCATTAGCACGCGGGAAAGAGGCGACACGAGGGCGAAACGCACAATGTCCCCCGAAGAAGATACTCCGGCACGGTACTCGTATATACGAGAATAGCTAGCAGAGGAGACTGTGAAACCAAATCACCATTAGCGGCAGAACCGTATCTCCAGCTTCGACGTAATAAACCAATTCTCTCCCTCTTGAGTGTCGAGGAAGAAAGTGTGGCCCGGTCGAGCGTCTTCTAATTGGACTGCATTCCACCCGAGTTCCCCTCCGCGTGTATATGCTTTACCGGAATTTTCATTAGCGCGGGACTTTGTCGTGACGAAACAGCTACCACGGTGAGGTGTATCTAAGACCGCGACACTGGTGTACACGCGCGTGAACGTGCTTTACGCCGGCCAGGAATCCTATCGTCTCCGAACCTCTTAACGACTCGATCGAATCTCGATTCTACGAGCAAAGGTTCAACGAATGCTGACCTTTTTCCAAGTACAGCTACCAACCACCAAATTTCCGTGTTCTTCGTCTTTGGAATATGTATATCTTTTTCTCTCGCGCAATCTCATCTCCCCAAGCTCTTAATCAAAATTGTCCAAAAATTGATCAATCACTTTGAACTTGTCATTCTCGAGAACGAACGTGCAAATATATACGAGTCGGACGCGAAACCTGTTTAGTCTCGTTCCACTATCAGATCGCCTGGAAATCTGTATTCCTTTCAGCTCGTCCTTTCTTTTCCTGCAACTTTGCAAAAATTACGCAAGATTGAGAAACGACTATGAAAGCAGCATCATCGTATCCCCAAAATACTCGAATGAAAAGTACAAACGTACGATACGCGCTTCTTTTTACTCGATCGTCAGAACGAAATCGCTGGTTAATTACGATTTATCGTATAACACGCGCGTCGCTGGGCTTGACGTTCGGTGATCTGCGCTTCCCGGCGGCCACGGAAGGCCCTTGTACAATACCGATTCGAGAGAGGCTGGAGCATCAACAGGACCGTGCACGAGGCGAGTGGAAAGATGCCAAGGAGATTTTAGCGGTAAGAGGCACGGCATAAAGAAGAGCATTATGTCCGGCGTATAATGCAGCCACGTAACGGCCGATCGGGTAGAGATGGTCGATCGATGCCGATCGTTTGATCATGGTGGCGATGCCGATCGTGCCGCAGTGGCGGGATCCTTGCGAGGAGAAACGACGAGAGACCTTTTAAGAGCGCAGAGAACGCTCCAGCATGGGCTAATTGTGCGATATTGTGCACCGACAATGCTCTAATGAAGCATTGTCCATGCTCGACACCCGCCTCGGTGTCGCCCGCCTCGTGTCCCTTCATTTTTTCTCTCCTTCTTTTCCTCTCTTCGTTTCTTCTTTTCTTTCTTTTTTTTTTTTTTTTTTTTTTTGATTTTTACGCGCTGTTCGAGATCGACACGCGCGGGACACGAAAAGCGAACGTGTTCCGTGGAACGGTGAGATACATGCCGGTACAAAAGACACACGGTGACGACCTGTTCGACGTCCCGTCATATGCCGGACGTGCCAGGATTCTTGCGGAGGTCAAAGATCGACCGCGGATATTCTAATAAGCGGTCGCGGTGAAACAACGAGCCTTTGTTGTCCATCGTGCCGCGAAGGCGCCACGACGAATTAGCGTTTGTCAGCGACCATCGCGAAAAATACGCTGCGACTTACGTAATTACGCGCGAGCCTCGACGGGTTGACGTGTGCTCGCCTGTCGATATCGCTGCCGATCGTCTTATTTAAACTCACGCTCCAAGTGTGGTTCTTGCGGACAATGTAACGTTCCCAAACGCGGACAACGTTTGAATTTTCTCTCTAGCGACGTCTATCGACTCGATGAGAAAATGTTCGCGTTTTTGTCGTAGCGAATATCGCTGAGATTCCCCAATTCATTCGCGTATCAATGTCTCTTTGATGCGAAAACGGAAGAAAGAAGAGAAGAGGAATAATAAAATGGAGTTATCGTGTGGTGCATTTGGAGATCGTAGGAGGCAAGGCGGTGAAAACACTACTGTGGATTCTACGAGCGCGATTCGTATGAATTATGCGTAGATAGGAGAGAAGAAGCCGACCATCCATTGTTCATGCAAATGTTGCCGGCTTTTCGCCGGCGGATCAAACATTCGCCGCATCCAGCTCCACCGTTGGACTCTTAATAGTATTGAAATTGCTAGTTGGACGCATAATCGAGTTATAACTTTTACCGAGGATGATGAAGGTGGATAGCAGGAACGCAGTGAACTCGCGCTAGCGCGGCTAATGAAAACGAAATCCCTTCGAGGCGCTCTAGAGGCAGACGAAACCTCCTTCCTGGGGAAGGCGCCGTTCTGTCCGTGGCTACTGTGAGAAGCTATTTCCAGTTCCCTGCAATTTTGCCTGCGCCGTTTTCGTCAGGCTTTTGCACGCTTCTTCGTCTTCATGGCAAATGCACGAACGATGCAAAATCCTCTCGCTTGAAACAACGTAAAAATCTTTTCTTCCTTTAACCGCAAGTTTAAGCATACACGCAATGTCTCCAAATCGGAAAGCCCGTTAGCCAAAGGATTTATCAAAGCTCGCAGAAAGCCGTGGAATCATCCCATCCAGCATCGAACAAGCCTCGGCCTATAGACTAGCCGGGATCCGCGGTAACTTCGTCACGCACGGCCAGATAAAATCAGCCTCGAAAGTTGAGAGTTGCCCAAGCGCAAAAAGTCCATCGATTCCGCGAAGAGGAAAGCACACCGATTGCCTTGCCTCCTAACCCTGCTAAACCCACCACTGATCCCGGTATCGGTCGTCTCGTACGCGCAACGAACAACGGCGCGTTTATCACGCGCGACTAATAGAAAATTATCTTTCTAATTTAAATCCCTGATGGCGGACGGACCGAGCGAAACGGTTCTCGTCTTGTTGAAGAGGATGCGGCCATGTTTGCGGGCGCGCGCACGAGCGCAGAGCTCGCAGGTAACACAGGCCAGGTTGCATCGCGGTGCACGGCCGGTTAACGGGCATAGATATATCCGGCTAGAAATAAAATCGGCGATAGTATCTTGGCTGAATGAACTCTCCCACGCCTATGCCTATTCGCGCTCATCCGGCCTGGTCGCGCGTGCGTGTGCTGGCCATGCTCGCACGCGCGCGCACACGCGTTCACCGTGCGGCTCCGTGAGTACGAGAGCGTGAGCATGAGGCGGAGGATGAGGCGGAGGAGGAGGAGGAGAAGGAGGAGAGGAGAGGAAGAAGTAGAAGAAGAAGACCCGTGAGTCGGTGCCTCGAACGCGGTGCTGCGTGCGTTCACGGGCACGAAGATCCAAGTTCCAGGGGTCCAGGGGTCCATCGGGGTTCGACCCTCCGACCCCGGCACGTATTCGCCACACCCGCACACCGATGCTTAGGGGCCGCGTTCGGATGCTTAGGTGGAGTCCCAGGCCTATACCCGCCAGCTCTTGCTTCTCCATCTCCTTCTTCTTCTTCTTCTTCTTCATCCTCTTCTCCTTCCTCTACTTGCTTCTCCTGTCTTTCTTACTTCGTTGGGTTCTCTCTTCTGCTCGTTCTACCTCATTCACTCTTTCTTCTTCTTCCGTTTGTTGTTCGTATTCCTTGCGCTTTTCTTATTCCCTCACCCTTTCGTATTCCTCGTACTCTTCTTGTTCTTTCCTCTTCCTCCCTTCTTCTTCCTACCGCTTGGTTATCTTCTGTCGTTTCCTTTTCTTCTTCTGTTTCTCGTTGCTCTTCCGCGGCCAGCATATACGTATGTATAGCCGCGGAATTAATAGCCGGTCGCCGCGGAAAAATCGCGGTAATGTGATTACGACGCTGTCTTTCGCTCGTTCGTGCCTGGCCGACCCGCCTCGGCTCCGCGTACGTGGCCTTACCTATTCCTCCTACTCTCGAGGAGGAGCTCGCCTCTTCCTGGACCTGGCTTACCCACCCCTTCCACGCGCCACCCCTCCTCGTTTAAGCCTTGTACGAGATATTCATCGGGATGTTGCCTTGTGCCCCGGACAGTCACTTCCGGGCAATCGCAGCGGAAACGATCGACGTACGCCATTCGCGATTCTCTTCGATCGTGCGATAATATTGGGCGTGGTTACGTTGCTGCGGTAACGACGTTCAAGTAATTGAAAGTTCAAATAATTAGGTATTCGCAATCCGCTGTACGTACGCAGATTCTTCCAGATAGAATTCCGAGAATTTCAACCATTTCCCGAATAAAAGCGAGAAAATAAATGTAGAAAATGTAGGAATTCGAAGAAGTCACTGTCCGAGAGACGCTTTGCCCCGCGTCGAGATAAGTCGACACACATTTTGCAAGAACGTAATGCAAGTCGCGCGAGCGAGCGAATTTAAAATGGTCGTTAAACGATGGGTTTTAAGCCGATCGTTACTCGTGGCCGTCCTAAAAGCGCTCTAAACTACCAGGGTCCGAGTAAATCTATAAATCCCGGCAAGTATAACGATCCACGATGCGGTTGCCGCTATAAAAGTCCCCCGCCTTTAAACGTCGCGTCGTTTGTCGCCGGTCGCGTTGGTAGGCCAAGCGGCGGCTTATGGTTTTGCTCGTTACAACGCGCGACGCCGCATTACAATTTTATATAAATCTGGCCCGCGACCATTTCGTCGATGCTCGAGTACCGTACCAAGCGATTCTGGAAAATTTGCGACAGCATAAATTTCGGCTGGCAATCACCCAGTGTTGTTGAACGGTACTGGCTTGTTTCTGACTGAGAGAAAGAGAGAGAGAGAGAGAGAGAGAGAGAGAGAGAGAGAGAGAGAGAGGGAAGGAGGACGGTAGCAAGAGAATCGAAGAGGTCAGAGACGTGGAACAAAGAGTAAAGAGGAATAGAAAGATGGAGGAAGCTTGTCTTTATCGTGTGGAACGTATTTATATCGGCAAACTGATCGCTTTTGGAGAACTTGGGTCAAACTTTGTACATTCGAGTGGAACGATATATCCTTTCGACGGTATGTCGAAGAGTCGTCAGAGGAGCATTTCGATGCATGTAAGGAAGCATAAATTGTTAAAAATTTCATATCAAGACGTCGTTAATTCTATACGGAATATCGAAAGAAAAGAACGATACGATCTACAAAGAAATGTTTAAAAGAATGAAAATTCTCAACACAGCGAATAAAAAGACTTTTAGTACCAAATATGCCTATTCTCCGTATGAAATTTGTACGGCTATTGAACGAACGTTGGTTGTGTCGATGGATTTTTCAGTGACACGCGATAGTTTAACGAAGCACCGGTGGAATTTGTCGGTAGACAGGGAATTAGATAGTATTTACATAAATGGTAATAAGGTTTGGTGGCCTTAGAAGTCCATATCCATAGAATAGAAGCGCGGCATCTGGAAGGCGAGCTCATTTGTTCCGGAAAAAAAGACGGTGAAACGCGACGATCAGAAGCGGATAATAGGCGGGTTGCGGCGAGAGTTCCTTAAAAGGCAGTAAATTATCGACTTTAATGCCACCGCGGCCTGCTATCTTACACCTCTGACGCCCATATGGACGCAAAATCCCCACTGAGAGAATACCTCTTTGATCCTCGCGAGACTGAGGTCAAATCCGCTCGCGAGTCTCCGACCCTCGTTACCGTGGAAGCTTCGTCGTTTGGAATCCGTGACGAGAATTCGCGACTAAACCTCGTACAATAACAGCCTGCGTTTAGTTACACGAGTCAATGATGGAGGAACACCGCGATGAACACCGCGCGTATACCTTCCTCCTTTCTAGAAGAATATTACGAAGTAGATCCAGTGATACGCGATCAGACATTTAGTTACAATGTGGTGAGTTATACGTATACGAGTTAATATTACTTGATGTTTCGTAAAGTGGATCTAGCCGTATCTCGTCAAACGCTTAGCAACAGTGTAACGAGTTAATACCGTCTTGATGTTTCGTAAAGTAGATATAGCCGTATCCTGTCAGACAGTTAGTAATAGTATAACGAGTTAATACCACTTGATGTTGCATCAGATTAACTGTATTCTCTTTTTATTAACGTTCGGATATATATTTTACTAACTTGGCGAGTCTCGAAAGATAAGTACGAACGAGCAATTCAGCAATGAGCAAACGAGCAATGTAGCAATTTCATTGGTTATTTTAATCTAACGATCACGGTAGAACTTTTATCTCAACCTCGCTCGCTTTAACCGAAATTTTTTAATCGATCGATCGAGTAACCGATTCACAGAGACACTGTTAATTAAATTCACTTTAAATTCCGAATTCAATTAGGCGAACTATCTATTCCGCTCGGAAGAATAATCTTACCAAAAACTTTGCATAAATATCGCGCAACTAAAATCCTCCCTCCCCTAGAATTCACCCCCGATCATTACGTCCGATTTAATATACCGTATCGGTAGACGCGTCTCTCGACTCGGTCTCTTATTGGATTCGGGTCCCGTGGATCGTGTAAGTAATTCGACATCCTGTGGCGCCCCTTGTCCACCCCTTACGCTGCAAGGGAGAGCCGCGCGTAAAAAAGAAGAAGAGAAAAACGAACGTCTCAACGCAGTGGTCAAAGGGAGGAGAGGAAAGTGAATCGTGCGCGTGCACACGCGGGGTTTAATAAAGTGCACTAACCGGCGCGTATTAAGAAGATTTAGGTGGCCGAGAGCAGCAGGCGCACTGGTATAAATAGCGGAATAATAGCGAGGTTATGGTACGCGTCTCCGTTGCCCTCCGCCCCCTTCGACGCCTGTTTCGTGGCCGTCCCTCTTGCAGCGGGGTCCAAACGTATGGGGTGACGTCGAGGGCCCCTCCATGGGTGGGCCAGCGCGAACCACCGGCCTCGACGCGTAAAATATCATCGCAAACCGCAGCCCGATAAATTTCGCGATATCGCCCGTGAAACCGCTCACCGGTGGAAATAAGAATGCAAATGGCCGCACGTAGGTACTCGTTTCTGCCGTGCATTGCCTGAATCCACGTTCGGTCCACGTCGAATCCGTGGAAGACTGTCTGCGGTCGCCATACCGTGCGCTGTTTCCTCAATTTTCAGTACGGTTGATTACGAAGGCAGAAAGTGTCTTGGACGGATCATACGGATGGATGCTAGTTCGGCGAGATAGGTTTCTCCGATGGAAAGGAATTCGCCGTGGGAATAGGTGGTAGGAAGTTTACTTTGTAGCTGGTTAGCGCCGACGAACGGAGTAATTGCAGGCCTGCGATAGTCGCCATGGGGAGGCTTTGGGTACCACGGCAAGATCTCCGTTCCCTGGTGGGATTCTCGACTTCTCGAGTCATTCGAAGAGTAAAATTATCGAGTAGAATGCTTCTCTCTATCTTCGAATTGTATCCATATCCGTATCTTATTTGTGGAATATTTTGCTCATAATTACGCACAATCGTGGTCATCGAATGGAAAAATTAGGCAACGATCCCGACAGTTAGAACTTGCGCGTTCTATAGTCGCTTAATCCAACCACGTCTATTTCCAATCAACGTTTTCACTCGGACCTCGTCGAAGAGTTGTATCATTCTCCCGCGTCCCGACGTCGAGTGCCACGCGAGATGACAGGGGAACGTAGACGCGAACCGCGAGATTAGTCAAAGACGATGAAAGTTGTTGACACGGTCGAAGGGACTGGAATCCGTTGCGAAAAATCGTGTTCGAGTCGCATCGGGATGAACAGGATTGCTGTGCCTCGATATTTGCCGCGATGGGACGCGTGTGTACCCACGAGGTGTGAGCGTACCGCGAGACCATAAAACGAAGCCGTAAGGGCACAAACGAACCGGGCTGAACGTGTTTCGGTCACGTCAAGTTCGTTCAGCCAGAGACGTAATCTTATTAAACGGCTATTAGCTGCGAGCCGTGGCTTGTCAACATTTAGACATCTGGCAGACACATTCTCTTACTTCTCTAGGCGCCCGCGGGATCGCGTGGCGCAAGGAGGACCCGCCACCAATCGTCTTACCGCCTTCTCGACGTCTTCGGTCCGCCGTTAGTTTTGTCATTCTTGTATAATCGGAAGAGTATTTTGCGAATATTTTTAAGTGGACAGATTTTTATGAGAAATATACGAAGATAATGGAGGGAACAGCGCGAGGTTTAGGTAAAAAGGATTAGGTAAACGACTCTTGAAATTTCGTGGTTAATATCAGCGAATTTCCGTGCAGCGGTCGCCAGTTTTTCAATTTTCTTTCCGAATCTATAAGGTAACGAACGTCGAAATTCCTTACAAGCAAGATTGACAAACGTGTGTTTCGTCTTTGTATCGTGGAATTCACCATTCCAACTGTTTATTTGGAAAAATAAAAAATCTAAGGCGAATCATTTTATCAAATTTGATAATTCCAACGTTGGAATAAACGGACATGGTCAACCAGCTTCCAAACCAACCGATGTTCTCTAATTTCTGCGCAATTTAATCGGTACCGTTGCTCTTCGATCCTTATCTAAACGGATCAAGCCGACGTGTTACATTTATCGATATCGAAGAGCCGTTCCCGGATGACGTCGTTCGCCGGACGTCGGCGATGCTTCACGGGCTGATCGACCGAATTCCTGCGCGCTCCTGCTCCCCTCGGACCAGCCGGTGCGTGTTACGATCGAAATGACTGACGTACTGACGGGAAACATCGCGACCCCCCGCTGTTGAATGTCGTCGGGCGGATCGCGCGAGTGACCGATGTGGGTGAATGTTTCTGGGCCGGGGCAACACAGAAAGAACAAGAAACAAAGCGGAACGGGAGGAGAAGGAGATGGTCGGGCATCCAGGATGGCTAGGATCGCTTCACGAGCGGACAAACGCAAGCGTGTCGCGAGATCAAGATGAGATGCGAGGTATTGGTATCGCGATTTGGAAATATTGGAGCGTGGAGTGGAATGTTTTCGTATTATCGCGTTGCATTTTCAAAAATTATTTACAGTTAATGCTACGTACGATGGCAGACGTTTGCGTTGGTTTCGTTGATTCGACAAGTCAGTCACAAGACAGTCACCGTGCTATATAGAACTCATTCCTATGCAACTATTAGGTTGAAAGCATGATCGCGATATACATTTCGTTTGAACTACTTTATATTCGCATTACTCTAACTTGTTCGTACTTCGTACTTGAAATACTTTACGGCATACTTCACGATTTACTTCAAGTAGTTCGTATTATACTCTCTCTCGTACACAAGATAATTTCAACGATTTAAAGCAGCGTCTCACGAAAGAACTTTCGATCGGTTGAAAACCACGATCACACCGCACACCCTAACCGCTTCTGACTCTCACAGATCGGCCGGAAGTAGCGTTTAAAGTGGAAGGCTCGCGAGAGAAGCGCGCTCAGCGCGAACAGTCCGTTCGCTATCTGGACCAGAATCTCGATCGAATTGGCTGCGGAGGTTCGCACGGTTTACGACGTGCAAAGAGGGAGACGGAGATAGAATAAATGGGGAGGCGAAGGTGGAAGGGCGCGGGTGGATAAGAGAAGAAAGGAACGGCGAAGGGGAGGGAATCGGCGAGGGGCAGAAAACGGCAGAGGTCTCGTGTATTCGAACGAGCACGGCCAACACCTTCTTGCTCTTGTTTGCCACCGACTGCGTGTAATTTCTTAGCAAAGGCGTTAATGAGGGGCTTGGCTCGGGACGGTAGATCACCGCGGACCTCGAGAGAGCCGCCGGGGCTGAAGTCTCTCCGTTCTCTCGCACACCCATTCTCTCCCCTTCTCCCGACCTCCTCCTTTCTTCTCTTCTCTTTTCTTCTCGCTTCCATTCGCTCTATCCTCGTCCACGCCATCCGCGTGCTCTCTCCGTCTCTCCCTTTTCGTCCCCTACGCGAGTTTCCCTCTTCCTCCCTCGGGAATCTACGTTCTCTTTCCCCCTATTGGCCGGAGTCTCCACGGAGGTGGTGTTCACGAGCTGTGCGCCTCGAGGTAGTGCTACCGTGTACCTGAATTCCGATCTACGCTCAGATACGGGACTCAAGCTCGCCAAGGAAGTATCTAGATGCCGGTGTATCCAGGATACTGCTCCACGCCGTACGCCTTCGGCCCCCGAACCACGTTCCCAAAGAAACGACCACTGGTCTCCACGTCCCGTAGGTACCACGGTCCCTGCACGGGACTGCTTGAGAAATTGCCTTCGCGCGAAAAGTCGAGCTCGGGCTTTTTTTGAAACGGGAACGGTGTAACCCTCCGATATCGCGTATATTCTCTTGGTTCTACGCTTCACCGGCGACAGTACTCTCTTGATTCTCGCTGACATTTTACCTGTGATAGAATCGAACGTATCGATCGGGCATAATTACGCAGTACAACGTCGAGCAACGATAAAACATCTAAAACCATTTTTTCTATTTGTACAGATATACGATAGTTCGTGATTCTTGAAATTATCAAGTCTGCGTTGAACAAATTCGACGAAGCGACGCATTCTAGTCCCACTGCTCGTAGCATCTATAATTCTCGACTTACTCGACCGAATACACGGCTCTACCACGGTCAAAACCCACTCCGAACGATCTCTGTTGATCACCGTTTAATCCAAAATTTAAAACGTGCCACGATTAAGCGCTTACCACGCCGTACCAGCAGTCCCCAATATTTATCGAGTCTGACAACAGAAAGAGATATCATTCTACGTAACCAGACAGAAGGCGACTATCGAAAGGAGACGCGAACGAAGAGCCTCGAACGGGACGCTCATGCAATTTATTAATGCAATGTCGCGACGCCTGACCTTCTTCTGTTGATTTTATTTTTAATTTATTCCTCCCACCGGCTTTATAAAACCTCGCAACTAAGAATCATCTCCTCTGCCAACTCTCCTCCTCCTCTTCTTGCTCGTACTACGTCAAAACCTGAACGACTACGATTACGTCGATTTATTAATAACCCTGTTTTCATTGGCACACGTTCTATGAAAAAAATCGCGTCTACTGGCTACGAGTAGCTGACCTTTGACCGCTCTCGGCTGTGGTGTAGGTGGCGCGACCAGTTTTTCGAGCGCGCGCCAGCGTTCTGAGCGTTCGTTTTCGCGATATCTGCCTCTCCCAACGTGTCCACCCAGCCAAGTCTTCTTCCAGTCCTTCTTGTCTCCTTCTCTCACCGCGAGAGGAACGACAGCTCCAGGCTTCCCCTGGTCGCGCGTGAAAGAAGAGAATGGAATTCGATCGTAAAGCAGCTGGAGAAAACGGTCTACCATTCATCGCGACCGCCGCAGACCAAACGAACAAGAAACATAAGCGAGGAAGAGGAGCAAAGAAGATGGAGAAGCAATAGGACGACACACTTGGCGTATACGACGAAGCAAACGGCGAGAAGGACGACGTTTCGCGTCGCGACGATCGTAAAGACACCAACGAACCCGCTTCTGGTTGCGTCGAGAGTAATGATTGGCTTCCGCGAGATTGTTTCAGCCCGAAGATGAGATTCGACGAAGAGGCTGAGCATCGTCGTTTCGTAATCGAGCATGGAGGTGCGTAACACGATGTGGGAGACGAATGATGATGAGTGCCAGCCTAGGTTTGTCGAGTCAGAAGCTCCGAGCTTGAGAAGTTTTCCATGTACCAGTGGTAGGACGTTCGAGTTGTCTTGAAAGAGATAACTGTTACGTTGAGTATGATGGGATTGTGGGTAGGTGGACGAGGAGAGATATATCGTAGTTGAGCCGTGTTTGATGATGTTGGAGTCGTTCGATTGATTTGTTTGATGTTATTTTTCTTGGAAACGCGAACAAGTTATTCTTCAAGTTGTTCGCTGTATTCGCTGTAACAGTTTGTAACAGCTTCTGTTTTATAGCTGTTTCTGCAGTGACGGATCTTTCTTCGAGAGTTACGTTCAGAAATTTTACATGACATAAATTAACAGATATTACAATGAACAAAAATTAATTTTACAAGGAAATTCCAAGCAACGCCCGTTTGTCCGAGTCTCGTTGATCGAATCCACTTCTCCGAACGTGAATTGCACGCATAAAAATTTCCTCACATAAAATTTTGTATTGTTTTCACGGCGTTTTAACTGAGGCTTTTAATGGATATACGTAGCCGATGATCGACTATCGTTATAAATCTACGTCTTCTGCGGCGGTATTACTACTTCTTCTAGAAAAGGAACGACTTTTATTCAATTTGTCTGCTTTTATCACGGAATTGAATCGATTAGTAATTACAATTGTCATATATAACTTAATCGAATTTCATTTTTACGAATATAAATTCCCTTTAGAAAGTCACGGATTTATTTAGAATCTTTTCTCGCTTATTGGGATTCCGTTTTAAAGTTACGTTGTTCAAAGAAGATTTAGAAGCGACATCGGCGCGGTGCCGTAAAAGAAAGTGAAATTCGATCGTAAAGTCACGGAGGAAATCGTCGGTCGTTAATTATGCAGGTCGTTCCTTTCGGGAGTCTCCTTAATTGCGATTCCGTTTTGATTGATTGCAATGACGTTGCTGTTCGTGGAAGCGCGCATACTATGGAAAAGAAAAAAGTAACGTCGATTAAAGTGCCTTAGGATGCGAAAGAAGGAACGACGCGATAGAAGAACGAAGAAAAGTCGCCGCTAGAAAGTCTGAGTTCAAACCCGACTCTATTCGATAATGTGGACAAGATGTAAGAGACGTACCGAAACGACTCTACCTCGCCGAAAGAAAAATCCTGTCATACAATTGGCGTAGACGCTCGATTCAGCTCGGCGATGTAAATAGACGAAATCTAATAAACGCACGAAAATTGACGAATACTCGATTCTCACGGATTCGCCGTTCCCTTTACAGAAGCTGCGCTCTCGGTGCGTGCGCCCCGACAGCACCGGAATAAATCAATAGCGGTATGTAAATGCTGAAGTCACAATGGGCCGCGTAAAGGGATTGAGGAATCGGCGAAGGCCGGCCACGGTAATTTTCCCACGTGTCCGTCGGTTATCCGTTCGGCTCGGGGCGGCGCGCGATCCGCGGCTGCACGCTCGGCAGCATCGTTTAACCGATGTCGCTCAACGACACGGCATTATAGCGGCGCACGGCGCATAGTTGCAGTCGGCGCGGCGCAGCTATGCGACCGGAGCACCTATGCGCCGAGGCGCGCATCGCTGCTCGCAATCAACATACCTGAAAGCTGCGGAAAAAGCAGCGCCGCCAGAGCCCTTGATAGAATTCAATCTCACGAGATTACGTTTCATGTTTGTTTGCGTCTGTATCTCCGCGTTTGAATAGATATTTTATTACCTGGTATTAATCCTTTCCTGCTATTGAACACGTACGTCGCGTCGTACGGCTGAAACGGACCGTCTATTAAGACTTATAATCGTTACGATGGCACACGAACAATTATGCGTTCCGAATTTGAAAATCTATCGCATAATTTAGAATAAGATATTCCGACGAAAGACAGCTTGTTTGAACGTTGCAACGCAGTCGTTGCGGCATTCGTCGAGATTCGCGAAACTGTGCAAATTTATCTCGTGAAACGAAGATACGAGTGAAATCAGGAAAATTCTAACGAGAAATGGAAAGTTTGTACGTTTCACTGCAGGCGAATCGAGTTTTCAGTAGGAAACTACCAAAGGTCCATTTCCTGCCTTTGGATCGTGCACGCGTGTGCATCGTTCTTAAATAATTAGAACGTTTCTCCTAGATTCTGACGAATATGCTAAAGTATTGGCAAATTCTTCACAGAAAATAATATTTGTGCGTCAAACTCTCTTTTAACGAACATCGTTAAAGATCGAAGAAATACGATTCTCCTGCGAACAATCCCACAGCTCTCTTCGAAGATCAAAGAGTGGATCACGTTGGTAAATAAATCAAGAAGTAGAACATCGTCAGATGTATCGAGTAAGGTCCATAAATGTCTCTGGATTGTCGACTGTTAGATACCGGTACATTGAAAATCGTTCCGGGGAAAGCGAGCGGGGTCGTTGTTTAAAAAGAAAGTCTGAACGGCCGGGTTAGGAGGGCCTCGGCTCGGCGAGGTCTCGATTTCTTCTCCTCGTGTCTCCTCCTCGCTACGTATTTCCTGCATCCGCGCGGCGATTCGCAACAACGGACAAAATTTACGCCGCGGCCGCGCAAGAAGCGCGCCGCTCATAAAGCGCATGGCATAAATCAGGAGAACCTACCACCTCCTCCGATCTCCTCGCCCTCTTTGCTCAACCTTCTCTCTCTCTTTCTTCTTCGTTGCTCTTCCACCTTCTACGCGATTGGATTCTCTACCGCGGCAGGTCGTCGGTGACTTTAAGTTCGAACGGGTCGAGAAGCTCGACGGTAATTACCTCGGGACGCTTACCGATCCGACTTATAAATTACGCTGTTCCGCTGCTCGTGACCGAGTTGTTGATCTTGTCATCCGCGGTGTTGCTCGATCAACGCTTCGCCGATAATTAAAAACGTACGCCAAGAGAACCGTTTCTTAAGAAACGTAAGATTTTCGTAGATTCGAAACAGCGAGGGGACTTGTCCTACGTCTCAGAATCGAAAAATTCGACAGAGTCCATCTTTTATTTCGTGTTATTGCCGGGAAATTTCGAGCACGCTGATTACAAAAGTTTATCGCTTCGTTGCTAATTACTCGATATCTAACGTTATAGAAAACGAAGGAAACGTAATTTTCGATCGAGACGAAAGAAAATAAATTCCACTTAACAACGTCGGATATGGAAGAAACTGAAACCAGAAAAGTCCGAGACTGTTCCAGAAAGCTAAAAATAATAAGACTGGTAGAAGTTGCCGTGTCCTGGGATCGAATCGCACCTGTATAAATGTACATCGGTTTATATTAAACATCCTAAGCAACTCAAGAGAGTTTAGTTAGACCCGCATACTTCGACGCGATTTATCGACACTCGAAATAGTGTAGTGTTTGTTGCAGGCTCGCGGACAGGAATACACAGCCTCTAGAGGGCAGCCACGAACCTAAGGCGAATTACAAGCCGGTACTTTGTCAAGCAGACACGTGACTAGCGGCAAATGAAGCGAGTTACGCGAGACCAAGTCGCATCGCTCCGTGAAAACGCCGTCTTAGTTCCGCGAATGGCTCTTGGCACGCGTTAGAAATCGTCCGTTCGTAACTTTACCTCGCCGCAGTAACTATCGCTACGCTTGCGACTTCCTGTTCTTTTCCTGTAACTTATCAGGATACGTTCATTAGCCGAACGTGTACGCTTCGAGTAACGGTTCTGTTACTACTCTCCTCGCGATAAAAATCTAGTTTCATCTAAATCTCGCGGAAGATATGTAATCTGGTTAATCTTCGATTCTTTCGCAGTTATTCATTTACGAAATTGTTGAAAAGCGTGATTCTTGATTTCACGGAGTATCCGTATTTGCACGAATTCTTTAGTGTTTTCCCCCAGCAACCGATTCACAGAGTTGTTGAAACGTATGCTTCTTGATTTTGACAAACAGACGGTGTAACCTTTAGTTGAATTCGTGCGCGCCCAAATGTATTCCAAAATGTTCATCTTCGATTCTACTTCATTTTTTTATAAATCGAACGCAGATAGTACACGACACGCATCTCCATATCCTAAGATTTATCCGTCTGCAACTCGGTTCATTTCGCTCTTCCATAAGTGAGAATCTACGTAACGTATCGCGCATCTCCATATAAAATCTATCCATCTGCGAATCTACTTCGTTCTTGCACAGATCCAATCTACATACCTAATATATATGTATGCGACATATTTACATTTCCATATCATAAAACTCAGCTACGATCAATCCTACTTCATTTTTTTATGTAAGTCAAATCTGCATCTCCACACGATGAAATTTGGCCATATCCAAATCTACTTAACTCTTCCATAAATGAAATTTGCATAACTGTTTAACTATTATAATCGAACTGCGGAAATTTATGCGTTTACGGGAAAATTAAATACGCAAAAGTGTACGCAGCATCGAAGATAATCAAAGTAAAGTATGCATGTTGTAACATTTACGAAGCGACGCGAATCTCTATCTCGGTTTCGTTTCTATAGTTCCGTTGGAAAAAGTATAAGCGCAATATCTTCAGCCTCCATACAGATCGCTTCACTCTCGTCAGAGAACAATCTGCCTGCTTCTCCCTCGAGCTTTGTCCATTTTCTGACTCCGATACATTCAGATTCCATTCAAAGGTCTTAAGACGAGACGAACGTGAATTCGATTAAGGATATATTCGCATCGAGTTGGTCCTCCAAGTCAGCGGCAGGTAAAAGCGGAATCGAGCGAGGTCGCGGCTTAAGAGCGACATCCCGGAGCGTGGATTTGGTGTCGAGGAATGGCGCGCGTCCAGTTAACTAACACATGTCCCCTTCCCCGGGGGAAGCCAGGGACCCCCACCTGATCTCGAAGAGTTTCGCGCGACCCAAGATGAGGCGAAATCGCGCGTATCGCCTAACCCCGCGACCGACGCCTCGCGACAATGTTACACCCGACGCTTTCACCGGCCGAACTATCGCCGGATAGCCGTTTACCAGCGGCTGACGCGCAATTTCTGCGAACCAGCTGCTCGATTACAACTCGAAATGACGACACGAAACAAAGAATAGGGAAATTGATGGAGGTGTTGAAATCGAAACGATGTCCTTGAAGCTGGTACACTTGAACGTCGGAGTACTTCACCGAAACTCGATACAAAATTCGGTTGCCACAGTTTCTGCGCTTTGTACGCTCTGGAGTTATCCCACTTTTCAGCCAGATCTCCGATCTCTAACCCGTTACAAATCCAGCTCCTCCGAAGAACGGAAACCCGCGCAGCGTTTGATCCGAAATCACCAGCGCGTATTAGCCGCGAAAAGAAGGTCGTGGATCGGTCCACGATCGGGTAGGAAGCGGTCGCGAGCCGGTAGATCGGTTTTATCGGCGCCAGGCTATCTTTCGAATCCTAAACGAGATGTCGAGATACGGTCTCGGCGTGGTTGCGTGGATGGTAGCCCGGCATTTTCACGCGGAGGGAAGAAGGCAAACGGCCTCTATAGTCGGCGGTCCATGAGTTGACCATCGCGCGCGATATAGGTGCACCCGTATAGCGGAGAGGCGGGATAGAGGCGGCTGGTGACCCGCGGTAGACTTTCACCCGCACTCGTGGCGACCTCACGCATACGAACGGGATTCTGCGGCATAGTCGACCGTCTCACGGACACCGACGACGTCACTACGAGCACAACACGACGGTGAGTCTCGAGGGCACGAAGAAAAGAGCCGTGGTTGCGCGCGCGCGCGCGCGCGCGGAGGGGCAGAAGAGCGGTTGTACGAAAGAGAAACACAGAGGGAGATACGGAGGACGAGAAAGAGAGGAGAGAAAGAAGGAAAAAAATGAAGAGGAGAGGCAGCAGCCGCAGCGTGGCCGTAGACAACGCCGAGAGAACGCGCCGCAGGGAGGGACAAGGAGCCTTTTCAGCTGGAGGTGGAAGCGGAATGGTGAAGAAGGAGGATAAACCGGCACCTGTACCCTCATAACATATAGCCGTGCCCCTCTACCCGGGGTCCAAGCGGACGTCTCTGGCTAGTACATACGCATCCGCGGGTGTTGGACCGTGCGTTCGCCGTTTGTTTGACGGCGAGAAGGCACAGGGCCGTCGCGCGACACCGGCTGCTCTCTCTTCTCTCTCTTTCTTTTTATTACTCCTCTCCTTCTTCTTCTTCTTCTTCTTCCTCTTCTTCTTCTTCTCCTTCTTCTTCTCCTTCTTCTTCTCCTTACGTTGCCCTCTATCCCGGACACCGATATTCCCTCCGCCGTGTCTACGCCAGTGGAAGCCATCCGTCAGGAGTTCGAGATCTCGCGCGAGGATATACGGCCCTGCGGTGGATGGCCTCGCAAAGAGAACGTTCTCGCTGCGTCTCGCTATTTGTCTTCCTTGCCGTTGATATCCGATACGCCGGCTACCTTCTTCGTCTTCGCCTCGCAGCTCGTGCTCTATCGGTCCCGCGGCTCCACGATCGAATCGAGGGGGATGCTAGGGACACGGACCTAACGATTCCGCGTTTCCTTCTTCTTGGATATCGATCGAAGCGTTATAATATACCGTTTGGTCTTGAGCCGACGCGGTAGAAGGGACCGCGATCTTTTCACAGTTTGCTACTCGTCTTTCGTTGTCTTTGCTGGCTGCTTTGCGAATTTTTGTCAGCGATTGCGTCAGCGTTACTTGACTTTGCGCGTTCGCGTGTTCCTGCTCGTCTTATCGAGTTGTAAAACACGCTATTCGCCGTTGAACTTTGGGTGTCTAATTCGGGTCTAACGGATCACCAGGATCTTTATCGTCTTTATTAGCTATTTTTTACAAAATGACGATATTCTTCCCAGCGAGGAATTCGAGGAAAGTTGGCGATATGCGATCGTTTGATGCTGCCTGACTGGCGATAGAAAATAAAACCGATGGAAATTTGTCGAGAAGCCATGGGAAAAAGAGATTCGTGTGGGATGAAACTACGGCCCTGAGGAGCACGTACGCGATGCTGTGCATAGAAGTGTTCGTCTATATACAAAGCGTAGGCGGCGCTCCTAGCAGGTGCTCATTAGATTACAGGGACGATGTTCGAGATGTTAGCCACCTTTTACTCACTACTCGAGAGGCCTCCACGCAAGATTGGGATCTCCGTGGTGTTCCCTCCTCGACGTCGTTCGGGATCACCGTCTCTCCTCTTCTTCCTTTTCCCTGCGTAACACCGTTTCTTTCTTCTTCGTTCTTTCTCCGCGATGTTACGGATTTTTCCTGCTTAAGATCTAAAGCTTCTCCCTTCGGTAAAATTTTAATAAAGCGTTCCCATCGAAGCGAAATACGAATATCAAGCGCAAAAACCAAGTAACAAAGTTTAGGAAATTATCATCGCATAAATTTTCACCGATTCACGATAATTATCGTAATAGTCGGTCGGTATAATGAGAGGTCATTAAAAGGAACAGGTCAGACATCTGTTCGGCGACGAAGGAACAAAAGTACCCCAATAAATAAAACGTTGTATCGGTCGAATGCAAAGGCGCTATACAAACAGAGGATCCCTGTTATCGTCGTAAGCTTCCTATAAATTTCGACCCGCATCTTTCCCGTTGATATACGTCGGTTCTCCTGTATGACGATCGCGCTTCCTTTTCACGGAACCCAACGCTTGATCCACATACGGTAAGAGTGTAAAGAGATTTTTTCAGGATTCGCTTACAGGATCGATATCAGGGATAAGAACTCGAGGGCGCCGCTAATGCGTTTATCGCAGCAGGAAGTCGCTACGCAAACGATAATCTAACTCTTGCGTCTCATCGTGGTTCCCGCGTTCTACAGATCGCTTCATTCATACAGTTGGGAGCAATTTTTGTGCACACGTATTCGCCTAATACACAAAATTTTTACTTAAAATTTGCCGCGTAATGAAACATTTTCGGTAAAATTAAAAAAAAATTAAAATATTAGGCGTACTTTCAAGCTTAATGAAAAATAAGTATAGCAAAAAGTAAATGCCGATTTTGGAGGAAATTAGGTTGGATCGTACGGTAACGTCTTTAAAATTCGTTTTGCCAAGGTTTTATTGCGTTAATTTTAGAACCGACATAGAAAACTTAAACCTGGAGATTCGCGACAACGATAGCAAAAATTGTCCGACTACAGCGGATCCATTTCTATTTGTCACCGCGTTACGTAGCGTATTATACGTTACGCAGTCAATCCGATTGCCCGTATTTTCATGGAATAATTTTTAACGCCTATACGAGTTTACGAATCACTTTAAAAACGTTTCTCGTATGTCTCTCAAGTTCGTCACGAAATCAGTGAAACGCCCTGTAGCTCGATGATGCAGACGCGCGCGCTACCGTGAGCTTGCGCGTGTGAGCCCGCGACCTGGGCGCCAGGTCCAACGACTTGAATTTGTCGCTCCATATCTCGTCTCGGAATTTATGAAAGCCGGCCTCGCCATAATTTACGCGGTCAGAGTTGCGCGCAGTAAATAACACCGGACAAAGCGACGCTGGAAGGTGCAGGAGTCGGCCGGCGTGCCCTATGGAATTCACAACCCCGTCCCTCCAGTGGAATCGGTAACGCACCGTTGCTCTTCCCCGTTGCCATTTCGCGCAATCCTTTCCTTTTACGTATTTCTCTCTACGAGTGAATTCTTCCGAGCCAATGCAACGCGGATAAACAAATTTTTATAACGATCGATACCTGTTACCGATATATTAAATATAGTATATCGCAGTGGACACGGTGTAACTCCATATAATTTTAAACGATCCCTCCGCTTTAATTTTATTATTCGCGCGTATTAAACGAACTACTTTTCATCGAGTTCACTTAGGAGAGAAAACCAATGGATTCTTATTATACGAACTTTAATTGTACGAACTAATCCATTGGATTTAGGCGAATCGAGTTCTACCGCACTGTCCTAATCCACTCTTCAATTTCACCTCTAACTCGATAGAAAGAAAACCATTCACGAAAGATACCGTACTTCATCACGATACACCGATTAACCGATCACGTGCGCAATCGATCAGCGCAACATCGCCAGGTTGGCTCGATCGTGATCGAAATCACGGCTGTGTCACCGATCCTAACCCAATTATCCCCTTTGATTTCGAACGGAACCGGGTCACAGGCCTTAAGAAATTTCGTTCGCAGCGAAACGTTGCCTCGCGCGTACGCTCGCTTCCGCGAGAAGGTGGCCGGGCACCGCGCCACGGCCAGATGCCACGTTGCGGTGCACGAGCTCTCGAATCACCGAACAGAATCTAATTACCGCCTAATTAGGACGATCGTGTATCGTCGAAGCGATTGCATCGAACAACGAGTTAAGGAGCGGTGCACGGCCTCGGCCGATAGGCCATATTTTCTCTACGCGAACGACTTTCGGTACACGGTGAAAATGATTAGCGACAAAGCGGTGCAACTCGATCGTTAATTACCGCTACACACCGTGTGATACCGTTCCGTGGAATTTTCTTCGCTGTTGGCTCTGGTTCGCACGAGTCGACTGTCCTTCGCTTCGTTCCTAAGCTCGGTAGTTTCTGATACGCGAAGAAAAAGGGAGAAAAAGGAAGAACAGCGTAGGGTGAGGTAGAGTCACTCGAGTCAGCATATTTTCCCATTCTTTCGCCGCTATACTGACAAGTCGATTGACGCACGAATTTTATCGTACTCTATAAATTCTGTAATCTCACTTTAATCGTAAATGTGAGAAATTTGGTGAAACCTGTCTCGCCGACGGCCATCGCGATACGTGTCGTACAGCGTAACGCGTAACAAATTTGTTCGTTTCGCGCAAAGTGCAAGATCGAATTCTAAGCTGTTGAAATTCGGACGGCGACGCTACCTCGCTGTATTAACTCTCGTTCGCGCGAACAGACAATTATCTGGTCCTTGACTCGTTTCCTGAGCTCGCAGCTTCGACAACGCGAAGAAGTAAAAAACAAGAAGGAACAGCGTAGTCACGGGATCCACGAACCCGTTACTTAATCCCATTAACATAATCGAACGGTCGATCTAGCGCGTCCTCGCGAATGAAGTACGAATTTAGCATCTGTCGGCTCCTGTAATGTTCCTCTCTAGCAATCAACCGATGAAATAAAGCTGTACATTCGCAAATAGTCGTGGTTTGCTTGTGGCGCGTTTTAAGAGAGGTTCTGGGTGTATATCTTCGTGGGATCGTTGCTAGAGACGGATCGAGATGAGGTTAGGCGAGAGGATAGAGATGCAGAAGGTAGACCCAGTAACTGGCGGCCAGCCGGCTTAATGACGATGTTAATTAATATATTTGAAGCGTCGGCGACGCGGCGAGACGGCACGAAACCGCTCGCTCCGATTAGCATAAGCAAACCAAGCGAGCCGAGCGCTCGGTACGCTGCTGGAAGTGTTAATTCCTCGCTAGGTCGCCGCGTGGTCAGGTGATCCCGTGGACGAGGGTAGGAAGAGGACGAGGACGACGAGGATAGAGGTGGATGAGCCATATGAAAGATCGAGGAAGAACTTTGTTGTGGAATACCAATAGCAATGTCGATGGATTCCAGATGTTCGCGCAAGTTCATATTTTCGCGAATGTAATTAACATTAACGACAAACACTACCGACTTTTAGTGTGTATTTCTGCTTATTTCATACGCAACTGGTCAGAATTAAGGCAATGTTACAAAAATCAATATGTATAAGTAATTACGTTTCTGGATGTTTTACATATCTTTACATATTATGGATATTCTATATGATTGCGCGCTTTCTACTTTTTCTTTATCTTGGTATTTCAACGTGCCTGTTAACGACAAGCAAAGAAAACCGCGTGGAATTGTAAGGAATGGAAAAGCGAAGCGATGGAAATGAAATCTTCGAAGAGGAAAAGAAGGATGTTCAGGGTGAAAAGGCGACGTCGAAGAGTTGAAGAGAGTTGTAACGCGCAAAAGGTGGGAGGAAGGGGAAAGGCGGGAGAATCTTGGAGAAGCAAGAAGGAAAAATCTGAACGATCCGAGAGACTTATGGAAGATGCCTGAGGAGAGGCTGCAAAGCGGAAGCAAGACTGGTATTGTTTGGTTAGGAACACGCACTTCAAAGAAGAAAATTGAGTGGAGGAAACGACAGAGCAAGGAAATGGAACAAAAGATACGAATCCTGTGTACTAATCCTAGAAATAAGAAAATTAGCGTGAGAACATAAATTCGTCAAGCTTCGAAATTAACCGACAAGCATAATATCTTAATCCTTTCACGCTTGACGTTGCATATTGTACTGTTACCTGTTATCATTTAACTAGATGTATCCAATTTCGGTAAAATTAATGCTTTCAACGCATTACATGGCAACTGGAAAGTACTTTCCGATACATACGTATTCGTTTCTGTCGATGATTGGACGAAAAATGTTTCTGCCGCGGATCGAAAGAAAAATTCCGCAAAGATTAAAGCGTACAAAAACCATATAAAAAGCGGTAATTATAAGATAACGGTACTTCCATAACAACTCAGAGAAACTTTCAGGATATCTTTAGATCAAATTGCACGCGGAAATGTGATCAAATACCGCGCAAGTCCTCGACGAAAGCAGGAAACTCATAATGGTAAAAAACGGGTCATCGCAAAGAGCAGAGGATTTCTCTCCTAAAGAAAAAAAAAAAAAAAAAAAGAATTCTCTCGGTAAAACAAGAGAGAAAAAGAAAAGAAAAGCTAAGGAAAAGACGATCTTGTGTGATGGCGAAGCGCGAAACGACGCGTGTGTCCAGCGCGGCGTAGCTCCTCTTAATGCGTGCCGAGTGCTCGGCAAACAAAGTCGCATTAGTGCGCACCCGATCCATTAATGAAATCAAAACGAAACCCAGGACGAGAGAGAGAGAGAGAGAGAGAGACAGAGAGAGAGAGGAGGGGGGAGGAAGACGTGTCGTTCCTTTCGCTCAATTGCGTCATTAGAGCTGGCCAAGTCAGTGAATTAACCGTGGGATCAGGCTGCACACGCCCGCCGGTTATGTCACACCATTATTTCATCCGTTTACGTCTTCATGCGACGTCCGCGTATTTCGTCAGAGCCGTGGTCCAACGCGCGTGCACGCGCATCGTTAATACGCGTAATAACAGCCACGAGCGACAACCGACGGACATCGTGGATATGAATTACGAGAGGGGATGGATATCGCCGGTTCGTTAGCCGTAAATTGCTGCCCGCGCAGGGTGCGATGGTACTTGCGTTTGCGAGTTTGAACGAGGCGAATTTCCGCCGTGATTTTTTATTCGAGGAATCGAGTAATTACGAGAGTGGAAGATAGATGGGAGCGGGGATGTTTAGAAGACGATAAGTTAAGGATTATTGCACGTTCGAGGGAACAACTCCTGTTCGACCATTGATAACGATAAGAGTACTGAATTAGATTTAGGTAAAAGGTTTTACTTTCTGATAATCGTCTAACGCGGCAAGAATATTCAATAATAGTTTAAAGTTACGTCGATAAAATTACGTTGTCCATTGACTTATACGTTACTTGCATTTGTTTGCACGGTTAGGATGCATAATTTTTCTTAGTGCGACGTAACTATATGTAAAAACGGAAAACGACGAAGAATGGTAATTGAAGTCACAATTAATCGCGCGAGTCTGATTCTAAAAGCAGCTTTTCCATTAAGAAATCTTTTCCGAGCCTTCGTATAAATCATTGAATAACTTTAAGCGAAAGAAAACCTAATAATCCTCGTTTCGGTATCATCTTTAATTCTCGATAAACCCAACGCCGTCGATCATAAGTTCCCATCATTTCCGCTGGGATCGCTCAATCAGCTGACTCTCTCAAGCACTTGTCACTCAATCTTAATTTCACTAGAAACCCGGATGCACTATTCTGCCTATGATCGCGCAAAAACCGATTAATTCTCGCGTTCGAGAACTACCATGTACGACGAATCTTCGCAAACTACGAGATACTCGCGTGCTTCGATTAGACGATCATAATTTAGCCGTCGCGTAGGGACTGCCGTTAAGATTATTTTCCATATTTACGGTATTCCTCTATTACTCGAACGATAAAGCGAGGAAGGAGAAAGATCGATCATACGTGAGAGGACTCGATCGATCGCGGACTCAATTTCCATTTGAAAATCTATGGACAAACGAGTCGATGCGTCTTCTTGTTGCGATATTCCTTTTTCATCGATAATTTATAGCCACGAGGAGATTTTGATTGTAAGTCGGTTCCAGCCACTTTACAAGTTTCTACTCAATTTCTGGATTGGTCTGTGTCTTTACGCTCGTATATCGATACAAACTCACTTTGAATTTGACTTCGGTACATTAAACACGTACATTTTCTGAAAGAATTGAAACACGTAAAACATCAACCTCGCGAAGGTTGTACTAGAAATTACGAAACCTTTTTCTCGGTGACTAATTGAAATTTACAGTTCTCCGTTTCCATAAAAAGCTAAAGGACATCGTTGCTTCTGATCGAAGATTCCGAGACGAGAAGATGATCGGTGCGATTTTATGAATCGTTTAATTTTAACGTTATTTGGCGGCGAAGAGGGCGCGCCTTAACGTAAGTGTAAAGATATTCGATTCGAAGATATTTTTTCGCCCGTAGTTGAAGACAATTTTAGTAACGCGAAGCTAGCTGATCGTTGAATTCTAAAATAGCTTGTCGAGTTTCAAACAAAAAGTATATATCGTCGTGTATCTAATCTCCTTCTCTTCTGTAATCGTCAACTGTTCGCTCTTCGTTTAAATATCGTTGGTATAAATCTGTCCGTTTACCGAAACTGTTTCGATATTTATAAACGGCAGTGTATGCGCTATAAAGAATCGTTAGAATCGGTAGACGAGCCTGAACTGCTCGCAAATCTTTCTACAAGGCGACGAGAACCGTACGCGAGCGCGAAGCGATACATATACGGACGCGTGAGGGACCGAGTGAATAATAGCAGCCGCTCGATTTGTACGCTATTAGCGCCGAGATCGCTACGGCGTAATTCTCAATCGTACGACCGTTACTCCGTGAAAATCGGTCGTAAAAAGCCGCTGGCGAGTCGACGCTGCTCTCTCGTCCTCCTTTTATTGCTCCATACCTCTCTGGCAACCTACTAACGACAACGACGACCTATCCCTATCGGCCTCGCGAGTTATGTACGCGTAAATTCCCTTATCTTTCCCAAAGATACAACCTGCTCTGCTCTCTTTCTTTTTCCCCACTGTCGAGATCTGACTTTGCTCTCCGTCACGCTGTCCCATAGAGTTTCCACGGTTACGGAAGTCCGATAAGGAGGTGATACGCTTAGCTATTCGTCTCTTTTTTCTTTTTTTTTTTTATTTTTCATTTAGTACTACTGCACTCGGAGTATCCCATAAAAATTGAAAGCGAATAGTTTGTTCTCGAGAAAGATGGACAGCAGCATATTTCCAGAAATAATGCCGTATCGTAAGAAATTCCTAATTTCACTTAAACTTGCCGGCTTAATATCTTCATTTAACAAATTGGTCGGACGAACTTTTATCTTCTGGTGAAAAATTTCCTAAATATTCGTATCTTCTTCTTATTAGCGCGTTAACTCTTTGCGTCTCGTGTTGCGTAACAAATTTCCGTGGAATGGGTGCTATTAGAAAATACTTGGCAGGTATAGTTAGTGAGTAATGCACGAATCTACTCCCATTAGAGGAAAGTGAAGAATATCTTAGCCTGCTTGATGTTAGCACTCTGAGCATTACAACTCCAATTTCATAATTAGATAAAGTAGATATAATTGATCCCTTACCTAACGATTTTTCCGGGGCTACGCGTGTTAGCATTAGATATTTATCACCCGAAGGTGAGTCGGATGTAAGACGTTGAAATATTATACATAATTTGTACTTGGTAATCCACGATCTTCTAATCCGAAGGTAAAGTCCGCGTTAAAACACAAATATACGCTTCGTTCGTTTTACTTAGTCTTTAATCCAGGCTTGTAGTGTGACCGACAATGAGTATTAGGATAGCGCGGACCACGATCTTTGGGATAATTAGGACCATAACCTCGATTACAACCGTTGTAATATGACAGCGCTAACTCGCGGCATATTTGACGGATTGTTTGAGAAATACTTAACCGAGCCCCCTAATAATAATTTACCGATAATATTCGCTAATATTGTCTTCAGATTTTATCGTTATAATCATGATAGTCGCGCCTCGTTACGGTGCTAATGAAGCTTCAAAGCGTTTCCTATTGTAACGCGTGTAATATGTTCATAAAAATTGTCCACCACGTTCGAATACTTTCGAGGACAAAAACCGGCGAATTTAGACATTAACGAGACTTAGATATTTACATTTTCGCGTAAACAAGCCCTATTCAACTAGACTTTGTCGATATCTTTTAAAAATCTAATTGCCCTATTTATACCGCTTATTTTTATCCTCGACCGCACGTTCAAACTTCTAGAGACACTTTTCTCGAGTAGCTTACCATCGATGAAACGTTAACGTTTAATGGTCCACCGAAGAAAGGGATTCCTCCGCGAAGGGAACAGTTGTCCAGAAGGCGAATTCCCGCGAATTAGCTCCGCGCGCGGCTTCCGAGCAATGAAATTTTATCGCGATGCGATGTGTACACTTAATTATTGTAATCCAACGATCGTACGTTGCTCGTAGGTACTCGCGATCGTCCGCATATACGGTAAACCCCTTTATTGCTCCATTCTTTGAAACGCGCCAAGCTACCTAACGACAACGACGACGACAACGACAACGACAACGACAACGACGACAACGACGACGACCTATTCCTATCGGACGCGAGTTATGTGCGCGCAAATATCGTTATCTCCTTATTTCTTCGGGGCTCTTTCTCTCTGTCTCGTTTCTCTGGCCCGATGCATCCATGCGCGTTTTTCTTTCTTCTTCTCTTTCTCTTTCTCTGTCATCTCGGCCGCTTGTTCCGCCGCGCGGCGGTTTTCCTGCGCCGTGGCTCTCTCGGGTCGCCGATAAAGAATCTCCGAGGACGTTGTAATGTCAACGGACATTAGAACGAGAATATCGTAACGAGGATGGTGGTCGTTGCCGATCGCCGACCGCCAGAACCCAGAGAAAATCTTAAATGTTAGGCGGCGAATAAGCCGGGATAAATGCTGGCCAATACGGAATTCTATTGCCGGAGGGAGATATCCAGTGACAGATATTCGCCGATAGATGGCCAATGCCGGATCGATGTTAACGAGGATATAAGTCTACAATGAGCACTGGTTCAATTAAATCCGGGGAGAATTATGGTTGCGCTAGTTTGTGTATCCTCTTAACGATGGGGTTATTTACTCTCTATGTATATGGAACTTCTTGGAAGTAGCAGTACAGTTGTTGCTTAAAAGAGTTGATAAATCTTATTTCTTAGCCCCGGTATAGTCTTTGAACTTTATGACCCAAGCTCGCTTCGATAATAAGAAGGATCTTTAACGTTCCAGAAGGACGTTTGGTAGAAAATAAAAACGAGATACTACTAACGTTGAATCCGCTAGTAAGCATTAACGTACGACCCGATTTTTAATACGTGGACATCTAAAAAGTATACGGGATTAAAGAAAGAAAAACAAGAAATAGAGCTCCTCCTATACATTGACACTTGCGAGTAAATAAGAAATGCAAAAGAATGAGATAGAGTCATAGAAGAAGGTAAAATTGAAACTTACAGTAATGTTCCCCCGTAAAATTATAATCGAAAGGAAAATAACGTTGTGTAAGGGAGAATCACGATGATCGAATAGGTTCCGTGTCGGTGAGCAGGAACTTGAAAATCGATGCACGCCGGCGTACTTTCGAGACGCGGGCTCTACGTAACTATCCGAGCGCAAGGTGCACGGTATTCTCAACAGTTTCCACCGTGCGCCATACATAATGGAGGTTAGCCGCAGGATGGTAAATCACGAGACGCCATGCGGGCGTAGTTATATCGTGCGTGCGTGATGGAAGATTAGTACGGCATTGTGCGAGCACCGTGGAGGCGCGTGATGATTTATCGCTTACGAAAAGCAGCGCGCCGGTGACTCTGTCTACCGCGATCACCGAAATGGATCTTCGATGACGATCCCATACGCTATCGATCCTGCCCCCTCTTCTATTTTAAACGGCACTTCGGAGTGTTCTTCTTGGAATCTTACGACGATAGTCGGAATTCTTTTCTGTTAAAATAACGAGTCGAACTCTTTCTTTCCGCGACGACCGAACCACGTTGAAATTGATCGTTTGATTCCTACGCGATTAAAATTACGCACCGAGTCTGACGAGACTAACGCGTACCGTACGAAATTCGAGTTACCAAATGATTTCAAAGACAATGATATTCGAGATCGTGGAAGGATTAAGACATCCTCGAGGAACGAGGTTCGCGCGACGATACGATCTGGCGCGGCAACGAAGCACAAGACGATTACTCGTGGAAAAAGCGCGTTAGTTTAGAGTCGCTTGGAATCGTGAAAGAGTCGCGGCTCGCGAGAACAACGAGCACACGCGAAAACGTACAGTCGAAAGAGGGGAACGCACTGGTACGAGACAAAACCGCACTACTGTAAATGGTAGCAGCCTGCAATCATCATATTTCTTGACGATGGTCGGCCAGGCTACGTACGTACGTACGCAGGGGACAAGGAGAATAGAGTCCCCGCGGGAGAGAACCGCCGAGTCGAACCGCAAAACCGTTCTGTTCCTTATTGCTCGACCTCCGTGCTCGGCTCTCTCGTTCGCCCTGCGTCACGGAGCTCCTCTCCGACCGATTGAGACCGCAGAACGTTTAAGAACGCGAGACTAGGTATATGAAACAGTTGGACGACTTTAGAGCTGTTTTCACCATTGACCCTGGTGAGATAGCCTCTCTTCAACCGAGACACAAGACGCGTTGTAAATTGTCCGAGGGAATTTTAAGGACTCTCGAGGCAGGAAAAAGAACGATCTTTTGAGGCAGAAATCTGCTGGCAGATTCGTAATTTGAAATTTAGAGACGATTCTTTAATGCTTTGGTAGTCGAGCAATTTAAATGGAAAGTAATTTATTGCTTCGTGAATGCGTACGAATAGAATTTTGAAGGATTTTTGAGGTGGACGGTTTGGACGATACAATGCATTTTAAACGAGCAGAATCGATGAACTTGGATTACACGAACTCCTTGTCTCCTATCGAGTTCAAATAATACAAGTTCTAATGCCATGATCCGAAACTTTGAATCTAAGAATTTTCAAGATTCTACGCGAAAGAAAGTATCAGAAGATCTTGAAAGACGTAAATGTACAATACTTTCGATTAACTCGGCAACGATTGGGCGAACGAAGAACGCAGGCATGCAAAGGAACTGCAGAAGAATACCATCAAATATCTTGACCGTGGCCGCTAACACGAGCGAACAATGCAATTTGTAGTCGCGAGGTGGTCCCTGGTCCCGGCGAGTGCTCGATTCTCAGCGTTACGTTTCCATGGAGCTTCTGGATCGCGAAAGAGCTGGACAGGGTGAACACTGCCACGAAATACTGGCAACACCAGCGACCCGCGAAATGTTACACAGTCCAGCGGGGACTACGAACAACGGTGTGCCGCGTTTCTTTCGTTTCGTTCCAACATCTGATTTATGGCGAGAATTCCGCGTGCGCACGGTTACAAACCGTTCAACCGGATTCCGGAGGTCCCAGCTGGGGAAAGGAAAGTATCGCCAGCGACTTCCGACTCCGTCGTGCAACTCTTTGTCCTCGTTGCACCCTTGAATCTTTGAGCACTTTGTCGATCTCGTGTCGCAAGAAGTTTATAAGAGACGCAATAATACTCGAGATTATACATTCGATGGGACACGAGAGAAATTTCATCGACTCACAGACGCATGTGTTTTAAGGTTCATAAACACGTACCGGTTTTTCAGTTGATAATTATTTGACGAAAATGAAAATCATTTGTTATATGAAATTTACATAACGGTAAAAGATCCGATATACGATAAACAGATAAATAAAAAAATGAAATTTCTGTTCACAGGTATCTGTACGAGGATTTGACGCGTCCAGGTGTCCCGTTGTGTACGCGTCTCACGCGCCGCTACACAGGTAAGCATATAATTTTCTAACGAAATCATCGAGATACATCTATTACATCGTATATAATCTCAAACTGATCTTCGCGTCTATGATACTCTACTTAAAGGCCATTTGAAGCTACGCGGTACCATTTGATTTGTTTCAAAACATTCAAAAATATTAGTAATCGGCCGCAATAATATCGTAAATTTAGCGTTTAACGTTTAATTCAAACAAATCCAATCTGCTCGCGCCGAACAAAAATATCCGAATAAAATATCTGATAACACGTGACCGAACTTGACGATACATATTTCATCCGACGACATATATTAACAACTTGATGCAAAGGATATCGGTTTTTTAAATACATTTATCGTAAAACGTCAGATGAAAGGAAAAGTTTTAAATCGAGCAAAAAATATTTGCTCCCAGACGCGCCATAAAACTTAAGAAACGGAGAATTGGCCAATACTTTCGAAACAAGCCAGCACGGTATGTTGGCGTCCCTAGAATGAATCAAGAAGTAAAGTAGCCACCATTGAACGGATTAAACTCGTGTTGCAAGAAAACGAAGCGGAGATTTACGGTAGCACGAAAGGAGGCCGGCCCTTAATCAGGGCAAAGCAGCGACGTGAGATCGCCGGCCGGAGGCCATGCGTCATTGGATTAAGATTGTATCCAAATTATTCATCCGGTAGACGTCGCGCGTGTAAGATAGCAAGAGGAACGGGAGCCGGGTACGCGCGAAGGCGTTGCTTCGCGGTAAGCGATAGCACCGTCTGATATATGGGGACCACACAAACCGTGTAACGGGAACTTAAATCAGAATTAATAGCGCCCTTCGCGGGACGTTTTCAGTCCTCCGCGCGTTTACGCGGCCTCGATAAACTAAAATATAGTAACGAACAAAAGTATCGACACAAATCAGGTTTTCATGTAAAATCCCGGACAAATCCATAAAATATACGATTCTTTATTCAAACTTTATACAAAATATAACCTTCGAGTCTGAAATTTAAACGTATCGTAATTAAATGCCCGATCTTTATGCAAATTTATGAATTTCTAAAGAAACGAGAACCGTGAGTTCTAAATCGATCGATATGAAGATCAAAAAATTGATACGAGAACGATATAAGAACCGGATTACGACCGAAATGGCAGGAAACTTTCGATTTTCTATAATAATCGTTGAGAGTAAGAATTCCATATAATTATAATTGTCTCGAATGGCTGACTTAGTCGCTGTAACCATTCTCAATGCCTTTTCTCGTCGCTGTATGGCTATAGCGAAGAGACAAACGCCAGAAAACGCAGCCAAGGAGAAAGAAGAAACGAAACGAAACGAAACGAAAGAAGAAAAAAGAAGCGAAGCGAGATTAAAGCCTTGAGAAGTTGACGCAGCATTCTCGAGTAATATCGCGCGCGTTCCACGATGATTTAACACCGCCCACGATCCCATAATTCGTAACTGAACAGCTGTTTTCCCGAGTACCGATTAACGGAGCTGTGTATCGTTACGAGAAAATTACAAGCAACCGAATGTTAGCTAAACGATGAGCGTGGCCGCGGGAAAATGATCCGCGGCCGGGATGCTTGTGTCGAAGCAAATCGCCACTTTCCTCGTTCGACGTGGGGGGAAGATCATAAGGATTAGATTATAACGATTCTAGTTGTCGAAGAGAAGTCACGATCGCCTGCCGGAAGCACGAGAACCGTACTTCGCGATGAAGTCAGGTTCTCGATAGAAATAAATCGAAATATTATAAATTGCCTAAATGGTAATTATCTAATGATTGTCTGAATGCTGATATAACAGCTGTTTATCTGAAATTGAAGACGATGCGTCTTTATCTTATTATATAAACTGGGTACTATTATACGAAGAGACTCTGAGAGAGGGAAGGTTAAGAGGAACTTCATTCTACTATGAGAAGCATCTGAACGGTTGAAACTGTACATTGCTGGACGAACAAGTCTCGAATATTTATTCTAGATATTCGAAAACTATAAACAGTTTAAATATACGAAAACGTCGAATGTATAAAAATCTGCTAGCTAAATATCTTGAAAAACGCGATATAAATTAGCCTAGGACCTTCAAAACATAGTCAGCTACCTAATGCGTATGACGGGATTTTTTCTTCGTGCGGTTAAGCACGGTGGCTCTGAGCGTTGACCTTATTTTACAGCACTCGATAGAATACGAAAGAACGAGCAATTGCAATAGCGAGCAAAAGCTCGCTGGATAAGATCGAATTCCAAGTAGATTCTTTCTACGACGATATTTTAATGTAAATGGTACTATTACGAAGTACTAGTACGACGATTCGATTTATTTCCACGAAAAGCTAAAGCCAAAGAAAAGTGAAGGCCAGGTACCAGTAAACGTTAAAAAACGTTGCGCGTTACACGAGTTCGCAAAGCTTCCGAAACGTCAACGTGGCAGGAGATGGAAGTCGGGATGCGTGGATGCAAAGTACCGAAGCAAAAACAAAGCGGACAGCGAGAAGGTTGCGGAGGCCTCGAGAAAGGGACGAGGAAGAAGGAAGTGGACACTGGCGAGTCTTCCGTGGAGTGCGGCGAGAGAGATTTCCTCGAGCGCGGTGAACGTAAACCGATCCGCTCGAGATGGGAGCAAATGACAACGCGTGCTTTGCATGTCGAGGGCCCTTCTAGCGGATACCGCGAGTAAATAAGGCGGAATCTGCACGTCGCATTGTTTGACTTTCCGGACGGGCGTCTAGGGCGACGACGGTAAAGGGGCCGACTCCGCGCGCACGACAAGACCGCGAACAGAAAAGACGATCCTCGGCTGATTTGCCAGAACCCTTCTTGGAAAAGTCGCTAGAGCCGAGCTTCGTTCCACCGTCCAGGTTACCGTTACCACGCCGGACGACCACGGATTTTTCCTCCCACGGCGATTAATCTTCGATCAATCTCGGAATTCTGAAGTCGTTACTTCTCCACACCGATTACACGATTCGTTTCTTCTTATGGATTTAGTACTTAGAGGCTTCGGTTGAATTTTCAAGCTGCAAGCAAATGTTTATGGTAATAATTACACGGAAACGAGAAAAATTGAAAAATTTTTTTATAATAGCGTTGATAGAATTCAAGACTGGTTTCTTGAAATATTGAGAAACTTATGGAGACAACTTATCGCGCGTGTAGACTAATGTCACTGTCGTTTTGTAAAATTGTCGATTGAGCGGCAAATGTGTTCGTGTTTCGCTCGACAGATTTACAGTTTGTTGCTGATGTAGAAATATAATATTTTTGCGCGCTAAAGTGGTAACGTACACTTGTACAGTAATTGTGAGATACTGCTATCGGAGTTCGGTTGACTCGAATGCCCGGTAAAGCTCGATCGAGCGGAAACCCCGTTCGCACGGGAGGTGCAAACAAAACTTTGCCGATACCCGTGTAATTTTATAAATCTCTAATTCTACTGTTCCCTTCTCATTCAATTTACGTATTTGAAACTATCAAACTTTCGAAGAAATACAACAATTCTGTAGGCCTTCAATTTTCTTCTTTCGCTTAATCTAAACATCTAAGACTATCGGACAAACCTCGAATCGATACTCGTGTAATTCGATATATCTCGAAATTATCTAGAAATCTCAACTACCGTTGATTCCACTTTCCATGTTACATACGTGACACGACGCAACGAAACGCTTCTTCTCCTTACTGCACCGCGTTTCGCGATCTTCCACCAAGTTCGATCGAAATCAACGTTTCCCGATACAACGAGAAAAGAAATTTTCAAAGTCCCTAGATTTCCCGGAACAAAACAGTGTGCACTTTCTATACTCTGGAGAAACGTGGAAACGTCTCGCGAGTAAAACGAGAGTCACGGAACATTCCTTCGCTGCTTTCCATCGCGAAGGCTGGCGCATTGTTCTACGATCGATCCTGAACGATTCGCGCGGCAGGTGTCTGGTTTTATCGCCGTGGCCGTGATTTTCCTACTGGACGCACCTGTTTATTCGTTTACGATCGACGAGCAGGTTGTGTTCCTGAACGTTGGAAAACACGCCGCACCTGCACGCCCACGGATCGTGACCCGCAGTCGACCTTATCGCGTGTTACAACGATAACGCTGTTTACGCTAGTCGAGAAAGTTTCCTCGCAGACGGAATGGGCGCCCGGATTTCTCTTCCGTTGCTACTTCGCGCGTTCGTCATTCGTCTGCGAGCACAGCGACACACAGGTTGTGAATTAACGTCATTTTTAACGAAGTTGATTTTAGCGGTTGAAGGCGAAACGAATCTAGATGGACGAATAACCACGAATTGCACGGATCGATTGACCAAGATTCTCGAAAGATCGAGTTAGATCGAGCACATTGGAAACGCGTCTGACTTATCGAGTAGCCTATCTATACCGGATGAATTGCATCTATACGCGCGTACTACAGGTCTGTACTAAAGATTAGTTCGTAGAAAAATGAAGAAAAATCAAGTTCCAAGAGAAGTTTCCAAAACAGCCACTCTAGTTAAATAACTCTTCTTCGGCGCAACGACTATACACCAACAAACTTTAATAATAGTTCTATGACATCCTCTCTCGCTTTATGCGAGCAAGTAAAAGTGCACATAAAAAAAAAAAAAAAAAGAAAAATGGCCGCCTTATACTTCGATATAATTCTTTCCCGATACGATTACCTCGTCGCCAACAGGTTCTATTAACCAGGTTCGCAACCCCTTAGCTCTAACCAAACTAGAATTCTCAAATCGCCCCGCGCGCGAGAAAACCGCGTGAATCCATGGAGCAAGTGTAAGAAACGCGTGCTGAGACCCGAGGATGAAATCACGGTTGACGAGCGAAGCGACAGAATAATCCTCGCGATGGGACGTCGTCGGACAGGGGATATACAGGTGCGGAACGCGATGCCACGGGGCTGGAGAACGGATAATCGATTAATCGATTGTACGCTCATCGATGCCGGGCCGCAGGGGACGTGGAAAGAGGAGCGTCTTCAGGGACGTCTCGCGGAGGAAGAGCAGCCGTTGCGCGCGGTATTCGACCGCGTCCCAACAATTAGCCTGAGAACGAACGAGCGAGCTAGCGATTTGTCGCGTAAGATTTATAGCTTCATACATCCCAAGAGGAGACTCTGTTCTCTCGTGGACCCTTCTGGATTTCCCCTCTCGCGACGTTCGACCCATACGCGGCGTGCACAATCGAGAAAGGGACCCCGACCATCGTCCAGGTCTATCGCCATTCCCGTGCGTCGCTGTCTCTACGCGGTTTGACGTTCGCAAACACTCGACGATCTCCAACGAGATCAGCGAGATCCGTCTTGGCCAACTGTCCACCATCCTTAACCGTGACCTACCGGAATGCATGAGAACACGTCCGCGATATCGTGCTCGATCGCGCTCCCTTCCGGTTACCAAACGTTCGAAAAGGAAATTAGCAGGGGAACACCGTGGTTAGGCACCTCCGAGGAATTTTGATTTCAGGTCATGTGGTAGGGATAGGTGTAGAGAAAGGTGTTAGGTAATAACAGCGCGGCATTGATTTTCGAGGATGGGACGTAGGAAGTTGCAGGTTGTTGATTTTAGGTCGGACGAGTTTTTTGAAATAACACTCGAAGAGCTTGTTGGGCAATCGTCGAAGGCTATTGATCTTTCGTGGCGAATTAAGGGACTGCGCATGAAATTTATTTGCGAAAGTGTCTCTTGGTATATGGAAGGATTGATCGGGAAATAATCGGCAAACGTACAAATTTGTCCTCTACTTATCAGCGAATTAAATTCGTTTATAACAGGCAGTAATCAACAGCGAACGTGGGCGTGCGACACATTATTTGTAAGGTATATGGTTATTTCGGTGTAAGATGTCCTGGCTCGAATCCATGAAGATCAATGTTTAAAATAATCGGTTAAATCTGTACGCATGTCTAAAAAATGTGGATGCAATTTTTGTAAATCTCATCTTGTACTCCTCAAGTAATTCTACTTTGAAATTTTCTCTTGAATTCTACGCGTTTAAAAGTTACCCACGTACGAAAAATTATATTGTTTCTGTAATAGTAGAAATTTACTTCTTAGAAAAAGGAAGAAATCCCGTTTCCAAGTACCTATACACGTTGTTTTTTCTCTCTGAAGAGACAGTCGAGTGTTTAAAGAAAATCTCAAATAGAGAATCGATCACGCAGAACCTTTTGGCGGAGACTAATTTACCTGAACGATGGAGGTCGCTAATTGAATTCAAAGTGCAGACGTAAACGACGATGAAGACGTGTTTGCACACTCGTTCTAGAGCCATTAATGAAGGAGCGTTCGCTATTAGATTGAAATTGGGAATTTCCTCGTCGTGGCAAAACGTAAGCAGGATCTATCTTGGTGGGTTCGTTTCGAACGAACTTTGCTAGTTTTCTATTGAAAGAGTACGATTCGTAATTCATCTTCATTTAGAGTGACGTCTACATTGCCGTAAACGTTCTTTGAAGTTATTCCGCGTCTGCTCTTCATGCTTTTACCAACTGTTTAGGAAAAATATACCCCTCTCGTAACGACTCTCAATTTTAGAAATTACTTCGTACGAGTCGTAACTTGTGCTGATCGTGGGATTTCGAATCCATAAAAATCAGCTTCCCAATTAACGTTTAAAGACCACACACAAGAGTATGATAAATCTATTTTTGTTCATTTTCCGACTCTTTGCTCGCTCGATCGTTCAAAAGCAAGCGTTTCGCTACGACACGCTTAAAAGATGATAAATCTACGAATTCATAGAACGTGAACCGCGTAACTGTGCTTCGGCTCTGTAGAAATTAATTGTCGCGTAAATGTTCTATAAAAACCTAAATAGCTGAAAAGATATACGACGCTTCGCCATATTTTTCCCCCCGCGATCTTCATTTACAAAAGGAAAAAGATCCAGTCAACGTAAATCCACCGCGGTTCCACGCACAACAAAATACTCTTCTCGTTTCACACACAATCCCTCGCGAGCAACCGTCCCAACGTAATTATAGCGAATCCGCGGAGCGATAAGCGTTGGACCGAGCACCGATATTGGCTGGGACATTACGGTCGCCTTTTAATAACCACGGCGTTAGTTTAGTGTCGGCGGTAATGCCAATCTAATCTACCTTTTACACCGAGTACACCTACACGCCTAGCAGGAAGTATACCCTCGCCACGCCGCATTATCCTTATTTACGCCGCTCTTGATACTATATTGCCGATAGGTCTTTATCTACGCCCGTCTCGAACGCGCGCCAAGCGGAATAAAAACCGCTTGCCTCTTGGAACCTCGCGCGGTGTTCGCGCGGATTTATACTCGCGAGGGACCGGCGTGCGCGGCCAATTCTCTCGGTCTTTCTTTCTCTTTCACCAGCCGATCTCCGGTTACACGGCGATGCGAGGGAGATACCAGTGGTGAGGAAACAAGTGTAAAGAGCGCTGTAAAGCGTGGTAATTATGCGATACAACCAGCCACTCGCAACGAGACGTGTAGTTTATGTCGGCCGTGGACGCGAGCTCGTCAACTTCCCTGGCGGAAGTTGACCCCTCGTGGGATCGACACCGTGGATACTCGCGGAATGTTGTGGTTTTAAGACGTTATCGTAAATTCGGTTGTAAAGATGAACAGAAGGTTTGCGCCACGGATCTTTGAGGTTTAAATTACTCGGATCTTTGTGCAGCCTTTACTCGGCTATACAGCTGCGTGAATTATGATTAGGTCGCCGATTGTAAAGGATATTACTTTGGATGCGAGTGCGGGGTATTAAAAATTAACAACTTTTTCAATAATGGAACTCTTTCCTTGCGCACGTTCAAACAACTCGCGCGACTTGCCTCCTCGTCGACCCTTGCTTTTACTCTTTACTCTAGTGAAATTAGTCTCCGATAGTATTCCGAAGAATACGCTAAAACACGTCGAAAAAAGTGAAATAAATCTGCGTTAAAATTCCACTTTCTCAAAAACCTTAAAGATTCAAAGACTCGAGGATATAAATTTGCACGAAAATCTACCATCTACTCGCCTGCAACACGATCAAACTCAGCTCGCACACTCTCCTCGACCAAGTATCCAAAAAAGCCAACAAATTGCAGGATGATCGTACCAAATCCCGAGCAACGGTCATGGGAAGAAGCTTCGGGGAACGTTTGCGACAAGATGACACGAGACCAGCGCTTCGTACGATCTCGTAAACGCTGTACACACGGCGATGTCAGGCGTGTATACTCGATCGGAGGGAGCGAGAGCCTAGGTTGCGCAGGTAGTCGCGAGAAAGCAGGAAGGTCGCGGAGTCTCCGGGGCCCAGCGGTCGAGACCCCGCAGGAATGCAACGCCGGCTCGAATTAATAGATCGAGGGACCCGGGCGAATTTATCCGCTTCGTGGCGGCGAGTTTAAAAGCGGCGCGGGTCTCCTTTGCATCTCGATCTCTCCGCGACGCTGGGGGACGTACGCGCAGGCCCCCGTGTGTATGTACGCTGGAACGTACAGCGTACAGACATCGTGGCGAACAGAGAAAGAAGAAGCCGAGGAAGCCAGAGGAGAAGACAGAGCGGACGTTCGTGCGGAGAACCAACCGGGATATGTGGCTACGTATACGTTCTGCCGAAGAAAAGTCTCCGCTGGACTCGAGTTTGTTCGACTCTTGCTTCTTCTCTTCTTCTTTGTCGCGTCCTTTCTTCCTTTCTACTGCTTCTCTCTTCTTCTTGTCCCTCCTCGTTTTTCCGTTTTTCTCCTTCTTCGTTCTTCGTTCTGCGATGCTGGAGCAAAGGTTTCCTCGGTGGGATAAGTAAGAGAGACGCCGGCTCCGTGATGAGTCCAGACGACGGTTAGATAACGGGGAATCGCATTTAGATAAGAAGCGCGGAAGAGACCATTGGAAATGTTCGAATCCGGGGAGAGGACCCCATTAAGCAGAACCCTTAGTTCCGCGCCCCGCCGCGCCGCCACCCTGGCACGTGCGCCGACCCCGATAACTTCCATATAAGAAATGTCCCCGCAATTAAATCGGGCTGTTGCTTTTACTCTTCGTTCGGAGTCTGATCTTTCCGTCTTTCTTCTTCGTAACCGCGAAATCCGTGTCCTTGTCTATCGTTTCTTTTAGAGAATTGAAATTAACGCGACAATTTGGTAAATTTGGGTCAGGAAAAGGTTTGAGATGCGGAGTATTGGCTGACAACGGATGTGGACATTTAAAATCCTCTTACGGTCTTTATAAAGTATAGCAACGAAGTTTCTAGTCGAGATGATCGTAGCCAGTAGTTGGACAAATCGAGAATCTATGCGAGATACTCGCATTTCGCTATAGTTGAAGATGAAGCGCCACTATTTGGAAAAGCTTATTATAGAAGAACTTGCAGTCGAATGTTAATAGATTTCGTATTTAACCTTTCGCTCCAAATATGGTCGTTATCTTGTCCTATATCGACAGTTATTTGAATACCTGTACGACGTTTGTTTTCGAAATATACACGTATGTAAAAAAGGTAGAAAAATTTGTCGAAGGTTCAAGGATTTAAGGGATGCATGTAGCATCGATAGTACCCGTATGCGATGCATTTTTCCTAATTAGATAATAATGGTGAATTATGCGCCGCAGAGTCAAGAAGATAAAGAACGAGCATGCAGCTGCGTGCTTGATCACGATGCGACGCATGTTCGATAATAATCGCTCTTTGAAGGGTCTCCTATGTCAGGCGCCATTTTTTTCGACAATAATTCCCTGATACTCGGTAGCGTCGTTCATTTTCCTTGAGGAGAATTAGCCAAGAAATAAAAGTTACGAATATTTAGTGTATTAAACCGATAACAGAATAAAAGTTTAGAGATCTGTCGATCTGTAGCTAATTGGACATCTTACTCGTTACGTGGCTCATCGACTTCAACTGTCTCAATAATCTTAATAGATCCTTATAATTAAATATTATAAACTGAAATTTGATCTTTTCTTTTGGTTATTCAAAATCCTATCGAAGACGTATTTCCATTTTTAAATAACAAGAAACACCTTGAAATTTTTACATTTTACTGTGTACTGTGCACTTCAACCAAAGAAAGCTTCGCAACAACCCAAAAAACAACTCATTTTCCACCTTCTTATAACTATTATCTCGCTCCGTACTCAAACAGTACACAGTTTCTCATCTGTCTGACCCCTGTGACCAAGATCAACCGAAACCCCCGATAGAAAGAAACGCAAGTTTAGTTGGAAATGTCATCGAAGAACCACGCTATAACCTGTACTCGGCGCAGATGGCAGTTCCAAAGACGTGAAACGAGGCCATGAAAAATGGTGTAATTTAATCGAGCGATTCGACACGGCATCGCCGCGACGTCCTTACCTGCCTAAGCTCTAAGAGGTGAGAAATGTTGCTCGTCCCGTGACCGATGTCTACACACCGCGCTGTCACGCACTGACATATCGCTCTGATAAAACCACGACCCGGCCAACGGTTTCTCCCTCGGCAGAGTCGCGTTCTCGACATTTAAGTATTTCTTACACGGGGCAAACGATTCGATAGCTAATGTCCCGGACGTCTGCTTATAAGAATCTCCGCGTCGTCTTCGTCGTCGTCGTCGTCGTCGTCGCCTCCAATGACCTCGCGCGTTAAACCTCGCTTCGTGAATACACGAACAGCTCGCCTGAATCCTGACCAGATCGTTGGCACGATTAATAATCATCCTCGGAGGCGTTGTGTCTTTTCACCACCGGCTTTCCAGCATCGTGTTGAAAACATCCGGTTTGGTGATTCGTCGCTTTCGTGGGATCGGTGGAAAGCGGTCGACAGCAAGGGGAAAGGTGAATCGCGCATCCCTTCCGGCGAGACGTTCGCTTATTAATAATCTTATTAATTCTCCGCTCATTACGCGAGGCAAGGTTAAGGATGGACTGTCCAGGAAACGTAGAAATATCGTGGAAATATCGGGTGGCCGCGAATCCAGGAAACATTAGATAGGTCTCAAGCGCCGGTCAAGATCCGCACGATGGGAAACGTGCATCGAGAGACTCGAAAGCATCTTCTGCAGTGTTGGCTACGTCAAACGCACAGTGTTTGCAGGCGAATACGGTGTTTACCGTAGCTATATTTTGCCTATTTTTACCTTCTCCTTCGTACACGATCTATTTATACGATGCATGGAATTTATATTTACGATGATATAGATATAGATATGTAAAGTTGGTCGATGTTAGTCGAATTAACGCGACCCGTTTCCAGATCATCCGACATCGAATCAGAGGGAGGGGAGAACGAAGCGGGGGCGAGTTTTTCGCGAGTAAGAATGCACGCGGTCAATAGCATTTCCGGCTCGATCCCGTTTGAAACACTAGACGGGCCGGCGGTGTAGCATTGAGTAATGCGGTGCGGAGTGGCAGTAATGAGGCACATTAATATGCAATGAAAATGTCCCTGCGCGGGCCGTGTTACTCGAGTGCGTGGGGAGTGTGAAACGCGCGATACCGTCGAGATAGTGAGCCAATATTAATAGCGGCCCTTCATTGTTCTACGATACGAGCGGAGGGTCGGCTCGACGAATCCCCGTTTCTCGATGACTCGTTCCTTCTCCCTCGAACGAACCAACGGGACAGAGAGGAACGTGAATTAAGCACCAGCCAAGTGTTGCCGGCCGAGGGAAACGTACGGCCGAGGAACGATCGAGGAGGATTCGTCGAACGAATATTTGTGAAGTTGTATTACGTGCACGACGCGATATTCTTTTGAAAAATTGACACGGTACGGTCGTCTTTAACATTAGAGTTCCGAATGATTAAAAGATAAAACACGATATAAGGGACACGGCGAGAAACACACCTTACGCGGAAAATAACGAATCTATATAATTTTAGAAAAAGATCGTATCTTGAATCCGTACAACTTCTAGCAAAACTTATGGATTTCTCGCTTTACGCGATACGAAATATCGGTTACGGTTTTAAAAAATTGAATAACCGCTAACACGAATCTAATCTAAACTGTTCGACGCGATAGTTTAATTCTTAAATTGAAAAGATCCTATTAATACGCTGATTACTTGCTAAAAGAAAGAGTCACGAATCCACTGGAATAAACTTTCGAGTAACGCTACACTCTGAAAATAGAATCTCGTTAGAATAACATCGAGTCAATTGTCTCGACAGAGATCGTATCTGAAAAAGGGAAAGAATGTTACGTGCACAGCTTGAAAGCCGGTCTTCGTCCGAGACAATAGAAGTGAAAGTGTAATTGTCTTTATTCGGTGAGAGATTCGATGTAATAGTTCCTATTAGAGTACGAATCATAATAATCGGTAAATAACATCTGCCTCCATAAACCGGTCCATTTGCCTCGTGTAATCTAAACCAAAGAGTCCCAACCCTCCACCTACGTCCACAGACCTGAAACCCATCAGACGTCAAGATTCACTAAACGAACTACGCCAAGCTACAAATCGTACAAGCTGCTCGCGAAATGTGTGTACTCTGCGGGCGTAATTAATCCGAGGCCGCTTTTCTATTACCCCCGGCACGTCTGAGCGCGAAAAATGCCCGAAGCAGATCTGACGGCCGACGATGTGGCCAGACACTCTCTCTCAAGAGCGCTTACAATTAGGAAACGGCGTTCGCGCGCCGCGACAGGCATGTAATTAGCGAGGGCTCCGGGGCTCGCGCATATTTCGATGGTTGCATATTCGCGGTGTATACTACATACCATGGCCATGGTTACCCGCGGCTACCACGGCCTCTTCGTGCGCAAGCTCTCCGTGCTTTCCGTGTCAGAACGAAGTAGAGAGGTATACCTCTACAGTCGCCTTCGAAAGTAAGCCAACGCTCCTCTAAACGAATTACGTTTGACCCTTTAGTTGCGAGCGATTTTTACATCCTTTCGTAGAAAATCACGGGCGAAATTTTTATTTGCTTCATCGTCGACAATGCCACGAACGCGACGTGATTCGCCGAAATTTGTTGATTTCAGTTAAGAAAAGGAGTCAGTTTCAGATGGAACGTCGGTGTGTGTCTTCTTCGACTTAGGATTTTTGTGCACAGAGAATAGAGAAACTGGAGATCTCTTTCGCTTTTAACGCTTAAAATATTACAACTCTATTTAATATTAAGATATTCCGTTATTTAATTCGTTTATACGTTTTTCGTATATACGTACATTATAGCTTCCTATCTCAGGTAGAAATTGCTGTCAAACTAAAATAAATTTTTCCGTGATCTCGTGACATTTTAGTTTCGCTAAATTTCATACGATTGTAGAGTATAAACGCGGAAAAGAGATACGGTAACGAAGCAAATAACAAGATAATTCCTAAAATTCGTAGCAGCGGTATTGAAAGAAGGAACAGGATCGCGTAAATTTCCTAAAAATCAAAAGTTGCAAACAAAATGTAGCGTCCTTAATGGATGAATCTGTCCACAGAAAATTCCGTCTGGATAGTTAACTGACTTTCCGAGGCGACTGTATACACACATATAGTATCCGTGCACGGCATGATCCACGAGGTCGTACGTTCGTTTTCTCGCGGGCGCGCAACAGTTCGGCGCGTTATATTCGAATAAGAGAGCCGGGAGAGAAAGAGGGCGGCTTTCTGCAGTGGAGCCGAGGGATTTGGCACGACTCGGTCTCGCCTCTAAATTAGTAATTGCAACCTCCGCGTGACGTGGCGCTCCGATAAAAAGCGAAGGGCTGTAATGCCGTGGCGATACGAGGTCACGAACCACAGCCAAGCTAAAGTGAATACTTATCCGTGGCGGGTCGCCGCTTGCTTCGTTCGCTCGTTTCGCTCGGCCGCGCGCGCGCGCGCGCGCCTTTTGCTGCTCGCACATGCACGCGAGATAACGCGCGGAGCCGCGTTCACGTGAACACGCTGACGCTCTGTGTTACCTTGCGCTGACCGGGCCCCTCGTGAGCGTGCGAGACCGAAGCGTATACGAAGAGGGGGCGTAATCCGCGGCGACGTGTATTCCCACGTCGTGCTTTCTCCGCTAAGAACGCTCGCGGTGAATCGGCCTCCGCTGACCGCTAGCCGATCGCTAATCCCGCGGAAGCGCAAGCACCGATCTTCAACATCTTTTCTCCTAGCTCGCTTCTATCGATCCTTCGTTTGCCCGATGTCTTTCCACGAGCAGACTCCACCAAGGTTTATAGACTCGCATTTGAAACGAATCTTTAGGTTGGAAGCGGCGCGGCGTTTAATGTTTGATTACGCGGCGAGAGGGTCTCGTGTCATGGGAAAAGCAGCGGGGAGCTTAGGGCACTCGTTATCGAGATTTTAGTGGGCAGGTTGGAATGCTTCCGTGGTGGATTGCCTGACAGAATGAACGAGTGTGTTTGGGTATTAGCCAACAGGTTTTGATCGGTATTTGCGACTCGAGGTGGCGATTGAAGCGTTTTGCAGGGGTAATGGATGAATCGAAACCATTCTCGCTTTTCGACCATATTTTCTCTCAAAGATTTTTCCTTTCATCGCGGATTTCCTTTATCGATCTCCTGCCGTAATAAATCTATCCAATTATACACGTACTGTTGTCCGTGAGAAATCGCAATACAACTGTATCGTTCGTCCGTACTAGACCTAGAATATCCAAAAATCGAGCTACCTAACGTGCCACGCGCGAACGTAAAATCCTACTATCTGGGCGTCGCATTGTTCGTCCTGGTCGAGCCTTAATTACACGTGGAAGCAACGCAACGTCGCATCGGCCCAATGCAGATACGTATTATTACGCGCAGACAATCGACGTTCACGATCGAGATCGTGCGGCTAACTGTTCCCGGTGGACATTTTTCTAGAATAACAGATGCGCAGCGAGCGACCTGCTAAGTAACGAGCATCGCGATCTTCCCCCTCGCTCGTGCATCGTAAAGCTCTCTCGCGAGGCTGGCTGGAATTCGGCGATGCCTACGGAATATTCAGAGACTCACCGGCCTCCCAACAGATCTTCGGGGATCTACATATTTAGAGTCGTGCACGCGAACGTGACTTCGTACTTTAACGATCGGCGAACGAAGGTGACGTTCGAGAGAAGCCACGTCCACCGTTTCCCCTCTCCGCCTCCGCTCGAGGATGGTACACACGCCGCATAAGTCCAGATTTGCATTCCCGTTAAGGATATTTCTAGATCTGTTTGGCGAAACATTGGAATAGTGCCGCATTCCGAGAGTGCCTAAGCGATGGGTGCTCCGGGCCCTCTATCAATTAATCGCTGCGCCGTTCTTCTCCAACAGTGTGATCGACGATGCCGCCCCAGACCTGATTCACTGGTCGTCGGTAACGTGTTAAAAGGACAGACGTGGAGAAGCAAATTTTAACGAATAGCACAGAGATTTCTACGCTATTGACTAATAATTTAGAATTTCACCGTGTTCTATAGAAAGATGTTTTAAAAATTCGATTAGAACGTATCTGGCCTTCGTCAAGAATTTATCAAGGGATGCAGGTGATTGAATATGGTGCTTTAAGAATCGTAGGATAATGCAAGGTTCAAAATTTGGCAGCTTTGTATTTCCAATGATCGGACTACGAATCTTTATAAATTTATAGGGATTTTAAAGCCATAAGTATTCGATTCAGAAGAAATTTGAATGTACAAGTACTCAACGTACAACGGTACGTAAAATACGCAATACACCCACGGTAGAACATTCCTTAGGAAACATAAAATACTGGAAATATTCAGAACTACGAATTTTTACGTAAACATCCTCAGTCCCAAAATTACAAATACTAAGCTTTCAAATTTCAACGTGTCGCCGCGAATCTATCGCCTTGATCGAAACAACTCGGTCTTGGAGAAGAATTCTCGGTGTAGTCGTGGCGATCACGTTGACAGAACACAAGGGTTCGGAGGGAAATAGCGTAGAGCAGACAAACCAGTGGCACAGACGAGTAATCCTCGCCCTGGTAGAAATAACGCTGGAAGGTGAGCTCGAGGCGCTACCTTCGAGGGCACGTGCGATCGGTCGACACGAGCACAAGTGCGAATATCGAGTCGTAACCGGTACCGATGGAATCTGAACTAGCGGAGGAGATCGAGCTATATCGTAACGGTGAAACGTATTGCTCACGGAAAGATGGAGCGAAGGAGGATTTCAAAGGACGTGTCAGAGAATTTATAGGGGTGGAGTAAAGTACGACGAGGAATAGAAAGTACTTTGACGACGAATTCTTTCGTGGATTATTACGGGGATTCAATGGGTTGGAATGTGTATGAAGGAAGATGAAGGAGAAAGGAAAGAAACTTATGTGAAGCAGGTGCACGAGATGTGTGGACTGCATAGCGAGTGAGTTACAAGAACGATTACCAAGTCTATGGCGAATGAAGAAACTGTGAGTCGTCGTCTGTCAAAATCCATCTATCAGCGTAAAGTTACACGCTATTCGAAAGAAGCTTCATGGAGTGTACGTCTTTGACATTCCGAGTCTACTTGTTACCAATTGTCGAGTGTCGTAAATCGTTTGACATAAACTAAAATAAACTCGAGTTGTTGAGCTCTGGCTTATAAGTTGTTTAAAGTTTAGGAACACGCTGAACATCGTCGAGATCCATTCCTTAAATCGGGCAACAATTTTTCCGATTCCTCGGTTTCCAAAATCTTGCAACATTTTCGCTATTGTTGGCATACCGCCTAGATATCGGGTCGGCGACCAACGGCAAGGCAACCAATGGACACAACGTAAATCTACGTGCTTCCAACAAACAGATTTGCAATTGCCATTAACTAGATCGCCGTTGTTGACGCATTTTCGTATTTTTATGAACATAACCAGAGAAATTTGTTTCACATAGCATAGTTATAGATACGTAGTTTACTTTACGTATTTTATATATTTTTGCATAAACACGTGGTCTACTCGTAATCGATCGATACAACGTCGGTGAAGAGCAAACGTTAAACACGGAGCAAACTTCCACTAAACGTAAGAACCTCTCATCGACGTAGCTTTTAACGATTAATCCCATCGATTACGTAGCTGGATCGCCCGAAGGGAAACGGAACGCGCAAACAGGAACACAAGGTGCGGCGAAGCACGTGCAAGAAGCCAACGCACGGAAAGGTTGCTGAGAGCGAGGGAAGGAAGATCAACAGCAGTTGGGAGGGGTCGGGATGTCAAGTTTCGCGCGGCCACGTTTCAAACCTGCGATCTGGCCCGTCAAACCCGGCAACGAGCGTTGTAAAGGCCGATTTCAATAAGCGCGTACTGTCTTTTATTTATATTCCCTCGTGGGTCTGCCCCTCTTTCAAAAACGGCCAGAGAAAAGGGGTGGAGAGTGGCCGCCTTGTGCCGCGTTATAACCACGGACACGTTAGCATTATTGCATCTTGCGCGCGAAAACTCGAGGATGCATGCCACGATGCTAACAGAGCCCGAGGCATCGGTTTCGTCGTAGATCAACGCCGTGGCTCTGGCTACCGATAGATCGTATTTTCCATTGAGAGACCTTAGGCAAATGTCTAATGAATGACTCGGACTTTAACTATTCCAAGAAAGATATAGGAAGTTAAGATGAAGTAGTGTGGGATACCGAGAAAGTTCCTCGAGTTTCGCGTTGGTAATTGTAGAGGATGTTGCGTATGGAATGGATGGATCATCGTAATCACATCGTAGAAGAGAAGTTCTTTTTCTTCCTCCTCTTTCTTTTTTCTTTCCTTTTCGAACATGGCGCAAAATTCATTGTGCGAATTCTGTCGGGCTGATTTTTTGTAGAGAAAAGTACATAATCACGATGGAAAAGCCGAGACGAGCATTGGAATCATCGAGCCAGTCATAGATAGTTCCAGCGTAATACGCAGATCGGTATACATACAATGTACTATACATAATGTCACGATGAAACGTTAAATCGCGTCGATTCAAAGAGCTCCGGTAAAAGTTCCATTTGTTTCCCACACTTTTACCGGCCATCGCAAAACACATATACCTGCGATTCTACCGTTGCACGCCAACCATTCAATTACGAATTCCATTCTTCCAGAACAACGCATAACAATATAATCGTGCGTGGAAAGCGATGATCGAGAGCAGAGCCTCGGTTGAAAGCGAATCACCCGTTCACGAAGGAAAGCGCGTTCGATCGTTTCACTCTCTGATCGTTGGCAAAAATTCCGCTTCACACGCGAGCTTGTTCCGCCTGCTATTGAAATCGGGGCCGCAGGACGCGGCAACGATCTCCCCCTTTCCCCTGTACACCTAGCCGATCGAAAATTCAATCTACGCGATTCGATCTAAGTGGATCGAGCCGCACCATCGAGAACAAGAAGAAGAAGATGAAGAAGAAGAAGAAGAAGAAAGATCGACGCCTATTACCGAGGCTCGTTTCTCACCTGGCGAGGCTCGTGCGCCAGTCGAGTCAGCAGGAAGCAGCGGACAAAAGCGCGTTCAAGATTCCAATTCGGTCGTGCTCGCGCTACGAATTATGGCGGATGCTGTGCCCTTTTGCATGCACCGTGAACACCACGGAATCGCAGAGTAGGCTTTAACCTTTCAGACAGCATCGGGGATCCAGTTCAGTCGATCTGTGAATCGCGAGCTCTCGCTTCTGGAATGGTCCTCCGAGTCACGGGCGATGGAGTGGGTGCGAGGTTATGTACCGAGCGATTGTAACGAGGTATTGTTGCTAAGAGATCGTTTATAGTAGAAAGAGAGTAACGGTGGCGTGTGATGGATACGTTTATGGCTGGATTTAGTGTGCGAGTACGCTGACTTTTGGCAGTAGAAATATGTTTCTATCGTTCACACCCTATTTGTTGGTATAGAAAACTTTGTCGTATAAAATATGCGTAGGCGTAGGACAGACGACGATCGTGATTCTTTATTGAATCTTTAAGATATTCTTCCATACTTTTCTACCGATTTCCCGAATATTGCTTTACAGTTACTTTATTCGTATGAAAATTTCTATTATTCAATATCCACTCTCAAAAGCACAGACGAAGAATCTCGACAATTTGTCACTTAATGATGCCCCTTGCGTCACGGCCACTAACTTTTTACCTTAATCACGCCCCCCCCCTCAGTCCCTGCAGAGAAAAAGTAAGCAATATTAATAACAGTCGACGCGCAAATTACCCAGGCATATTAATTATAACGTATTAAACGGAGACAGACTCGCAGTTAATTATTAGCGGGGCATCGATAAATCGCGTGGCAATTGTACACGACGACCGGGAGACGCTTCTCCCTCGTGTAAACGTCCAGGATCAGTATCCGAACGGCCGCTAATCCGCGGCATTTTAATATTTAATTTAGCAGCGGCAGGCGAGCGGCGCGTAAAAAGCAGCCGACAACTTGTAACTTATGTAACGCGTCACCATCCGCGCCGACCGGCGCGCGCTTCGATAAATTACACCCTCCTCGTTCGAACGTTCCCCGTGGAACACGCGCCTCCGACCGCCGCAGCACGGCTGCTTGAAATTCTTCGCGATTTCCTCCAAGGAAAATTCGTTGAAAGCGCACACACTCCAAGATCGAATATTACTCGTTCCTCCGTCAGACTTTTTCCCACTAAATCACCGCGTTCAGTTGCCAGACGAAACCAGAGGGATCGTCGAGGGGACCGCCAAAGAAGAAGATTCTGTCAGAATCTCGCAACGACCACGCGAATAGCAACAACAGTGGCGATAACTTTGTCCATCTTCTTCTACAGAGCGTCGTAAGAGAAGTTTTACCATTGTGTTTTTGAATAATTTTTAAATTAAACAAGATAGATAGATGCACAGATGTTTTATCGATAGATTATCGAATCAATTCTAGCTGTATTACAAATGTGTGTTGTTTCAATAGAATTTTCACAAGTTTTCTGTTTTATTTGTTCCATTTCTCGGCGAATATCGTTCTTCAATCGTTCAATTGTCGTCGTCAGCTTATCTTCGTAGGCCTTTCCTTTAAATACGTCCAAAGACAAAAATCTGAAACGGTTAAATCAGACGAACCGGCCCAATTAATGTCGTTACTTTTTGGCATGCTTCGAATAATCGATTATATGATAACAAGTTTTTACTACCAAAGGTAGTACCTTTAAAGTGTTTCATCACGGAATTGACTGGTCCACGTTATACGACCACGTTGTCACAAACTTGGCACACTGTTAACGGAGAAGAAACGACAAGAAGATAACGCTTCCTTCGTGACACGCTGTATTTTTCTATATTCTTGTCTTATAAATTTCTGCGACTCTGTTTTCTTTCATTTGGATCTCGAAGATGCTTTTCCACAGAAAATTCGTTAAAACGCGGGGTGAGTCGCGGGGTTAAGGGAGCCTCGGTTCGAAGGTTGTAAGGTTCGAGGTGTCAGACGCCGTAGGGGGTCCCGAGCCTAGCCGGTGCTACATCATCCACGGGGACAGCGTATCCACTTGTTAGCGAAGCGGGCACAGCCACTGCCTACAAATACGTTTCCGCCGTGATAAATGGACTGCAACTCTCGAAATACGAAGGCATTCCGACTCCGGGCGTTGCTTGATTAATGAACTACGGGATTTCTACGGTAAGTCCGCGTACTGATTCGACCTCGGACTCTTCCCTTGCGCATGGAACATCCTTGTCGCGGATATCCACGCCGAACCGACAATTTTTACCGGACGTCTCGTTCCACGATACGCACCCGTTGTAATATCGCGGCCAGACGAAGTTTGAGAACATGACTGATGCCGTTACTGGTAAAAGCTTTACCGATTCGTATAGTTGTATTAGAACTGAGCCACGCAGAAACTAAAACGATCAATTCTATCTTATAAACAATTCTTCGTTTCAGTACTGAAATATACATAATTTGTTTGACAAACGTTTCCAAGCTTCGAAAGGAAGAGTTTCTAAGGAAACATTTTCACGTAAAATTGATTCTTTCGTATTATTTCTAATCTTCTATATCCGAATTCGATGAAACGAGAAATTCGTATAGCAAAAATGTAATAACGCGGCGAAGAAATTACCGCTGAAAACCGATCGATCAATCCTTAATTAACCTCGTTAGCTTCAGTTACTTCAACGACGTACGCCATCGACCAACCTAAAAGCCGTTTAATCACACCGAACACCAATTAAAAACGAGTTATCATCGTTCAAACACCGTCATTGCAATTAAAATTCAATATATTTCCACAAAGGAGACGAAAGTATGGCGGGAACGATGACGGCTGGAAATCGCTACGGGGGTAAGCTTAATTTTCTCGCGTCGACTACAGCCAGGAGCGTACATCAAAGAAGACGGGGCCCGTTCGTGGCTAGCGAAGCGTAACGATAAATCAATAGCAGAGACCCCGCGGTATCCTCGGTGGTGCCCATAATAAATTCATGAATTGTAAAACTGCTGCTCTCGCGCTGGACGAACCGTGGCGTATTGGATTTATTGGCCGACCTGACCCCGCTAAGACGCCTCTTCGGGAAAGGCAGCGCGCGAGCGGAGGCGAGAGCAGCAGATCTTCGCGAAAAAAGAGACAGCAACGCTGAAGGGTGAGATAGGAGCGTCGGTGGATACCGGTGATGTATGAACGAGTTAACGGGTCGCAATCGATCAACCGTGTTACCAAATAATTTTCAATTACTCTGTATGAACGCGATTGACTGCCAGGACGACCAGGGAGACAGAGTATCGACCACTCGATACCGATCCATCGTTTAGCGTGTATATACGTTGACCTCTGCGAAACGGGGTGAATTCGTATGCCTGATTGTCAGGAATCGCATGGAAAGAGGGTGTGATTCTTATATCGCGTTATTACTCTATGCGATTGCGATGTTGCATGTTGTATGCGTTGAAATTCAATAGGCGTGTTGAAAATTGAGATAGAATTTGATCTTGGAATTGACAAAGACCATAGATAGACGAACGAGTAATAATTTCGAGGAACCGAACGATCTCGAGTCTGTATCGCGCGTTCGTCGTATCTCATTAAGTAACTGCAAATCTGAAAGTAGTAGGAAAGTATAGGAAAACCGCAACACTAGTAAAACAAAAGTAAAAGTAACGACAAACTACGAAAATATCAATCGCCGAAGTAAAGGAAAACTTTATCGCGAATTTACATGCGTTAACCGCAGAGAGTGGACGTTGCCTATCTTATCCATTATCTGGCAATCTGCATATTTTCTGTGACGTTCGAGCGGATTCGGTCGCAGAAGTATCGCTCGCGATTATGCGGACGCCATTTATCGAGCGTATACCAACACAGTGCTCGGTGCTCGGTGGAAGGAGGAGGGAAAGGGTCCCAGGGCCCCGAAGTCACGGAGAGAGATTACACGGCCGGGCAGTTAGAAGTGGTTTAGCGATAATTTAAACGCGCTAAATCAGAAACGCATTTACGAGATCGGCGTGAAATTTATAAATTAGCCGGCTGGCAGATTTGTGGCTGGTATTTATACATTTACACCGCCATGGGGCCCGCGCCGGGGCTTCGGTGCCCTGCTGGCAACGGAAAACCTCCGCGTGGCCCGGTGATTTACGCCAGAGCATCGGCGCCCTGGCGCGGCCGTACGCAGACAGAACGAAAATCTTCTTCCCATCGCGATAAACCCCGTCTCTATGATTTCCCGACGAAATCTTCGGAAGAACACGTGAATTTTATTTGATGTACTGGCTACAGTTGGATCGCGAAGGGATTGAAATACATTTCGTAGAGTGATTTATCTGCTGACTATCAACGGCTAAAATATCACTTTTCTTGTTTTAGTTGCGAAGAAGTTGACAAAGATTATTCGTGCATAGTTTACTGTCGAGATCAACGTATGTCGACATATGCATGCAGCTCGTAAATTTTAACTTTAGAAGAGTTAAAATAAATTTAATGAAGATTGAAGGAAATTTTTAGCGAAGACGGAGAAATCGTGTAAATCTTTATCGATAATATTAAAACGACATTTTTTTTTTTTTGTTAAACAGCAAGTTTGTAACAAACTAACGTACGCTTTTACATTTTACTAGACAGTAATGGTATTGTTGTTTCGTTAAACAGAGTATTGTACTCGATCGTCTGTTTCGATCGAATCAAAACGCAGAATGCGCGTTTCATAGTTCCTTGCAGTTACATATACGCGAAACCAACTTGGGAAGAGTATAGTACCGATTGCATCAATTTTTGTACCTGAAATTGCTAAACGTAGTACCCCTTGGTCAGAAAATTGCGAGACCTCTTCGGACAAAAATTACGTCGAGGAAAAAGCGAATGTCTAATCACCATTTTATATAGCGCAATTAATCATCCATCTGTCTCACGGATGGTTTAGAGAATCGTTCCGAAACTTGCGAAATCTATGCAACTCCTTTCCTCATGCCGTATTAAAATCTCTCCCGGTAACCGCTATTAACATTAACTTTCCTACTTTTTCTTCTTCGCGATAGGACAAAATATATAATACGATATCAATTAATTCGACAATTTATTAACTGTTCCTCAAACACGAGAAATTGGTCATAAATCACGGCAATTATCTTTTCACGTTAATATCAATTTTGTATTACGTAAAAGGCTGAAAAGGGTATTAGAAAAAAAAAAAAGGAAAAAAAAGAAAAAGAAAAGAAAATGGCGGAAAGGATAAGAAGAAGGGAACGGATGGTGAAATGTAATAACATCGCGATAAAAGAGTATTAATCACAATATTTCACGAGATTCCGCAACGAGTGACAGAAAGTGTGCAACCGCACGTTAAATCACGAACGCCGACAAGTGGATTAACCTGGGCGAAAGGCACGTCGACCCTGCGTCGCTTTGTCGCGTAAATCGACGGCTTTCCTTCGTTCAAGCGACAACGAACCTTTCTGCAACGCGTAGAACGATTACGCCTTTTGCATCATTCGCGGCCTGATCGATGAGGTACACGTCGCTCTTTGTAAAGAAATCCTCGCGAACATGGGTTTAATTGAAACCGCCGATATGAAAGAAAATTCCTCGTTCTTTGCCTGTTTAATACGCTTTATCTTCTCCTGGATGTTACTTGCATCCTCATCCTGGAGTAATAGTAGTTTGTCATCTCTGGCGGGTAATTGGTTTGAACGACCATTGTGCGCGAACACTTACAGTAAAAATGATCCTTTGTACCTTTCATTTTATTTCAAACTATTTATCGAGTTTCTTTGGACGACCGATTCGATCTTTATTCTTCGGATCATTCATTTTTCAAACTATTTACCATTTGTGACAGATCGATTCTTACAACTTGTCCTTTCGATTTGTTCACAAGTTCCTCGTCCAACTTTACGCGCTAAACCGATCAGCTCTTTTCTAAATTCTCAAGTTAGAATATTTTACGATTGCCAACGTACGAGACGTCAGCCAAATTGATCAAAGCTGTTTGATTTTATTCTTCAGAAACCAAATGATCAACCTCGCTGCAATCGATCGGTTTAAGTTTCGCGAGTCGTCCGTTCAATCTTAATTCGACGCGAAAGGTTAATTACTCCATAGCACGGCCGAAATTCCGAAAATGAAACAATTAGAAGGATTAAGAAACGTTCACCTCGAGAGCTTGCGACCGCATGGAGGATAGCGACTTTCGCGTGTTGCAGCATTACGCTTAAGGACGATGTTGCGAGCGTTCATTATAAGGATGGAACCCGGCATGGGGTCTCTACGGAGTCGACACCCATTCCTGAGACGCTGTATTTAATTTCTCTTTAAGCCGGCTCTAAGAAACTAATGAGACACGCGTTACGGTTACCGGAAGTGGACATCGCGAATTTATTAATCGGTCGTCTCCTTTCTTTTCCCTCGAGTATTACCTCGACCCTTCGCTCTCAGTCGACGTTGTCAAAAGAAAAAATTAACGGGGAACAAGATCCTCGTGACTTGATTCGCTATTCGAAACCGTCCCCTCCGTTGTTGTTTCAATCGCAAGAGAAAAAGTTGCATTATCCTGCAGACTCGTGGTCCCGCGAGTGATCGTTTCATTAAGAAATTCTTTGACGTACGGAGTCATTGGTGAATCATATGGTGATTTCTAATAGCATAATTCTTAATAATCCTCCTTCTTTGTAAAAGGTATCTCTCGTGAGAAGAAGACGCGAACGGATACGAAGCTACTATGCGAACGAACGGTAAACGTCGAACAATCCTCTATCCTTCAAAAATACCAAAAACTAATTCGTATCTTCTTTGCGAGAAACAAAATATTTCTAAAAGCAATGAAACGAATAATAAAAAGGATCTCTTAGCCTTCAAACACGCCCAAAAGAAAGAACAGAAAACGATAAAGGCACATTCCGCGCACATAATGTAACAAACATCGTAAAGTCTAAGAAATCACGTTCTTCGACTGATACGAAAACGACAGTACTAATACACAATTAACCATCAATAGCACACTACATAACGAAAAACGTGAGTCATTTATGTGCACTTGGTCGAAGTCTAACCAGCGGCTAATTAATTGAAAGAGCATCCTGGGAATCGAAACGATCGAGCCGGCTGGGCGATTGAATCCAATGGAACGGGGCCGGACAGCGATCGTAGCAGGCTCGTAAAACGATCGTACGGATAGTCGAGGTTTACGCCCGGTTCCATTTGTCCGCATCTCGGCACGATTCCCATGCCGGTGAGGGACCGTTAGCCACGCGAAATCCACGGCTAAATTAGATTGATATTGAGCTAAACTCGGACGAAGCGATACGAAGCATACGATGTATCGTCGAACTGACTCGTCCAGGACGATGATTGGCACCGTTGGGATCCACACCTGCTGTTTCATCGGAATTCCCTTGAGATGAGATTCCGTAATTTTCTCACGATACATGTAGTACCTACGTACGCATAAGAGAGGTACGCGGAGAGTCGTCGTTTCCGTCGATGGCCCGCGACGCTGCGTGTGTTCGCCTCCTGAATAGTCTGATCGCGCGCGTCGTCTCCTCGCGGAACGTCAAAAACATAATCATAAAGGTTAACTGGAAGATTAATAGCGGCCGGATAGCGCGCGAGCATGCTACGCTACGAGAGAGGTGCCGCCAGATTTTTAATTGAGTCGTACCGGCTGCGTGAAGACCGGCTTCGTATTCGATCACGTCCAACTGCCGCCGTTTAACTCGCGGCGACAAAATTTTTCCACGGGATCTGTCTAACAGGTTCGTCGTTGGATCCTACTCTCTGTCCTTAGCTCATTGATGGACGTGCGCTGGAAATCGCGATGGGAAATACGGTGTTTCGGATGGATCGTGTGAAACCAGACAGGCATACTTACTCTTTTCGTGCTTTCCTGTTAGGAATTCTTGAAAGTTTACTCAATTACAGGCAGTTTTAAAGTTAGGATCACGATTGTAGGGAGGGTTCGATGATCGAGGTTCAAGGCGAGACGACTAAATATTGCTTTGATTAGATCCCGAAAGTTTCCTTATTCCATTCTCGAATTTCTCACGATTCTTGCCTCTAACGATAGCAGTGCCAAAATAACGACTTGTAGATATTTCGTTCTACAAATTCCGAAGAACATGACAAAATTCATATCAATTATCCGGGTGATACTCATTTTCGCCGAATCGCTCCAGCGGTAGACGAACATGAACGCGAATTAATCGATCCATACTCTTCGACGCCTCTTATTTTTCCCGACTCGACAACCAATTAAACCCAATTTTTTACCTACTTCGCGCGCCTCTCTCCAAGCCAAATCCAAGCAAACAACAATCGCGAACCTTGCTTCCCACCTTTTGAAAGGACGAGTATCGCTAACCCCCATCCAAGATCCTTCCACCCAGCAGAGTGTCCCCAGTCGGTGAAACCGTAAGGGAGCAGGCAGCCGTAGTAAACGAATATGGACCACCCGTCCTCCCCTGTGCCCGGCAGTCCGTTTCTGCCGCGTCCAGCCAGGCAATTATTTATACCATTCTCTCGAAAGGGGAGGCCACGGTGACTGCCGGTGTGCCTCGGCATCGCCGTCGTAATTCAACTTAGAAAACAACGGCCGTGAGCGTGCATGTGTCCCAGGTAGCGGTAAATTAGTAGCGTAGGGCCCCGAATTTCGACCGCAACGCCCCACCGTAGCAAGGGGTCCCGCGGGGATACGAGCGCAAGTCCTCCTCCTCTCTCTCTGGTCTTCTCGCTTTTGTCTCTCCTTTTCTCTCTCTGCATACGCTCCGCGGAGGACGTCCCGCGGCGAGAGCCGGCACTCCTGATTAAAATTACTCTGCCGAGATCCGGCGAGATTTCCACGGCGAAATTTATGAAATTGTCCCGGTTTATTGTTTTAAATGAGCTTGCGTTCCCGAAGAGATCACCGCCGGATAAGCGGATCCCTGTAAATCCAACGCAACGGCGACAAGCGAGGGGGGAACGGTATGCCGCGGCGGGGGCGGTCGACCCCCTAGAGTGGACGTCCTCCGTGAAAATCGACCAAAGTTAAATCAGGATTCACAGTTACCGAGATTGTTTTCGGTGGCTTGGACTCGGTATTTTCTGCCATGTGGCAGAATCGGGGGTGGATCGATCTTCGATTATATTGGAAGTATAGAGGTAAATATTGGAGGGCAGCGGGATTATTTGCGAGCGTAGGAAGGCGGCTCGCCGTGAAAATCAACTGGATGCACACGGTCTTGAATAGTAGGGAATAATATTAGGACAAGATTTTAGTGTCTGAAAAGGGAAATGAGAAATGTTGTAACTCGGATGAGATCTGAATTTATAGGATGGCTGATGTAATTCAAAGAACCGTTACTTTAAAGTTGTTATCGAATAAGATGTTTCACGCGGGACACGTAGCATTGAGAAGGACGGGTAATACGAATATCAATATTTTACAATGTAGCTTATCTTCGTAAGTCATCGACCGACGAATATTCAACACCAAAGTATTCACCAAAAATATTCCAGATTCGCACGTGTCGAACCCAGACAAATTCGCACCCATCCAAAAGGTATGGAAGCTCGATGCGTTTCTTGTCGGACACTTCTCATATTCACGATATCGAATACATATTTTTCTTCATATCGGCATAAATTATAAAATATTCCGTTAAAAAGATTTCTCGTAAAAAAATTAGTTACTATCTTACATATTCACGGACCATGTCATGAGCAAACAGTCCGCTGGTTAAAGATCAGCCAAGCCGTGTGAATCCTCCAGTTCGTTACTCAACGTCGAAATTTACATTCGTCCACAATATTCTGGAAACACGTACGTCAAGTCGTCTCTTTAAATATTGCCGGACGACGACGCCCGAGGCGCGTTTTTTCGGCAGGGTCGCGATCTGAAAAATTTGTCGCCCGAGGCGTCCATCGTTAAAATCGTTCGTCCCGATTTCAAAAGCTCACAGTCCACGGTCACGTTTCACGCGAACTTCTTGCCTACGCTGTTCTCGGGACTACGACATCGAAAAAATCATGGCTATTAATGCCGCAGGTCCGTGAATAGTCTTCGTGTTTAAACACGCTAACTGTAAGTCATTGAGTAATCGACAGCCGGCCATTTAGGCTACTCGTTCACGATGGACTGGCGTCACTACGTGGGAAATCGTGGGTGAAAGTTTTTAAATGTGCCGGTTACGCGCCGTTTGTTCGCGCATTCCCGATCGTTCCGTGATTATTTATCGCGGTTAGACCTCGGTTCGATTCTAGACCGGATTGACCGAATTCTTGCCACCGATATGGGCGTGCCCGATGATCGCGGAGTCCGGGTGATAAATTTCGATCATGCTCGCCTCCGATAGGCTGACCAGACAGTTTGATCGGATTCCTCGATTCCAGAAGGTTTTTAAATAGTACGACGATGCTCTTCTTCGAAAATTCTTTTCGGAACCAGTTTAGAGGAAGTTGGTATACTTTCGAGCGGCCTCGGTCGAGGGACGTAAACGACGATAAGATTCTTTCGATATTTTTGAAACGTTCATCGAAAATTTGTTACGATGTCGGAACATCCGTAGTCTAATTACGATCGCTTTTCCAGCAAAAAGAGAGCCTCGTGTTATCCCGATATTGATCCTTAATATCAAAAACTACGGCAACGATTATTCTGCTAGCTGCTTACTAATTCTTTGTTTTACTTTATTCCAATATTATATACTATCACCACATATATAACACATAGTCTATCAATCTTACCTAAAAAAAATCATATTTGATATAATTTTTATTCTACCATTCCGATATATCGAACAAACTCAAATTACTTTCGCCGATATCCTCGACGTATGTATATCTTTAACGTAACAGCCCTAACTTCCGCAACTTCCACTACACTTCCACTACCAACCCAAAATTCACATTATTCGATTTCAATCGAGTTCAAGACGTCCACGAGCAACGTGCCAATTCTTAAGCTCTCTAAAAGCCAGAAGATGGAGAGGATTCCCTTATTGTTGGCTGGAGCGCGTTCACGACAACGTTGCTCACGTACGGCAACGTGCTTGGTATCGTAGAAATTGCTGTAACACCACACCGATCACGTAGCAGCGGATGGTCTCTCGACCTCATCCGGCGATGATGATGATGGTGTGCCCGGTCGCGCGCGGGCCCTCGCAGTGTGAATGAAGAGAGGGCTAAAGATTACGAGCGTCGCAAATTGCTGTCAATTTTGGTGATTTTTCGTGGCGCGCCTCCACCAGGCAAAAGCGTTGCCCACTTATCGGTCGCGCGTTAAGCGGACCGCGTGCAACGATCGATGAAAACGTCCCAGTGATCGATGGTAACGCAATTGAAACGACGACCATTTACACGATGCTTTCGCGGAATTCATAATCGATCGATTACCATAGATTCATGGTTGTGTGCCGCGTTATCTTTATTCGGTAAATTAATACCTGCCATCGTAAACGCGCGCGTTCTTTTCTCCGACGCTTTTAATCGTGCCTGATGAATATTTAACACCGCAACTATCGATGGCTGAAACATAAAATTTGTAACTAGAAAATTAAACTGGAAGATATACGACAAATACATAACTCGGTGAAAGAAACAAATTGTTATAGACATACTTTGACGAACCTTTTTCGCATCTTCAACGATGCAACACTTTTACCGAACATTATTTTTCAGCAATATTCTAAACACGATAAACAAGATCCCCGCACGCGAGGTGCACGTCTAACTGTGACGAAAAAAAAGTGTATCGAACCTTTTATGATAGATACTAAAACCAAACCGCTATTTTATGACCTATACTACTAGGATCGTGTTCGGAGGGTATTGCGAGTAAAATTCGAGGTCGAAATCGATCGATTTACGATAGTTCCTACCGACTTACTCGTCGTCAAGACGTCGAACAATCATCTAGATACGTCTCTTGAAATCTTCAATCACTTTTTATACATAATATAATACGTATAAACCGTAGATGCGCAAAAATAGCCACAGTTACCGATACTTGGAATCTACAGAACCGCATCGTTTTATTTTGTTTTAAAACGTTGAGGCCGAGTAACTCGGAAAAGTCTACCTTGCTGCATAGCATCTGCGCTCTTTCGTTACGATGCAAACGTTGGCGAGGCCATAGCGCGTGAAACAGGCCAAATTGACTCTGCTCTCGTGTATCGAAGCACAGGTGATCCTCTGCAAGTCGAAAAGGTCCAGTGTACGCCGTACACGTAGCAAGGTTGGACGGCGTGTAGGATGAAGTCTTCCTCGCAAAGCGACCATTATCGTTATGATCGCGGCCAGGTAGATGCCACCCCGTGATTACCGTATCGGCCGGCGATCGACGGCGACAGGACTCGCCATTATGCGATCGACACCTTCCGAGACACGTTCGCGCCGTAAATCATCGGCTAAACGGAAAAGCCCGTCGGCTGTGTTCACGGCCGTAGCAACGTTCGGCCACGGTAACGTGCACGCGCCTACACGTGCATTGATTTCACGCCAGGACACCGGTGGGTGTGAGCAAACACGCCGACCATGGTGATGCACGCGCGCTTCGGTGGCCAAAGAAAAAACATGTCTGCCGGTTGCATCGCTGTTCGTTCGTTCCATCGCTCGTGGCTAGCCCTCGAGGGAATTGAAATTGCGATGTGGTCTCACTGGATTGTTTAATCAATTGATGCATTGTTGACGTACTTGATATGCTGATGATATCCTAATCTGTTCTGATTAACTTTGATAAACTAGGCGGAAAGAAGGTGGCAAAAGTTGCTACTATGGAAAGAAGAGATCTCTGGTATATACTTTGTGGATAAATTGGATACAGCCATTATTATATCTATTTGTCATATCTGATGTAGGCACTTGCGTGATACGTATGTCGTTTTTTGAAAGAGTGAAATTTTGTTGGGTTGTTTTATATTCTAGAGAGAGAGAGAGAGAGAGAGAGAGAGTTAAATTGAATTGGGTTCTATATCTTTACTTTATGCATTTACGTCTTTATCATATCTAGCTTAAGATGCTATAACGAGGTACTGTGTTTTTCATTTCTTTTTTTAGATAAATCTAAAGGATTCTGTTATAGCAGTTTGATATTTACATTTACCTATAATTTTCTGGCAAGGAAAGAGTAAGATCGTGATGTAGTAGTAGGTGCATCCGTCTTGCATCAACCATCGAGTTGTTCTTTTATTTGCTCCAATTGGCTCTGTCGAATCTTCAAAATGCAAACAAAACCTCGCGTGCTTTAATATCGCACAAACGATTTACACCTCCTTGGCAAAAATACTCGATCGAACTCTAACGGAGTAGCGTTATTCAAAGGGTGTCATCTTAGCGGAAACAGAGGCCATCCTCGGCCAATCGGATCTATCGTGAAACCGGAGCTAGATCGGTCCGTCAAGGATACAGATGTCTCGTTCATTATGACGCGAAACGAGCGAAAGAAAAGCAAGAGGTGGATAGTAACCTGTCGCGGCCGGGAAAGGCATGAAATTCCCGCCATTCACGATGTCAGCTATTAACGGACGCGCGGCGTCTACATCCTTTACAAGTCAGCTGCTTTGTAGCCGAGCCGAGCTCTATGGGGACCGCTCGTGCTCTCGCGCGCCTCAGCCGTGCGGGTTTAACCGCACAATCATTCCGGCCAGCGCTTGGAAACCGATGGATTATAATAACGTTAACACGCGGAATTACACGTTAAGGGCCGGCTGACTCGCGCGACAAGGACGCACGACTTTTCATCGGCAATACGTCCGTTCGAACGATTTGCGTCAATGCGCGATATACGCCTCGGTTGACGCGTAATCAACGGGCCCGCAGACGATCGTTATTAAACTTCCTTCTTGGGCGATGCTTTTGTTAACTATTTTTATTGTCTCGAAGGTACCACCAGGCATATTTATAGACGCGCGTCGCGGGCTAAGAAGAAACGAGCAGCCACGCTTTCTTCCCCCTTCGACGCTTTTCATACTCGTTTCGATGCCTTCCCTAGAATTTATTAATTACCATGTGTCACGGCGTGTTCAACTTCGCGATAGATGAGACGCGACTGTGGGCTCCGTGGTACGCGGAGATTGTGTGCAAGATGTCTGGCCGCGATGTACAGAGTGTGGGAAGAGCCGTCGTGTCTTCTGCATTTCAATAGCGAATTCGGTCGCGGTGAAAGAAGCAATTTGCTGACTCGCAACGTTGGTATACAGCTGGATTAATTGGTACGTTCCTTTCTTTCGGAAGAATCAAGGGCGTCTTTATAGATATTTAACCCTGCTACTACCTATCGAACTTTAATATTTTCATTTTCCTCTCAATTTTACGAGCGAAAGGAATCTTTAAGCTCCAAGTCAATATTTAATTTACTCTAATTACTCGCCATACTTTTTAACGATAGAGAAATACGCTCTTGATCGATATCGAGAATTTAGAATTATTGCATAAAAGACCGTCGTAAATTAGTCCAGCTTCGAAAAATCAACTGCCACCTACCAGTTCCTAGAATAACGAAAACCGAGCCACGGACAAGGTCTCGTCCCCTTGATTTTATTTCGCCGCGAAGAGTGCTGGTGGATGGTCGCACGAACACGCCCGTCGACGGGTATGCGTGAACACGACATGGTTCTTATACTCCAATTCCAGTTTCACCGAATTATCATAACGACCGAGGTCGTTCGTCGAAAGATGGAGGTCGATTTCTAATTCCTCGTTTGCGGTGCTCAACGGGCGTCTCCATAAATTCTCGAGTTTACGCGCGTTTGCTTAGTTTTTACGATCCGCCCAGTTTTCAACCGGTGGACCGTCCGAATCTCTCCGATCGGCCGTCTAGTCGTCTCGATTGTCCTCATTCGTGGCTTTCACAATCGGGTTCTTCTCTCGAGACGAGACGTTGAAGAATCCTAAGCGAAGCGTCGCGATGATACGCGGCAGAACTATCATCCGTAATCGAGTTTATTTTCGAACGATTACGCGAACCCAGTCGACCTTCGTCCATTGATTTCCGTCGTTTTCCCTTCTGGATGTTTGCGAGGCACTCGTTCCAGAACTGGATTCCTCGGACGTCGTCGTATTAATGTACGCGCGATGATTGAGTGGACGAGCAGGAAGCGATTGCTAATATCACGAAAGTTTTATTCGTTCGGAGCGGGAAATTTTGGTGCTGGTAGCATCTTCCGATTCTTTCAAATATGACAGCTGCCACACAATTTGAAATACGATAGACAGACCGTAGATTTGTATGCGTTTAATAATTACAGTTACTAAGATAAGTATACTTTAATATCTTTGATACTTGGATATTATGACAAGCAATATTTCGAACGTTTTTAAGAGTATAAAAAGATATATATTTAGTTTCAAAATTACTTTGATCGTATGAAATTGATTAGTGTCGTAGGTGAATTTTAAAACTGCGTCCTTTCGTGCATCATGCGAGATATCGTTCAGAAGCCATACCGATCGATTCCATAAGTAACTGGAAAGCAAAAGGAAATTAGAATTTCTTATTATTTAGTCTCGTAATGAACGAACTCGTGGAAGAAAGTGGTTCGTTTTTTAGGGATCGAACATTTATCGTATACTTAATGCAATTAAGTTGAAAAATTGACAGGAGGCGGAGTTGATCGGTTTGCCTCCTAAGAGGCTCCTATGTATAAAATACAAAATTCTGAATAAGAGTGACTCGCGAAACTCGTCGAAGTTCCGTTTAATCGAGGCGAATTCGCCGCAATGTCAAGATCGTCGCGGTGGGCGTTCCGAGTATCAGGAATTACGAGGCTCGCATTCTCCATCGCGCCCTGGTGTTTTTCTTTCCCTCGTTCCTAGGCCGGTTGAAACATAAATTTCGCCAGTATCGTCCTCTTTCGTTCTCTACCCTGGAAACCCGACTGCACCCCGTGGCTTTTAACGGGGACCAGAGCAAGATGAACGGATATGAAACAGCTAGCCCATCTTCTCGCGTAAACTGGAGTACCTTGTAGCTCCTTTCTTTTTTCTCCTCCAACGTTATAGCCGTGTTCGCATCGTAAAAACTTTGTCGCTTTTACGATTTTAGGAGATTGCTCGCTACCTTATACTTACCCCATAAAATACATTTACTATCTTGGAAAATAGTAAACGAAGATTCTTCTTCCACGAACTTTTAGATTCGTTATTATTTTTTGGTTCCGTCGTAGATATCAATAATTGTCCGATATTGAAAAATTCGTCTAACTTTTAATACGTTCTAATCGATATACATGGCTCTTTGCATCATTGTAACGGTTGTATTTCAGACGAGTTTCTGATATGTGGGGAGACTCAAACAACAATTTTATCACACGCTGGCTCCGGTTTAAAGGTTCTCTCAATTTTTAGCTCTGGCTCTCAGTGACTTTGATTCCAACACTGAGCTGTTAACTCTGATTCATAACAGACTATAGTATTATAGCGTATTGATCGTAATTGTCTGTGCGTACATTCTTCGCAATCCTATATCCTTACGTACGGACATTCTTTCGTTTCCTATTTCTCTATTTTCTTTATTGATTTCGATAATATATACATTCATATGATGATTCAGAGTGATCACTCAAGAATTATTATCAATTTATTATCATTTATATATTATCCAACGATTATACGCGCCTCGTCGATACGATGATCTCGATGGCTTGCTTCGTCCAAAAATTCATCTTTAAATCTCCGACATTCTATGTATATCAAGTAACTTTCATTCGCATCTGCATCAAATTTTCTTAACTAATTTACGTCGATTCTATAATATTTTACAATATTCGTACATCATAAACACTTTAGCTTATAGCAACTCGCTGAACTGTAAAACTCATAAAACATATAACCGAACAAATGAACGGTCTTCACCTTTTCACCAGGCAACGCATATCTCTTCCGTTCTCCACGCGTCGTGACAAAGTTCAACCACGTGCGGACGCAGCCTTGGCTCGTTCATCAGCGAATCCCTCCCTCCTCAGACTCACAAAACAATGATCGTTAAATCGTTCCACGATCTCGTCGAGGAATCTTCCGCTCGTGAACGCGTTATCATTCAAATGTATGTTAGCGTCGCGGCGTAATAGAAAATTTATCGCCGCGTGCGACACAATGCGCTCCGGGACGCGTGCAATCACGTTTATTTCTCGCTTTCAAGGTGCATCCACGCGCGTGTAATTCCGCACACGAAAGTGGAGGGAGAGACGAACGAACGTGGAAAAAGTTTCTCTTTATTTTGTGTCTTATTAACCATCGCGAAATTAATTCTTCTGTTTAATCGTAAAGCGGTATTCGAATAAATATACCAAGAGAAAGCTCTTACAGCGTATGTGATCTTGGCGCATATTTTTAGATTTGTTGCAAGCTTTAGCAACGCGAACGTGACGTTCGATCCGATATCAGTGTAGATAAAGTTTCAATATGTTTCGTATAATACACGCGATATAAGTAAAATGTTTGAGCTCGTGAGCAACCGTACCTCGAGTTCTTTCAGCGCGTAATTTATGAATCTGCGCGCCGCACGGTGACATAACCGAAGATCATTTTTCTTCGTGGACTGATAGCGTTGCATCCCGAGCAAGCTAATCCGTCCGACGTTCGAGATGAATAGAATTTCTCGTCGCGCGGATGTAATTATCAGTCTCGGGGGAAGAGACAAAATCCAAGCGTCAAGGAAGGAAAAATGCTAGACGAAGGAGGATATACGCGATTTCTCTGGGAACGCGGACCACGGTGACATTTTCCCCCTTGCGTCGATGTATCGACGATAATTGCCCAACGAACGAGACCGCGAGAGATCCAGCGGCAGATAAACCGAACTACCAGCCGGGTGATACAATCTGATTTATATTGAACACGAGGTGAATACAGCCGCGCTGTTGCTTTTCAACGCGCCGTTACACGCGACCTCGCAACGCGTTAATTGATATTTTATTTAAATGGACCATCGTCCGTGGAGAGCCATTCTTGCGATATTTAAGCGAATATTCTTTACGAGGAGTAAGAAGATGTGTCACGCAATTTTGTAATACAAATTTAATGGGCGATATGATAATTTTTGGACTTTAAGGAAGATATGTATATATTGAAATTTTAAGATGTAAATTATGGGAATAGAAATAATAGGTTGCTGTTTTTAATGGACGTTGTTCTTGAGATAAATGTTAACATAATTTTGGAGTTGTAACAGCTTGTAGGTGTTGGTGTTTCTATTGTTTCGATCACACTTTGGACAAGTTTATTTTAAAGCAAAATTTAACGAACAAAGAGAAATGGTCCGAAAATCGCACGTTATGCGTCTAAAAGCGTACGGCTCCGTTGCTTTAGAAAAATGATCAAATCATCGAACGACATAATAGCGTTTATTTAAAGCACAGTTTCGTGAAAGGAATTGTTCAGATTTAAATAAACCGGATACATTTGAAGAATCATTAAAAGTAGCCTGGAATTAGGCGGGCATAGTTCCTCCGAGAATCACGAGTTTCGTAGAATAATGTGTCATTGGAAACGGAAAGTTTCATTCGCTGTTCGTAACGTGTCAATTACCTCCGGTAGCTATGGCATGTCGCCAGTTCCTACGAAACTCTTTACTATTCCCAATCGTTTCGAGGGGATTCCCAACACGGCTGAGATTCTCCCGGTCGAGGAATCCCGATCGTTCCCTGTGCCAAAGAAAACTAGGAGGAAACGCCAAGGGAGAAAGAAGAGAGAAAGATAGGTAACCTCGCACTTGGTCACGAGCAAGGCACACCTTCGTCACCGTCCACGTCGTAACATCCGATCGAAAGATTTTTAACATCGACCCCATACTTATTCGTCAACCGTAAATTGAGATTCGATTGACAGAACTCGTTGATGATCCATCGATATTGATCGTTTCTCTTTAAAAGAAAAAAAAATTCTGAACGTTGAAACACGAATATGCCTACAGAGAAGACCGCGCAAATTTTTCGTAAATAGGACGCGAAATGAGACCTAAAAGCGCTCTAAAAGTTCGGCTTAAAAGAGAATCCTCGTTGATAAATCAGAAAGGAAGATACATTAAAAAGAACGGAACGAACGGCGGAAAAATTAGAAACGAGACGGTCGAAAACAGAGCGCAGAGAGTTAGAAGAGATTCTAGGGCGGAGTGTACGTTGGCTGGTTGGCCGGTCATAGGGCGTGAGAAGGTACGTGGTCGATGACGTCACCGGAGACCAACGTGCCGCAAAATAATTGCAGCCTCGTGGCAAGTGCCGTGTCATTAGGCGCCGCGATCATAGAATTTCGTGTCGTTCGCGTACGAAATGGTCATTAAATCATTATGTTTATCCGTCAACCCCGCGTGCCGGCAGCCTCTTGACCTCATCCTGACCCTCGCGCCGCTCTCTTTCTCGCTCTTCCCTCGCGATCAAACAGAGAAAATCTGACCCCGCGGACGAACCTCTCGAACGATGCAACGGGTGTCATTGCTATCGTCCAACTCGTTCTCGATCGCGTATCCTTCGCGACTAACGCCGTCGTTTCGTGGCTGTTCATCTTCCTCTCGTTAACGTGCCACTAGAATTTTTCAAAGCTTCTTCTTTCGCTTTTTTGTTTCTTGCGGTCGACGTTCGTTCCGGTGCCTGTTAAAATTATGAAAACGGCGGGACTCTAGGCGCGAGCACGAGCTAAACGGCGACGAAAGCACGATCGCGGTGACGCGAGCTTCGGCATGCCGCCTGTCTTTTATGACAGTCAGGTGCCGTATAAATTTACTTAATACGCGGCGACCCTGAAACAGCTGAACCGGTAATGGAATCTCCATATATGCGATTCTTTATTACGTCGAAAATTGCAGAGCGTAGACGGTTCTTCGAAGTCGGTCGCCGTCAGGTAGAACACCGCTGCGATTATTTACCGCGTTTTGTTATTGTAAGTAGCGTGATTATCTATCTTCGGTGCGGTCTGTGTGGTCCTCGTTCCAGACTTCTACATTTCCTCTCGTAATGAATTTTATACGTAAAGTATCGAATTTCTTTCCGACACTCTAGTAAAATGTAAAATTAATGCATTTTAATTGCAAAAGAGCGAAAGATTCATTAAGATATCGTTGTATAAATTGCGAAATAATATTGAATTTAAGAAGGATGATTTAGGCTTACTCGCGGTGAATTTTACGTGTGAAATCAAGGATTCTCTTTGCACGGTTTAGCAAAAAGCAATTGACCAATTTTTTAATCGCAAAATTAAAACTAAAACTTCTTGCGATCTGATCTGATTTGCTAAATTTTTCATAGAATTTGAAAAACGTAACGCCCATAGGTGCATTAGATAGATACTAGGTTGGTATAAAAGTTAAACGAAATAACACGACTTGAACCTTACACGTTACCTGAAGTATTGTTATTGATATTCTCATCGTTTACCGCTCGGGTCGCAAAATATCCAAATTTTCGTCGATATTCAGTCGATAATATTCTCAATATCGCCGAGTATTGACAATACTATGGATCGACTCCTTCACTCTCGATCCATTCGGAAACTTCGAATCGGATTTCTTTCTCACGAACGATCGGGCTCGATTCGATAACGAACAGCCCCGGCTAATCCTCGTTTATCGCTGCGTGGCCGTGGTCCAGCACGTTTCACGCTCGACGATCTCGATAAGGCAGCAGCAACGAGCGCTGCCACGGCAGCGCCGCCTTCTAAATACTGGTAATGGCGCTTAATATATCGCCGGCAGATAACAATCGTCGGAGAAACGCGGCGATACGCGCCTCCGGACTTTTACCGGGCGTTATCTCTCGCAAACGGGCCCCCCTTCGTATAAAGGATTGCGCGACTAAACGAGCGGACGCAACCACGTCTCTACCCCCTTCTTCCTTCAGTTTCTCATACCGATCCTTTCTTTTACATCCCTTCTAGCGAATCTCTACCTTCTTCCATGCACCTTCGCGCCCTTCCAAGACAGATCCGTCTCGCGTGCGAATCGCGAGATCCGACCGAGATACCCTGACAAGCCGCGTCGAAGTCGGCAATTAAACGCTCTCCACGAGATTTTAACCCGTGTGCCGATTTGAATATTTGATAGACGATGCTGCCTCGAAGGAAGATGGTCGATCGCTAGACCGAGAACGTTTATACGTTTGGGAAATTTAGAGATACTGGAATGCACCGAATGTCTGGAAATAATGGTACTGCCTATAGCAGTACGTTGATTTGAATACCGGCGATGTTTGTAAAGATTGAAATTTTATTCGAGGATACCAGCGATATAATGTACCAATTTTTCTATCGATTTTGAAGTTAGAGGAATCAGATGTAAATGCAGCGTTAAGGACAACGCATTTGAAGGAACATCGATTCGTTGATAGAAAAAAACGAGTAGAAAATCGGAATGTTTTACAAATCGAAGACAATTTCCAGCTCTCTGTTAGACAATTAAAGTCCTAGCTCTCGACTGGAATGTCCCATAATCAAAGTGTTTTTCGGCGATTAATCGAGATAACGAGAACCGGTCGACCAGGGCCCCCAAGTCGAAATAATTTCGGGCTATAACACGGGTAAAATAACGGTACGTCGTTCACATTGACCAGAACGTACGGTCACTCTTAATATCAGAAACCACCTCCCTGTATCAGATCCAAAAGAATTAAGCAAGATAGAAAGAAAAGGAAACGATAAGTTACGAAGATCGCGACTCTCTTTAATATCCTTTTGTGGGAGAGAAAGAGTAGCTTGTGTCTGCTTGTGTTCGTAACTGGTTCCGATTTAATCAGGTGATTCAGGATATCAAGTGTCGTTCGTCGGGTTAACTTTGGATTTATGGTTGCGCTCGGATGAAATTTTCATTTATCCTAAACGAACACAGCAAGATGGAACGATAAAGGAGCGTGCACTCGGTCCCAACGCTTGTAAATGGTGTCATCAGAATGGCTACCTAACAGACCCGAGCATTGTAAACTTTGGAATTTAATTCGTCTTTCAAAACCAAGATCAGAACGAATTTTTCGAAAAAGAACAGACTCTTAACGAGTTTACAGGGCGCTTTACTTATTTTATACGCGTACAAATTATTATTACGTTCGGGACTGCGTCTCCGAAATTACCCTCGTCACCTTTCAAAATCACCCCCTAGACCATGTCTCAGTTTACCGAACATTTTTAATCCTCAAATTTATTTAACAATCTTCGTTGAAAGTTTACCAAACCCTTTGTACGATCTTCTTACGCGTAAAACAAATAAAAGTTTGCGAGTAGGTTTTGCAAACTATAAGTCAACGTCCAACGAGTCGAGAGTCGCAGAAGGAAATGTCCCATCCTGTTGTTAATTGGAAAATATATCGAAAACTTCGGAATTTTTTTTAAACAAATAAGTTACAAAATTTGTTTCTCCTTTACTTTGATACGTTTCACGAGAGAAAACGAAAGCGTGGTTCGGCATTCGTCGTCGGGGAAGCTTCACCGTGATACATCGCTGTATCAGCACGTCGTCCAGGTCCGTGGTATCGGTTTGGCGATCTCCGGACGATTTGTCAGCGGTCGGCCGGCCGTGTAGCAGCTTATCAAATATATATCGAACACCGCTCCCATCGTGTATTTACTGCGGTCTTCGATGAGCTTACGTGTACGCGTGCACGTGCTCTCGGCCCTCGATTCGATCAATCGACGCACCGAGTAGATCGACGCAGTCTTCGCGTACGATCGTCCAAACGTTTCGCGTGTCACCGTATCGTTAATTAACATCGACATGCGAATTAGAACTCGCTCAGCTACGATTCTTTGCTTAGAATGGCTTGAAAAAATGAAACGACATCGAAACGGAGCACGTAATACCGCAGGAACAGTAGCTACCGTAACTAACTATTCGAAAGTATTTCAGATTTTTCGTATCATATCTCGTACATTTCGTACATCACGTTCTTGAAACTTTGGTTCCCCATTTCGCGTCACTCCTCCTGCGATTCGAACTCGAATAATACAAGAACAACCTCCCGAAGGATACCGTTTAAAAAACTTGTCAATTTAATATCACTTTCTATTTCGCGACAACTCGTCGACTTTCTCATTCCATAAAACATACACGCATATTAATTTACCTTCGTTTACAAATATATGAGCCACTAAGAAGCTGATGTATGAACCTTTCGCTCACGGGTAACAAATTGCATATACAAGTTCGAATATTATACGAGCAATTCAAAAGTCTAAATGATCAACTACATTTTCTGAAAATTTCTTCATTTCAGTATCAAAATACATAATTCGCGTTTAATCGTTCGGAAACCAAACGATGACTAGAGTTGATCGATTTGACTTCTGAATCGCTCGTATAGTACTGAAACTTGTGCGCGCGCAATTTCTCATCTGCGAGAAGTCAAATTAACCGAGCAGCGAATGATTTAGACAGATCGATCGGATCTTGTTTTGCGTGTAAAATTGGCAGCTCTGGTCGTTGAGCAAGCATATCCTGGTAATCGTAAACGTAGCGGTGAATCGTCGATCGTACGATTCGAATGCGTCTACTTAGAAATCGATCCTCGGATGATCGCGCTGCGAGGAGATTTGTACGAAATAGAAGGGAAACGGACCACGATCAGGCCGAAGGATCGATAATGGAGCGACCGGTCGCGGCCCTACTCCGCTATACCGCGAGAAAGAGGCTCGAGCGTTGGCGCGATCGTATCTCGGGCTGAAATCTTAGGATCGTGCGCGATAGAGCAAGATAATAGAGATAATCTTCGACGCGGCTCGCCTCAAAAGATCGCACACCCACGCGCTCCTTGGCCGGAGATCAGTTCCAACCTGATATTGGTACAGCTACGACGCTATTTTCACTCCGGTGATTTTGGAAGTGAAAGGACTCGGCGTCCAATTCCTAAGAACGTTGAATTTTCCTTTAACAGCTACTTTGAATTTTTGCATTAACGAAAGATCGAGCAAACGTTGTGCATCTTACGTGTAAGAAGAGAAATTATCCAAAACGAGAAAATGGTTTGAACGGCTCTACCGAATGTTTGAATACTTTCGCCATCTACCGTATACCGTAGAATGAAACTAGTACCAACATCTCTTCGTCAAACTTCATAGATTTGTCATCTCTTGCTGAAAAGTTTTCCTTTTAATATCGCGTTAAAATATACCGTTTTAACCGGCAAATAACTCAAAAGTCAGAGGATCAACAAAGTCGGACTTGTCGTATTTTTAGAACGCTATTTTCGCATATTACGTCTACGTTGCTGTCATATCTCTAGAACGTTACAAGATCACAGATTTAATTAGCATTCTTCTTGGTCAACTGATCACGGAATCTGTATGTTGCTTAGAGGATAGACGAACGTTCCTAGCTATCTCCCAAGATAAAGTTTAGAGGTCGTAAATAATTCTACCCGAAAACTCTGAAACGCAAGATCGTCCCTGATCGGAGGCAATCGCGATACGCGAGGAAAGCAGACGCATTCAGGATACGAGAGCTTGATAACTAATCGTTGCAAAAACCAGGACGAAGTAGCGGCGAAACCATCAACCTCGTCGTTCATCGTCTTGCTAAAAAGGGGCACGACTAATTGCCGCAAATCCATGAATAATTCAAGCAGACGGGACCGATTCAATGTCGGTGCTTGATTCATTTCTGTTTGCTCGTAAAAAAAAAAAAAAAAAAAAAATAAAAAGAAGATTCTAAAGATATAGAGGCGCGTCGATACGAGAAACCCTATAAACCAACCCTATCTCCCCGCTGAAGGTCTCCTCGATCACGCAAAAACCACGATCACAACGAACGAACGAGACGAATGTTGAAACGACGAAAAAGGACAGAGAAACGCAGGAAAAAGGAGACGAGATATAATCGTCTGTGATTCGCAGGTAGCGATTATCGAGCGATGGGAGGGTTCGTTAATTATTGGATCTGCTATGAGAATCGCTACTCTTAATTACGATCGTTAGACAGGTGATTAGAATCGTAAAGGTCGAAGGAATATAGATGGACATTATTCGGTGGAGTATCGTTCGACGCTGTCGTTTAATCAGTTTTATGCTTTTCATTTTTTTTTTTTAGCGGATTGTTATGACGGATTAATTGGTCTGGTCGTCTTTAAGCATGAGATATTGCGTTGTTGTGTGAGTTTAGGAATGTTTTAGGTGTTAGATATAATCTGTAGCAAGTACACGAGGGACACGAATATATGAAAAATAAGATTTTTCTTAAATAATCTTGTATAAAACGATCTAATTGTAGCAAATCTAAATTATGCATCGTAATTTGAACAACTGGGACTATATCTTCGTTTGAACGTTTCTCGTCCTTCTCCTTTCGTTGATGCGAAGAATCGGAAAGGGACGGCATAAGCAGACAACTATTCCGATATACACGATTCAGAATACGCGTCTCCCACGGAATTATCGGAAATTGAATTTCATCGAGGAAAATGGCGATTACCCCACGATGAATCGCAGATCATACGAAGACGCACAAATCTTGCGTGTCGCAAGTATGTGCTGTTGGTCTCCAGACAAGCTGAAACTATCCAGAAACTGAAACGTCACATCCAGCCGGCTATACCGATGATTCGACCATTCGCTTGGCTTTTTGCCGAACGTTTTCTTGCAAAGGTCAGTTGTACAATTCCGTCCAGCTATACGATATCCTCCTTTTTCCTAAGCGTAACTCTAAATAAAGAAAATAGAGGAAAGTGTCAAAGTAGAAATCGCATTGACATAGCTCCCAATAAAATATTAGAAACATTTTAAATTAAAAGATTAAAGACATCGTAAAGATCGAGAATGTCATAAGTCCTTTAAGAACTCTCTAGATTCTTAAACATCTGAAACTCTATACGTCAACTAGCTCCCGTATTCTTCAGATTCCTACATACCCTATCGCAACGTTATCGAACCGCACTCAACAAAGAGCCGCCAAAGGATCGACGATCAAGAATATCCCACCGTCCAACCGATGATCTCGATTTCTTAAAAAAATGTCGACGACGTTCCCTTATCCCTAAAGCGTCACTACGCATCGAAATTCAGGTTTCCGTAGGGGATTGCCTTACTTATACGAGACCAGAGAATATGACGTTTCTCGCAACTGTGTGTGGTCGACGTAAGTAAGCATAAAAGTCGCGGTGATACGATCCTGCTGCATTCCGGCTCGTTCTTTATCGTCCATCCCGGCGCAAGTCTCGAAATAAGACGACGTGCGCGTAACCGTCCGTCTAAATATTTTAATTATTCCCGGCGCCGACGAAATTACGCGATCTCCGCGTCCACTGATCGACGATAGTGGGCTCAGAACCCATTGTCGACGCGGGACAATCAAATCGCTGAGATTCTTCAGTGGTAACCAAAGGATAAGGCGATAGAAAATCTTCTTTTCCTCGTACTCTATCTCATGGTAAATCTTCCGTAAAGTATGCCAGAGATGCGCCCTCGATAACGCTCGGTCCGATGAATCAACGTCCTCGTTTGTTTAAAATCAAGGAGTCGATTGTTGAGAAACCATCGGCGAGAGAAGTATCGTTCGTGGTTAAATTAATTGCAGGCAAATTAGCCAATCGTAAGGATTCAATCGATTGGTCTGTCCGATCGACGGAAGTATAGAATAATTCTTCTGTCCTGTTCTGTTCAGAAGTATAGGATAATACTATGGAATAGTTTCGATCAAAGCGAGATATATCGTCATCGGTGTTACAAACGTCACAATTTATAGGATATAGATATCTTTTTATAATTTTTTTAATGTTACGCCAAATAGGATAGATTTGTAATTTATAAAAGGTCATTATATATAAAAAAATTCCCTCGTTTTATTCTCAGATTTGTTGCTATCATGCTGGAAAATTCCTACTTGTATAAATTACTTTGTGAAATTTTAATAGCGATATTAGTTGCATTATACGGGAGAGACCGGGGTGTAATAATCATATGGAAATCTCAAAACACTGTCGTCGATACGATGATCGGGAACGAAATCGACGTAATCTTCGTCGTCTTCTTTCCGCTTGTGGTACGTAGCTGTTGAGGAGAGAAGGTCAAGAAGACGCTAGATACGCGTACCAGCCGGTGAATACCTAATTAAGATCTTAATTACCGGCGGCCAGAGGAACGTTTCACCTTCGACCGACTCCCACGATGCAGTTTACAAGATTGTTAATATCATCATTTATATCGCGGTAATACGAGATCGTTAGTGTCTCGGTTGGCCGTTAATCAGCATCCGGTTCTTACGGGACTAGCAACAACCCTTTCATGAAGCAACCCTTTTGTGCGGAGGGCCGCGGTCGCGGATTAAAGGAAGGGACCTTCTCTATCTAGCTGGTGAAACGACCAACTCGCCGGCGATAATGATAATCGTTGCAACGTACGGTAGACGTGTACGCGTGCACAGTTGCCATTTTGTAATTAGCGTTGGATGAACGTACCAGGATATGGGGACCGGGAGGGAGAACGGATCGTCATTAACGCCGCGGCGCGTTATCGAGCGAATAAATTATTCGATTGTAATATTTCATCGTGTATTGGAATAATTGAAGACTAGCCGCGCGCGAGGGTGAAGCCGCTCTTTTTGCTTGACCCCCGATGATACACGCTGCCAGTGCCGCTCTATCGCGAAGAACGAGGTGGAAACTTTTATAAACGCGACGATTTATCACGTGCACAGAGGTTTTTACGAGGTGTGGATTTAGGAATGGAACATTCTATCGTAAGAAAATCATCAAAATAAGAATTCGTTTATAATTTTCAGCGTTGCAAAGATCATTTTTTGCAGCGACAAGATTTATTTCCGTACATCGAACCTGCCACGTTAAAGTTTTGAAGAAGCAACTCGATCCGACAAATAGTTTTCGAGGTGAACATTCTTAAGCGTAGCTCGATTTCATAAAAAAAAAAAGGCAATACTCGAAAAATTCAAAGGTTCGTACTTCTTAGACAGTTTCGAAACCAGCGAAATGACGATTCCACCCTTCATTTCTATATTATCCCTCGTTTTGGAAAAGACTCCCGACACCGACGTCGAAAAACCATCGACTTAATGTGGAACGATCGCTTCATTTCTCTTCTTTCCTCCAATCTTGTCTCTTTATCAAGGTTTCGCAACATCGTGAATTAATTGAAGAGGAACGGTGAGTATTTTGTCGTAAAAATTGAAACGCACAGAATATTTTTTCTCGTCGGTACGACATCGATACGTACAAATGCAATTTTGTATATCGCGTTCCAGTCGTGAGATGGTAGGTTAAGGCACCGCATGCTCGGACATTAAGTAATGGTGCAGGGTAATCAAAACGTGTGCCTGGCAAATCGCGTTTCTGATACTGATGGATCTCGCGAACGTAACATTCCTGGGTTTCAATCATCCTCATAGCACTCTTTTCTAGACAAGAAGGCGGTTTAACTGGACGTTAATTGAAAGAAAAGAATCGACCCTCGACGCATTCGTTCGCCGCGCGAGTCGACGCGCCGCCAATTACTCAATCCCAATCATCGAAATTAAATCTCAGCACCTCCTATCCATCACTATTCCGTTTGAGCAGCACTGCCAGAAAAATCGAAATTCGCGGGCCTCGCGTTCGCGCCGTCCCGTCGAGCTCGTTAAAATTGAAACGGAAGAGGACTGCAGAAACATATTGTTTCTGTCAATCGGGGAGCTGCAGTCGATTTCTCAAGGTTCGTCAAGCAACAGGCATTCCGCGAGGCCCTGAGTCAACCAGTGATCCTACCAGCGAAAATTCCCTTACCAGAGAACAGTCCCTCGCAACTCTCCTGTCCTCGGTGTATTTCCTTCTGATTATACGTGATTGCTATAGAAATTTACGAATATCGAATCTCCAAGAAATTTGTTCGACGAATAAAAATTGCGGTATCGATGCGACGGTTCTTTTCTCTTTTTTTTTTTCGAGTTTCAGGGGAGAATATGTTTATTTACACGAAATAAACGCGAGAATAATCGAAAATGAAGTTACAGCGTAGATCAAATTTTGTTACAGATAGAACCTGTCGTTGTGGAATCGAAGCTACGATCAGCAATACGAACGTGATTCGACGTTATAAGGTAAGTCACAAGACGCGATAGTGGTTCTGGCTAAATTTATTTGTCGCTGGAGGCATACTCATCTTGCTATACACCGTCAATCCCATCAAAAGCACAAATTACGTTGGCCCCGAGTCCAGTCGAAAACTGATCGAAATCAGTGTGTCCCTGTATCGCGATCACGTTTAGGGACACCTGTGAGTCGGCAGCGCGCGCGAATAATAATTGATACCCCTACGAGGGACCAGTTGTGGCACGACCACTCGTCAGCCATGATTAATAAGTCATTCATTAATATAAATGAATTCTCCCGCCGCGAATGATTCCGTGATGAATTGGCCGCATTTACCGGTACGCGAACGCCTGGCGGGTGTGAACGCGGCGTCAATCGCGGACAGCTTTGTACCACTTAAAGCGTTAAGCTTCGCACACTCGCGGGTTGCTTGCTCGCTTCTGCGCGCGCGTAAGAAAGAGTTAGGTCAGGGTGGTTGATCGATAAATTAACAGTTGTCACACGAGGAACGTGGAAAATTAATTTTTTGGCGACGGCCTATCTTGAAAGATACCGTCGAAGATAGGAGAGCATCCACCTGTAAGCATCTCTAAAGTTCTTGTTTGAAAATTTACTTGTCTGACAGCTTGGAATATCGAAAAATAAGAAGTTAGAAGATAGGGAGAGCTTAGAAAGGTTCATCCAACCGTGAATTTGTCCTTTTCGAGATCTTAGAAAATGGCGATGAAACTGGTGTATTTACTAGAGTTCGTTTCCAAAATTCCGTATATTATAATTCTACTGAAAAGAAGAGAATTGTTCGAGAAAATTGAACAAGCTCGTTGGTACACGTCATTTTTCACGCTGCAAACGTTACGAAGAATTTCTAATTTGAATAAAAAGGTACCGTCGTATTAACACTTCCTGACGTTGCTGAAACTACAAGCTTCAAACGGTACTCCATTTACTGTTTCCTTCGTCTCTTTAACTTCACCGCGTAGTCCGTCTCGCACACTGGCGTTCGTTTCCTGTCGAGCAGTCAATCGCGGCTCGGACCTCGAACAAGATCGACCAAGCCATATATCTTCAATTTCCATGCATAATTAACAACCTCAAATAACGTCGAAACAATACGATCGCTCCGTCCTTCTCTTTCTCACCTCCGCCACTTTGAAACGCGAATCACAACATCGTGGACGGAGAAACGCGGGGAATGCCAACCCAGGTGGCGGAAGAGAGAGAGAGGAATCTCGTGCCAAAAGGATACCCGAGTGAATCAAAGAGGGAGAAAGAAGGAGAAGGATCGTTGGAGAGAGGAAACGATACATAACACAGCCACGGCTAAAAACTCGCTGGCAACGCGCGGTATTATGCGCAATCCTGTGAATGCACCTGTCAGTGGTCATCATTCAACAGCTTCATTGACCCTAGGATCAATTGGGATGCAGTGATTCTCACGCTCGCGACACGTTCCGCGAAACGAGCGGTCCATCGAGCGGTTGCACGATCGTACAGTCTCGTACGTAAAACTGACAGGCACTGTTCGACGGGGGCGGGGGTTAATGAGACACGCTGATTGGCTTCGAAGATTCATCGGGTGGCTGACGTTGATCAATTTTTATCCCGTGCTATTTGCATACAACTGGCGCGCACCGCCAGTGGCGTAAATAAGGCCCCCGTGCTTGTCTGGCCACGACGGACACTGATCTGCGACGATTCCGCGTTTCACGCTGTCAAATCGTCCCTTCTTATGACGTTTCCTTGTTTTATGGGTATTTCGTCGGTGGATGGACACTTGTCAATTGTAACACGATGGCGTTGTGATTTAGTATACGGTCTTGGAACAAAGTGCGTGTAGATTGGTGTTAAAAAGAGGCTTTGCGAGGTTATAAGAGAAGTTTGATAATAGGATTTGCCTTACGTTACGTCTGTTCTACTTTGCATATCCTGGAAAGTGTACGGTTCCTGAAATCAAGTAAGTACAGACTGATCCGAAAAATCGTGCAATTGTATTTGTACTGCATTTGCGCGATTTTGATAAGAGGATTTTATTACATATTAGTTGAGCTTATTTAGAATAGTTTTCGTTCTATAGGTTCTTAAGACTGCTCGTTTAGATTTGTTCGAGCAATAACTTTAGCCAATGTGGCTAAAAGTACCAGACCTCTTACATTAGAAAATCAATTAATTGTTATAATTTTATTGTATAATCAACGAAGACATCGAAAGTTTTATGCGCTTTCTTTAGCAATAGATACTTAATGGCTCAATATCGATGGGATTGCAAGAAGCGATAGCGTATTATCGAATCACCACGTTTTAAATTCCTCGAGAAAATATCAGGGAGGCGTGGTTTCGTCTTAATTGCCCACGCAAAATCAACTTCTATTAGCAAAAACATCCAATTCAGATGAAATCGGTTGACGCTAATTACAAGGATATAATCGATAGAAGAAAACGGATATTACGTTAAAACATTTTTTACACGGCGAGCAGAATAGAAGGGAGCTTTGCATCGTTAAATTTTATTTGACCGAATCGATATACGGTTTGATCGAGGATCCACGAATATCAATACACATCTACGCCAATGTACGATACTCGTGGGATTGTGGATAAGTGTATACGAGCTAGTATCGTAACAGGCAAGGCTCATTCGCGTTTGCGATGCGTTCATAATCTCCGACTGCTAGACACGGGGTGACTCGTGGCATTCGAAACAAAAATTCCGGAACGAACGCTTCGATACTCTCTCGCCGGTGATCGATCGTTTCTCCACTCGAGTCGTTATCGCATTAATCTCCCGTGAAGTGATTCGTCCTACACGGTTGTCGATAATTAAATTAGACACCATTGATAGCGGTAATTAAACCGCGTTATCCTCGTTCTTTCCCACAATCGGGAAATACGTGGAACGAGGCAATTGGTTTGCGAAGGTCCTTACAGATATCGTGAAACGTTAATACCGAAGCTTACTTGCAGGTAGAATTTTTAGAAAGTGTAAAATCCTATTGCGACGATCGCGTTTCGATGATATTTAAAAATTTAATTCTTTTCGTTCGATCCATATGTTTCTTCTTTCGTTTAACACACTGTAGTATCTTAAGCGTTGCACGCGCAATAAGTGTTAAAAATAGTCTGAATATTGAGCTTCGATGTAATGAACGCTCGGTTGTTTAAACATCTCCACGATCTTTTTGAAATTATACGGACGCTAAGTGTCTCGCAACTTCCTTGTACATTTTCCGATTTCTTCCACGCTTTATCGATCTAATCGTAAAGTGTCACAATTAAGATGCGAATGAGATTCCAAAGCGTTTCGTACAATACACGTATCCGATATATTTAAAAAACGTTTCTACAAATGTTCGAACACCTTTGCGAGCTATACTGTACATATGCCGCTTCTTACGCTTATTTCGATTTGAGAAAATACATCTACCATCGTTCCCTTGGAAAAGACCTCGCTTCCACGTTGATAAAAGTGTTACCGGCCTCTGGAAGCCACGCTGTCATTCTGTCACTCAAAACCGGACATAAACATCCAAATTACCACGATCTTCTAAAACACCAGGCCGCTGAAAGGGGACATTGTCGCGGTCGTGACTAGCATCGAGGAAAAGCGACGTGCAGCATTGAAGGAGTGGTTGGTAACGCGCGCACGGCCGACCATAAACTCCAAGATGTATTATAAACCCAACCACTATAAACCTGTAACACTCCCGCGTGGCGTGCGGAATTGTAAAGTTGTCGGGGAAGCGAACGGGCGCGAATGGACGGGGCTGAAAACTCATCGTCCGCGTCGTAAAGATAAGACGGTCGCAGTTCCGCGAAACGCGCATTTTCCCCCGACGACCGACCAAACACCTGCGTTTTCTAGCTTTTCCGCCTTTTCCTTTTCACGCTGAGCAAACATTTATCATTTCTTATGATACGAGTTTATGGTAGTTCGTTGAACGTGCTTTGGCACAGATTTTCCGTCGAATCGATGCAGTTCCGAAGCGTACCGATCAGTGGGAAATATCGGCTTGTTTGGAAAGTTCGTTGGGAAATCAAAGCTCATTCGAACGAAGTTTTGGTAATATAATAAGTTGATTGATAATACGTAACGTTTGAGAATTGTAATTTTCGTATGTGAATCTAAAGTGCAAACAATGGATAAGTTAGAGTTAAGCTAGTTGAGTTACGTAATTTACAGTTTTTCGTTTCAGATACTTAGATAAATCTTAAACTTAATAGATACCATTCTTAAATATTTAATTCGAGACAGTTTCATGATTATTAATGCGTTGGTCCGGCATGAAGTGGCTCCGGAATTTCGTGTGTTTGAGAGAAAGTATCCTTTTACTTTCTGTCTGATCATCGAAGATAAAGGCACCAACAGCGATCAGGAATCTTGTATAACTTAGGAATCCATGTACAAAGATTATAATCGGGATTTCTTTAATTTTTATCGCAGCTGTTGTTTTCCTTTGGGATAAACCTTTTCGGTGAGCGTTACATAAACAACTATTTGATCCAAAGTTTACGAACTTACTAAAAATCTCCTACGAACGGTGAACACGCGTAACACGTAACTCTTCTGAAAAGTAACGGGATCGATGTCTGTAAAAATCGGTCATTTTGTTCAAAATATATTCCTTCGACATTGATACAACGTTGAAAATTGTTAATCGATAAATGGCGATTGGTTTCAGAAAATATATTTTTGCAATTAGCTCGAATAACATCGTCGCGCGTGGTTGTAAAATTGCAACGTCTTTGTTAGGGATAGTCTCTGGAATTTTTCAGTCTTGAAAATTCAGAGTAATTACGCTCTGTTTTCAACAAACAAAGAGACTTTCGATATCTTTAAATATTTCTCAATATTAAAGGTCTCTTGTATCAACAAGTTTCAGAGTTTCTAAGTTCGATTTCCTTCGCAATCACATTTCACATTTCGCCCACGAAAAACTCGCTACTAGCATAAACTTCCTCGACTTTCGAATGCTAATTATTTTAATAGAATTTCACGCAATCCATCATTGCAGTCGATTATCCGGAACGATTTCTCACCGATCCGATGGGTTTCCCGCGGCAAAAGCGTAGAATCGGAGGATCTCGAGAGGTCGCGTCGGAAACGCGATACACCGATAAAACGAAGCGTAGCCGATGCTCGTGAGCGAGAAAGGCAGCAGCGCGGACATCGGAATGAAATAAAATAAAATAATCGATCAACCGGACCGTAAAGTTTCGCCGAGACGCAAATGAGTCGTTAAAAGAGTGGCACGCACCCCTGCTGCGACACGGCCTCTCGTCCCGTATGCCGTTGTCCCATTTATGAAAGTTTAACCAAATTAGAATACGTCGTTCCGGGTCGCGTTGCGTTCACGACCGACCTTCGCGCCACTACAAGTCGTAAATCACACGAAAACGTAGAAATCTGTCGCGTTCTCCGTCGCGAAATTCCACGACTTTTGAACACATAGTTTTCGATACTCTGTCTGACTAGCAACCTTTGAAACATCTGTTTAGGAGTTGGATTTTCTCTTTTTTTTTTTTTTTTTTTGCGTGTCGATTACGAAAAGTGAAATTTGTGAGTGAGAAACGTGACTCGAAAAGGTGTGACGATTCGAGGAAAAATTGAGCTAGAAAGTATTCGAAAGATTTTATGTAATAGTAGTCGGTTTATTCGTAGCTGGATCCTTCAACGAACGACATAAATTATTATTAGTCGTTTTTTTTCTTTTTTATATTAAAAATACAAGTTTATTATGCAAAGAAGCCCGACTGCTACTAAAACTCTCCTTGGTCTCTGTACCCCTTCATTTTGTTAAGCAAATAATAGTAATAATAATTTAAATTACAATTACCGGAAGGAGCAGAATTATTCTTAGCAGAAAAATATCTTATTTCTTGTACAATCAAATTGTTAAAAGTACATGAAGAGAAATTTCAAAATATTCAAACTTCCGGTATCGGCAAAAGAAACAACGTTGAAACTCCTCGGTGATGGATCCTTTGTGATGGACACATGCGTGAAAATTAAGAGGGTCCTTTCATTTTATTCTGATATGAAAAGTCCATTCCAAGCACGGTTAGTTTCAAGTTGAACTTAGACACGGTGATGACTATTGAACCGCAGCGCAGGACCAAACGGTTCGACGCGAATCGCACGCGACCTCTGACCCGGCATCGGCTCAACTCGGCAGTGTCACGCGAAGTCACGTGGCCGACATAAAACGTGACACGCCGTGAAATACCTTCCTAATGGGCGAATGAGATGCGTCCACGCACGCAGCCACTGTCCTGTTCGTCTTGTTCTCGTCTGGTCCGCGTTCGGATTTCATCACCGTTAATAACTTTCCGTGCGATGCATTCTTCGCAGAACTTGTCGTCGATACCGCGAAAACATTCGTCTTTTTCTTATTATTAACAGCGACGGTGAATATATTCAAATTCTGTTATAATTACGAACGAAACAAATTTTAAGCGATTAAATTTGCGATATAGGAGTACTATTAATTGAAATTTTTGATCTTTCGCATTACGTGTCACCAATCGGATATATGTACTATCTAGATGCAACAAGTGAATTATCAAAGGTCTGATCTTTAAGCTACGTAATCAATTTTTCCGACAATGGAAATTTTAAATAAAAGAAACTTTTAAAACAATTGTTTTAAAGAAAAATCAAACTCTTCCATCTTTTACCTTTCTTTTGCGCTTTTCGAATGGCATTATAAAGGGAAATAAATTTTTACAATACGCGAACTAAAAGTGAATCATATCAACAAAGATATAACGTATATAAAGATATAACAAGATTAACGTTGTCACATTATAGGATGAAATATCTGCAAAAGATTCCAATCCAAAGTATCCAAAAAATACATATCGTTCGAGAGAAAAATTCCAATTGAATTGCGAGAAGTATTTGGACTCGTTTACGCGTTCGCTACTGTAAATGACTATGCAACGGTGTTTAACTACAGTATACAGTCATAGAGTAAATGTTAAGTGAAATTTAAGTGACACGCGTTGAAGTCAAGGCATCCATGAGATCTTCTCTAATAGAACTATTTTTAGCGGAAACCAAACCCTTGTTTACCGAATAAGGAAGTGAGAAAATGTTAGGCCGGTGATCATACAGTGTTACGAATTTTTGCAACATTCCAGAGGCCTCGGTTACATGTACGTTGATAATTTAAGCGTTTTTGGTGGTTCGCGTGCACGCGAGTCGAACAAACGCACCGCTCTTCTTGCGTCGTTTCACCAACGTGTTTGCCTGGAACGGTACTAATTGCATTTGCACAGTAATGGACGAGGCCGCGTGGCAACCGCGTGCGTTTCTCTTCGACCAAGGGGGAAAAAGTTTCCTAACTGAATGGCAGACATGCGCTTCTTGCATTTCTATTACGCGAACGGTTCACCATGGAACTACCGTTCAGGTGTGTTTACCGTCTCTTATCATCCATGTTTGAAAAGAAAGAAGACAAAAGGAAATATATACAGCTCAAACGCCCTAACTTCTTTCGCAAAACATGAAATCGATTTACTCAATTTTTCCTTATACATAGGGGATAATTTAAAAATGAAAATGGTTGAAGTCGTTAAAGACACCTATCTTGTAATTATTCAAACGTGTGATTGATGATTTAAGAACTATAGATTCCAAGAATTCAAGTTTCCATATTCTATTTATGAAAATACGTCTTTTGCTTTTCAAGCAGCGTACGAATATATGTGTAGTATGTTTACTGCATTATATTACTCAGCTGCTAATATGAATAAATAGCTAAGGAAATGAGACTTAAATATAGAAATTTATCTCATCGTTTAAATATGATCGGTACTACTACACTTTGAAAATTCCTGCGTGCTTTCTCTGCATTCTTACATCTTGAAATTTCCCATAAACGCATAGACATTCATAATCTACACGCTATACTTTATTACTATTACTATTAATACGACAGAACCTTACCGGAATAACCATACTCTTACCCCCTTAAACGTTAAACTAACCCAATCATCATCCTCCTTTTAACGGCGAACTGAATCATCCCGAAACATCCAGATCCATGGTTCGCCGCTCGAAGAAAGGGTACCGCACTAATTTCACCCGTGACCCGCGTAAACGCACGCAGGTGAAACGTCCATGAAGGGGGGAAGGGTGCCCTTCGGAAGATGCCCTCCCGCTAATGGCCGTTGCACGCATGCACGATTCCGCTGCTCGGCAATTACATTATTAATAGAGATATTACTCGCCGCGCTAGAGGGCATTACGACACCATGGCGTCGTCGTGAAACGCCAAGAGATTGGGTCCGAACCGAGGGTTACCTCGGCGAGAGAAGGGCATTAAGCGTGGAAAAAGACGAGACAAGGAAGAAACAACGCGCTTCCTCGAAGGAGAGAAAAGACATAAAAGAACGGGGGAGGCTGGAGCAGATTGATCGCGCTAATCTGTTTCTGTCTGGCCACACATAACGCGTGGCCGGCCATTTTTACCGCGTTTAATCCGAGCCAGATTATGTCATGATAGGGGATTTATTCGGGGTAGCAGGTGGATGAACATGGACGACCCTCCGTATTTATAGGAAATACCTCTCAATCTGATGTTTTGATCGATGAAAGCCGGTGAATATCGATACTGGAATTTTTCTGTTTCTACGATAGCTCGAGAATGTTTTAAGAAAATGTTTGATAGAACATTTTAGCAAGAAACCTTGCATACCAAGAACAATTTTTTCAAACCAACATCGCAGAACGAAATGGATTTCTGTTGTAAATTTTGAAACTGCTTCTCTGTAAAATGTAGGAAATGTGACTTGTATTCTCCTCTATAGTCTTCACGCGTTGCCAATATCTTTCAACCCTGAGATATTTTTTGAGATGCAGCAAGGTTAAGTTATCTGCAGTTACTCGTAAAAGATACAAAAAGTCTAGGAAGGCGACGGTGTCCGAAACAAGCGACATTATTTACTGATAGACGGGTAAAGCCTTTCTCCGCTTTGTTTCCGTTATTGCGACGAACGGCGCCCGCCGTAAACATTCGAGACACGACGTGCATTCTCTCCTATGCTTTTGACAGCGCGCGTAGTCGCGAACCATCCTATTAAGACGACTCTTCTTCGAACGCTTGCAGCGTATAGTCCACGCATGGAGAATTACAGACAGGAGGTCTCAGCTGCTGTCGAGAATTATTCTGCGTTTAAATTAATCCCTAATTAAGGATCGTATAATCGGGTTTTAATAAATCTAACAAATAATAATAATCTAAAAGTAACAAACAATGTTGGAGATCCATCGAAGAAGCCTCGTTCCTTCTCCCAGAAGCATCGATGTCTCCGGATGTACCGTTGTCTCCGTCGATCTTCTTTAACTTCCTGGATTCCAATTTTCAACGATACAGGTCCTTTTTCCTTCGTTAGATCCATCGACGATTAAACGCATTCTATTTACGGTACACGTCGTCCTAGAAGATACAAATAAGTACCACCTCTGCAATATTACATCGCAAATTGAACCACTTGAAATATCTTCACTTGGTATCTTCAGATGTTTCACAAAGGATCAAATTTTGAAGCAGAACTGGGAAAAACGACTCGATCGTAAGTAACTTCGTTACTATTATTTATTTTTGCAAATGCTAAAACACGCGGAAACTCTTGGCGAAACGAATGTAAATTTCATCGAGTTGGAAGCATGGTTGTAGCAAAGAGCTACCAAAGAAGCTTCGTCCCGGAAGCATCGATGTCTCCGGATGCACCGTTGTCTCCATGGATCTTTTGTAACTTCCTGAATCTCGATTCTCGACGACACAGGTGGCGATTGTGGGGTGGTCAAGGGTTAGCGGGAGGGACGCATTGCTTGGCGACACACGGTGCGCAGAGATTCTGGAAAGGAATGGAAAGGCAAGGAAAGGAATGGAAAGGTAAGGAAAGGTAAGAATAAACTAGGCGCGGTGGGAGTGGGTCGAGGATGGCCTCCATTCTCGTCACTGGCTGCGAAGAGGACGGCGCCGACCAATCGGCAAACGCCGCCTCCGGCCTCACCTCCCCTTGTCCTCCAGCGGTTCCACGGATATCTCTGGAGGAGCGCGTGTGTATACACGGGAACGGGGAGAAACGATCGTTTGAAAAATCGCGGCTCACCTGTGTCCCGCGGGTCGGAGGTCAGCCTCTGGGTGCCCGTTCAAGGCGATACATACCTGACGGTCAGGCCCATACGAGCGCATACTGTTCGCCGGTGTGACCAACGACGGCCAACTACGGCCAAAACGACGATCGAAGACGAGGAAGCCAGCGTATAACTCACCTGCCTTGAGCATCCGCTCGATGGAAACAGGTACACGCCTCGACGAGACCGCGTGTGAATAGTTTGCCTGCTGTCGCCTTGACGAGACACCTTAGGGGAAAAATATACGAGTGACGAGCTTTCGATCTGTTCCGTCGTGCAGTTTTATGGAGAGGGACGGTAAGCCTGACTGAGAAGCTGCTGGCTTCCTGGAATATACAATAAGATATTTTCTGAGGTTCAAAGACCAATGATATACATTTTTAACATTATTTCTCCATACTTTTAACGACGGTCGAATCACCCAACTTTGGAATCTTTTGTCACGTTCGAGAAAAGTTCATTCAAGGACTAAAAACGAACGCTCGTTGTTCTAGCCTAATCACCGAAGCACTTTGCGACAATTTCTTAATACGAATTTCTAATTTTTAAACAACGATATATTTTCAAACGTTAAGGCAAACACTTAACCAACTCGATCTCGAAGTTAAAACACAGTTGCCTAGGTAAATACACGGTTTACATGTACGTACAGTGATTTACAAAAGTATTCGAATAATTATCATGACGCGCGTGATATGTTGGCAAAAGGATTCCACGAGCATTCGAATATTTTCGCGAGCAACTAAAGCTAGTCGCTACTGGATATACGTGATTCGGTTAAATTTGAAGATTTATGAATATAGAGAAATTGGAAGATGAGAAGAATTTGCTTGGTAGATAGAATTATGTATAATGGATATAATGTTTCTTCTAAAATAATCCTATTTCGGTGTAATAATACGTATTTGAAATAACAGTCGTTTTGAAATTGAAAAATTGTTTGAATTAAACGTGAAAGCTTAATCGCTGAAACCGGTACGATTATCCGGGGACCAATAAAGTTGGAGACTGGTACCATAAACTGGCGGTACGTGATAGGTTGACAATCATTTAAATGTTATTATAGAAACGTATAAAGACTTGATATTAACTTGAAAATTTATAAAAGACTTAATGAAATATATATTGCGAGTATTTCTAAGCTTGACAGTCGTTTAAATGTTTCAGAAACTTACATTTAAATGTTGCAGAAATTACATAATTGAAGCAAAGAATCTTGTAATAGAACCGTCTAGCTAGAGATTGGACAAAGTTTTGTGAAGAGATCGATACGGTTGTTAGACTTAATTTTGTGAGATTCGAGTGGAAGTTTGCATTTCGATTCCCAAGAGATCGGCCGGCAGACGGAGGGCGAACATTCTCGCTGGGTTATGACGAAGCACCCGCAAAATTCCTGGATAAAGCCACGTTTTACTCATTACGTTATCCTGTAACATCATCTATAATATATTTCTACTTGGACTATCATTAGTCGTCCGTCTCACTCGCACAAATTGCGATGGAACTCTTGAGACGTCGTCGTTGGAGAGAGATGGAAACAGAGGAATCTCTTCGATCGTAATGATATTCCATCGGCAACATTGATGCGCCTCGGTGATCTCAGATTAAGGACGCCACGATTATTTCGTAACCTGCCGGATCACGACCGCATAAAGCAAGATGCCGGACGTTAACGAGGTTGCCTTTGATCTCTCTCCATTTTAACTTTTCGTTTCTTCGATTGTTCTTTCATTAGAATCCTAGGAATATTTACTACGTATAGTATTTCTGGAAAAGCGGAAAAATAAGGAAAAATAACAGCAAGACAGTTCGATCACGCGATAGATCCACCTTAACACTCGACCATATTCTTGTTTCCTGTATTTTGTTATTTTGTTTCGCTTATTTTCGGGATTTTTTCATTTTTTATTTCAATCATAGGCAGTCGATACTTTCGCGCTTTTATCGCTTGAAACTCAGTCGCTAGGAACACTATTACAGAATCTGTTTAAACATACACGTTGTCTTGCACGTATAACAATTACAACAAGTTGTTGAGTAATTAGGAGGTTAGGAAAGCAACGCGGATTCTAAGAATCTGAAACACGATACCAAGAATCTCTTCCATAGCTCTCCTCTGAACTTCACCTTCGTCCAAATGATACACGTACTTCACACCTCTGGAACACGTTTCCTCGTCGTTCATCGCCTCGATTTCGCGATCGATGCCCGTCGAATACTGTCGATTGCATCCCGACAGGAGGAAAAGCGGAGTTGCCCAGCCGCGAAGCCTGCAATTTGCGAAACGTACGGAAGGGTTGAAGCACGATAATATCACGTAGTCACGATGATACCTTCACCAATCTTCGCACACGTATCTTACGTCGACCGCCATACACCTTTGATGCCTCTTTGTCCCTGTTATACGAAGCTAATTAATTTTCGTTCGATAAATCAAGTTTATCAACGGCCATGAATATTCCGATCGAAGTTAAACTCGTGTTTTAAGTAATTAGGGGAAACTTTCTCCGAAGAAAACGTTTTACGTTTAGAGCAGAGATTACGCCCTTTTTTTTTTTTTATCTCGGGATTATTTTAAGATCTCTCGTCGAACGATCCGAGGAGGAGATCACGATGAAAACGTTGTAACGTAAGAAAAGCGGAAAATGGTAACTTGGAACTGCGCAGTATCGAGTCGATTACAACAGAGTTGGTTACAGTGTCGTGGCTTAAATGTCAGCTCCGCGACGTCTATTACCCCATCCACAATGCGAGCATCGCTAATTTATCTGTCGTTGCCGTGCCGAGTAAGTGTCCCGCAGGTTAGGTGTTGGTTAATCCCTGTGCCACCATTACCCTGTCAGATACGTGACGAAGGAAATGTGATGGCGGCCGCCTCCGATAGATTCTGACTTTCTATCGGGCCGCTAAAAAATCAGCCAGCCGGCTGATGAATCATTTCGCGGTGAATTATTTGCGCGACTTTCGCGAGCTCGCAATTAAGTCCGCCGGTAACAATGAGCCGTGGATAAATAGACAGCTGATCGCTAATTGAATCCTTTCTTTTTCGTCTCGTAGAAATTTTCATCGCGGTTCGTTCCTTGGGTTTGAAGCATCGTTGTTCGGTGAGAATCAATTTGTAACGCGTTATGCTTATTAATAACAATAATAATGCTTATTATATGGATGATTTGAAGCTTTAGAAAATTTATTGCATTACGGTTTTCCGTTATTTTTATAACTCGATAGCGTTTGTTTCTACAAACGAAAAGATTCCTCTTCCATGCAAATTCATTAAATCGAAACGATAAAATCCCCAGAAGCAAAACCAAAGTGATTGTATTCTCACTTATAGTCGTGGCAGTGATCGTTCACTCTAATTACCACTTCATCCTAAGCAGTCCTACAGTGCCCATTAAGAGCTCCCCTCATCTTAGAGAGTCGATAATTAAACGCTAAAACCCGGACCACTCTGACCCACGATTCAACATGGAAGAAGGAGGTTCACGACATCGCATCGTATCGAAAGGAATCTTAGCGGAGAATCACAGCGAAAATCTTGATTATTCAGGCACGATCCCCCTCTGACGCGATCCCTCGGTGACAGAAGCTTCTTGTTTTTCCCTTTTCCTCTTAGAACTGCTGTGATCTCTAGGAAAGGGTCGCGGAAACCCCCGTGGCGATCATTTTCGTTTCTTCTCACTCTTCTCTTTCCTCGTCCACGTCCTTTTCTCTGCCCGTCTGTTTCCCTATGCAGATTAATGGAGGGTATAAGACTTTAATTGCCGACATCATCGAGGGAAGCCGGCTGCGAGGAATCATCGTAACGAGCCGGTCGAGTATCGGAATTTCACCCACCATTCGTATCCTCTCGTAACCGTGTACAAGACTGGAGGACAAGGTATAAAACGTTTTTCCCGGCTAATTAATTACCACACACCGGCCATCTTAGAGAAGACTCTTGGAGAAAAGTCGCGTCAAACGTGAACGATCAACGTGACTAAGCGAAACCCTGCTCCTCCGACCAACTATCGAACTATAATACATTATTGTGTTGCGTCCGATCGAGTACTACGTTCAATACTTTTCTCGTGTGTGTGCATATATATTACGAGTCTGCATTCGCGATACGCGTGAAGTGACATCAAAGAGATTTTATTTTACTCGTTTTATTTTAAAACGAGTCGATAATCGGAAACGACAAAATTACGCTGGAGGATTCGTCTTTCAGAAAGTCGAGTAGAAAAATGTATCGACTGTGTGTATTCGATCGATTCCTCGTTGAATAGGGACTGAATAGGGACAAAACATAAAAAATACAATTTTTTCGTCTAAAATCTCATTTCCGAGAGGATCTAATTGGAAAAATTATTAAATACGTGTGTAGCGGGCTGATTCTTGACCAATCGTGTCCAAATTCTGTTTTTCCCAAAACGATGCCTTCGTAAAATTTTTCTTGATAATTTACTTATAGTAACTTATAACACGAATAGTCTTCGCTTATTGAAAGTACTTTAGCTGGAATTTCTTTAAACTGAACATTCTAAATAAGTCGACGCGTATTACGCCTCTAATATTCCAAATAATATTCAAATATTGTACAATTCTTGTAATAACCATTAAGTAGTTTCAGAACGTTCAAGAATCCTCATTCCGTTCTCTTTATCCGCCAAGACGCCACGCGTTCTTTTATACCTTCCACAGCACACGTATCAAAGATCAGATCGTAGGATCGCCCTGACACTAGGTCCAAGGTTACGCTGGAGATATCCAGATGCGATATCTAAATTGGTCATCGATACAGACCGATCCATCGGGTCACCACCGTTCTTTTCACAGGTCTACCTTTTCATCGCGCTGCTTTTATTACATTAGCGATGGCTATCGCCTACTCGTCACGGTCCAATGAATCGTCCTTTCGACCCGTTATCCCTCCTGAACATCTCGCGTGTGCAACCGCGTTTAATTGTTTTTAACGAAAGATCCGAAGCGATCGGTTTAAGATCCTCGAGGTTTCCTCCACCGATCGCCGGCTTCTCTTGTATTTGATCCGCGCGTCGCGTCGTGTCGCGGAATCTGAGAGAGAAGGCTCGTTGGCATCCCTGGTATCTCAGACACGCGTGGCATGCCGATAATTACCGATCGTAACCGCGGACACTGTTGTCAACGCGATTGAAGAACCGACACTATATCGTTTTTACAAGAACCGCGTGTTCGTGAAGTTTGTATGATAGAAGGGAAAAATAGTTGTTAGCGAAGAAATATCAGAGACACAAGAATGAACTAAGAACAAAAGCTTGGAATCATTTTCTCAGTGGTACTTATACACGTATATAGAAATTCCTAATTTCAATTTCGTGAATTTACGTCATTCGTGTCAAGTAACGAGAGTTATCAGCAGGTTCGATACCCCGGGCTAAAGAAACGTATCATATAGAAAAGATTCTCGGTATTCCTGCGGCTGATACGGGCGGGGGAATGCGCGCAACTTCCCTTTCTAATTACGACATCGTCGTCTCTAAATGCGCTGGTCTTAGAAAAAAAGATCAATTTAACTCGAATCCAAGACTATTATTATACAACGGAATATTAATACAATAGCCAACAGCGCGGGATTTCTTTAGCAACCATGCATCGATATCTAATTCATTCCATCTATCCACCCTCCACTAGAACGTTGAGCTTGTTGATTCGGAAAAATCAATCGTGAGTGGAATAAAATTAATAATGATAATAGGTATCGATTATCATGTAATATAATGAATGTTTCTAAATACGCTGTTCTTAGAAAACAGGTCGATATAACATCGGTATACAATGGAATATTAATCAATAGGAATTTCTTCTCCCATTCGGCATCTACAAATTGACTCTAAATACGCTACTCGTAGAAAAAAGATCGACAGAATTTCGATTCAAAATTATTAATACATAGAGAATACCGTACAATAAATTATTCGTATAACACAAAATCTCTTTCTTTACCAAATATCCATCGATCGATTTTTCGAACATATCGATCGTCTATGGGACGAATTTCGCGGATTAATACCAAATTACTGCTCATCCAAAAAAAAAAAAAGAAACCGATTTAAGAGTATTTTTGTTCAACTGTATACGATACAATAGCCAAGAGCGCGGAATCTTTCGCCTATCCGATAGTCATCCATCGATTTACAATTTATACTATCCATCCACCCTCGTCGAGAAACGCGCGAGCAAATCGACCGTGAATGGGACAAAATTCACGGCGTCGATTAACGCGTAAATTAATGAATAGCCGGTTGCCGTAGACACGAGAATGGCGGGTACGGATATTTCTTTTCAATAGCTGGGAATTCCATGACGTATCTGGCGAAGCACATCCGCCGTCGAAAGGGATAGAAAAAGATGAAGAAGGTGGAGGCTCGATTCTACTTCAAATACGAACCACGCCCATCCACCTCTACCCCTTTTTCTTTCTCTTACACAGGGTACCCGACCTCTGACCTCCAAGGGTAACTCGTGCTGTACGCGCTCACGCGTTCAAGATGCACGCAAGCGGTGGTACCACGCCGTTTCTCGGCGTGCAGAGAAGGAGAAAGAAGAAGATAGAATAAAGGAAGTAGGAAGAGAACGAAGGACAGAGAAGGAGAACGAATGCGCACAACGAGGAGAACCGTGGAAGAAAAGAGTTATAGGAGAGGAAGAAGAGCGAAGAAGGGATGTAAGAGGAAAACGAGGAGAACGAGAAAGGGACGGAACGATAGAACCGCGGGAACATAGAGTATACAGAAAGGAGAAGAGAGGTAATTGAAGAATAGCGGATTTGAGCGTATATTATAGGCGGACGGGGGAGCCTCGATTTTTTTTGTCATCGTAAATAAGTTACGCAGGAATCCCATAAGCCGTTAATGCGAGTGAACGTCCTCCCGGTGAAACTCATACGCCGTTCCAGGATGAACGTACGATGGCCGTTGTTGATGCGTGCGGAATAGGATGGTGTTGGACGTGGTGCAAATTCATTAGCGTTCAGCCTGATCGAATTAATATCCTAGCAACGAGATTTAATATCTTATCGATAGACACGGAATCGCGAGAGCTCTTCAATGTTCAAGCGTAGAAACCATTTATGGGTGTGATACGTCTGTCAGATGAAAGATTTTGAAATTCCGCCATTAGCATTAGCATCATGATATCATCATGATCATATTGGTAATGTTTAAAACAAATTTGATAATGTATATAGAGATTGTAAGATGTGTAAAAAATTAATATGAATAGCCATCTCAAGCCTGTTAAGGATGGAACACGAATTAACTCGTCGCTCGATTGTCAGTTTGTTGAACGCATCAATCATTTCATGTTGCAATTCAAATCTACGATATCTGTATACGTAAGAATTAAATTCATTCTAACTGAAATTGATTTATCTTTCTCGATTTCTAATTTCACGATTAGATAGAAGCTCTCGGACTAGGAAACAGCTCGGTTAACAAGTTAACGCGAATGAAATTCTATCATAAATGAAATCTTATCTCCAAACGGGGACAGGGCTTCAAGAATTTGATCTTTAAGAGATTTCTCCGCATTCGTACGAAACATAGAAGAGGAGAGATGGTCTGGGTGAGAGATCCCGTTTGCTACACGAGATGTGACGTTATTTAACCTTCTCTGATCGTATTTGACAATAGAAGCTAGCCGTGTCAGAGATAATAAGAGACTGAAAAGCGTATAAAGCTGCGGGTCCAAGTCCTTTCACATTTCGCAATGATTGAAAACTGGCGTAGGATAGGTCGCGCAAGGCGGCATTATTATGAATTTCCTTCGTGTCCGATAAAGCCAGAAAACCCTATCGATCTTCCTAGCTCGACTGGGACGGCGAGTTTTGTAACGAGATAAATGTCCTGGCCGCCACGATTGGGTGAGGATCGAACGGATCTCCCTACGGGAAATCAGCGTGACCCCGCGGGGTCAACCTGTGCGTTCAGAGATGAGACGCCGTGAAAGAAACGTACACGTGCTTACATCGTAACAGGAAATGCGAGAAATTTCGTACCGAAACACTTCTTCCATTTGATAGACATCTTCGATTCGAAGTACTAAAGTTACAAATAGAAATTTTAATAACCCGTCATTGATACTTTCACCCCTCCTATTTTTCGATGAAAAATCTCGATAAGCTCGTTTAAGAACCTTTTACTTTTACTACCTTTTTTCCTTCAAATGTGCAAAATTAGGATGGTTGGGTTTAACACGAAGGATTCAGTATGGAGATAAGTACGCGCAATAGAATCTTGGTTGTTAGAAATCATGACGCAAACTGTTTAGGTAACTGGATCAAATTTTCATGCGAAAGGAGGTCATTCGCAAAAGCTTTCGAACAAAGATGTACCAATTTCCTTCTACTTCCGTTCTTATTTCTCGATCTTCCTTACAAGGGATCATCTTTGAATATTCCACTAATCGATGTTCCGAACAATCAATAAGTAACAAATCTTACAAATTTGGACTGCTTCTGATTCGATTGCAATGGCTACTTTCTTATCAGTTTTTACATTTCATTTTCATAGTCGTATCAAAGTGGATACTAGTAAACGATACAAAGTTTCATACATCTGAACCTAATTAATTAGTATGTATGTAATTCTATAATAAATACAGCGAAGTACTAGAATAATATATCGAGAGTGTTAATAACGAAAAAATCCGACATCGAGACTTTGATCTACGCTAATCAAATCGAAGAAAAGGACGTAAGGGATCGCGAAAGAATAAACGCGTCAGTGAAGAGTGACAGAGTTTCGCAGAAAAAGATACGAGGGGAGTACGAATCTCGGTGTAAGAAGCGTGGCTACGTTTATTACGGGTAAATCGTCGAGACCCTCGGAAGTACAGCCGTTAATCTCGGCACGTCCGACGTGGCCGTCGATGGGGCCATAGTCCGTGCACCGTCTCGTCCCTTTCTTTCTCTCTCTGCCCGTGTCCAACGCCTTCCACCTCGCTGTGGACGCTCTTTCCCTCTTCGCGCGGTTTGCGTGGCGCTCGGGCACGGCGAAAATTAGCTTATTAAAATAACAATTATGGAGTCCCGTCCAGCCATTGTAGCCTGTGTCAGGGGTTAAGCGCCAGTCGTTGTAACTTAACGGGGAGGCGCGAGATACAGGTACCTGGACGGATAGGCTGTTCTACTCGATGGTTTCGTTACGAGTGCTCTTCGCGGATATCTCGAACGTTTGGTGAATCTCGTTAGATCCTAGAAAATTCGTTCGGCAAGATAATGACTTTAAGATATTTGAATTTTAGTTCGAAATTTTAATTTTAAGAAATTTAGACTTCTTAATCCTATTTTAGCGTATAATCGTTTAGACTTTTTAATTTAAATATCATAGAAATGTAATTCTAGCTATAATAACAACATTGGAAACGGCAATGTATTGGAGCAAACATGGAAATTAATCCTTTTCAAAAAGGAAAAGAACAATCTTAGTCTTTGTCGACTAGGTATATCGATTTCATCGGTAGTTAATCATCCGTGAAATGGTACGACCAACAAACGTATGTTAGATAATTATAGAATCTGTAAAGTATTAATCATTGTTACGTTTATTTGCAATCATCGCAGTAACACGTTGTCGATTAGTTAAATATCTTTATGAACGTTAAAAGATTTTCTAGGAACATCCACGCGAATATAATACGTTCCGTGCTTCGAGATAAATAAATGTATTAATAGAACATTAAATATGTACAGATATGTTGGAGAATATTCTCAAGCCGCTAATGAAAATTTTCTGTTGACTATTGTAAGCTAACAGACGCCCACGAGGCATGATGTGTTAACAATTCGTTACAATAGCTTTCATTGAACGATATACCGAACACTAGTGATTACTAATTGAAGAGGATATATCTGAGATAGTTCTTGGCTCGTGAAAGACAGGGTTGAGAAATCGGAGAAGAATTCTATTAGAAGTGGTTAGATGTGAAACGATGAAATATGCAGGCAACACGGTGGTTCTACAAAGGCTCGATCAATCACTGGTTGTCAATCGGAGAAATGAATGTTTGCTCGTACCCTCTGGTAATCATTCGGAGAGACACTGTTTCTTCGGTTATTAATTGTCACATCGGACGAAGAAAGAATCGCCGGGTATTAGGAAAGAGACCTCTTGTAAAGAAGTTATTAAGTTAATCTCCTGGTACAAGCTTTTAGCGATCGCGGTTCATCGAAAGGTCAGAGAACGCTATTTAACTCTGTCAGCGGTAATGTTGAGCCTAGGATATACCCCCTCGAAATGTGTCGACCACGAACCTAACCACGTCGACCACGTTTACTTAATGAGTACAAAAACGTAACTGGGATATCGTTAGACATCGCGTTGCGTTAATGGACTTTCTCGAGAACCGACCTAAGGTATTTAGAACAATAATGTCAAAATCAATTATTAGAATTGATAATTAACCTATTGACCGAGTCTGCTTCGTGTCTACTATGAAAGAAGTTTTTCGCGTCTTCGGGGAAATACTGTTTATGATTGGAAAGACGTCTGTGAATGTGCATCCCCGTTCATAAGTATTAGAGTACCGGTTAGTCCCATGCGAAAACGTAAGAGAAACGATCAATCGGTCGAACTTTGTACTCGTATAAGATAGCGATTTAAAAATTGACAAAAATTTCATCGACGATGGAGCGAGAAAAATACAGTGGATTAGGAAAAATGTAACCGTCTTACATCTAATTGATGAGACTCTTAAATATTTGAAATTATTAAATTTTTAAACTTGAAACGAAATAATAATCTCAAGGGTTTTCACACGTTCCTAATAATTCTTTAGATTTATCCGATTTTGCATAAATTTTCTAATAGGTACTTAGGTACCTACGTGAACGATAGTACAAACGACAGATTTGTAGATGTAATGTCGTCTCATTCAATAGCAAAAAAAAAAAAAAAAACGTGCCATATTTTTAAAATTATGCTTCTATTACGCTACAAAGCAATCAGACTAGCGTTTCTTCCGCTGGTCGTCCTTTTAGTTACGAACAGTAAGGTCTAGGTAAAACCTATAACGCCAACGCAGCGTTCGACATCCCAGAGACACGAATGCCCGCACAGAAACGACACGAGCGTTCCCATCTTTAGCACGTCGACCAAGCAAACGTGTTTCCGTGGTTAAAGAGGAATTTTCGCGCGGTGTATTATTCAAAGATGGTTTCGCGAGGAGGCACTCTTTAAAGGAGGTCGAAAGGTGTTAAAGGGCGCTAAGGAGGGCGTGTCACCGTCCATTAAAAAAAAACATTGAGAATGCATCGGTTGGTGTTAAGCGGCAACGTAGCCATTCAACGGCGTAACCCTCGCTAATTTTCCAGCATAAAGCTACCGGCGCGAAGGTTTAACATTGGAATAAATAAGTATATCCTGACAGTGGTGACCGTTTACGCGGAGGTGCGAAGTGGGGCTCGAATAACGTACGCCGCGCGACGACGCAAACTAACACGCGACCGACAACGCGCGCATATATAAATGATAATTCATTTTACGCCCGTTAGCGCCTGGATGTATGAGCACCCTGTTCTCATCACGCGAAACCAACCCCTGAATCGCTACCGATCATTCTTCCTGCATCAGTCAAATAGAGGACGTTGTCGTTAAGCGCGATTCTCGAAGCGATCGTATCTTGTTCGTTGATTTAAAAAGGATTTGTTTGAAGAAGTAGTTTTTACATTGTAATTTGTTACTATGTATTAGCTTCTGATTCCCAAAATGTATATATCAAAAAATGTAGTTTTTAAGCCTTAATTATTGAACTGTGAAATATATAGCATCAAATCAATTAATTTTATCTAAGAACTACTTGTCATATAAATTTCGCTGAAAATCTGCGTTTTCATTTATGTACTTTGAACAAGAACCCTGAAAGAGTTTCTCTCCTCCGTGTTCCTTAAGTCTTATTTCTGACACGAGCACGCCGTACCTCGAGGTTTGCTGTTCGATTTCATGCACAAGAGCCCGAGAAGGCCCACCGTATAAATTTCATTCATTTTTTCGTACGTCGCGAGCGATTCGGGCTCATTAAGTCGCGCACGCGACCGAGAATAAACGTCCGAGCGGGCGTGAAGCGAATGAATATAAATACGCGAGCGTAATTGGACCATCACATCCGGGCTATTTATCGGTGGACCGGCCTGTAATTTAAAAAGTCCCTTTTTAGCGGCGATTACGCGGTTCGCTCGCGTTTGCTCGACTTCCAACCGATCGAAAAAACATCCCTCGAGCAATTTCATTAAACACGACATTCATCGATGCTTAAAAGGGAAAGTAAAACGGAGTATTATGTAAAATATTTTTTATCGCATCCGAAAAAGGGAATTCGTTATTAAAAAGAATGCGAAAATCAAGGATTATCGAAGATTGAATAACTTTTAACCGATCGAGAATTAAAATAACCATCTCTAAAGAATTTTATTAATTTCTGTATTTCCGTAACATTTAAAAGGGACGCTACTATTCCGTGAAAGATTAAACTGAAAAATTATATATAATAATTTAGCGCTAGATTCGCGAAAGCGATTTGATGGTGAAAAAGTTAAAGACGCGAATAATAATTGAAGATTTTTTCCTTAATGCAGTAATCTCTTGTTTTCGTGTTAATCTCATTAATAAGTGATATGAAAGAATTTACCTACGTGACATTTTCGAGGCTCTGTAGACCAGGCACGTTTAAACGTCATAAAGAAATTCACAAATAAGAATCGCGAAACGTCGTTGCAGCTCTTACCACGACAGTTTTCTCGTCGATGATGTTCCATAAACAATGTCGCGGCGGAGGATGATACACCCTGATTTACTCCGCTGTTGCTTCTGTTATTACGTACATATAAGAGATAACTGTCCGCGAGCACGTGCATATTTCATGCAAAAAATCTATTAAATTGCATCCTGGAGTACCGACTGGTGACATAAAAACTTGCTTCGTGAGACATCATTAAGAGAAAGATCAGCTATAAAGATAATAAATATTTCTACCCTTAACGAAATTCATCCGATATTTAACACGTTTTTCACTTTCTTACGATCTTAAAGGCATTCTCGTTATAATATTACGGGCTACAATATTACGAGAGTATGAGCTCTTATCGAAAATTATAAATAAACCAAAATACAAGCGTAATTTCCAAAACGAAAGCATAAATCGTGTAGTTTCGCGATATGAGCTGTACGACTCTAGAAGATCAAGATTAATTAGGAACGTGCAAACGATCGAATTTCAATTACCTCCGGATATAAAATAGACGATGGGAGAAATCAAACATTGAACACGTTTTGATATTTTTCCTTCTTTAAAAGATCCTATCTCTGACTCGGAATTTTTCGCGAATAACGCAACATGTAATCTGAAACACTTCGAGTCGCTCCGAATATGTACTTGCGTACGTGTGATTGAACAGATACTCAACTTGTACGTTCAAAGACATTCAAAAAAACCTATCCGAATCTTTCCGAAGGTCTAAATTCTCAAGATTTATCGTAACTTTAAAAATTGCAAATTCATCGAGAGTCAAGATTTAAGACCCGCCAAAAATTTTTAAGAATTTTAAGCGCGAACTTGTGTTCGAAGTATATAATTCGAATTTTTACGATATTGGAAATATCGAATCACTTCGTAACTGAGCTTCAAATGCCCACGTCTATTGGCAACACGCATAAACCAACGTACTGCATCTTCAGCAAGAAAAGCCGTTATTAAACGGATATTAAAATTTCCTGTATCTAAGTCGTTCTTCCCTCGACGTGCCGGTTTAAGCAATGCTCTGGAAAGGAGTGTGAACTCGTGGTACACACGAAGAGAGTCAGAGAGTTGTGTATGGTGGACCGGGCGGCACTCTGCCAGCCACTTCCAGATATGATCGTCGTAAAATAAATTGCCGGCGTGTAAGGGCCGCGTGGGAGTAAATTACGAGAATAAATAAGGCGTAAACGACCACGGAGGGAACTTTGAACCTCTTTAAGCCTAGGAACCCGAGTGTGGGCGCCGAGGACTTTTAGATCCGAACGGACGGGGCATAGGTGTCACGGAGACAGGGCCGTAGCGAACACAACGTCGTCGACAGGTGAACTGGCTTTTCTCTTGCACCATTGAAAGCTTACACGTGTTCATACATGACGGCGTTCGAAAGAAACTTGATAGATATTGATGAATAGACTAACGCCATTTGGAGTATCTTTTGAATAGACTGTGGATGTTAATTTTATATTTTTACGAGCGTAAGTAAAATTGTTTCAACTTCTGGATAGTACAGCGAGCAGTTTATTTTGAATATTCTACAACACATAAACGGCCGCAGACTATTCCTGAATTTCTAGTCATTATTCTCCGTTAATTTTAAAATAGTACAGTAAGGTTTACAGGTAGGTTAAGGGAAGGTAGTTTTCGGTCGTCTTTGCTCCCTGATATCGCTCTAACATTTAAAGATCGAGATTATACAGTAACATATCTGGACTTGTTTAAAAATTGTTTCTTCTTCGATCTTCTAAATGACGTTCATTGAAAAATATTGCATCTTAATTCCATGCAAAAAGACTGCCAAAAGATCTAGTAACGTACTGACTTTTCCTAGGCAAGGCATAACGAACGCGATACGCCGTAAAAGTTTATGTAAAATCGTTACAAGTTGCTTATTTAACAGATAATAGTTTTCTCCGTAATTGGTCAAGCTGCGATACCATAGATATAATTAATCGTTCTAGCAACGCGATTCTTGAACTCTTATCGTTCGTGTCTAATAACAATGTGAAGGATAGAAAACACATTGCACCGTGTATGTACCATTAAACTGGAACTATGAAAAATAAGAAAAATCGAAATTGTATCTGTGAGTAACATAAGAATAAAATTCGTGGAAGGGTCTAAGCTGCTAATCTACGGTCCACGTCTAATCTACACCCCGTATAAACGATCGAGGCCGCCCCAAAAATTTCCTTTCATTTTGCCGCCACGAGAAAACAACGATCTTAAACTCCAGAGCAATCGTAACCGCTGATATTCTCCCTACTCTCTCGTCGAAACAGTTACTATCCGAACAGGTTTCTAACGATTCCATATTTCCATGTGATACAACAAATCTGGTTCCGAAACGATCTTCCCTCCCCTTTCTTCGATCTGAATCAAAAAAAAAAAAAAAAAAAGAACCACCGAAATTCCCTCCTGTGAAACGAAATTCGATTCGATCGTCAGAAAGCGATCTTTACAATACGAGAAAAGAGAGAACTGTTTCGAAATGAACGAAAATATCTATCGAACGCGAGTGAATAGGCTGTTGGTCGAGAAAGGGGTTCGTCGGGGTCGAGCAGCCCGGCCCTGTCCCACCGATAAAACCTCGCTGATCCGCCGTTGATACTCGTTGCCCGTAATCTGAAGATCCTTCGCCGGGTACGCGAGAGGGAACGTCTGGAATCGGAATCGTGGCTCCATGAAAGCGGCATGTAGAGTAAGAGAGCGAGAGAGCGAAAGAGAGAGAAAGAGAGAGAAAGAGGGAGAGACAGAGAGAGAGAGAGAGAGAGTGAGAGAGAGGGGGAGAGAGAAAGAGGGAAAGAGAAAAGGAGGGCGGCGATAAGAGGACGAAGCGAGAAAGGGAGTAGTAGGGGATCCTCCTTGGAGAGTCGTCCTCCGAGGTGTCGGCAAACAGGGCCGTTCGACGAGTGGTTCGACGCCGGTGGTCCAGCACGGTAATGCCTTAGTTTCCATGCAAACTGGCCGTACGCCTCCATACCTTACGCATAACCGGATATTAACATGGGAAGTGGCCGATGAGACTCTCCCTTGGCTCGTCGTTGTCCTCCTCTCTTGCCAGTCGCCACTTGCTCCTTCTCCCTCTCTCTTCCTCTTGCTTTCCTCGTTTCACCTTCGCGGATCTCTCCACGGATCCTTTCTCTGCTCGTTCTCGTGCGAGTGAGTAGGGTAGGAAGGTGGGAAAAATATATGGGAGATCGTGATCTCGATCGAGCCTATAAAACGTGTCCCCGCCGATCGCAAAACTATCCGCAGGATCGAGCAGCGGCCCTGGCGATCGCAGCAGCCTCAGATCTATTCTAAAGATAACGGCGATTATTCGTTCGATCGCGATTTAATCGATGGTTAGCCCGCGATCACTGCGGCGATCGATTAAAGCGATCGGCTGACGCGCGAACGATCCTGCAAAACGGTTCAAAGACGTTCCTAGTTGCGTGAACAGGGCGTTTTTCTCGTAGCGTTCACGAAGTTCATGGCGTTCTCACGTGCCACAAATTCGAGTTACACTCGCGTTCCCTCGACGCGATAATCCGACGAAGGGGAATCTGGATTGCCACGTTGGTAGCCTCGAGTGGTGAACTCTGATATAAAAGCACCTACATCGCGGTGTGTGTAACGAGCGCGTGACTCGCCACGGATGCGCATCGTCGTTGCCTCGATTTCTTTCGCAAATTGCAGGCATATTGGATCGATACGTCGATCGAATCATCATTGAACTCAATTTGTTGGCAAGTTACGGCCTGCCCATCGGCTCGATCTCGATCCAGATACACGTTAGTGTTGCATCTTCTCGTCTTTACTTTGTTGTTGCATGCATTTCGACGCGTACGTGCAGGGAACACGGCTCGTTCTCGGTCGAGTATCAGAGACAAACGACGATCACGTAACAGCATCGCGTCATGGTTTTCGAGGGAACGCGGTAGTTAGCGTTGATTACACCTCCGAACGATCCTGCCGCCCCGATGATGCACGAGCCCGGTGCTCGTCGCGGATGAACGCGAAGGGCGAGAAACGTTGTCGATATACTAAAACGATCCTGCGGTAACGGATAAGTGTATTAGCTTTTTACGCCTGCTGCGACTGATTTACGTTCTTGCTCGTAGTAACTGTCCATTCCATTTTTTAAGTAGCAGATGATACATATATATATATTTGTCAAAACTCGAATACACGATTTTTAAATTGTTAAAATGTAGGAGATCACAAATGAACGTTACGCGAAAAATAATTATGACATGCAGTTCTTAATTTGTTAAAATAACTATAATATACAATCCTGAAATTGTTTCCAACGCAGAATATCGAGAATCGACGTTAATTGGAAAATAACAAGATCAAAGTACTCTCCAATCCAATATTATCAAAATCGAAATTATATCGACTTTTCGTTAGATCAAGTTTCCTTTATTTGTGATTTGAAGCAAGCAAATTGATTAGATTGTCGCATCGTATCGTTTACTATTCCGAGAAAGTGACCATCCTCTCACAAACATGTCGAACAATGTAAAGAATATCGTCAGAAATCTTACAATCATCCTGGAAGAGTAACGACCACGTCTGGATTAACATTCTAAAATAATAACTTGCTCGCAACCAAGAAATCACGATAAGCAAAAAATGTAGTCGACTGTAAAACGCTTGTTCGTAGAAGGGCATTTCCAACGAGCCATGCGAGGGATAAAGAAGCGAGTAACGATGATTGTCGAAGCTGTGCAGGTTTGCTTAGAGTATCTCGCGGTATTTTGCCCGCGAAATCCCGCGGCGATCGCGTGCATCGCGTTGGAGTATATAACGCCGTGCAATAAAAACTTCAAGCGCTCCGGGTAATTAAACGTGCACACAAACCTTTCGGTCACGCCAGTTCTTACGCTCGGACCTTTATCCACCGATAATTCATCGATAAGTTCACCACTAAACAAAATGTTGTTTACGAGCATGCAAGTGGATCTATTGCGCATCCCATCCCTGTTCGTACTGGTCGTTCCTCGAACGATTTCTAATCCGTAGGTGGAAGGATGCCTAATGAAAACGTTGCCGGAGAAGCTTGTTTTCTAACGATCCGCTCAAACCGGTAGCGATACGCCACTCACGGAATTACCAGGGAGACGACATTTTACACGGCGATAGTCCTACTCTTCCAGAGATCAACCCACGTCATGGAAGGACAGATTCTCATGGACCAGGGCTATTCGCCTTTCGAGAATCAACCATCTGGGATTCCATGATCTGTAACTAATGGCCACAGAGAACAGCTCCAGTTGCTTTACATAAACCTTTATGAAACTTGTGTTGCTTACTAATTAAACACACGTAATTGAAAGATGAAAAGGATATTAGTATGTCGAGCGTCGTTTATGCGTTTAAATATGTACACTACGGACCAAAAATTTAGACTCGCTTTCGTGATTACATCATTTACTGGAAATTAATATTTTATTACTGTCAATAGCGATTTCGTTTGTTTCGATGGATTTTTGGCTAAAAAGTTTCATACAGTACCAGAATTCTGATTCTTTCGTTAATCGAATATCGAAACTACAAATATCAATATTTCGGTGTTTCTATAGATTCTTGCCTATCGAGAATAAGTTCGCCAAGATACCAAGATTCTGATTCTATTAATTTAAGAATCGGTGTTACAAACGTGATCAACGACATTTTTCATTTTCGACAAATTTTTATCTAAACAAATTTCTTAAGACTTCAAAACTGTAACCTGGCCCTTGCTCAACGAATTGACTACGGATTCCAAACTTTTGGCCGATAGTGTATACACTATAAAATATAGTGGAAAATTATAAAACCATCTGCGTCACGAACAAGTTTTTCCCATCGCAAAAATAAAAATCTGCCGGTCGAATAAATTCTTCGAACCGGAAATAACCGCGAACGAAATTCAAGTTGCAGCGTAATCTCGTGAAAGATTCCCACGTTACCAATTCCGTGACAGCGTCACACGATTATCGTAATGGCCGGTTGATCGTCAGGGCGCGCGAGAAACCTATCCATCGATCGATCGACTCGAAGAGCGAGCGAGAACACAACAAGGCAGACGCATTCCCGATGAACTTCTAAACAGAAAAGGCGATTGGTTCGTCCTGGTAATCTCTGATCTATAGACGTATCTATGGCCGTGAGACGGGAGCAGGAGCCGTGCCATAAACATAACCTATACACGGAGAAACGATTGTGACTCGAACACGAGGACACGACGGTCTCGTGGCTCTCCTCCTGGGTACCGGGAGTTCAACAGGTTCCCTATCACTTTTCCCTATTGCTCGCACGGTGTGCGACAGTTATTAGTCAAGATTAGCCGCGGTGTACGTGGGAGCATCGGCCCTAACGGCGTGCCTGTATTTTGACAGGGCTCATCTCGAAATTAATCGGCACTCGTTCCGTGCCTGCGGGATTACGATTTGTCTGTATTATCCTCGTATAACCAACGGGCGTTGCGAGTATCCCTCTTGTATGAATCCTCGCCGAGGTCCCCTTCTCAACGTCGTTGCGCCTTTCTATCGGCTGCGACCGGGTCGTTTTACTCTTCCGAGAATTAAGATTTCTGCCAGAGAGCCGCCGCGCGTGAAATCCTTCTCCAACGTTTTCACCGTTAGAGCGCACGTTGTATTGAGTGTACACTGCTCGAGCCACACGAAACCACGAGTACACGCATCGGGAACGACCGTCTGCGACTCGGCTTGTATGATTAGGCGCGTTCGTGCTCGAACGCTCGATGGAACGTTCTCCATTATTCCAGCGTCAGAGGACGTTCCTCGTGGAAATTGACGAACGTGCGCCGAGAAGGCTCGCGGTACTAAGTAAGAGTTCGAGCTGGATGGGTCAAGCTTCGTTCGATGGAACTTGGACAGCTGGTTCGATCGTAGCATGCCCGTTTTTCGTGTTCCGCGCGAGTGAAGACGGTGAAGAGGCTGGTTCTATGTGTCGCGCTTCTTCGAACGCTAATTGCATTCGAAACGCCAGTTTCAGCTATCAACGGGATTTCATTGAAGTCACCTAGTCGAATGGAAGGGTAGTGAAAGGTTTCGGTTAGTCGTTGACGCGACCTGTCAGCGTGAGATCGGGCGTGATTGGAAACAAACGTTTCTGTGGTATCACGAAGGATCTCATACACCGTTATCTTTGTCGTCGTCGAACGATGAGTTTCACATTGAGACAATATAATTCGTTCTATTCATACGTTGGTTGTACATGATTTTATTAAGTTGTGCCTGTGAGAATGTGGTTTCATGGTCTCGTATAAATGACTGTCAAATGACGCGCACGGGTGAATAGGAAATAGGAGATAGTTACAAAGTATAGCAACGCGTATGCCTTTTATTTTAGTTCCACAGCTGCAGTGTTATCCATATGTTGCATCCTGCCCGAGATGATTGCTTGTTCCAATTGAACACCTGGTATCTGCGTTTTAAGTGGCGCGCGTGCATGACCTCGCGTGTAAACCTTATCCTAAATCTAACGAGTTTACTAAACCTACTCGATAAAATTTATATTATGTATTTCGAATAATTGTCATTTAAACGATGCTACAATTCGTGCTATCTTTCACAATTTTTCTTCAACGTTCCTCTTAAATAGTTGGTACTAGAATCTTGGTAATACGTATCGTCCTAGAGCGGCGGATTTTAGCAACCATCATTGTCAAATGCTCTTTCATCGAAACACTTTCGATCAAATTTATCGTCAATTTTCAAGGATGACTGCTATATTTGTTTTCATCCGCTGCAATAATTACACACCGGTAACGAAGCTTTAATCATAAATATCTTTAAAAATCGTTATCTAGTATCTAACCCTGTAATGAATTATTTCTACGAAACAAAATGACCAAACACGACCAACGTGTATTGAATCGTTTCTTTCACCTACAAACATTCATCTTAGATCGATTAACTCTCGCGAGTCCAAGTATCCGGCAAACATTCCTCGACGACTCCAGGAAGCCGTTTAGTTGGACGTTCGTCGAAATTCGATAACGACGTGACGCTGGCTGACAACCGCAGTCGGGTAGCCACGCGTAGAACCTAACAGCCTAGCGCATGCCTTTAGCCGTGTATTGACGTATAACGAAAGAGGACGCGAATAACGCCGCCGGCATCGTGTACAACGTAGGAACCTGATTAACAGCTGGTTTTTCATCGCCACGAGTGTAGACCACCCCCGTGGACGTCGCATACGCGTATCGACGCGCTTATACATCCGGTACGTATCGTCACGTTCGCGCAAGGATTCATAACGTGAGGTAGATTATGGCCGTGCCGCGCCGTGGTACCCGCATCGTATCTCATTCGTGTGTCATCGTTGTCGACGTCGCAGTAGCCGGTTGACGGAAGGCCCACGCGAAAATTAGAGGCTACTGCTGGCGTTGATGACTAATTTTTATGCAAACTTCTCTGAAGTTAAATCGATCAAGATCAGGTTTCCTCGATTTGCTAATTTTATTACTCGGCTGTGTAATTATTGTTCAACTTCTCATGAATGAATAATTTATGTGAAGGGAATAGCATAAATAATTACAAAATTTGAGGTGAATTTAAACTTCAACTTAATCAAGAAGGTTAATTAATGAATTCTTTTAATAAAACCTTCGGTTAGAAAATTGAAGAGTCGTACGAGGAAGGAAGAATATTGATAGAGCGTTACAAGGGAGATTGATTAATGGAACCGTGATTATCGAGCTTCCTTGAGAAAAGTCATGGAAATATATATATATATGCAATTAATAGATTAAGATAGTAGAAACATAGACCGGCAATTTAGAAATCAGTCGATGTTTCTGTTTAATCCATCAAACTCTACGATCTATCTTCGACTTAACCCGATATGTACATACAATCTTCTCGCGCTCGTTTAAAGTCATCAAACGCATTAATTATCTGTCGTACAACGAAAATAAATTGCTCGTAGACTCTATCGAGAGCACGCTGCATCCCTAACATTCGCGAACAATTCCATAATCGTAGATTTTTCCACCTCAAAAGCGTAAATTTCAAAAATTGAAGAAATGAAACCTGAGCAGAGATTTGTTTCATCTGTCAAAGTACTAATACCTTGTACATTTTATATTTCGTGCTATTATTTTACACACTTTCGCATCATTCAATTTCCCATATACGCATAAAAATTCATAGTTTGGCAATCAACTACGACTTCCACACTATAAGGGAACAACGTTGCGAATAAAATATTTATTTGCTCAAGGAAATGATTATTTCTTCTGAAATCTTGACACGGTCGGAACTATTGATCGGTAGTGTACATCGACGATCATTTGTACGCATGATCCAAATGTATTGTAACGTCGAGGCTTTCCTATGAATAATGATAGCCCTCGCGGATCGATCCGTCATCGAGCGTAACGGGAAAATATTAAAACGTCCAAGTGAAAATGACAGATTCAGATCTGACAGCGCTAATTGCGTTCGAAGGGGTCTCTCGGGGTTCTGCGGCGGAACGCGAGCGGAAAGTGAGAGCTCAAACGAGCGAGGCGAGCAGCGATTTGCACGCACGACACGCCTATCGCAAATACGGATTAATGAACTGCATACGCCACGGCGGAGCATTGCGAGTGATCTAAGCCCGATAAAGGCGAGACTATATCTTCTGGGTAACGGCAATCCATAATGCACCAGGTGAGTAACCGCCGTGCCTGAACCTTAATTTATATCGTTCGCTTAGAGTATCCGACGTGCTTTCATCCGCCGATACTTCAGATCCTGCGAGTCGCCGCGTAAATTATCCTCTCGTCTTTGTTGCCACGCAACAATTCCTGCATAGCCGAGATAAGGAAAATGAAATGTCGATCGACAATTTTAAAATGCAGCTTCATTGGATGCAGGGTGTTTATACGAGACGCGTGGAGAAATTATTACCGTGGTTGAAGTTCAAAGGTAGTTATATGTACATTGTAGTTAAGTAGTGATTGATTTATTTGATTGGAGGTAATCTTGAAATTAATCTTTGGTGAAGGGAGATAAATTTTCTGAATTTAGTGGTTGCTGGTTTTAGCAATTGTTAGTTGATATGGAAAATTCGAGACTTTATTTCAATCACATTTATTGCCATAATACGACACAATTGATTTAATCGAATAGAAAATTTCAATTAGACGAATAGAGAGTCTCTGACGAATATTAGAGTAGCTTGATCCTATATACAAGAGTGTAACTTACCACCCTTGTATCTCATTTGTTTCCCGGTCTTTTACGCCCCCATCTAAAGCCGCTTCGCTGCCTGAGTCATGTACCGGGTGAAAATTTGTAGCAAGCCTCTTTTTAAAACTATAATCGATCATTTCGAAACGATATTATTTACCATCAGTCTTGGAAAGAACATGTGAGTAATACTGATACGCGATACTCTTACCGATTCTACTTAAACGAGGAGATGCATTACGCGTTTTGTAATAGACGTTAGGATCTCTAATAACACTTCGTATTCGTAATGCATTCCTCGATGCAATCTCTTCCTCTGGAACTATAAATCTTTTATTTTGCTCGTTTTGCCTTCGAAATTAGGGTTCTTTGAACTCGGTATAATCGTTCGATAAAGGTTGCTGGTGTATTGTGAACGAATGATTATTTGTGCATAAAAATATTTATAATTTCGATCAGGAAATACGCATTTACAAATCTTGTGAAAATTTATAATAAATAATAATAACACCAATAATAATTATATATGTTTATATTCTCTTCAGTCAATTTACAACTTAAAAATTTTCAAAGATTACACTCGCACGGCAGCAGCACCATAAAAAATAAAAAATCGTGTCTCGAGCGCTTTCGATCCTTAAATCTCAATTAAAGCGCAATAAAATTCCCACAGAAATCTGCCAAAAAATCTGTTACAGAAACTCTATCGAACACAGCGAGAAAAGGAATCAATTGGAAGAGATTCATTCACAATTATATGGAGCATCGTCGACTAAATCCGTGATGATGATTTTTCTCGTGTCGACTACCACTGGACGGGTAGTTGGCGGTAAGGAACGATGCCGTAAAACGCGTGACACCAAGAAGCGTGAAGGTACTGCACACGGTGACCGGATCGATCTGCGTTCCACCATCTTGCTATCGAAGACCTTGGCGAATTAACGGAGTAACCAGTGGGACACCGGGTAGCGTTCGGACAGAGTAGGGTTACAACACGTACCCGTGGCCCGAGACCACCCACAGGTTGAATCGATCAGCAACTGATACCCTTGAAGAGCGAGCAAGAGGCCAGGGAAGAGATAAAGAAGAGGAGTTACAGGTGTACCAGGGCTGCTTATACGGCCGCGGAACGCGCTCAATTCACGATAACAGCCGTTCGCGCCCGCGCTTCTTCGCCTTTCAGGACGAAACAGGGCGCGGAGGCATCTCGACGTCGATTTTATCGCGTCAGGATTGAACTACGGTCTTCGAACGCGAAATCTCGGTGAGTTTCGCGTGAACTGTCGGTGGATGGTTCTCGTTAGATGAAATGGTTGGTGTAGATTAAGGGAACAGAGTATAGGGGAGATTATGGGACAGGGAAAGTAGGGATTAAAGGAATTATTTAATCATTTTATTATCGTAGGGAAGCATCCAAATGCTGAATGCGTTTCAAATAGGATTTTTGTTGAGTGGAAATTATGTAAAATACAGGTAATAACTGTGATAACATCTACGTGTTCGTTACTTTATAAGGATATAACAATTTTAGTAAAGAGTTAAAGGACAATTACTCTGATATGGTAACTCTGGAAGAAATTCAAGTTTCATCCGCTTGTCGCAAGTCTACTTTACTCTAAAAGTCATTAACTACGACCAATTTATACTTAACAATATCCTAATCTCTGCACTTCCAAAAGATATGAAAAAAACCATTCAAAAGACCGAATTGAAGAACCAGTTCCAAGTACGAGGTAAGGAACTTATCGATAAAAACAACCAATCGGCACGCACGTAGGAACTTACCAAAAAGCAAGTCGGCGAAGCAGTATGCGAATGTCCGCGAAAGCCGAACGATATCGTAAATTCCGGCAATTATCCTTAATTAATAAGTATCCAGTTTAGTCGAGCGGTGGTGGACATATACGAAGGGGCAGACGCGCGTCCCAGCACGAATTTAATGCCGACTGTGGGAAATTTAGATGAGAAACCCGAGTCCCTGAGTCCACGGATCGTAAAGCAAGCGGTTTATTGGTGAAGCGGCGAAACGCGCTATTCGACTGACACTTTCATTACCGTCTTTCTAATTGCCCGCCATTTAGGTAAACGTATACAAGCACCGTAATCCGGGATTCGTCGTTTGCGCGGCCGCGTCACCGGATTTGGATCCTTCGAATGTCTGGCCTCGAGCAGCCGCAACAACTTGAAGGCAAGCGAAACGAGCTTATCCTTACTTCTGCCGATCTTTAATCTTCCGTGTGAACACGTGGTTTTTACGTTTGATGATAAGAAAACGATACGGGAATAGTCGGGTAGGTTGAGAGTTTGGTGATCTAAAAAGAGAAGTTGAGGAGAGAATAGATGGTTGCGGAAATATTTGGAGGATTAAGACGCTGTTGACGAATTGTCTTTATTTTCCTCGGTTTAGTAATTGAATTGTTTCTCGTCAGAAACCAGATTAATCGATCTTATTGAAGTTAACTGTTCGATTCGCCAGAAGTAATACATTAGTCGTGCGTTTTGATGCTGAAAGTAGGAAACTTTTGAAACAGGGAATTGGTCAGCTTTGTCGTTGAATGGCTCAACTGCCTCGACTCAATTGCTCAATTAGTTCGTAAATCATTACGTTATTTGCCGTTTCTTCCCCTTCGGTTTATCTTAAAATTAAAATTCCTAAAATAACCTATTTATAGTTGCTATCTTAACATCGACACACAGTAAGAACTGACCTGGAAAGCTTCCAAAAAATTACCGAAGGGACCTACTGAACTCGAGAAGTGAATCAGAGAAAAAACTAGAATTTGGTCACCGAAAAAGGAGGAAAAGAAATAATAAAAGGGACGCAGCTGCGGCGGTCGATCCGTTTAGCACGATTAACACCGTCGTTCCAGGATAGCACCGCCCCACCTGTCCGATCTGCTGGCCGAACGACAAATATCCGTTTCCACGGAATCGGGTTCTGTGTTACCAGCAGTTTTCGTTTCATCTAAAATTCACGAGAGACAGACGCGACTAATGGCCGCTGCCCGTGCCCGTATCCGTGGACGCTTCAGCTCGGTCGTTTCGAAAGTGGAGAACTCCCGGTGAAGACCGTGCGGCTCATTGAAATTCAAATGTCAATCTCGAGTGTACGAGCATATATACTAACGAGACTGGCGAGGAGAAGAGACGGGACGAGGGGAGGAACGTGAATGCGGAGTGCTTTTCGTGTCGTGATGTCGAAAACGGTCGCCGGATCGCGCCCATGTTTGCTCTCGAATTCTGCCGGCCGAAGGATCTCAAGTTCCAAGGCTGCCTTCGGTCTTGTCAATGTTGTTTTATAACCACGCTCTCGGAAACCCGGTATGGTGCTCCTCTTTAAAATTCGAACAGGTTCACTTCCTTGAAATCCTTTACCGCTGACGTCGAACTAGAACGGTGCTTTCAAGCGTTTCAACGTTTCGTGAAAATTTATTTCCGCTGACAATATATTTAGAATCTTCTTAGTTATTATCGGTGACGAACTTGATTGTCGCTAATTATTTCTTTTATTAATCTACTCTTAAATTCTATCGCGGTAGAATTTCTTCCATGTGATTAATTAAACTAGCGTTGATTAAAGCCACTTATTTGAACGTTAGCTTCTATTACATACGTTTCAGTTTCATAAATTGCTCGTTGCTCGTTAAATTCATATAAACCTTTACTTTGTCGATTTACTTTACGAGAACATGATTATAGTTCCAGATTAATATCTAAAAACGTTTAAGGAATGGCGATCCGTGGATAAAGAAATTACAAATAGAATATGGACATAAAAATGTTCTATGGAAATTACAACACGTTCAACGTGAACATTAAAATTCACCCCGAAAAGTTAGAAAATTCTCATTCAACGTGTATCTGGTTCAAACCGGCGACTTTGACTTGACCATGTTCGAAGAAGCCTCAACCAGCTCGAAGTCACGTAAACGTTGCCGTAGTGTTCAGTATTTCACACGGGCGGGTTGTCCAACGAATACAGATTTATGACATCGCGTTCATTGAAAAAAGGTGCCGTCTTCCTGCTCCTGGAAAGTATCGCGATCGAAGCTGTACTCGAGGGAGAGGATTCGCCATGTGAACACATAATGATCGGCAAGCGGCAGAACGGAACGGAGCGGTGTGAGGCGGGCAGAGTCGCGCATAAACGAATAATAAAGCGGCCGGCGTAATATTTCAAGATGGCGCGCTACGTGCTCGGTAGATGGCACAGCTCGATATTATTTAGCGTCCTGGGGTCGCACCCACTTAACCCTATCCGGCGCGCGGAGCGAGCGCGCAAAAAGGGCGCCCACAAAGACAGAGAATAAGTTACCTTAGTCCGCGCGAAAGGACGTGCCATGGCATTCCCGCCGCGAGGACTACGGATCCTTAACGGCTTGGTACTGCGGCACGCGGGAGGGTCCTTATCGTGGATAACCCAACCGCTTTTATTAATGGTCGCGTTCCCTGGACGACACGTTTCCATCCGCATTTACCGTTCGATTAATATTTGATCGAGTTCGAGTAGCCTCAAATAGTCTCGCAGCATTTTAGATGGAACGATCCATTAGCTTCGATTTGAAGTAGATTGATCGAGACATGAATGTATAATTGCATGGTTTATGACGCGTAAACCACGAACGAAGCGTTAGAACTTTGGAAGCCGAAGATACCTTCTTCCAACCGTCATATTAATCTGACCCGAATCCTGATCCATTTAATCGGCGTAAAATTTCTCTTCGCTCGAGATCACCGTCGCGAAACCATTTAAAACAGCTGTCCCGCTGCTGTCCGCGGAATAAAATTTTGATGTACGACACGCAATTTCTCTCTTTTCGAGCACCGATTAAATTGACAGCTTAAATCGAAGCATCCTGCAATGCCTAATTCAACATACCGACGAATTAATCACTCCCTCAGTCACTCCCCTCTTCTTCGTATCCTCTTCCTTCTTTTTATATCCATTCGATTGCCAGAAAATCGACGTCGAGATAGAAAAGCAACGCGATCGAAAAGATGACTCAAGCGGCGTAATTGGATAACGAATTTCCTTCTTCACTCTGCGAACGCTCTTCCCACGGAATTGGATTCCGCTTCGATCCTCCGTTCCTCTTCAGCCACGCCGCGCATAATGAAGCGTCGAGGCACCGAAAAATACGCATTCTCGCCGCGCATCGTTTACCGCAGAATTCCCTTATCGTGGTTAGCCTCTCCTCCATTATAAATGACCACGATTCAGGCTACAAGAATCCACAGATAGCGTAGAGAATCTATTCGAACAATTCCTTCGAGTCTCGCCTGGATTCGAATACGTTCGAACACGATCGATAAGGGGCGAATCTTTTAATTAATCGACGAGGCCACGACCGAATTGACGTCCGTACGATTTCTTCACGGTAATTGACCGTGATACCCTCGAGGAAGAAAAAAAAAAACGATGATATTTGTCAAGTGTCACGACAACGGCTAGCCTAGCGATGATGCGGCTTTTATTAATGATCGTACGTGCGATTTCTCGAAAGCGGGCTCGCGCCTACGCAGCAACTTTCGATCAGGAAAGTTTCGATGACACAGCTCGAACGGATCATCGAAACCTGGGATAATTATCACATTCTGCGATACTCGTTCGTGGTTTAATCCATGATTTTCAGAAAAATTCGAGTCGATTAATACTGCGTATTACATTTTAGTGAATTTTCTATATATAGATATTGTTATGTAATTTTGTGGATATTTTACTCACTTTGGGCTATTTATGACTATGACTATAAGTAACTCTATCTTGTTATATTAGATTGCTGTGTAATAAATATCTGTATTCGAAGAATCCTCGTGTCAGTGATTTTAAAACCATAAAATATGCAATAATTCTTTCGTTCAGATGACTTCGAGCCATTATTCTCTTCGCTGATTAATAATATTCTCAAAGCAAGTAGTTACTTCTCTCAGAAATGTATCGACTCGCGTGGCATTTTCCTCTGTTAAAAATTGTCGTTACAAAATGAATTACGCTCGTTGACGCCTGTCTTAAAAACGATATTTATTACGTAACAGTGAAATAATATATAAGCGCCATCTCGGATACAACTGTAAGACGACAATTAACAGCGAAATTATTACTAGTTTATGTATTCGTACGATAGTTTCTCGTACAAACTGGTGCCGCGTTTGTCCGAATGAAAAGCAACGTCTGTAGACTAGATTATTTTGACAAAAAAAGCGTCCTGAATATTTTATTATTCCGTTGCGCACGAATAAAAGCGATAAAACGAGAAGAATCGTGTGACCATCGATTATATGGCCGCCGTTAGTTCCACTGATTTCCATAGCTTGTGAGCATGAATAATGGGTTTACAAGGTATTTCGGTGAAACCAGTTCTTTTCATTAATTCTCGCGTGTTATCGCGTTTTGACGTATTATTGCTACCCGACTCGTTCGTTTTTCGAAACCGAGAGTTTCGAAACTGAACGCGTGCAATCACTGAACAGCTGAATTCTTCTTCCAAAACAAAGCAATGGAGTGAATGTCAAATAAATAAAAGAAAAATGTAGGAACATTGTAAAAAGAGTGTATTAATCGATAATGAATCATTATCAACGATCTCTCAGTTCTAGAGTTCCGTTCGAAGCTAATGGCATGCGTACATAGTTTCATTCGGAATAAATGGAGTACTTGCACAACAGGCTACGGATCATTGTTACAAACTCCCGTGCTCCGAGGACACGCTTTATCAAAGATATTGACAAGGCTAATGACTGGAAAGCCAGTTAGTACTTAGCCTCTATTCGTTATCCTGTCAAAACTAAATAACATTCTATCCGTTCTTCCTATCCAGTACGTATCAAACTACGTACGTTAACAATTTCAACGATACTTTAAGCCCCGATTAAAATTCATAAAGTTGCGATCCACTTCGATTCAGCGAGAAGTCGCGAATTTTCCATTTTTATGGAAAGGTATGATATTTTAGAAAATTTCGGTCAGCTATCTATTGATCGGTATCCTTTCGCGCTTCTAAAATACCATACTGTTAATAGTATATTACAAGCTTTGACGAGCATGAAAAAGAGAAACCAAAAATTTTTTATCGCCATGAAAGGATATCGCTTATTACGTTATTTCGATCAAACGTCGACAAATCTTTATCGCTCTACGTAGTAAAAGAAAAGCATATACCGAACCATGTTCAGAATTCATTTTAATTCAGTAAAGAATAAAAAGCTATCTGTTCCCACCAAAAAGATACGAAGTTTATATTACTATCGAACTTTAAACAAACATCCACCACTCTGTCTCTTTATGCACCAAATCGCGTTAACAATTGTAACAATACCATATATATCTGCAAACGTGAAGTTACACTGTCATAAACTTGAGAATGTAATACTAAAAAGTGATCGTTCTGTCTCACAAACACAGCACAAACAACTGGAACTCAATAAAAGTACAGTTTTCCACGAAATAAGCAACACGTACGGAATCGGACACTCCTTTATTACGAATCAACTATACTATTCGACTTGACTTTGTTCTTGAACGGAGCAAGAGGAAATACGGAAAAGGAGCGAGAGGCTCGGGATAGTAGCAAACCATAAAGTGATCGGCCGAGCAGTATGTAACATATTAGGATCGCTAATAGTAGTACATATTCTACTCGTCTTCTACTAAAACTTAAAACGTCACTGTTCATTTGACCATAAAAATTTATAGTTTTTCGCTACTCATTCTCCGATCTCTGATTCTATCGGCGAACCAGAAACCAGTTGCTTATTTTAAGATAAAACTGTACATGAAATCTTACGAAATTACAATAAAACGTGTATCGATCTCAATAACTGTACACTGCAACATCTCCAAAACCACAAGTACACGATTACATATATCATCGATATTGCTATCAATGACTAGTCAGAGTAGAGTATCCGTGACAAGCTTACCACCATCTTATTTGGCGCACACCTCTTTGTTATGTCGCGTCGGCGATATTGGGTTCACGTCCACTCGAGTATCCTCTTACGACGATGCGTGTGCAACGCAGCCAATTAGCGAGACCGCAAGAGAGCGACTTCTCCCTTTCTCCGTGTCTTCCGCCTCCCCTACTCTCAGCCATACACTTAGGGTCAAACGCTCGTAAACGTCCAGGCGAACCGCTTCAAGCCTCGACCGAACGGAGTTCGAAAGGAGCCTCCGTTCGTGTCTGTGTCCGTCGCGTCTGTGAAAAACATATTATGAATTTCCCGACGACCAATCGCACGACCAGCGTGCCATGACCCCGGATTGTCAACCTTATGTTCCCCTGCCTTCTTCAGATACCCGCTGTCCTTCTCCGTTCCAAAGCTTTCCACGCGAGATTTTCTATATCGCCCTCTTCGTCGCGCACGCTAACGACCTCACTGGCCAAGCCCACAGGCCACAGGTGTAGTAAACCTCTTTACCTCACGCATTCGCGTGTAATGGCTCCTCTTACACCCGTGCCGCGCATCTGCCGACCTCGCTGCGTGTGCTACCTCGCCAGCCGTGATCCGCTTCTTCCTCGTCGTCGTCGTTTGCATCCAGAGTTTGTCCAGATCTTTGGAGGCTGTTGTAATTTAGCCATGCAAGGGTCTGTGTCTTTGCAAAGCACGTAAGATGGAAATTTTGTAATTTGCGAACCGAATGCTACTCGTAAATGCGATTCCTCGACGCATTTTGAAAAACTTTTATTATGATTTACGACGATATTGTACATGATAGAAAAGGTGGAAGAAAACAGCGAAAGTATCAAATTCTCTGCAATTTGAAAAAAGAACGTGAAATGGATAACGTTGAATAAATATCATTGTCTTAAACGATGGAACGGATTAAAATGTAACTAAGTTAAAACATTTACGCGATAAAACATTTTGATGAAGTAATTTAAAGTACTTACGTGGTATTTACCAAGTAACATTCAAAGTTTAAATGACGAGTATTAAAGGAAGTATCGTCTTGACTGAACAGACAACGTCGCCTGTATCCTATGATACGGTATAAGCGATCTGAAAGGATCTCGAATAAAGAACAATAAGTAAGGGTTGCAGGCATACAGCTGCGAGTTCCTCGACACAATTACAGCTCGCCCATATGCCGCTCAAACTTCACGCATCTTGTCATGTATCGCTGCGGGTCCAATAAGAAAAAACGCAATCAAGCCGTGAATCGGAATCGAGAATCATATATCTCGAGTGTTTCGACATAAAGCGATAAAAATTGTTTACGACGATTTATCAGAGCTGCTTTGTGCTATTTCCAAGAATACGCTGCCACTGTGACGCAACGTTCTCTTTGATATTCCAACACGGATCGTGAAAAATTGCAGTTTATTTCTTTAACAGAAGCGCGATAATGACCAGTCGAAGGTGAGGAAGTTGTGAATAATTAGACGACACGTGAAATTGATAATACGCAGCTAAATACAAATTGAAATTGAATGGATAATTCGAATTTTCGATTCTTATGGTATACTTTCGTCTTTTCTACATTCAAGCAAGAACTTTGTTATTAATGACGATCCTGTTTGTCGAAATTTACACAGCATGTCGAAAAATACGTGTCAATATGAGAGTGAATGAGTAAGAATATATGTCTGAACATTTTGATCGATTTGTAGGAACATTCGGAGAATTTTGTCGAAGCAGACAAGCGCTATTTACAATTTCCTATAAATTAAGCGAGTGTAATAAATTAAGCAATTAAATATTTTAGTGTGGTAGGGTACGTAACGCAAGATTCTATCATGACTGTAAATGTGAAAGAGAGAACGGGACAAAATGTTTGATAAACGATCGATATGGTACGGGTGTGTAGAGCAAGATAGATTTCTGTTTTCGAGGATGATTTTATCGAGATCTAGCCAGGGCGATTTTTTCTTTTTTTTTTTTTTTCTAATTTCGACACTAATAACAGACGAATACTCGTCCGAGGATTTCGAGACACGGGAGTATACGCGCGGCTCGAGACGCGTCGTAAATCTTCCCGGGATAATTTACGTGGGCGCGATGTACGGCGTCACAGGTGTCGTATGGCCTCGTAGGATCTGCATCCAGCGCGCAAATTAACGTAATATAGAAGGAATATCGTGAACGAGACACGTTTGAGCCGGGTATAACAAATGAAAAACAGATTTCATAAAGGAGAGAGTAGAATTTCTATTCCCTGTAAATTATTTCACGATAGAAATCAAAGTTGGCTTAATCCATCGTCAGCGTCGATTGCCTCTTGCATCTTTTTTAAATTACATCAGTAAAATCGAATAAAGATTACGACTACTCTTAACTATACTAACAAAGAGAGTGCTGCATTTCGAGTATTTGGTTGAAGTTTTTTACAAATTTTATTTGAAATGGAAATAAATTCATTTAAATATTACTTTATTACTTTTACCTCGTAAATAACATAGGAAGAACAACTTCATTTCGAATGATTTCGCGGACTGTTATCGCACTTAGAAAATTAATCTATTATGACGTTAGATAGTAAATATCTTTCGAAATTTTTCCAACAAAACTTTCACTGCGTAAAACTACAATATAAAGAACTAAGAGGTCCAACAAGTGCCACCATGCCGCAAAGGTGGTGTAAAACCATAAAATCTTACCAAACAGCAATACCGTCTCTTCGACGATTACACAATCCGTTCCGTCTAAAAGCATCTTGCAAAAAAAAGAAGAGAAAAAGAAAGAAAGAGGGAACCTCCGCTTGACAAATTTACGTAATCCAAGAATAGTCGAAGCGTTCTCGCGCGTACCCACACGTCATCGTGCGTTGGTAGCGCTTTTTTCGCCGCACGCGTGGGGGCCAGAAGCTCCGGGAACCTGAATCGTCGGGCCAGAAACCACTAGAGCTGGTTCGACAGACATCGAGTGGCCTCACCTCTCTCCGTCCCACCTAAGTCAACAACAGAAGATCCCAAGGCATTCGAATGTCCGGGGTTACGGGTACGAGTGCTCGTGAATACACGCAGGTGCACGCAGGTGAACACCGTCGTGGCCTGTCGATTATGTCGGCCCCCGTGAATTCTCGCCGTCGAACACACCGTGGAAAGCTGTCACATGCGGAAACCGTCTCGCTTATGCGCCTGTTGAAGTCTCCCGATCCACTCGTTCAAATCTCCAGCTATTCGTCGAATTAGATGGCCTGGTCGAAAGGAAAGCTTACTGGTTCGTTTAACATCGTTTTTCTCTTCACTGGGATCAATTATCATTGACGTTCGAGTTCAGGGTAAGAAGAAAAGAGATACGTATTAAGTTGTTGGGAAAGTTCGTAGGGTTTCTGACAACTACACAGTACTAAGTTTTGTGCAAGTCCATTATTCCGTGGATATTTATGCAAATTTACGTTTAGTGCAAGCAACCAACGAAATGGAACCTAAACAGGGATTTCTTTAATTTATTAAATATTAGAAAAAGTAACAAAGCGTTGAAAATTGCCAATCGTTTGCTGGAACATTCTACTTCATTGCATTCAGTAAAAAGTATTTTAACGCCACGAAATTAGAAAGGAACTTGCGGATACTTGGAAGAACTCGTGACTGAATAAAACGAAGGTTTCCTAAATAACAATCATGGAGCTAAATATGTAAATGATAAAGCAATAGATGATAAAAATTCGCCGAAAAGTTGTCGTCGATAGATCGTGCTTATATACGTCTTTAATCTTTAATCGACCAATTAAAGAAGAACCTACGAGGAAAAATAAATAAAAATTTATGTTAAACAGAATCGCCGAGGCATCCCATTAGAAACATGATACGAAATTTACGCGAATGGAAATCATACCTGTTCCAGTTCCCCGTTGCTTCATAAATTATCGCAGTTTATGATATATTATACCGTGAAATTTCTTCGATTCCAGACCAACGTAATTAGCGATAAACGATCCCTGCAATGACATCATCTTAAGTCACCTATTCGTCACAGGTTTCGCGAAACCGTGTCGAAGAAATCTTCTTAAATCCGTTTCATCTTTCCTTCACTTTTATTTTTTCTCTACGTGTTTTCATGTCACGGTTAAGTCAAACGTTAGATCGCACAGTCCGCCTTACGATCGATATATAGCAAGTGTGTTTATTACCAAGCGTTTTTAATGTGCGTTTATCATCTTCCATCCGCGCGACGTCCTCAGACGAGGGGAATCGCGAGGGAAGCTGTCCTCGCGAGGCGTTTCGCGCGTTAGAACGGAATTATCCGAGAAAACATGTTTCTCGTAGTACATCAGCGCGCGTACAAATTTATTACTAAATAAATAACTCGGTGCGATAAAGTGCGCAACGACTGGGCGCGCGTACGCTCCAAGCAAATCCGTCCGTGCGCGTTTTCGTGGCGACGCGACGGTTCGGAATGCAGGAGACGCGCGAGACGAAAGTAATCGAATACCATCTCGAGTTCGAGGTATATATAAGTAGTACGCGATTACGAACGGTCGCGTAAGGGAAACGAGGAGATATTTAATGAACGACGATCAAGGCGCTACGTATTGGTTATACAATATTCTTTATTTTACTTCGTATTTTTTCGTCGAACACTACCGAGTGTTTGTACGCCTATCGTCTAATCCTCATCACCCATTCCTTTCTCTAGCTGCGTGACTTTTTGTTTTTCATCGACATCTGCAATTCACATTGTAGTCTTCATAACGAGTTACGATCTTCTAACGTGAAACAATATTAAAACAAAGACCGTTGTGTTTGACGTTCCAGGAGAAAAGACGTGCGCACCGACGTATTCGTGAGACTGACAGACTAACAAGTAATTAAAATCGCGTTAAATAAGGCTCGACATAAATAAAAGAAATCTCGATGCGGCTTAACGAAACACTGGCCATTCCCGAGCGTCGAGAGATAGAAACGGAGCTTTCGTGTGTCTCTCGAACGCTCTCGCTTACTTCGCGGTTCTCCAAACGCGTTTACACGAAAGAACAAAAATATCGAACGCACCACACGCACAGACATAATATATAATACATACATGTGTCCGTACCTGCGTACGAACTCGTTACACGCGTACGTTAGCGCGGTTATTATTTAACGTTAAACTATCACGTGGTTTTTACTGGCACTCTCTCTCTCTCTCTCTCTCTCTCACACACACACACGCACACGCACACACATACACACACACATATATATATTCTCCCTCTCGTGCACTCGGACATGTATGAGAGCTGAAAGGCACCGGTTAAGGCACAATCGTCTGTCTCGTTGTAAGGATGTATCGAGCCGATCTTCGGCTACTTCGTCAACGAACACCTGGCGAAGCTGTAGCCGACCAAAGGGACCGTGTATGTCTGTCGGCTAATACCGAGGGCTTGAGCAATTTTACGTCGACCCGATCGCTGATCGTAAAGTCATTCGTGCAATGTAAGGCTGGTGACGTCCGCTCTTCCGTACTTTCCCTACTGTCGCCGTGTCCATCCATTATTTCACCCTTCCATCTCGTAGTTTCTCATACCAGATATCTTTCCTTTACATCCACGCCACTATTTTCGCATTATTTCGCTCGATTCTCTAATTTTCTATCAGTCCTTCGACGCCTTCTCCATCTTCGTTTCGTCTCGTCCCTATTCGACGAAAAGCGTTTTCCTTCCACGTCCTCCACAGGATCTTTACTCTCCCCAAGATCTCCAACAAACGTCGTAAGTCATCTCCTCGTCCCCGCGAAAGGACAACAATATGAGTCTCTGTGCGCGCAAGAGGCTGGCAGCTCTCCGAGCAACGCCTTCGAGCGACGATTCAACACCAACCAGTCCAGTTCCTATCGAAAGCTGTCCGCGAGCTGGCCGAGCAGGGTCACGTCTTTCTAGTGAGATCGAGGGGCGGCCCCGTGTCCTGTAGCAGCTCGTTGTCCTCGCTGTCCGTCGACCTTTCCTCTTCCGTGCTACCAGTCGCATCCACCTCTTGCCCGTCCATCTTGCCAGCCTTCATACTCAAGTCGATCGGTTCTTCCTGCTCTGGACCCAAAGAACGCAGAAACGCCAGACTCTTATCGTATGCTTCTATTTGACTCCTTTGACAACCTCCGTCCACTTCTCTGCACTCGTCACGGGCACTTCGATTGTCATCGTCCCTTTTAGGCGACGGTGTCGACCTAGGACTCACGCTATCGCTCGAAGAACTCGTTAGGCTAGCTACCATTTGTGGCGTGCCAACCTGGTTCACATAGGGGACTATGAATCGTTGTTGAAACGGGAAAAATGGCGTGTTTAATAGCTGCATGTGTGTCAGAGCTGGATGAAAGAATGGCGGTCCCCTCCACATGGGAAACCTGGACACTTCCGGCCTGAGTAATTCGTGAGGTGCCCTGACCAGATCCATCGGCCTCAATAGAGGATCCTGGCTGGCTCTTGCTGGAATATCTGGTGCCCTTAATTGAGCAGGAATATCCTGTGGCCTCAGGTCGTCTCTTTTTGGAAACCTGTCCTGATGGTGCTGATGATGATGGTGATGGTAACTATTCGCGGTGGTGGTTGTCGTCGTGACGATACCCACTACGCCAGTCGCACTCGTTGTACCAGGATTCTCGTTATTATTGTTGTTATTGTTCGCCACGTCCAACGAGCCGAACGCCTTCTCGTACGCGGACTTTGGGTCTTTGATGAGGCGCGTTTGAGCCTGGTGCGACTGTTCCTGGAGGAGGCAGTGGATTTTGAACCAGTTGGAGCGGCGTCCGTAGCGGGAGCCCGACTTCGACATGCCCACCATCAGACACTTCCTCAACCGGCAAGCTTTGCACGCGGTGCGATTCTTCTTGTTGATCACGCACACGCCACCGTTCTTGCATTCGGAGATGCTGCCCAGGTTGTTGTAGGTGCGCCCGAAGAACGACTGTGGAGAAGAGAAACGTTCGACGCGGGCTTGTTAAATGAATGGAGTTAATAATTTCAATTAAAGTCGATGGAAGCCCTTGCAAAAATTAAAGAGAAGGAAAATTATCGATTATATTAAGACACGATACAGACGAACGTGATCGCGTGCGTTTTAGCAATCTGCTGGTTTATATGGGGAAATAGACGAGCTTGCGATCCGGCGTATTTGTATAAAACCTCTGCTCGAAAGTTTTAAAACAGTTATTGTACTAGCTGCGAAATTGAAAAAATTACATACATAATGAAGAAACTAAGAATTTGATGGTTATCTCCACTAACGGAAGTACAGGCTATTACTATTATATATCAATGATTTCGTTGAGACACGAGCGCAATTTAAAGTTCATAGTCTACAACAAATAGTAAAATTTTAGATTAAGTTAAAAGTAGAAGAGATGTCTAAGACTGTACATATGTGCATACACGATTGTAACACGTCTGACGATTTTATACATTGTTTGCTGTTCAAGAATAACGCACGAGAAAAAGTCGTTCGTTTACATCGTGTCTAAGAGTAATTTTCTATCCGAATAAACGTAATAAGATAAAACAATGCTGTTCGTAACTGAAAATATAGCTAACGAGATTCGTAGATAGATAATTATTGCGATCGACAAGAGAAAAACGCGTGCCCTATTTTTAAGATTCTGTGGATAAAAGATGGCTCTATTACGACCCAAACGGATCTGTATTCTTTCCAGCAACGACCAGGACGTGTAAAGAAATCACCGCAAAGAAATTACACGTTTTATACACAATCGATCAATTTGGTTACGAAAACACGAATTCGAACTTTCCACGAGAAACATGAAACCGGAGACCCGTGGGTCAACACGGTCGGTACAGTGCCCGGTAATTGTAACGTGAGGATGATGCACGCGTCTGCACGCTTAAGGCTACAATTTTATTTGCATTCGAATGTGTGTTCGAAATATGTACATATATGTATATATATATATACACGCAGATATATATACACATACACACACACACACACACACACACACATATACTTTGAGGAAGAAAAGAGATAAAGAAAAAATGGGTAGGAGAAAGACGAAGAGCAGGAGCGAAAGATGCGAGAATATAAACGGCCATTGAAATTTTTCCGTCGGTCTGATGATCTAAAGAGAGCAAAGGGGTTCGTGGATACTGACCTTGCAACCTTCGCACGTGAAGGCCCCGAAGTGAAAACCCGCGGCCGGCTCTCCGCAGACCCTGCAGAGCTGATTCATCTGCAACAAAAAGATGCGACATGTGGTTACGCTTCGGCTAAGAAACCGAAGACGCTTAGAATGCAGCGGTGATCATGCTGCAAGCACGCGCAATATGTGCCAATCATGGAAGCGTTTCTTGCTCGTCTCACGACGATCTCCGCCACGATGTAGACGAAGAAGAGAAAGACGAAGAGAAAGAAACGAACGATGAAGATAAGAAAAAAAAGCAAAGAAAAATGAACGATAAAAGAATAGTAATTTCTTGGACGCAGGCAAACGATACCAGATAAGAAAGCATCGGCGATATCCATCGACGGTGCTCCTGCTGCTAACGCTATTTATTTCAGTGACGATCGCGGGACACCGTTTAGCGACGTTGGGATTTATCATTTCGATGTTCGACCAGCTCCTAGTCGATAGGACATTCGAGTATCCCGTGACGTTTTCACGTCCAACTGTTTCAACTAAACCTTTGACTACACCGTACACCGATTTAAGATTGAAACGCTTGTACCGAATGCCGTGTATCTTTGAGAAAAGTCTTGGATGATTCGCGCGTGATTTATCGCACGACCGAGAAAAGGATACGTGAATGATGGGATCGATTCGCGGCATGGCGATTCCGTTCGAATCGATCGTAACGTTATTTGATTGGCCGCCAATCACCAAGCAACTTGTTCATAAGAGTTGAGAATCGTTGAAATATGTACAGAGATGGAGAAAGAGATGTGTGCGCGCGTGTGTGTGTGTGTGTGTATGTGTGTGTGCATGTTCGAAAAGAGACGCAGTCACGATAAAAAAGGGACCTTTTCTTGCCTTCTCCCCGAAGGTTGCAAGAAGAACCGGGGATTCGGTTGCGAGACCATGTTCCTATTAAAACCTAGTTAGCCAGTCATTACGGACTGCATCGTGTAGAACGCAGAGGTTCGGTCGCGACGATCCAACGAGAAAGGATGACCGACACGGGAAAGGTAAAATCGTACGTGGACGGGGGAACGTGCATACGATTCGTAAATAACCATGTTGTTTCGTATAATGCTTCAATGGGAGGGTGTATCGAATTTGTCTTTCATCTTTGTGATTGCGAATTGAGTTGTTCATTGGTGATCGAATTTTTATTGAAAATATTTGAAATATCTGCGTACAGAACTTACCTCCACTTTATAAATCTTTATACGAGATACATCGATCAATTTCATCGAGGGTTTTTTGATTTAGGTTGATATTACAATGTCGGCGTACGTAGTGGATGTGTGAAAAGTGCCTTCGATAAAGTCACGAAAAAGATAATATACGAGGATCATCTAACGTAAAGAAACAGTAACAAAAAGAAAACCGTACGTGAAAGAGAACGCGCGGAAGGATCGTGCTCGTAGACTCGATTCCCGTATCGCAACGAAGGGTGTATCGATACCAGTTTGCGATTTCGTAACGAAAAGGCAATCGTCCATGTAAAGGGAGCGTACGTCGAAATAACATTACATCAGCTGGCATACGTACTTTCAAGAGAATCGAGAATCTCTCGGAATGGCGGGGATCAAAGGTCCACGATGGATGTTTCGAAATATTTTTAGAATTCGATTTTTCTTCGCGTTTTAATCGATACGCTGGTATACGTATCCGTTACACGGTGGTATCTCGCGTGAGATCGAGACGATTCGGAGGAGAAGCCTCGTTTGACGTTCTACTCGAAGAATTTGATCCATCTTTTGCTTAGACACTGCGTGTCCGTGATAGTTCGAGCGTGGAATGTAATGTGGTAATCGGTTACGCGTGAAAAGGTGTCTTGACGAGCTGGACGAGATGATCGACAGCGAACAAGGATTAAAAAAAGTAATTAGAGGATTCGACGATGAGAGAAACTGACGTGTTGTTTACGATCCTCGCGTTTTCTTCGTGAAAGAGCAAACCAAGAGTCGGAGAGCTTTAAAGGCTAAGATAATAAGCGTCGATCGTCTTTGCATGGAAAATCACAAATGGTTGTCGAAGTGTCATATGGTAGGTTTGATGGGAAGATACTTGGACTGTAAAAACGATCAGTGTTTGGTTAATGAAGGGAAACACAAGTGACACGATGATGTTATGCCATCTTTTAAGAATTGTTGTTGAATCTGTTTTCCCGCTATCTTTCAGCAAACAATTGTTAATGACGTCTTATTAATTCAACGATCTTCGACCAAGCATATAAGGTCACTCTCGTCCCCTGATCGTAAGTATCAGACTTACTCTCTAGCAGTGATACTTTATATCTCTGTTTTATGTGTCAAATTAAAACTCTCATTAAATAGAGATCATCTTCGTCGTGCTTAAGACAATTATGTAACAACGCTAATATCATCCGTTCAATTATCTTATACTCTGTTGCTCGTAATTATATCCTGATACGAGGAATACAACTAGTACAATACTGATATATATATATCATGCATCCTATTCCATCTTATATACAGCCAATTATAAACCCAAAGAAAGAAATCTCGACGCCATTGATCCCCACCGAATCAACGAAATTCTCCTCTGACGGTCTTCCGTCGCGCCAAAGGATGATCGTACGTTCGTACCGTGGCGCGTATCAAAAATGATTTCCCGTTTCGCCGAGTCCGCGTATCTGGGTGAGTCGGCGGCTGATGGCTTCTTGTGGGAACGGCCGGCTAAAGCGCATAGCCCGAGCCCAGGTAAAAAAGGTTAAACATCCAACAGATGACGCGGCTGTGTCACCTTGCTTCTAATCCCTGCACTCGCGCGGTACACTCCAACGGAACTAAATAATGTTCTTCGTGTCCCCTCGATGGACTCTAGCGTTGCCACTAGTCCCCCCATCTTCACCATCCTTTCCGTTGTTCATGCCACGGCGCTTAACTATTCCAGTTACAACACGTAGTCTTTTCAAGTAGAATTACCCTGTTATGAGACGTCTTGCAGAGCCCATGGTCCACAGATATGGTATATTCTAGTAACTGGAATAGTTAAATGAGGGGATGTTAATGTACAGCATGTTCTCGATGTTTTCGAACTTTGAAATCTAATGTACAACTAAGTTACAGAAAGTAACGCTTGAGTGTTACAAGAGCCAAAAAAAACTGGATCCGAATTACAAGAGAGAGAATTGTAACTCTGAAACTAGGGTTATTTAGACCCAATAGTTTATTGAAACTTCCTTTGTTTGTCTTAATGAGTACCACGCGTTGCTCGAGTTTGGCACCAACTTTTTGACGTACCCTATATGTGTCTTGCTAAAGGTCATTCATTCTGTCAAACGTTATACACGATCCTTTTTCAATCCTTTCGTTATTATATCAAAAATTAGTGATCAATAGATCGACGACAAATTTGTTTATTCCGTGCAAAATTCCAGATTAAATTACGCTGATGAATCTTAGGTGATTCAACGCGCACTGTGGTGTTCGTCGAAACACATATCCACCGTTGCAACCATAGGCTAACGCATTCTACCAGATGTCTCTCGACCGCCATGATATTTCGACCTCTCTTGGTTCGACCGCTTAATCGCACACCCGCATCCTGCACGGGGACGTCTCATTAAGTAACGGCGCGAAGGTAATGCCGATGACGAATGACACTCGAGGAAGAAATGAAAGTAGCGTGCTAACCGGGGATATTTTTCCCCGCGTTACACGGCTGATGATTCGCCTTTACGCCGTGGCGCGCACGCACGCTTCACGCCACTTTTTTTCAAAAGGCCCACAGCAGCAAAAGGCGCTGCTGGGAAATGTAGGCCTGTCGGAACAACGGTGCCTTTATCCTCCTCGGCCTTTTTATCCTGCAGTCAAGCACTGCGATTGGGAGGCCATGAAGCGTAATTGCCCGGGATTTTTATTGGGTAATTGTTGCTGGAAGGGTTGAAGATGACGTGAATGACGGAGATGACGTAGATGATCTTTGAGACCAGAGAATTGTGCGAAAATTAAGATTATTTTACGTTGGAGAATTTTATTGCGAAGTAGGAATGTCGATGGAATGAGAAAATTGCGAGGGTGTTATTTTAATCGTTGCAACCAAGCTGCATTACTTTCTCATACAGGCGTTAGCGACGACTCAAAAAGCGAATACACATGCGATACAAGATATAAATTTTATTACTCGGTCAATGTTAATTAGACATATCCAGAAAAGTGAACTTCATTTTTCTTTGGCTGTGAGAATAAAAGTTATAATCGTCCGATAAACGACATTAATTTGCGCGAATATTCACAACTTTTCGGAAAAATGTATCCCTCGAGATTTATAAAGTACCATCACGAATATTTATATGAGAGACGATTTACGTCCTCTATGCGGGAAAATTGTAAAATAAGAGTATAGCGGAATGAGAAAATTCTAAGGGAATCGAGATTATTTTATGTAGCAGAATCGTAGAAAAGTTGTAAGGAGAATAAAAACACCGTTGTAAGAAAGTATGGAAGCACCGAGGTTTTGAATTGTTGGATAGGTTTTCCCTTTATAATTGAATGACGTTATGTGACTGTAAATCAAACTATTAGAGATAAAACGGGCATGTCGAACTGTGGAAAGACAGTAATTGTAAAAAAGTGTAAGATGAGTTCCTTTGTGTCTTTGAATAGTTGCGAACATTTTACATCTTCATTCATTGCGAAAAGGCAGTAAAATATAATACTCTACTAAAAGAGTTAGTAATATACTTACTGCCTTTAGCAAAACGTAGTAAACGTAAGAAACTGAAATTGATCGTTTAATAGATATTGCTTGTCTTCGTAGTTGAGCTCCGATCATCTTTTGTAACTCCATGTTTGTATCTTATTGAAGATTCGCTATCTCCGATCATTTTCACTCACGCACCACGATCGAGGAATTCGACGTATCCTCTATATTAAATCATTCGTGCAATTACGTAAGCTGAAAAATTTTATGAATCGTTTCGATAATAGAAAATAACAGTTCTAATTGATACAAATGAACCGCAATCTCCAATACGCTGTCTGTTCCGATCATTGCTTCTATTATAACTGGTTCTCATATCGATTCTACAGAATCATTGTCCTGTTTGCTTCACATCGGCAGAACGAAACAGAAGCGGAATCGATTCCCGTACCAATTTACAATAAAGTTAATTTATCAGGTATCTTTCGTCGTTTAATTTTAATCCAGCTCCTCCTTGATAATAAATTACGATATATTTAATCTTTAGACTTGGAAGTTACATTTTGTAAAAAATTGTATACCTAGTAAATTACGGAAGCATTTAGAAACAAAACTGTTCTATAGCAATACTCTTATCCATTGTATCGTACCATTTCATATCATATCGGTTTCCCGGCTAATTTACATACAGAAAACGAGAAGAAGACGCGAGTCGAAGAAAGAAAGATTTGGAAAGGAAAAAGCGAAAAAGATGATAAAACTCACCACGTCGGTGTTGGCCGCTGCCGTGGCGATCGTCGACGTAGGCGTCCACCACCCCGCGGTGGCGGATGTCGTACTTGTAATGACACCAACACCCGTTGCTACAGGGATGGATCCGCTCCCAGCCAATCCTGCCGAGCTCGACAAATCGCCCACGTCCATTCGATGTTCTTTAATCTCTCGATGCAAACCGTTCACGCCGGTCCCTCGAGCCGTCTGTTCCGTGTTCGATGTCGCGACCCAACATTTTCGTGCGTGTCTTACAAGTGCCGACGCCGTTGAAAATTTCCTGGGCCACCGCGGATTCTCACGATCTCTCCCGGCAAACCCGGGACCACCGGGACCTCTGCCACCTTCCCTCCGCTTTCCCGTTTATTATCCCGTTTAGAAAGAGATTCTTTCAAATTCTTTCTTTCGTTCCAGGTTAATTTTGTAGTGTGACTTGGTGTTTGTGGCTGGTACGTGGAAAGAAACGTGATTTCTTGGGTCGATTCGATAGCCTCTACTGCAATTATAAATATGGAACGTGATATTTCGTGATTTAACCGAACACTTGGCTTACACGTTGCTTAATTATATGCGTTGAATGGATTATGAATACTTTAGATATACGTATTTTCTATTTTTGTAAAACGATAGGTAATATTTGTCGATTCTGCTGGTTTTAACTGACACGTTACACCGCTCTGTTTCCTTCCCGTATTTCCTATTGAGTATAAAGCCTGTATCGAGAAGATCGCCAGAAACAGAAACTTTCTGGCAGAAATAATTGGAAGAGCAAAGAGCTTGGCGTAGAAAATGTACGATCGGAAACACGATAATTAACTTCACAACGGTTACTTAATACTCTTGACTCGAAGACTGACGTGCGTAAATTTTTACTGTTATCCAATTAACCAACGATATCATTCCATTTTTTTTTTTGACGAATTTAAGCTTCAAAATTATCGAAGAAGAAGAAATATTTCAAATCGCGCCAAAAAGTAGTAACTATATGTATATATGAAAAATAAAACGAAGTAAAACGAAATAAATAAAGGAACAGCGAAGTGAGAATCTCAATAATACTCTGCCTATTCTTAATTCTGGCGGTAATCACACAAAGTAAAAGACAAAGAGGAACTGAATGATGCAGAGAATGTTCATTAAATTCCCCAAAAGGCTGAGCAAAGCATTCTTCATTCCTTTGAAAATGAAAGCAGATAGAATTGCACGGAGGAGGCGTGCTTCCGGCGAAGCCGAAACCATTCGCGGTCGCCATTTCTTGCGCGAATCTCGTCGAGATAACATGTCGTGTTTACAGCGGTGTAACGCCATTACCATGTTAACGGAGCCCGCCTCGCAAGAGACGCATAAATACAAGCGCTAATTACGGCGCCGACCACGTATTAATTTCATCCGTGCGCGGGAACCGAACTCGCGTACGCCTGGTGAACCGCGACGCGTGTAAGCGTGCCCGTGCTTCCGATTAACGAGACTTCTTTTTTAATCCGTTCGAACAGAAACCAATACGGTCTTTGCAAACGTATTTTTGTCAACAAAATATTCTACAGACAATGGTGATACTTTTTTTAACATCGACAACAAACACGTTTATATCTCATTATAAAACACCGGGAAGGCTATTATTATGACGATTCGTCAAAATCCTATTATCAGATGCATAAATTTAAGTAGAAATCAACCCGACATGTGCAAGAATTTACACGTGTATGTAATATTCGCGTTTTCACGCCGAATGATCGTGATTAGTTTCGAGAAGAGATGTCACGGTAAACGAGCCACACGTGTCTTTTAGGCGTATGAAATTAGTGTGTTATTGTTGCCTTTGAATGTTTACGTTTCAATCTTGCTTTCGCATTAACGAACAATAAGATTTTTAATATTTGAATTCAGATATTCCATTACACTAAAATCCATTGGCTTGGATTCGACGATTCAACTATAAATGGGATCTTTATTTCCTTGTAGACAGCTTGTTCCTATATATACCAGAAATACATTACATCGCCGAAACATCGTAGAATTTAAATTAAACATCCAAGAAACCGCTAGAAGATTGATTTCCAGCTATCGACGATTGACACGACTCGATCGAGGAAGCGCGAGGAAAATTCGAATGATGCATGGACCGGGAAGAGACGTTCCGTTTTCATTCTCTCTCTCTCTCTCTCTCTCTCTCTCTCTCTCTCTCTCTCTCTCACCTCTTTCTATCCACCTTCTAGCCGATTCGGAAAATAGTCTCTGCACGATATCGAACCGATCGAACGAAGTAACGGGTAGACACGACGGGGACCGCGACGCGGCGATGCCGGTACATTTTATCGCGAGACGTCTTCCTTAAATAATGACAAATTAATTAAGGTGGCCGTATCGCGGCGCGGAAGACCGGTTTACATCGAGCGTATCGTCGCCTCTGCTCAACTCCTATAAATCCAACGTTTCTACGGGCCTTAACCGTTCTCGTTTACTGCTGGGAAATATAACGCGATGAAATGAATTTCCACGATCGTGAAACGCGCTTCGCGGAAAGGAAATTGTAATATTATTTCAATTTAACGACGAGACTCCATCGTGCAACGTTCAACGGCTTTGGCAAATGGCTTGTAATCAGCCGATCCCTTCCGCACGATAATTGATCCGATCGTTAAATTGTTGCGCGAAATTGACGATCCTTCACGGACAAAGTTCATTACCAATGGTGCATTTGCTTGTTCGATCTTTAAAGTTCGTTCGAACGCTCGTTTTTTTAACGTTGTGTCGATCGATATAGAAACTCGAAGCGTAATTAAAGTTTTGACAGGGCAACATCGACTAAAGTGAGAAACTCGTACCAAAAGAAATTGAAACGAAGAACGATAGATAACGTAGAGATATGCGAAAGAGAAAGGAGAGTTTCATCCATACACTTTGCTAAGAATCATTCGGTTCCCCAAAAATTCATCTTTGTCGATCTATAAAAATGAGATGGAGACAGAAGATAACAGAATGCGAAATTAACTTTAAAGCGTTTAATTTCATTCATACTCGTCACTGTGTAGTCTCAACATTTTTAGAAACTTTTTCGCACCGAACGCGATCCGTTAAAAATATAATGTAAAGAACGTAAACTATAAAAGACCATAACGGTTTCTCTATAACGAACAAACTGAATTCCTTGGTCAATTAATGCCCGTGTGACTTTAATACGTCGCTGAACAAACGTGAAAATTCGCGTGTAATCCGAGCAAGCGTGTAATTCAAATTAACGAAAGAGGCATCCACTGAGAACTCGTTGTCGCAGAATTGTACGTAGGCATTGAATCATAAAAGGATGGGACAAGAAGCAAGTGAGAAAATAGCGAACACAAGCCACGTTGCACGATTTGCCAACGAATATTTTTCAGAGAACGATTCCCCGCGGGATCGGGCAAGAACAGAGAGGCTCTTGCAACGTTACCACGAGCGCAACAAGTTTGCAGTCCTTGAAATAATCGCTCTTTTACCCGCACAAGCGTTACCGCGTGTATGCAAACGTAATACATCGCGTCACTCTTTAGAAGACCGCCTGGCAAGCTGGATTAGCAGCATCGCACAATCCGTGTCCGAGAGGGACTAAAAACGACCAGGTCTCCGTCGACAGCGAAGCTATTCCGATTACTCAAGCTCACCGACACCGAACGTTTGTCGTAAAGAACACGGATTTCAAGTTCTTTTGCAGAAATATAAAGTTGAGATTATTTTGATACCTTCTTAGCGACTATGACGAACGTTAAAGTTTACATTTTTACACAGTATATCACATATATTCGACTTAAAGAGAAATCAACGCTCGATACGTTTCTGAAACATATATTGCGAATTAATATCGATACTTTTCTAACGATAGATTCTCAAGTTTGGTATATATTTGTGTTTTAAAGAAGCTGGTAAAATTTATAGTAGGATTTATTCGCGATTTTGACAACGACCAGTCCTAGTTAGTTAAAGTTCGATAGATCTGTATACTTGAAACGAATTATTATCGTTTATTAAAATCTCAGTATCTCAACGACTACCAAGGAGATATTCTAATTCGAAAGATTTAAAAACCAAACGTCGAACCCACAAACGAAACGTACCTATATCTTACGAACGAAAAAATGAACGGTCTTATCCAAAAACAGCTAGACGATCGACAGACAGATATACCTATATATATATATATATAAGTATAATACGCGAAGACCATCTAACCAAGATTGAAAAAGCGTTCACCAAACGTAGAATACGTTTCCAACGCGAGTAGAATACTTTCGTCTGACAGAAACGGCGTGCGTTCACTACAGATGAACGCCTCGCACAGTTTTTTTCGACTTTCCCAGGCTGTCACGCATCATTAATATCCTAATTGTGCGTCAATTTTTTTCACCCTGGCTGACCATCCTTCGAGGCATCGGTGTTCGTAATAATAATGATTGAAAGGTGAAACACTCGCGTCAAAAGTATCGCCCATACACATCTCTGTCTCTTTCTTCTCTCCTCATCCTTCTTTTTGCTACTCCTCCATCACGTTTCTTATCTTTTTCTATCGCTTCTTTTTTTTTTCGTTTCGTCTTCTTCGTTCGTCTTCATTTTTTCTTACATTTTTTTTTTTCTATCGCAAGCATCACGATCACTGCCAGCCCGTGGCAGCCAATGAGTGACGAGCGGCTGCAACTTTAATGAACCGGTTGTGAGCGGCACGTCACACGGATATCATGGTACCGACTGCAGACAGTTGAAATTGTTATGCCCGGACGTCGTGACAAATTAATCGTCGACGCCGCCAAATCGACCGAGCAAGAGAAACAGAAAAAAAGAGAGAGAGAGAGGACCGAATTGATTTTTCGTACTAGCCAGAGGCTAGCTGGCTCGTTAAACTCGCGCGCCACGATTCCTGACCCACAGATCGATATTCGAATCGATGCAGTAAGTTAGGGTCGTTTAAGTCACCGTTAGTCTTTGATATTATAACGAGAGAATGAGAAAATATCGTACAATTTAGGTTCAGCAAGAGGGAATATCAAAGACGAGAAAACGATTCGAACGACTCTATGGTAAAGTTATTCGAGTCGGCATAAAGAACTGCTACAAAAGTCATCGCAATAATAAAAATCAATATTCGTGGTAAAGATTTTCCTACCGAAATTTTTCACGTTATCATGCCTGTACCATTCTTCTCTTCTAACGAATACGATTTAACTATTAAAGTTGCCTTCTTGTCGTTGCAAATCTTTCGGTTTGATACGATAAAATTATCTTATTGATAAACGGATACGCGACAAGACAAGATCTCGTCGAAAATAGGCGAAGACGAAGAATCGTGAAACTGATTCTTAAGGAAACAAACGCGTCGTTGGACGCGTAGAAAACCCTACTGTCCTGAAATTATTTAATCGATCTCCTCCGTGTTCGGATTCATCGAATTTGCAAACCGAATTTCCAATACGATGAAACTTGCTCTTGTTCGTAGAATCACCAGGAACAAGAATATACCGAGAATCGCTGCTAAAGGTATGTGAAAACGAAGAATTTCAAAATTGATCTTTCGAAGAAACAAACTCCGTGGAGCAACGCTTTGTCGTCGTACCAACAATTTGATGTAAAGCAACTGTTGTCTGACCGTGGATGCGTATGGACGGTATAAAGAAACACTATGAAATAGATGAAAATGAAGAATTTTAGGATTAATTTCGAAGAAAAGAAACTGTGCTGAACGTACAGAAGACATCACTACTCTTACAGTTCACTGATTCATACAGCTCAGGAGAAACTCTGATGTGTTTTTAAATTTACGCACGTCAAGATTCCATTCGCGTGTCAAGTAGAATCTTCCCTTCGTGGTCAGACGTTTCTGCCGGCGCACAGCGTGTCATAAAGCAATCACAATCACTACGGATCAACCGATATCGATCTGCTATATATGTATATATATATATATATGTGTGTATATACTCGACGACGGCCTAATCGCTGGCAAATGCGTGGACAAGCTCTCGTTCACGGTGTTTTCGACGAGCTCGTTACACGTACCATCGGTTAACGGGACAACGAGTGGAGGGAGTTTCACTGGTGTAGTATTCTGCTGTCACGAGGCTTTGTTCTTGATTGGTTAACCATCCCCTATGGTTGCCATGAAACTTGGTATCCCGGATCGAATACACACTCGCGGTCACTAAATAAAATTCTCGTAGGCTCGATAAATCCTCCAAACGATAAATTCTCCGATCTGCCGAGCGAAGTAACGAAGACTAATGGACGAACGAAATTGTAACTCTCGAAGATGGTGGACGAGGCGCTCGTAGCTCGAGCGTTCCCGCGATTAGCCGGTGCCGCGAGGCGCACCTCGAGCGGCGTCTACTCGGAATTCGAAGCGAGACACTCGGAAGCGACGGAGGCAGCCGCCACAACGGAAACGTGGAAAAAGGTCGATCGAAAGGAGGCGATTGAAAAAAAAGATAGGAAAAAGATATAGGAGAATAAGATGGAAACGACGGAGAAGAGTGAGAAACACACGGAGGTGATGTCGAGAGGTGCACGAAAAGAAGAATGGAAGGAGGGAAGAAGGAGGAAGCGTGGGACAAAACGGGACGAAGAAGAAGAGGACGGACGTCGTGGCTGGACCACCGGCCGGCTCGGGGCGTGCGCTCGTGTAGCACGTGGCCGCGAGACTGAATATCCCCTACCTTGGCCACCTTCGTCAGTCCGTTTGTCCGCCTCGTCCTTATCTTACCTAGTCGACCGAGAAAGACTACCGCGGCCTTCTCTCGTTCTCTCTCCTCCCACCTTACGGCTGCACCTTCTCCTTCTCCATCCTCTTGCTTCTCTTCTTCTTCTTCCTCTTCCTTTGCCTGCTTCCATATATCTTCACAGTCTCTTCTTCCTCTTCTTTCTGTCCCTTTTTATCCTTCCCTGTGTTCTTTACCCTTTTTCATTTTTTTTTTTTCTTTTTTCTACCGCTTATTCAGATTCTGTGCGGTTGTTCCCTTCTCATCTTATAGTCTTTTTCTGCACTTTGTCGTGTTTTGCGCTGCTCTCCTAATTCTTCCTCTCCTCCTTTTTCCTTCCACGCTTCTTCGTTGATCTTTGCAGTCTGTTTCTATCGTTTGCCGTTAACGTTGCTGCTTCTCCTCCCGGTTCTCATCTCGCCAACTCCAACTTCCAACTGCGCTAGAGAGGAGGCTCGCGTTAGATGCGTGCGCGCAGTTTCGCCGATTGGTTTAGTAGCTTTTCGCGCCGATCTGACGAGGGTACAAGGTTTAATTGAAATGTTATTACATAGAGGAAAGGAAATGGAGATTATACGGAGATTTGGAAGTTTTCCTGTTTTTTTTTTTTGGTTTTAGAGATGTTTAGGTACCGTCTTAGAGACGAGAAGAAATTGGAGAAATTACGGATCGATCGACAAACTTTCAACCGAAATATTAGAATAAATAGTGTTGCTAATTGTACACGTTTCAATTAATTCTTAATCTCGTACATAAAACTAGGTGTAAAAGTAAGCGTTCATACCTTCTGAATCACTCGTCGTCCACGCGAATTCTCTCTTACGGTATTCGCGTAACTTTAATCGAAGCTCGTAAAACAAGAAAAGAAAGTATATAGAAAATACGTATGAAACGTAACCGAAGCTAAAAATTATAAACTTTCCACGTGGCGAGAACGTTTGCTAATCTCGTCGTTTGTATAGCAAAGTCGACGGTCTATAAACTAACCGGACTACCTTTTCCCGGGGCTTCTCTAAGTATCGAGAGATAACCATCTATATTTAATGAGCCGTTCGTTCGACGACGTGATTTCCCCGTGCTTCGAGCACGGAGCACGTGCGGAAAAGCGTGCTCGCCATAAAACGCGCGCCGTTCTGCGTAACTATAACAGCCATTCCCCTCGTAAACGTAATCGAAGAAAGTACCGTCGCGCCACCTTCTACGCGATATTTTGTTGATCGAAATGATTTTTCTGATTCTACGTGTAAATCTTTACGTACGAATACGATCGCGATTCAATTTTCTCGAAGGAAGGTTAATTTGTATAACATTCTGATCGAGTAGTTTTCTATTTTTAAATTTACTCTAATAGAAAGAAATAAAGATCTATTTTCTATTCCTTCTTATTCCTTCGTATACGAGAAAAACATCTTTCTTCCCTTGCTTGTTCCTTTTCCTTTCTAATAAGAATGTACTGTTTGAACGATAAGTTACATTACGTGGTACACGTTCTTCATAGTATGACTAAAACAATATCGTATAATAAATATATATCCAACGAGTAATATTCTACGTAACGCAGAAACAGTTAGCCATATCGTTCGAGGATTACTTGTATGAAAGTTAGAAAAGGTTCTAGCGTAACTTTGAATGTACACGATCCGAAATGGAGAAGGGAGACTCGGACGCTCGTACAAGAAAGATGCGTGGTGATTTTAATGCCAGGTTGGTAATGTTGCGCAACGATACAATAGAACAAGAAGAATAATACTACGCAATAGAAAAATAACAATCTCAGCTGTATCTCTAATGTAACTGTCTAACTGATGCGCTTGGCCAAAAATTTCCACATTAAAAATTAATGCCAATAAGAAATTCTGCGTACTTAGGCTGATCTTTCTATGCGTTAATTTCTTACGTTCTCTGAAACGTACAACAATCTGAAACTTTCGATATAACGTTGTAGGTATTCATGGAAATTAATCTTCCTTCTAACGTTATACGATTCTAATCTCGATCCAATCCATTTGATACCTCTGTCATGCAATCATTCTACAAACGATAGCGGTCGTTAAGATTTGTTTATCTGGTTTCTTCGGCACGAAATAATTGCATCCGTGGAAAAACAGATTGTCTCGCGATCGAATAATAGTAATTAAAGTTCGAGCGATTCGTCGGGTAATCGGCGCGTCGTGCGGCGGCGAAGTAAAAATCGTATTGATCTTTCTCTCCTTACGTAATCGCGATAATTATCGTCGTCGAACGCGAACAATCACGTGTAATGCGCAGTTACGTCGTGTCTTCTTTAAAAACGGTGATCCGGCCGATAAAAATCTCGCGTCGTTGGAGAGCTACGTCTTCGTCGAGAATCGATCGAGGAAGATCTGCGAATACGTATATTTCAATTACACGCATCCTTGATATTTTCCTGCCAGCTCATCTCAAACGAGACAAATGGTATATTATGGTATTACAGTTGAATGGAATAAACGAGGAGAAGGAAACGTCGTTCCAAGTGGGAGGCGCCCGATCGGCAACCAATAGAAAGAGCCGCCACCCACGAAGCTATAAAAATTAATTTATCACATGGATCGCCGCCTACGCCATTGCTCCGTTCGTGGGCATCTAATTTCGCAGCATCCCCTCAGATAGCGCTACCTGTCGGGTCTTCCCCGGTTAGAAACTCGTTCGAATTGTTTTCCCCCGTTTCAGCAGTATTTGAACATATATTGGAAAAATTAGCCGAATTCTTGTTCCTTCGCTTGTGACAACATTAATGTGTATAAAATAGGTGAAAAATGAATATTTACGGGGATATGTAGATTTGTAATTGTCTTTTGTCTTAAAAACTGTGTCGTAAATGCATATTTGTGACTTTGTTTTACAGCTTTCTGTCTTTTGTTTCACTGACGATATCGGCTGTTATTTCACGACAATACATATTTGGCTTTCAAATTTGACTGTATCGCTTACGAAGTCATCGGAACTTTCTTACAGAGGACACCACGATACGGAGATACTAGATAGCTAATTACCGTATGAGATACGAGGATAGAGGACTAACTTACCAACCGTAGTAATATCATCGAAGAAGAATTTCCATATCGTTGCACAGAGTACTCGATACACAGATGAGGTACGAGAATAAACGTAACGTTCAATGGTTTTTAGAGCCGCACGTATTGGAGGTCAGCTGACGCCTTCATTTACCATTTCGTCTAGCGCTCGACGTTATCGATTTAGTATTGGCGCAGACGACGTGCAGAATAGATTTATCGCCCAGTGTCTCTAGAACTCCTTTATCATTTTAATGTCGTTTCCAATGTTACCGATTCAGCGTAAGTAAGATTACGGCGTTCGTAGTGATCGAAATTAAAACTAAATTTTAACACGAAATTACAAGTAGAGTAGAGGGCAGATCATAATTGTAAACGAAGTATACACACAGTGGCGGTCAAGAGTAACAAACTATACAAATTTCAATATTATCGCATTCTGAAAAACTTGTTAAATATGTAATCAATGTGGATTTAATTATTTAAAGTACAGTATCGGGTAGACATATTAAAATATAAATTATAAGCAGATTTTAAATCTTGCGAAAGAAGGTTCGGTAATCTACTTACGCGCTTTTGAACTTTTACTTAGTAACGAAAGTTATTTTATTTCGTAACGAAGGAATAGAGACGCCCAGTGATACAGGTCCTTTTATACTCTCATCTTCGCTGTAGAGGAGAAGCTAGCTTACGTGGTGACCCCTACTGATATCAGAGGTGACAACACGGAGACTCGCATTCGCATATTTCGGGTGTCAAATACGGAGCATCGATAGATACAAAAGTTCCGAGTAATTATATCGGTAAAACAGCAAGACGTTGGTAGACGAACGTCACAAATGTCACGTCTCTTCCATACCTCGTCGCTGATACAATCACTGACGAGTCGTCCGTAATAGTTCCTATATTCGCCGCAGGAAATCGCAGAGGGCGTAAGAAACGCTCTGACTTTTTGACAAGTCGGTATTTCATAACCTAAGATAGAAAGTTCCATTTAACATTGTCCATTTAACATTGTATCTTGACCTTAGTCAACGTTTACATTGGAAACTCACTTTCGGTTTCAGTTATCATACTTCGATAACTTTGCCAATTATCTTCGCTGTTAAAACAGTGATTTTGTTATCCTAAAGTTTAGCAACGATCATCGGTAATTCTAGAGATGTCGCACGGAATTGAAGATCGTAATTCGACCTTGGAAATCAGTCGTTCTCCTTCACCTACTTACCGTTAATGTGGAATTAAATTTATCGAATGTGACATGTAAGCGAAATAGATACTTCTTGATCTTTGCTGGTACTTGTGATCTTAAGAAAACTTTTTCGGAGAACTTCGATTTCATTGAAATATACATATATCTTGACTTTTGTAAGTCTTCTATATTTCAAAAGTCTATTATAATCGTTAAAAAGAAATCGGATGATGAAATCGGAATCATACATATATATGTAGTCTATTTTTAAGCTTTAACCTTTTTACAATTATTTAAATATAATTATATAGATATATACAGTTCTGAATCAAACAATTATTTTAAATGCTTGTTTACCCTATTATTGGAGGTAAAAATTGGAGATATAATTGCGGGTAAAATGGCGCAACAATTGACCAAAAAACACAATTAGGAGATAAATAAAATCGTTCGAGTCAAACCTAATTGTATATTTATGTTCACGTTTGTTCATCATCGTCGTATGTCCTAGAACTAGGTTGCCACTTGTGTATATGAATTTTTGGTTGATTAGCGTCCCATTTTGTCTCGTGCGTTGAAACGTGTAACTTAATCGTACCACGATTACTTTCACGATGTGGTTTTACTTCGATGTCTAATTTCGGCATACGCGGAGGATGGTGACCTAAAAAAATAGATCACGGTTATCTGCCTTCTTCGCCAATTTCTTTCCTATTACTAACGAAATATGGCATTTAATAATTAATTAATAACGCAACGATCGAAGCATCGAGTTTGTACTCGAAAGCTTCGTACGCGTTTGAAATAAAATCTTCGTGCGAGACACGCAAGACTATTAACTGCATTTCATTGCTACATAATTCGTATGATATTATACTTTTAAATGTAATCATTACGCTGAGAGATAAATATTATCGTAGTTGTACATGACTAATAGCATTGATGCGATCTGCGGTACGATGATCAATTAACATCGCTAATATGCAATGTTTTTATATGAGATAACAGATATTAGCAATGATATTGTTCGTACCATTGTTTTTATTATTGTTAGGGCGAATGTTACTCCACATTGGTCGATTTTGGTTTTGTCCTGGAAAACGAATAGTCGTTCCTTGGGAGGGACGAACCGTGCCTATGCTTGACGTGGCAGAAGAATGCACGAAACCGACGGAAGATGCGGCAGAAGAAGTCGCATGCCCGTTTTGGGTACTGCTCGACGAGGTAGCAGCTGCACTGTCGAAACCAAACACTTGACCGTTGACATTCCCTGCATTACCGTATATAGGATAATATTGACTGGCAGCTTCGGATACAGCACCAGCGATACCCGTTGATCCTGCGGAGAACGACACCGACTGACTTTGTGAAACGCTCCTGGGAACAAATATATACATTGTCACAGTAAAATTGTCTTATGGATTGTGTTGTGAAATGGATTCCTAGATAATTCGACTCGTATTTAACAATGACAATTTTTCTCTATCTACATTCAATTGTACAATTTTGCTTTTACTCTTTTATTATAAAATTACTTATTTTATAATCTATAGTTTGTGCAATGTCTTCTATAGAGGAGGTATCTGTTATTATCCTAATAATATCCTGTAGAACGTCTTTTTAGCTCGAAGGAACAACAGATGTACAATAATATATAAATTACTTTATTTGGGGTTTGTGGATAGTTGATCAATTCATCGTTGTGCGTTACAGAACAGTTTGATAGTTATTTAATAACTGTTTAGTGTTAGAGACTATCCCTGATATGTGACTGATCACGAGAACGTACCCACTCGCCTCCGACAATGGACGATTGAAGCTGTTGCTTTCAGAGTAGCTAACGCCTTCAGGGACTAGTTGAAAACCCAAAGAATGTGCATTGTTTCCCGCGTTTACGTTGATATTCGTCGTGATTGGAATAGACAACGATCGTCCGCTTTTTACATCGGATGTCTTGACGAGCTGCTCCGGTATGAGCTCCGGTGGTGTGTTCCATCGTCGTTCGTCTTCCTCCGTGAGAAGGGCACGATCATCTATGGAACGAGACACGTCCCTCCGTGACACGTTTAAAGGAAGAAAATCTTCCATAGCTACGTTTTTATCGTAGTGGGCTCTCGTCTTATACGAAACGTCGCAAGCAGCAAATTGCAACCGAGAACCGCGTAATAATTTGAAGCATTTAGAGCAAAAGCAAGTACATCATCTTAGCTGTCTCAAACTAACGCGAGTACAAAACATTTAATGCAACAATTGATTTCATTCCATTGAAAAAAAAAAAGAATCCTCTCACCTTTGAGCGATTGATATAGCTCATTGGAATAAGTTAATAAAGGTTGACAAAATAAAAAATTAACACTAGGAATTAAAATTCAGAAAAACATGGCTTGGCTTCTTTTACTCTCGATATTTCATTTTCTAGTCAATTTTCAATACAAAAGAAATATACTAGATGCGTTAGAATTATATTTTATAAGAATACTTTAAATTCACTACATATTACCAGCCTTCAGTTTCCTCGCAACATTAGTCAAACTAATAATCCAAGTTTTTAAATAATCGCGGGATAATAATTATTTGCATAGAAACAGTGAGTCGCGCACACACGAATGAGATGTAAATGAAAATGTTTAAAGATGAGAACGCACCGCACGATACATATTTTTAGGCTGAGAAAGTATTTTTACCTGCCCACGCCACTAACAACACAAAACACAACGGCACAACGTAAAAGATGCTCCTGGCCATCTCTGAAAACGTTCTGACTTGCGTGCGATTGTTCTCCGCCCTTTTTCAATAAGTATGAGCGACCTTAAAATCCTTGTTGGTATTCATCGTGTGTCCACCCACGTAATACTCTTCGACGAATAGAGTTACAATCACGCAGTGACTCGTACGCGCGTAAAGAAACGGGATTATCGAGAAGTAATCGTTAATTTGGAACGATGTAATTTTCGAAATACTACGATTCACGAAATACGTACATATTCGCGCGCTTTGCTATGAAAACTTTATTCGCTTCCGAGTGTAGAAATTATTATCCTCCAACCAAATGTATTTACAATGTTTTGTCGTATATTTGCAACGTTTTAAAAAACAGCGATCTAAAAATGTAAAACATTATCGAAGATGTCTATGTACTCGTTGTCTACATAAATATTGTACATATTTTTACTACTAAAATAATCTCAGCGAGGCTTCAAACGCTTAATAGAAAGAGAAAGTAGAATCCTCTTAACGTGTTCTTTCGCATTTATTCAAATTTGCTTAGAATATAGTCGATGTAAAAATTAATCGTAAAAAATTCTTCTGCGTCTTAATTGCAAATTATCGTCTTCGTCGTTTTACATTCGGAATGTTCCATTCGTATTGATCGAAAATTTCATTTGCGGACGACGCTCAGATAATTCAGAATTATCATGGATCTTAATATCACTTTTTCTCGTTAGCTTGCTCAATCGTTTCCACTATGTTTTCATTGATGACGTTTTCGGATTTCCCGAGCTTCTGATTCTCCTCCGCCGATTGATCGATTTGGGGTTTACCGAATTCGTTCGCTACCGCGTTCGAATTTTCCAGTTTTCGGGTTTTTCGAGCTTCTCGTTCGTGGCTTTTGCAACTCCTTTTCATTCCTCGATTTTCGACGACGTTAACGTTTCCTTTTCATTCACCTTCGTCTCTTCATCCATGTTCGTCGAGGGTGTAACCGTGCTCGGACTGTCGTCTTTTATCGTCGTCGACTCGCTTTCCGTCTGCTCTCTTTTGGTATTTTCTACAATGTCTCCTGCTTTCTCGTCCACGATATCACTGTCTATCGGCTTCTGAGTTCGATTCTTGTTTGCAAGTTGCGTCGAGTAAAACGGAGACGTGTTTACTGTGTTTGGAAAATTAATTATATCACAATGCGATTCAAATATCATTTTTCCATAGGGAGAAACGCGATAAATCCATGTTTCTTGACATTTAGTTTTTTATTATTTGATAGGTAAAATTCAGTACATATGACTGCAAATGTATCTTAGCTTTTAAAAATAGGTCATAAGTCTGAGATAAAATTACAAAATAACTATTGCTATAAATAACTACAAGCGTGATGTATCTACAGTGTTCAAAAATAGACAGAAAGCAGGAGCATATTAAATCTTAACCAATCACTGAATCTCTAAATCAAATGAAAAGCGGTTTTGAGAGTATGAGAGTAATTGACACACACGCGCGTACAGTACGTTGAATGTTGAAATTGCTTTCCTATAAAAAGTGTAAGATACGTCGCGTTGTCGCGTTCTTTTCCTATAATTTTTACTTTTACTCGTGTTCTTTGCCGGGAAATATTCGTTGAGTACTTACTCGTGGTTAATTGGTTCAGTAATCGAAGGAACTCGTTCTGAAATTTTTCCACTGCGTCGATTCTCTTCTTTAAAACGCTAACACTGTCATCGTTATCTTCGAAATTCTCTGAAATGCAAATAGAACAATTTGATATTTAAGAAAAATCTAAAATCTCTAATTTCCTAATTGTTTAAGTATTTGAGACATACGAGATACTGAATAGCTCGCCATCTTTTGTCACAAACTGGTTTACAATATCGCAATAAAGTGATTTTCGTGATCGGCCTCTCACATACGCGTGCCTCATTAAAACTCTGCTTAATTCCAGCCAACGCTAACACTGGTAGTACCAATAACCGTTCCCAATATCTCCGTAATTATAATTACGTCGGAAGTTTGGTTTGTTGGTCAAACAAGAATCTTTTAAATCGAATTTAAAATATGGTAAATAATATTCCTATGTTTTTTTATCCTATCTCTGTTTACCTAACTCTAAGATCCTTCAACAATGATGCGCCGATTATTATTTGAATAACGTGTACGTCATGGTATATTCACGAACCATTGAATGGTCGAACGTATCATAGAAATCGTAGAAATATACGGTAAATCATAAGATAATCGATATCACGTCTAATAATTAAATGATGAAAACGTATTTCTCGGTTTTAGTCGAATGTACGAATGATTCACATTGTCCGTTCTGTAGGTGCACATGTTGTTCATCGTTATCTGTGATTGCGCCGTATGCATTCTTAGAATATTAAGAACGTCACAATTTTAAATTATTAAATTGCATTTCAGCACTTCTAATAGTATATCGTGCATCGCAAGTATTGGAGTCTAATAGAAGCTTCTAAAGTCGTTCAAACTACTATACGACTAATGCGAATCAAAACGTAACAACAATTTTACGTTTGAAGTGCATTTTTAATTGAGCGTATTTTTTTTTTTTTTTTTCATGGAATTCCCTGGAAATTGACGCTTTGCAATAGAGTCGTATAGTTAACAAGAAAAACAATCAACGACAAGCCGTGCATTGTAACAATATCTATTTTAAATCGCTTATTAAATATTGATAAATTTTACCTTTGGCATTTTCATATTGCAACATCATTACCGTTAGCACTAAAGTAACTAATTTCAACACGGTTGTTCGTCGATATGGTAACTGCACTCACAAAAATCAAACTCTTACTGAAAATTTTTGTTTGTCGATGCTGTATTTGTGCAGTTTCGAACTACTTTCAGCCGAAGGACGTAAAACCATTAACCATTTGAGCCAACGAGGATTTCCAGCGGATCTTATCGACAAAACTGTAGGCCATTTTCCAGGGATAAATTGTATTAACTTAAGCCACCGTGGCGTCGTAAGAGTTTTCAGATTGTATGACGATAAGCCTCAACGGTAGGAATGCGGTCCCATTTTCCGCTTTTATCTTGTTTCGTCCGATTAACATATTTGTAAAGACTATATGTATTTCAAAATACGGTAGAGTATGATACAACGAACGATTCAACGAATACCCTTACGAATAAAATGAGGATGATACAATAGGCAAAGACGCTACAGCGAACAGTAAAATCGCGAGTCGAGCATAGCGAAAAAATTAATTAATTCCGACAAGAACACAACGTATAAAAACGAAACAAAGTATCTTATGTGCCTCGTTTTTCACTCGAGTCTTCCTACTTAAATCAAGTTTTATGCTTGCTTCGGTCCTTGGAACAAATTATCCAATTATCGCTAAATGCATTTAGCTACATATTTCGATACGTGTTTGAAAGAACTGATGCTATTAATCAATAAGGATCTAAAACGAATCAGCTTAATCTATCGCTTAACTCAATCTGGAATCCCTATCGTAATTAAAAGTTACAAGCATATTTATGATACCGTTCGACTGTGTAAAATTAAGAAGTCAACTATATTACAAAGGAAATATACTTTACCGAACACTTTACCAAAGTTTCTCTTTATTACTAAAAATCATTAAATCTCTTTTATAATAAAAAAGCAATTAAAAATAAGAATAAGAAAATAATATTTATGCACATCCTGGTATAAGACATCACAGCTTGAATTCATATATATATATATATATATATATATATATATATATATATATATATATATATATATATTTAGAGATCAATGACTAAAATAATATTTGTATATGTCATGGTCATGGGCATTAAGATATAGCATCGGTTAAACACCAATTCGATATGAAAGTAATATTTCGCTAGAAAGAAGGTCCGTCTTAAACGGAGAGTCCGCAAACGCAAATAAAACATGCTAAATGTGTCAACAGCGATACCATCAAAATTCCCAACGACTTTTAGCAATTTTATAAAGATGATAAAATTACGGAGTATTTGCGATTGTAACAGTGGAACGATATGAATGATCAGAAAGCAGCCCGTTCAAGGCGATACGTTAAATCAGAGACAAAAGAATCTACCGCGTATGCGTTATCGGTCGCAACGGATCGTAATCATTGTTGTATAAGCGGCGTGAAACAATAAGCAAATACACGGACGTTACGCGTGATTCATCAAGCAGGGGCCAGAAGCAGGTTATACGTGTCTCGACTGTCTTGACATTGAACTCCAGAGGCAGATGAGTACCTTGCCTTCGAGCACAATAGACGCCTCTGTAAAAGGGAACGAGCCTGCTGTCCAAAGCGCCTCTAGATTAATGCGCAGAAGGTAATCAACTTTCGCGATTGGGTATTCCCCGGCGGCGTCACTCTGTACAATCGTACAGAGCCAAGAAATTTATCTAGCAATAAAATGTTCAAGAATTTACGTAAACAGCCTGTATCCCATTTCATATCACTATGCGATAAACAATGTGAATTTTATGGGAAATTTAATAAATGTAAGTCTAACGGACGTGAAACGCTCAATTATTATACTTAGATGGCGATACCTCCAAGTACGTAATAACGAGTACCTTATCTATTACTATATCGGTGTATTGCTCGATTAATATGTGTATTAATATGTTAATTAATCGTTATATTATTTATTACTGTATTAATTATTATTTATTTCTATAACCATGTGTCTTACTATACACGTATGTAATGATTATGCATTTCATTACAAATTCTGTCTAGGACATAACCTTGTGTAGCGTTCGAATGTAATTGGAATATTTAATATGTAGATCCATTAGCATAGTCCTACATTAATCTTATTTTGAATGATACATCTTGTACATAGATGTACGTATAAGTTTTTTAATAACTATAAGGAAGATATTACTTATTTCTTATTAAGGAATTAAATATGTACAAGTAATTAATGCATAAAACGTAATTATACGGCTATATGTAAATTTCTATGCGTAAACATGCGATTTAAAATTAGTCGATCTTAAATAAACACTTTCTTCTCTCTCTCTTATATGTTTTTTTTATGAAAATACATCTACTTTCGTTTATTTCACGAAACCTGTTTCTTTCTTATTCGTACGCAGAAATTTACGAAATGTAATTCGTAAGTTATTATACAGAAACGATATGTTTATAATTGTCAGGTATTTATTTGTAAAATCCTTTACTTTTGCGCGGCATTTAGTTTTCAAGTTGTTGTTAAAATTCTTTTCTAGAGAAAGAAACTAGAAATTTAAATGTCCGTAGTACGTATGTTACATGAAACTTTTGCGTTGGTATGAAAAATATTTTAAAATTGATATGCAAATATTTTTTCTTTGTCGAATCGAGATTCCTCTCGAAAATTTCAACCCATAAAGATATATATTTTAAAATACGAGTTACATACAATTAAAGTTTCAACCATTATTATATCTTCGTACTGTGAAAATGATATATAACAAAACATTATGTATGTATGATAGAATTAAACAATGATAAGAAAATTTTAATGCTAAATCAAATTGTTCCCGTTTTTAATTCATAAAATTTTTCATATAAAAAGAGCGAACAAGTTCTTTATCGATACCACGCGTATCACAAACAGATTAATCTCAATCGTCACACTTGCAATCGCATCTGAATAAATACTTATTCATTTTTATTATTGATTGAATGTTGTATGAAATATTTTCACTCTTTCTCCAACAGTTTTAAGATGAGGTCATACTTCCTTCGGAATGTTTTTATCGATTATCAGATCCGATCGAATATACTATTTTTTACAGTGACTAAGATAATAATTCCTTTTGAATCATAAAATCCTAGTAGCGATTCGTGACACGATCTTTCATAATATTTTTCTTCTTGCAAATGGACCGCATCTCGCTAACAATTGTTTCTACGAAAGTTGTATGCAAGGTATCAATTTGTTACGTGCTATCTAGTAATCAATAAACCACAAGATTATCGATCGCATTTAATTGGTATATTTGTTTATTCAGTTTTATGAGTAATTTTCTTCCCTTACGAAAAAAAAAATGGTAGATGTAATCTCGGTTATCTTCGATCGATTGTTAGATCGCGTAGAACAGGATGTAAGAACGATTACGATTCGATGTATCGATTATTATTTATGCACATTGTAAGTCGTAGTTTTTCATTGTTGAAAACGAATCGAAGACTAATTCGTAACTTAAATCCCGGTTAATTAACGGTTTATTCCGATTAACGAATCGAGAGATTTATGCGTTTAATTCTTTTAATGTCTTGTATAAATTAAAGCCTCGCGAATAAAGATGTGAAAAGTGTAAAGGAACATAGAATTTATCGAACAAAGGACAGAGACGAAATAACAAACTGGAGGAAAGCGTTTAATTTAGTTCGGTTGAAATTTTCTTGTACAAAATATGCGAAACTTATATTTATATCATTTTAAATAAATAAATAAAGCAAATATAGTTGAATATATAAGAAAATAGTATAAGTACAAACGTTGTTGATTTTAAATACCGTTGATCAATTCTAACGTGCATGAATATTAATATTAAGCGATAGTTGATCAGTTGCCACGAAAGCTAATTTCAATTGCAAAAAATAGGTTTAAAATTATTGGCGAAATAATTTGCTCAAATTAACGTTATATAGATGTATCTTAGAAAAAAATTATTTGAATGTTTCATCAACTATAAAAACAAACCGAATGTTTTAGAAAATGTTCCAATATCTTCGGCGTATGTAATTGCCTTTTTATTTGTTACTTTCTCTTATACTTTGATACAACGAATTGTCTTCGGAACGAATAAATTGTCAGTATCCAATTTAATTTGAAAAGATAAAAAATGAACATAGTATGAATGAAACATCATCTCTAGCGAGAAGAAACATGCTGTCAATTATTCGTAGCAGAATCTTTCCGATTATAAGATTTGGATTACACGGTTGAATAATAATATTCGGTTGAAAATTTTCCTCCATTTTATATGAATCCATCGTGGGAATGAAACAACGCATGAACTTCCGTGTGTTATTAATTTTCCACAGTTTCAGTCAGTCGTATAATTTTTCGCACGCCGCGCCGCACGGACATCGAAACGAGCCAAGGTAAGGAAGAGATCCGAGCGAATCCTATATAAGATGGCCGAGACGCCGGTTGACTCAGTCATTCCCTCATAAGCTGCGACAACGTCTGGATCGATTAAATTTGCGCGTTCGGTAGTGTTAAAAACATATCAATTTGTTTCTCCAACGTTGTTCTCTTACTTCCGGGTAAAATGGATACGAGGATCTTGATATTGCTATTGTTTGTCAGCGTTGCGGGATCATTCGCGGAGTTACGATTCCCTCTATTCAGAGTGCGTAAAAGTGAGTAGTCATTGAATAAACATATGCGCGCACGTATTGTATATATGTACACAGAAATAAATTGTCCTTTACTAATACACGAATGCGTAGACTAGTTGCTATTTAGTGAATGTTGCACTTTGTTTGACGTAAGCGGCTAAGCACACTCGAGCACCTAACAATTTCGATAATTAAGAAGCGACTCTGACGAAGCACACGAAGCGATTTAAATATAATCGTGACACGCTCTAACACTACTTTGTTCTCGCCGTTGTTCGTAATTATACTGTTTGATTCGTTTGTCGTACTTTATGGATAAAAAGCATTTATTAGAGACACTGTTAGACCGCATCGAAGTCATCGTCTTAATTAAGCAACGATATTTCTAAGGAAATTGTTCTCCCACGTTGAACATTTTTTCCAGCTGTCGGTTACATAACATTTCACGTGTATTTAAATTGACATGGTAATAAAATACCGGGATTTCAGGAAAATTGCGAAATTCACGGAATATGACGTAATCGTAAGATATTAACAAACTTTTGGCAGCCAAGCGTCTATGTCGATAACGGAAAAATTTTTGTACATGAACATATAGAACCGTTCGCGGAGATATCGACGTTATCCGATATCTAGAAACAGGTTTGGACTGTTATTTACGAGGAGAACGGTCTTCCGTGAAAAAACTCTGAATTCTCACGCTTGAAACTGAACTCGAAAGAAACTGACGCGTCAGTTTGGTTTTGAGTAAAGTATTTCATACGCTATTTCGTTCGTTAATAATGCCAAGCATATAATTATTCCTTTATCGTATTCTTATTGATCCTTTTACGCCTCTAGTATACCTTTTTTTAAAGACATTATTTTCCCAGGAGAAGATTAAGAAAAATCGTATTTCTTACGTTAAATACGATTTTTCAATCCGAATATCATGACAAGTTCCTTATGTTATCATATTCCTCGTTAAATTTAGTCAATAGTTTAAGGACCCACTTTCGTAAGAAGGCGATGCACTCGTGTATAGTAACGAAAATCAGAAATGTGTCGGCAGAAAAAGAAGTTTTTTTTTCTAAAGTAAGTATATCGTCAAAAGCTAAATATCGTACAACTTACAAGAAGTAGTGTTGTCACATTGTGAAACCGTAATCTATATTTTGAAAACTTGCGTTATGATATTATGTATATTTTCAATGGTCGATTACCGCTTAATCTGCGAAAAAATACAAAGAAAGGAGCATTAGTTTATCTATACTGCTTAACCAGCGCGAAATACCGGCGAATGCTCGGACGTGCATGTACCGAGAAATATTGTAAGCGGAAGATTTTCCAACCGCGATAATATCGATAATCAATATTCTTATGTGTGTACCCGCGTAACGTTAACTATCGTTAACACGATGCATTCTTCTTTGCATGTAAACATCATCGTGTGTCATCGCGTTCAGATAATTGGTCGTGACACCCGCGAACCATGACCTGATTTTGTTTCCCACCTTGACCCTCATTGAGATACTTTCGTTTCATTTCCTTTGCTTTTATTTCCTACTACAGCGACCTTACGATCGACTTACGCGATACGAAATTACATTGAACTTGCTCGTAATCTCTCGAACAAATACTATTAGGATTGGAAAGTTCCTTCGAGATACGGCTTTGAGAACCGCGTCATTCAGTTTCTATTTATCTAGAGTCGCTTTCCAAATTATGACGCGTCATAAATACTTTACTAAAAGCAAAATTTCGATGACGAGGCTTTGTCGGTGTTTCAAAATCTGGACTTCTGACTCTCGAACACAGGATTGCTTCTACCACGAAAAAAAGATTGTCATCGACAAAACTGGCTCTGAGTTATTGTAAAGATCACAAATACGACGCGATGTTTTATGAAGAAACTGGAATTTTAAAAGTTCATTCATTTACTCGAACGAGTATCTCTCCGACTGATTTACGAAAACAGTTGAGAGCGTAGGAAGATTCAAGTGTAATTCGTACAGAAATTATTTTACAAGTAATTCGTATCAATTGATAGCATTTTTTCATACTCGTCGTTTATTTTAGATCTTTTTCACTTCCATTTCTACAATTGTCCGTATCCATTGCACGTATAGATTCCTACTTGCGCGAAGAAACAGGCATGTGCACGAACCTATTTTACCAAAGCACTATCTGTCACGTAATCTTTCTGCATGTTTTATGTTCTATGTGAAAGTAACGAAGATTATGCGATTTGAACGATTAAGGTCTTTCGAGAGAAAAAAAAAAAAAAAAAAGAACAAAAGATCTGAAAGTTAACACACGTATTTAACGTTTTATGCGAGGAAATTTTTCCTTTACGTGCATGCGAATGGTGAAGGAATTTTCTGCAATTAAAAGAGTCTGAAACTTATCACAAAAGCATGCTGGTAGTAACAGTGAAATGTGCGAAATGTTGATCGCAAAGACACAGTGACCCGTTTGTGTAAAAACAATTAAAAAAACGAAAAAAATGGTATTTTCTTTCTTTTCATCGACGAAGATGGATTGCACGAAGATAGACCACGCGAGATGGATTTCAATGGACTATCGAGGATGAGACGAGAATCCAGCAGTACTACCAAAAGTACAACTATACCTACGTCTACTTTGAATCCTACCAGCGCGACTCTGCCCAACATAAATTCTCAAAGTACTTCCACAAGAAAGCCAGATCCTACGACACCTAGTCCAGATTCTACGACGTCTAATTCAGATCCTACATCTTCTAGTGTAGATTCTACAACGCCTAATTCAGATCCTACAACGCCAAATTCAGATTCTACAAAGCCAAATTCAGATTCTACAACGCCCAGTTCAGATCCTACGACGCCCAATTCAGATCCTACAACGCCCAATTCAGATCCTACAACGCCCAATTCAGATCCTACAAAGCCAAATTCAGATTCTACAACGCCAAATTCAGATTCTACAACGCCCAATTCAGATCCTACAAAGCCAAATTCAGATTCTACAACGCCAAATTCAGATTCTACAACGCCCAATTCAGATTCTACAACGCCCAATTCAGATCCTACGACGCCCAATTCAGATCCTACGACGCCCAATTCAGATCCTACAAATTCCACGCCTGATTTAACTCCAAATACCAATGAGACTCCGAAACCAAGTCCAACGAGCACACCTGATTCAAGTTCAAATACGAGTAAGACTCCCAAACCAAGTCCAACATCTGCTAAACCGACCACTCGACCTAATCGAAGATCGACGCGCGAGCCACAAACCACAACTCCCAGTCCAACTGCCAAATCTACTACGCCTAAGACTAATTCAGAAACTACAACCTCTAGTCCAACTACCAAACCTACGACACCTAACTCAGAAGCTCCAACTTCTAGTCCAAATCCCGAATCCACGCCTGAACCTGAAGCAGAGACTTCTTCTCCGACTCCCAAGCCTACCACGCCTAAATCAGAGACTCCGACTTCTAGTCCAAATAGCGAATCCACGCCTGAACCCGAAGCAGTGACTTCTTCTCCGACTCCCAAGCCTACCACGCCTAAATCAGAGACTCCGACTTCTCGTCCAAATCCCGAATCCACGCCTAAACCTGAAGCAGTGACTTCTTCTTCGACTCCCAAGCCTACCACGCCTAAATCAGAGACTACGACTTCTAGTCCAAATAGCGAATCCACGCCTAAACCTGAAGCAGTGACTTCTTCTCCGACTCCCAAGCCTACCACGCCTAAATCAGAGACTCCGACTTCTAGTCCAAATAGCGAATCCACGGATCCTAAGTCGAAGCCCATGTCGTCTAGTCCAGCTGGCAAATCTACGACGCTGAAACCAAAATCTGACACCACAACCGCGCCTACGACAAAACAACCATCCGATTCTGGAAAAGCAACTAATCCAACATCGACAACCGCCACCCCTGTGATAGGTTCACGTTTTAATCCAGACGATGAAATTCAAATGCCTAATAAAAAGCCCGAATCAAACCAAGCAACAAACCCAGCTCCAAACGAAGGATCAAACACAGGAACTTTCATGTATCCTGGATTCCCAACTTTCCAGTTCCCTCCGTTCTTCATGCCTTCGTTCACTCCCGACTTTTCGGTACCTTACAATCCTTACAACCCTTACTTTATACCCGATACTGGTAATAATAATGCATGGACTGCACCTAATGGCGGAGCTGGACCTGCGACATCTTTCGCTTCTGCTAGTGCATCGGCTGGAGCTTCTGCTGATAGCACAAATTTAAACGCATCGCCGTTAGGTTATCAAGGAGGATACCCTGACAACCTGAACACGGTCAACACACCTTTGGTCGTCGAACCGAACACTGGCAACGTGCCGAACATGTTTAACACAGGGGAATATGGTAGCTACGCAGGAGGTAATAATTAATAAAATGGGCGAAGTCGAACTCAAGATTACCAGCTTGAAGATTCGGGTGGATGCATGCACTGTGCTAATTTACGTTTAGAAAAATCTTTAATAACCATGATAAATTCGTAATGTCGAGTGTAGTGAATGATAAAGCTGGGTATTTCGGAGGGAATACGTGTAATCGTTGAAACAGGATAATCATAGGATTGTAATTTTGTTGTAGTATTATGAAATACTTTCAACGGTTGCTGAAGGCATTTGCATCGAAACATTTTGCGATTCTGTGCAATTATACATAAAAGATTACAAAGAATCGTAGAACGGGATATAACTTTTGAGGAAAAATTTATAACAGTGAATAATTAAAGAAAACAAGTTAGCATTTTTTATTTTTATTTACTTTTTTACCTTTTACAAAATATATTGTGATCTCATACTATCTTTCCTCGCTTTAAATTCCTTATTACACGCTGTATTTTTCAAGATAAATGTGTTAGAAGTATTTATCACAGTAGCTGCGCGGGAGGAAGATAGTTTAATACGATACATTATCATATAACTTTAGAAATTTTTCTATACACTCGATATATTGTAACACGTACCGCTGCATGAACATTAAAGAGCAATCAATTTGTTTTTTCTCTCTAACTATCTTTCATATATTGTTAATATGTACTTATTACTTTATCGTTTACAGGCGCACCATACTTCGACACTGGATTTGCGTTTCCTGATTTTCAGAAACAAATGGAGGAAAATTTCAGACAATTGCAAGCTGAAATCCAAAAGCAACAACAATCGTAAGTTTAATATGGTTGGTGAGGTTTTAACCGAAGATTACTGTCGCTATTGTTAAAAAATCATCTCATGGGAAATTTTTCTGGAATTTCTGAACTTAATGAGTTGTTATCGTAATGCCACTGCGTTACTTCCCAATTAAACAAAAATATATAAATATTCAGCACTTTCATTCTATATTTTCAACTTATTTTCACGTGTAATTGTTATAAAACAATTTGTAAGCAATGCGATTTTATTATTCTCGATTTTCGTCTTATTTTGAACCATAGAAACTACTTGACCTTACCTGTACCAGATATCGAAGCTCATGGTGGATAATATCTTATGTTACGACACATAAACTCAAACATACACATGTTTGATCAGTGCATATCTTTTTAATAAAAGTTTATATAGTTTATATAATTGCAATTCGTATAATAACAGTTCACTTATTTTCGCATAATAGAAATCCACATTCGCATAAGTGTTTTCAATCGACAAAAACTCCGTTAATCTGACGCTAATCTTAAATGCTAATCTTAAAATTTTGTTCCAACAAATGGAATTCGTATTAATGGAGATACTGTTACAAAAGCAACTAATACACAAATTTTGTACATGCGTATAGGATCTTTGAAGCAACTAATCGCATAGCCACTGACGGAGCTATTGGCTTACCTGGAACACATACCGCTGTTTCTGGCATTCATTTGGGACCAGATGGCGGTTATCAAGCTGGTGCAATTAATCCAGTAAGTTTCACGAGTATATTACCATCTCAATTTACTAGTACTTTTTAAAACGCGTTTAGATCAAACGAGCAAGAATGTAGAGCAGGAATCAAAGCATTCGTTCGAACTTGCGTAAACTCACTTACGCCGAAAGAGTTTCTTCGCGATGAATGCGAGTGAAGAAACACCAAATGAAGAAAGAACGCTATTTTCACTTTAATTTTATTGAAATGAGGGAAGGGCGGGCATTCGTTCGCTTGGTCTAAACGTAAATAGGTTTAGAGAACCTAGAGTCACAAATAGCGGGATACTTACAGGAAATAAGAGCAGGGAGAGAAAATACAGTACAAAAAAATAAATTAATAAATTTGTACTTTGGTATTTATGAATCTATAAAGTATGAATAACTCTTTGAATTAAACTTTACCTTTTATACTCGTATATCAGATGAAAGAGAACTCGATCGGTATTCTCGCTGTCGAGCCTAATTGGAGCAATCGATTAACTTATCGTTCATTATTACTAGACTGTGGATATTTATGCAGATTCATATTTTATGAACACAACTAAAATAATTGAACTCCAATAGAGATTTGTTTCACTACTAAATATTGCAACAAGTAGATACCATTGGATATTTTATATATTTTTGCACATATGTCTATTAGACAGTCTGATTGTTGTTGTTGTTACAAAGATCATCGTTATTTGGAGGAATTATTTACTGACGGAAATTTGTTGTTAATCTTTCAGGTTGCACCGGGAATAGAATCTAGATTCGCCGATGAACTCCCTCCACCGTCTAGCAATAATTACGGAGTGTTTTCCAGTTCCAGCTCTCACACCTTGGTTGGTCCGGATGGAAAAACGATCTCTCGCAAATCTTCGACAACAGGTGTAAATGATAATGGAAAAATTACTTACCGAACAGTCCAGGAATAAAATGTACGTCCTCGGTTGGATTTACATTATCATTGATCTTCAATGGAACGCGTTAATACCGCGATGAAACACAATTGTTTTCTTTTACCCTTTTAAAATCAACATTCTCTGTAACTCAGGATTATAGATAATATTTTTAATCGTTTACTTACCAAATATACATAAATGGCTGGCGTAAAAATACTCATTGTACTCAAGTAAACACCCAGAGTATGAGACGCATAAAACTATTTGACGTGCAATTGTCCACGAATAGTTAAGTAATTAAATCTGTGGTTAAGTTCATAGATTACCTAGTACGCTCGGATATTCCATTCTAAAGTTCTCAAAAACTTAATTTCCTTACTAGACACCCGCCTAGAATATTTCATTATAGATATATAGAATAGAATAGCATTCTTTTCGCTCGTTTAATGTGGTATAACTTTGCTCTCCGTGTATAAATTCCACCGTTTACAAGTATTCGGAGTTTTCAATATCATAGAAAACGTGATAATTGAGCAAGATAATTAAGGATCCGATTAATGAGTCAGAATTATGTGTGAACATTTGTGGAAGTTATTTACGAGAGTTGTATGAAAATAATGAATTGATAATTCCATATGTCGACGTAGACCACCTTTTGATTCAAATCTCGCTGGGAAAATTTTTAATCGATTCGATTGAATCAAAGGACATTAAGAGAGTCTGCTGAAAATTTGAATCTGATGGAATTATTCGTAAAAGCAAAATTTATAATAATAATAATAATAATAATAATAAATAAGATTCATAAATGCATGAAACGAAAGAATAGAAAATGTAACAGAATATCTAAAAGCATAAATGCCAAGATCGATCAGTGGTGGAAAGAGTGGAAAATATAGATAAGGGAAAAGCTTCAATCTATTGCTTATAACCGAGTGGACCATGGATTTTTATGCAAATTATATAATATTCTTATGAATGCAAGTAATGCGTAAATGCATAAAAATCCACAGTTTACCGATGATGTTCTAAACAAAGTAATGATCCTAGATTTTCAGCAAGTTCCTAATGATTTGTTTTTCTTATCTTGGTTTCTATAGGCGTTCTAATAGCTACGAATGGGACTTTATTAATTATCAATATCTAAATGCCTGTAGAAACAGTTGTGAATATTTCTTGTCTCGTTTGAAATCTTTTTGTAAAGCAGTCAAGTAAATATAAAGTCGTTATTTGTATTTTATTAAACACGATGACATTGTTCACAAGAGGAACATCGTACATTAATAATTTCTTGATTTTTATTCCTTGTTCCATTGAGTTTTGCTAAGAGGCGGTTCTATTTTGTCGTCAACAACAGGTTTAACTCGAGGTCTTTGGAAACTCCTTCGGCCTTGGTACCAAGGTTCACCGCCTTGGTAACGACTTTGGATCTAAAATATTTTATTATTTATAATATATCTCTATATCGATACTTAGAAGATATTATTGTCTATATCTCGAAATTTTGCAAAATAAAAATTTAATGATAATGTTTCATCGCATGAAACTTTAACGATTTAACGTAAAGATTTTATATCAACTCATTAACATCGGGAGACGTGAATCGACGTCTTATGTTTTTCAAGAGTTGCCGACGGCAGACACGAGGCGGAGTCTTTTATTTTTGCCAGCGTTGACGCACTTTCCATTTACATATTTACCTTGCAAAATTGTGCAGGAGATGAGACTACAAACAAAGTGTTAAACGGCACTCTGACATTATAATGTATACATTCGTAGATAGATATTGTCCGTACGTGAATTTTTTATCGATACCACTGGCTCGTGGATGTTCCGTAACTTAAAGTAAAAGGTTCTGACAAATACAAAATTTAGCAGGAATTGAAAAAAGTTTTCTATCGTCTAACGCGTACACGGGGGTTTATGAAAGTATTTGAGCATTTATAGAATCTTTTCCTTAATACATTACGCGTGTTATAAAAGATTTTACATAAAGTTCGTTAAAATTCCAAGATGCTTATTGCAAACGTACGCTTCTTAAAGATTACAAAATTATTTGGACAGTCGACTCTTCGTCATATTATTAATAATAAGCCTCGTGTATTTAGAAGGACCAGTGTTCTAGCGCTATATTCGAGGCAAGTATACTCACAATGCATATCAATTTTCCATAACGCGTTTGTTTGCAATAAACGTCGTATTTGTGAAAAGTGTTCAAATACTTTCGTAAGTCACTGCACATCTATTTAGACGTAAATTACAAGCAGTATGCAGTACATAATATTACAAATGTTACTTATGATTAGTTTCGTTAACTATTTAAAAATATAAATTATTTTATAAATCTCTGTAAGTTTCACGTGAGAATTAATAACAGATTAGAGCTTAGCGATATTTAAAAGGGAGACTGGGATTAAAGATTACTTATTAATTAATATAATTAGCGTTACCTGCGGAGTATTGTATAAATATGTCGATGGACGTGAACGATTTGGATGACGAAGACCAAGATCATACGTATTTGCTACACCACGAACTCCATCCACGATTGGAATATCATTCGTCTTAAAATCAGCCTCTAACTTTGTTGTTACGGTAAGATGAACGTCAGTTACAATGTTACCTTCGTTATCGAGTCTTGACGAGACTGAGATATTACAAATCCCATTTTTGCACACGTCTATGCCGGACCTTGGTCCATTTTCACTCACAACAATTTGAATGTTATTAATAACAGTTGGCTGCTTCGTTGAATCGTCCTGGGAATATTTCATTTCGATCTCCATCCTTTTTATTTAACACATTACAAACAGTTCTTCGAATATAAAACGGTAAAATTACTTACTTGCGTAAAATGACTCCCTTTTTTATTCGGCATTCTAAATGCATTCTCGCTGTTTATTGCGAAGATAAATGATTTAGGAATCTGTCGAGTCGCTGCTAATTGATCATTAACTTGGTCTAAATTAAGAGAATCTTTCAAGTAGAAATCGTTCGAATCTCGTTCATTTTCTTGAGAATCAAATGCAATCTGTGAAGAAATCTCTATACACGATATATAATTTCTCCGCGCAAACACCGTCAAAAAGACGAAAAGAACAATCTCTCTTATTCGTTTCTCCATTGTTTCTTCGATTGGTACTATTTTTTCGAACAGAGTTTTCGATGTTGCACGAAGAAAATAGCTCCGAGGAAGGGATAAGTATTCAAACAGGATGTATACATACATATAGTAATGACAGTGATTGCTGTACGTGTGCAAGAAAATTACAACGACCTCCGTGGATCTAAGTGGCATAAAAAAAAGGGGAAGACTTGACCGAAAGCGAAAAGTGTGCTGTCTGAGAAATCGGTGATCTTAATTGCCTCTTAAAACGTTAGGTAACACGAAATCGAAATGAATATTAAGCATTTGGGTTTTATGACTAATTAATGCGAACATGATTGTATGCAAATTAAAAGAAGCAACAACGCAATATGTTAATTTTTTAATGAATTGCTTCCTCCGCGTGTTAGTCTTACTAACACCTCTTTACGTTATATCACTGCTTACGTGTCAATGAGATTCTTTTAATATACAAGATATCGCAGATTTCTCCAGCCGAATTTTGTTAGTATATTTATATATATATGGAATTTGTTGTTATTTCTTAAAGAACCTACATTTAAGAATACATTATTGCTAATTCGCGGAAAAAAATTAATGCGATTTCAAATCATTGATATTAGCTAATATACTGGCTGACTTCCTTCCTCCTCTCAAGAATTTTGTTAAATAATTTCGCACAAAATGATGCATAATAGACATGTACAAACGTAATAAAAATAATTGAATGCAAATTGAAGTTTAAAAATTCTAACTCTAAATTACGGTGTAAAATTGAATCTCCACGAATGTTTTTTTTTCAATATACCACTATACCAGTATACTAAAAAAATATATTCACTTTCAAATAGATACTTAGTACATGGATATCAATGACAATATAAATGTTCGTTGTCACCGAGCATCGAGAAAATATACACGATCATTGTTTGATTTTCACAAGTTCTTCAAAGAAGACTTTAAAACGAGAGTACGCGTAAAGTCGAGCGCATTGAATAGAACCCTCGCGGCGAAACTAAAAAGACACGCGGCGTGCGCGAATGACGTTGTGTTGCTCTTTCGACATGAAGAATAAAGGACGACTACTCTGAAATGCACCCCGTTACGGTACGGCCAGAGTCGGTACACAGGGATTGAAACAATCTCAAATCCCGTCGTTTACATCTAACGTTTGACTAAGCCCTACGCAAACGAAGGGTCGCGGAAGCTCATTGAAATTCATTAAAACCCTCGTTGCGTCGATCCGCTCTTTTAACTTTCTTATAGCTCGAGCAGAATTTAATAATAGCGGACATTACACGATGTTTATTATCGTTCTCGATCCCATAGGCTACTGTTCATAAATATCCGGACACTTTAATAACGGTATTGAATGTAATAATATTCGTGCAATAACAGTAATTGAATTTGAGCAAACTATAGATTAAATGCGTTTATATATTTATTGCCTTCTTGTAAAATCTGCTTGTTATAAATTCAAATCATCTGTTAAAAACGTAGAAATAATATTATGTATAGCGTGTTTGAGAATGGTTTGTCATCGGGGCTCGTGGCGTTATTCTACGCCTCTAGATCTACAAAAAGAGTAGTCACAAAATTGACCTCGATCTTGAAATTCAATGACAAATCTTTTTGTTGCATCGTATTGTACTCATCGTGAGGATCAAGAGTCACGAAGGGAACGTGGGTCGCGAAACCAACTATTCTCTTTAAAAAAATGTTAAAATTCTATTAGTTTTCAAACTCATTTTATTTGTAACGTGGTTATACTTTCGGGTTATATGCAAGGAGAATAGCATCTGATGTTCTTTTCTTCGTTTCTTCGTTGCTATTTAATCAATCCCGGACTCGCTTAAGAGCGAACTATACTGAAAATGACGAGGATATCTAAGAGTCGATTTTTAACTGAATTTACATATCCGAATGGATTAAATTTATCTATTCAAACGAAAGAATTGCGAAAGAATGAAAAAAAATATGGGAAACCGTCAGAAGACAATAATTAATTACAGCCGCGTGATTTATAAATCCTCGAAAATGTTATTTTTTATCGTGTAAGATGTACCCGATTGTACGCGAAACAGAGGCAGCGAGAGACACCAGAAAATTAGACACAAGCTCATCCGTCATTTTAAACAAGACGTCACGGTAGGAAGGTACCCCATTAATTTTGTCAACCGACGTTCCCGGCGTTGGGTGCACGAATTACAGGAGTCGTTTAGCCAGACGATATCTCACGATTTGATGAACGATTTCCGAGAAAACAAAAACTCTTTCGGCGTCGAGAATTCTCCCTCGGCTCTGTTGCTTCAGCCACGATGAAGAAACGCCAAAAATAACTAGTCGAAGGAATCGGGCGACTTTCATCGAGAAAGGGAGGAGAGCTTTACGGTGTTATCGGTTCTCGGTGAAGAAATAGCGAATAACAGGCGCGTGTATTATATCGCTTTATTATGACTGCAACATCTGCGATTTGTACATAACGTCTTTCGCACAATCTCTTTTCGCTTACTATGTACACAGTTTTCGCCAAGATAGTACCGTGTTACGGTTCTCTATTTATAGCTAACGCTTACACATATACATATATGTAAATATATACAAAAATACAAAATGGGTATTGGCACACTCGAAACACTCATCATGTGGCAAGCGAAGCGTATCACATCGTTTAAAAATGTCCAACACGTTTTTACTTCCTGAGTAAGGAATTGGCAGTTTACGCTGATGCAGGGTTTGGCAGTTCCTTGATACGTTGGATTTGCATGATGATATTTCGCCGAATAAGCGATATACTGCCGGCTAAATATTCGATTCAGTCTTAACATGGAAATAAATTATGCGTTACACACATCAAATTTCTACCGTGACTTGTTACTGAATGCTATTATAAAGATTACGTGCCTGCGTCTTCTATTTAATACTCTTTTCACAATACATTACATAATAGACTCTACAAAAACGAGTTTTACGATCCAAGTGTTTATAACTTTTAAAACACTCGATTCGATTCCCTTTCTTACAAAATACATATGAAACTACGTGCCTATAGCCACGAATATTTGCTTGACTTTTTGAAAATCTGAAAATTATCCTTTAAGTACTACTATTATATACATGTTCTATCAACGATCTTCTTTTTCAGTCAAGTTTGTAAGTTTTAGAAATCTTTCGGACACAAGATCTATACATTTTGTACGAGCTGCATTCGATTTCAATCGTATGACGATTAAACGTATCTGGTCAATTGAGTGTGGAAATCTTGAAGACAGACTATCAGTTGGCTAAACGTCGGTCTTTCGTCCGCGGACATTGCCCAACAATAAGCCATAACTGCGAACAGCTCATCGGGACAATTTATTGGTTGTGCTAATCTATACCCATCTCTGAGGTAAGAAGCCATTTCAAACGCGTCGACTTCCACGTACGGTTGCTGTGCCAACGTCGTAAGTTCCCATAATAAGACTCCGAATGCCCACTGGAACATTAATAAATATATGTTAATATTTTCTTTTCCTAATAACAAATTTATGTTAAATTTGTAACAAAATTTATATAATTTCTGGAGATAATAGAAAGTTATAGAAGAATCGTAGTTGTTCAACAACCTTTAGCAACCTCGTATTCGCAAAAGTTTGAACAATACCCATAAATTGAAACGAAGATCGCGTTCAAACTGCATGCTTTTCGAAACCATCTTAATATCTTTGTTATTATCTGTAGTAGGATAATATAAAGTGACTTTGGTTTCGCTGCGGGGACAAACTATTTTCGAAATTTTTATTTACTCGATACCGATAAACTTTTGTACAAAACTCTTTTTTGTCAGATAGCAGCGAATGAAAAATCGCCGCTGGAAAATCACGCGTTGCATCATATAGAACAGCCTGTATATATACCTAATGAATATCTATTTCCTTTCGTGTAACTGTATTACTTAATTTAAGACTTGTTTTTTCAAAATGTAAGAAGTTCTCTAAACTGAGTAAAACATATACTTCAGGATGATCGAAACATCGAAATATAATTAATTCTCATTTTATCGATTTACTTTTATTGTATGCGTAAGCAAAAGTAACAAAAACTTTGTGCGACTTTGGTTCTTAAGTTGATAAAAAATTTCCAAAGAAAGTTGATTTACTCACAACGTCAGAAGCAGTGCTGAACGCTTTATTAAGCAAACTTTCAATGGCTAGCCACTTTATCGGGCGATTCTCGTTGTCGCCGAGGCAATGATAATCCTGCGGGAACAGGTCTCTGGCTAAAGCGTTGTCCGTGATTTGAACCCTCAGATCATCGTCAACCCTAATGAAACACAACATTGATCGTTAAACATCTTCGAGGTGTACTAACTGCTGATACAAATGCCAAGGTGCGGGGCAAAAGGAGCAAATAAGCTAAGCGTGGCTTGGTTTAAATTTGTCGACTGGTTCACGTGGTAATGCAAAAAGTCGCGCAAAAAGGATCTACCAAGAGGAGCATTAAGGCCATCTCCGCGAGGCGAAACAGTAACAGTCGGTAATTAAAGCAGTCTCGAGCCACTGTATTTATTGCTAATTAATGCCGCACGGCCAATTAATATCGCAACGAAACGTAACAACCTCAGGCTTTATAACGCTTCAACTGATACTTCGCTAAAATATTCAGTGCGGTATATAAGTTGTAAAAGATCGCTTTTATGCTCGAGCAGAAATTTAAAAAATCCGGTGCAATTAGAATTTCCATGTTAATGAGACATCCGTTAAGAATTGTCAAGTACGCGTGAAATCCAGTTGACCGTCTATTTATAGATGTATGAATAACTATAAATAAAAAAAGGTAAAATGTTTTTGCTGAAAGCAAGGCTTTAAATAATTCTGCTTTATACTTACACGCAATTCCTAGCGGCCAAGTCTCTGTGCACCAGTCTCTTTCTATGAAGATACTGGACCCCTTTGGCAGCTTGAAGGGCCATTTCCACGACTTCTTGCGTGGTGAGTGCTCTCGGTGGCCCTTCGCTGCTCAACTTGCACCTCAGCAAGAACCTCTTCATGTTCTTGTAACCAGTGTGCGGATACAAGAGAAAAGGCGCGCTCCTGTCTTCGATGGAGACACCCAAAACAGGAAGCAGCGCTGGATGACTCAAACCGTATAACGCCAAACCCTCCCGTAATAGAAGAGCAACCTTCAAAGCAAAGACAACGAACTCGATCAAATATCGTGTATATAAGTACATAAAGTCGTATAATAACAGTATAATAACAGTAGGTGATACTACTCGGAACTAATTGCAAGTGAGTTAAGAGGAAACATGGTATGCTATAATTTCATTAATAATGTTGGAAGAAGACAAGCTAATTGGCAGACGAAGGAAAAAATACTTACTTGTGATTGCGATGCATGTTCAGCAGCAGTTTTCACTAGGACATCCCTCGGGGAGGACGCACCCTCTTCGTGATAACTGCCTCTATACACGCGACCGAATGTGCCTTCCATTTCGATGCTGAGGAGGCGTACCCTGCATCTGTAACAAGTGCGAAACATGATTACTTCAGGATTCGTGACTGCGCCATCAACGAAACCAATAATTATTTCGTACAGACTCTGGAGTCCTTCTTTACAAAATTATTGGGAGGTTGAAACGATCGGCCGAGTATCGAAACGGAAGCAGCCTGAATAATCGAAGCAGGTTAACGTAAGTACTTCGACTCTTTTTTTACATTCGCGTATGCTTTCGGTCTTGCCATCTGTACCTGCCAAAAACTGGATAAATTTGCTCCTGGTATACTTCACTCCCGTAATGTAATTTTTCCCATATACCTATGTATTTATTATTAGACTACGGATATTTATGCAAATTTATGACATTTTCCATGAAGATAATGGCACGAGCAGAACTGCGATAGAGATTTGTTTTATTTATTTAATGTTATAGAGAGTAATAGTATATTGGATATTTTATATATTTTTCCTTACATATCCTACGTATTTTTATGTCTTTAAGTTTCTCATAAACGCACAAAAGTTCGCAATCCATTCGATGTTAATATTTATAGCGTTAAAGATACGAATACTCTCTGCTTGAATAATTATTTATAATCAGATACGATTCTATCTTGTTTCATTAGATATAAGTAAATACCTATAGTCCATTGAAATATCAGGTTTACGTAAAATCCTCAATCTTGTGTGATAAAAATTAACATAAATAAAAAGATTAACACATAAGTGCTTTACGTCGCTTTCGTTATCAACTTAGTTCGTTCAATGTTTCAATAATCTCAATAGATACAGATTAATTATCGTATTTGTTAAGTATCGAGCGTGAGACCTGTTGTTCCACTCGTAATACTTTAGCTAAAGAAATATTATCTACCTTTGAACTGTAATTTCTTGAATCCTTTCGTGCAATTCTCGACTGGGTCGATCGTCTAATCTTCTGTAAGTAGAAGTAGATGTTGCAGAAGCAGGTGGAGGTGTCTCGGGTGATAAAAAGGTCTGTGCAGGTCCGACTCCAGTGCCTCTTTCCACACTACACGCAGAACTGAGACCCCTTGATTCTCTTAAATAGCAAACATAATTTCACATGAAATTAAATACGTTTAAAAAATTTAGAAATTCATAGAAAATGTATGATTTTTTTTTTTATATGCAATGAGAGAATTTATAAATTTTATCGGTATATATCCCTTTATCATCTTTTTCTTTTTCCTTAACCAATATGTCAATTTGACAATAAAAAGCAAATTAAATCGGGAAGATCTCTCTCTTGTATGTATACGAGAAATGTAAATAGAAAAGCAATAATTAGTAGTTTCTAATAAATAATAAAAATACCAGTTTGTAAAATATTTAGAATAATTAATGACTACGTGTTTTAAAATCACTTACTGAAGAGGATCCCGATGCCTCCTAGTCTTCTTGTCACGCACGTAATAAGCAATAACGAGAACAAAAATAGCTGCGATGAATGCGCAAGCACAACCGATAGCAGCGTAAAACACCTGTCCGCCAGAAGAGGATCCGGAAGCTGCGACAAGAACTTCTTCCGCTCCTATGTTACTTTTATCCTTCAGACAGATTTTCTTTCGTTTAAAGTCCAAACTGGTCGTGTTTCTTCTCGACAGGGAGACATTTATCCGAAGACTCAAGTCGACCTCCGCGTCATACGGGCCACAATGCAATGCCAAAGCCCAAGTCTGCAGTCCACCGACTGGAATTTCACCAGCCTGCGATATATTCAGGGAACTACTCAGGGCTGATGGATTGCTGATGTCTACCGACATTGTATACGGCAACTGAAACGTTCGAGATTATTAAATATTTATAAAGGCGTTACTAACTTAAACATTGAATAAATTCGGTTACTGAGAACGGAATAAAGCAACAGAACGTCGATCAAAGTAAATTATTTGTAGTACTTTGCTGCAAAATTTATAAATTATATAATGAAATAGTTGCGTATTATTAAATATACTTTACACGCTTGTATCCAAAATATACGACAGTATAATAAGTTTCAAATAGTGTAATCAGGAAATTTTTCAAACTTTTTCATTGAATAATCTGGAATGAGAAAAGATATATTTTCTCTAGCGAATCGGTAGAATAAACAAAAAAATTGTTCATCCGTGCGACCCAAATTGCAATTTCACGTATCCCAGCGCGACTCGCTAAATGAACACAAATGAACTCGCATTTCCGTGCCGAGTCACGCGTTTACGCGCACCTGTTTCGAGCGAAATGCGCAATTTCCCGGCGGATCCATGAAAAAGAGGAAGGTACGATAAATGCAAATCACTGGAAATTTCTGATCTACATAGACTGTTTCCGCGTGTAAGGGGAAGAAGAAAGAACGAATTGGTAGAGAAGAAATAAAGAGAGAAGTGGAGAAACAGAAGAAAGTAAAGTGGAAGCAAGGTAAAAGGTATCGTTTTTTAAGAATCGACGAAGGGCGGATAGGACAATAAACAAATGGAAGAAAGTCAAAGGACGGAAGGGGTGAGAGTTGCTACTACTTGCTCGTAATCACGCGAACGTTGAACCTTCCTATAATCTGAAACGTACCATTCTCGGAAGACAATTTGCGCCCAGTGGAGGGCAAAGTGAATCTAGAAGACCGCGGGCGAGAGAAGCCCGGGGGATAAGAGAAAGGAAAGAACGAGAGAGAGAGAGAGAGAGAGAGAGAAAGAGAGGAAGACGAGGAAGAAAAGAAGAGGGGAAAGGAGATGCTAGATCAAAGAAAGAGGAGCTCGGTTGAAGCCGAAGAGCTCGTAGCTGATTACCAGCTCGCAATGATGATCGGTTCCCAACTAGCCGCGGAGAAGGCACCTCGTCAACTTGCCTGCTTGTCGCTACCATGCTACACTCCGTACACTACACGCTACACGCTGCACGCTTTGCGCTGTATACGTTATAGGCTACTTCAACTTGCGGTCTTTTATGACCACGAGCGACCAACTACGTGCTGACAGTGAATGCCTCTGTAAACCGGCTAACCATTCGACTTAAACTGTCAGGAATTTTTTATGATTTTTTTCTCTCCATTTTCTGAACGCCTCAAAACAACCCGAGACTTTGCAAGAAACTCGCCAAACAACGCGGCAGCGTGAAATTTTACGAACGTGCCGTGTTTCTGAGGATTCTTTTCCTAGAATTGCCTCGGCAAATATTTTACTTAAAATATGCCACTCGCCGATTATCGACCGCGAAAACAGGAATACTAAATTCTCCGAATTGAAAAACATAATTTACATTTTTGGATACTTCTATAAGCATTTAAAGACAAAATATGTAATAAATGATAAATAAATAGGTATGCAAATGAAAGTAACGAGGGCAGAAATTGATCTCATATAGTATTTTTATGTTTTTAGAATGATCTAATTTCGAGCATAATATAGTCTCCCTACCTTATCTATGTAAATTGACATGTTTCTCAGATTTATATTATATTTATACTTATTTATTGAAATTCTACCAGTGTTCTACATATTACATTCTTTGCTTAATTGAAATGTTAAGTTGTTTTAATAAAAAAAATACATGCTTTAATCTACAAGAAAAGCGGATACTTTTTCCCCGTAATAAAGACTTTTCTTCATTAAGCTTGGATTCATTAACGCGAAATTTACTTTTGCCTTTGGAGATAATTCTTAAAATTAGAAGAATTCAAGAGAAAGAGCTCGCAAAGTGTACTCAAATAATATTGTCTCAGTTTCGGCATAACGTTATTCATATCTTTGAATATCATAATGCTACAATATGATAAACGAATAACGTAACCACGATAAAGTACTGTACTGAGAAAATGTTAATTATACCGCGTGATGCTTCAAATCATATAGAATAGACTTCCTAACTAACGTTAGCCTTTTCAAAATATACTGCAATCTCATCCATATTCAATCTTCAATACTATTTAATTTGAAATTGATGAGATACTAATCGAATCAGTAGTGTATATTAATTTTTATTTCGCGTGGTAACCATTATGGTATAAAATGATGTATCGTGTTGGATAGTAGAGAAAGATGGTAGTATTTCTTACATTGTGTTCTGTTACATTCTACGTACTCTATATCTGGTGAAATGTGACCAGAATCATCCGTTATGAACTCTTACAAAATACTATTTAACCTCAAATGTATCACCCAAAGAATAAAGTTTGGTACAACGTCTGGCAGATGGTCGTCTTTTAACAAAAAACGAAGGGCCATATATTTCGGTGAAAAGTAAATCAAAATAGTTGAATCCTAATTCGAATTTTTAACATTTACCAAGAATTTTTCCTATCACGTGATTATCATTTTTCTTTTTTTTTTTTGCTTTTACAAAACAATTTGTATAGTAAGAAACCGATTTTTCGAAATTATGATCTCACAGCAACCCAACAAATAGCAAAAATTTATTGAAAGAAACGGTTCTTATACGTCGCATCTCGTAACTATAAAATTATTCAAAACTTTCGATATTTATGTCGTGATTAAATATGCAATATTTACAACCGCACTGCGAAATAATCTATCTCTTTCTTCTCAAAAAGAAGGATAAATTACATTCAGTAGAAAAAGGAAAAATACAGAGCATATATAGCACTAAAATTAAACTCACAAACAATAAAATGAAATTGTAACAATCATTTAGTAGTACGCAGATCACCCCTCTAATTTCAATAAATTTACCTGTTAGATTTTGCATAGTGCTACATAATCAGATCTGGTTGCGTTATGTCTTGTGCCTCGTATCTGTATAAGGATTAGAAATTTTACATTGTTTTTATAGTTACGAGTGTTTTATTCAAATAACTCGAACGTTAATTATAAATTATAATCGTAATCGTCTTTAGTTATTCCAGTACACGGCAGAAAATATACGTACGCAATTTTATGCGTTTAACTTTTTGTTCGTTTACTAAGTCATGAAGATAATATGATATTGAGAAGTATTACTTGTGTACGAGTTCGTAGAAAACGATCGAAAGTACAGTGACGAATGAATTATTAGTGTGTTGGGGAAAATGCTTTTTGCTAACGCGCTCTCGTTGAGGACGATGGTACTTTGACAAAGTGGCGGCGAAAAGTGGACAGAATGCAGCACAGTGTCGGATTGACTCGTCGACGATGTGCGGAAAAAAAAGAACAGATCCGAGAGTAGGACAAAGTGGTCCAGCCACTTCTTCGAGATGTCTCGATGGAAGAAAGAGGAAGAAGGAGAGGAAGAAGCACGGAGACTGATGGCCAGCGTCGAGACATCCGTCACCTTCGCGACAAAACCGAGTGCCCCGAATGCTACTTAAGCGCACCAGCTACCTGCCAATCAAACTGACCACTTTTGAGTCACATCGAACCTTTCCTACGACAAATTCATTCCATACCCTCAAACGAAAATTTATGGAGTATCGAAGAATCTCGTTGTTCGAAAACGTGTATCCGTATCGAATTAGTATTATATCTATACTATATCGTTTTAATTGAAATCTTCTGCTATTAATCACGTACCATTCGCCAATTTGAAAAATCGAATCGATCACGCACCGAAAAATTAAAAATAGCTTTTAAAGGAAATGTATCGTTAATTTGAAAATTTTCTTCCAAATATTGTTTAAACAAATTTCACAATAATCGGGTACAAACTAAAGTTTGGAAATATAATAAATGGAGTTCTACCGCACTTTACTTGGAGACATTCATAGGTATAAATAAAAACGAATCCTATTCATTTCTGCTCGATAAAGCATTCTTCCGTTACTGATTTCTTGCTTCCCAGCACGATATTAATCCCTGCGGCACGCTATTGATAATTCTCTCGAACGCAGCCCGGATTGGCGAGATTTGCAACGATTTTAACGAAAGCGTTCTTCATCGACTATATAGAAGGTCTCCTTATAAATTCATTTCGAAGAAGAATACCATGGTGAGTGTGCTGCGCCACTGTGGCATGAATCTGAGAAACGGGAAGGACCGACATGCCTCGATAATCTGGATAAGTACGTCTCGTAAGGGCGAGGAACGGAACGGAGAACAAGGAAAGAGCGAAGGCTTCGAACAGTTGCTCGGTGACCGTTCAAGCTTGAAGAGTTTTCATCAAGGATTCATCCGACAAGATTCTCTCGTCTGCGAGATCTCGCCATCACGCGGTTTCCTTCGTTAACGGGCGAATTTATCGTGCCTCGCTCCTGGTGACTTTGATCCACCGTGACGACCAGTCAAAGAAACGTAAATAGGGAATAAAGCAAACGGAAGATACGGAAGCTACATTTTAAGAGCCGCTAACGCTTCTTTTCATTACCGGCTTCGCGTTTCCCTTGCGTTTTAAAGTCGCGAGCTTTTTAACCTCCTTTCCCTCCTCGAGATTTGCGTCGTTTGAGAAGAATTATTTCAAAGAAATTACATCAAAGGTCTGTGCCTTTGTAAAACTTACCGGCCTACCGGCGAGATTTTCCCAAGTGAAATGCAGCTTGTGAACTTGCGCTGGCACCGGGACCACGAATTTAATGGCATACTCGTTTATAACGCCTTCTCTTACGTAAAACAATTCTGCCTGAAGACCTGCAACAACACGACAAATATTTTATCGATTAAAGCTTCCGAACTGTTATTAGTACGTCGTAAAATAAAAACGTCAAGACTCTTATTTTTTATCTTTTTGCGATATTATTATTAAATACAAATTTCTGGAATAAGTTGCGAAATATCGAGAATTTTATTGTCAAGTTAATGATAAGTATTTGCAATAATTTAATGTCGTGTAATATTTATTCTTTAATTTTTAGTATGTAATATATCATTGGCGATTCTTCGAATTTTCATGCTTAATAATTTTTAGCATAGTATATATAACAACATTTCTCAAGTCTTAATAAATTTAAGTCAAATTTCAATATGTATTCATATACACGTTACGTATCTGTTTAATCGACGGATATAATTAATATTATAATATCGTGTGACGTAAAGGATGCAAGTTAAATTCAAGTAAATTGTTTAAGATTATGTAGCTTTGCACAAGCTGTTATGTCAATGAATCTACATATCTTTAAATATATTTCAGATACTGAAATTACTATATTCATTCTCTGATCTTATCTATAATCATAAGTAATTAAATTAGTTATTGATATCACTGTTACGAAACTATTTACATATTCATTGATATCTTCTCTGATTTGAGCTACTCGGATTGCAATATAAATTCGCTTTCTCTGAATGTAAACTTTATCGGTTAGGAAGGTACGATTTCATGCTCACGAAACACAAAAGCAATGACGTCATGATGAAAATGGGGTGCGACTATCGGTGGTCGATTTCGTGAGTAAAAGACTTAAGTATATCCACGTCCAAAAGTGATTCATAGCGACGTGTTCGTTTTACGATTAATTAACCTAGCGTGTGTAATTCTCACAAATCTTTAAAAGTCACGTATAGCGACGTGTAGCAATAATTCTATCCAGTTCTACCGTCTATATTGTTGGATTTCATTAGCGCTTCTCCGTATCACCAAAAGTTTCGACGCAATTTGATTCTTTATACGACACTAAAGCAATTGTTTCACTGTTTGCGGCAAAAGATTTACAAATCAGCACGTTTAATCGACGCAAAGGAGGCCAATAGATTGCAGTTGCACAACCGACATAGAAAATAGAGAGGAAAAATTAACTTTAATCGTTAGGGAATAAAACACGAAGAAAGTGCATATTTCAGGTAGATTAAGTATCCAGTTATCTTCAAGGAGACAGTCGATACAACGTCCACGAACCTCAGCACGAGTAATAGACTACTCAAACGCGAATACAAATCGTGTGAACCGAAGCGAAACAGAAGAGATCCTGCTTCTCCTTGCAATTTACCAAGTGAGAAAGAATAAGTAATGGTAGTACGAGCACATTGTCTCGAAAAGAAGGTGGTTTCGCTCTGTCGATTTAATGGGCTTGTTATTTTCTTACATATATTTTTACAACGCTTCTGTGAAGTTTAAAGGCACATTGAAACGCTAGCTTCACTACCTCCGTGCCACTTAAAAGTGAATTACGATTACAAGAATTTATATCGGTGCTTTAGAAAACTCTTCTCGAGTTTCTCCTACTTTTTTTTTATTGCAGGAAGCTTTTGTTTCCTTTGTCATTAAAAAAAGATTCGTTTTCTATTCCATTACGAATCATTGGCAAATTGAGAGTTTAACGAAAACGAAACACGCCTCGATAAGAGTAAAATAAGAATAAAACGTATTTTGTAATCAACGAAACGTTCGATACGAATATTTCTCCGAAAATTCAGTCTCGAATGAATAAATTTCATTTGACAGTTTTGATTAGTCTTTACATTAAAAATCTCTTTTCTGCTTCTACACGCCTTTACACCCTGTATACAAATACTATATTACAATTACAAATTACAATAATACAAGATACGAATTAAAAGTTACTGACACTAACGATAGGCGATATTAGGAAGATAAGAACATTACGATCGCTAGCTACATTGGTATATATGTCGACAAACTATTCCAAGAGAAATTACAATGGATAATGGTGAAACTACACTTTTGTTTAATTTATGTAATCAAGACGTTTAAAAGAAATGATACCGTGGCTAATAATTACCTACGCGTTGAGTATGTTGTTAAAATTATTTCAAGTACGATTAAAACTAAGTCGTCGCTAAAGTTATTTTAAGTACCGTTCCTATCAGAAAGTTGGTAAATATTCGTTAAATGGTTCGATGTCCAGAAACGCTGTGGCATCTGGTTGTTACGCTACCGAGTAATCCGCATTCAGAAGCTACAAGGTTACGTGGGCGAGTCGACGAAGGTGGAAGATCGGATAAAAAAAAAAAAAAGAAACGAAGGGGGAAAGATCGCACGAGAGGGAGAAGGAAGCAAGCACACGTCGTGTACTCCCTTCGAGGGTCTATGCTTGTATCAGATACGAGGGTTAACGAGGCACGAGTTGGATTTTTAAGTCACCCGAAGACAATGTGCCGTAGCCCCCACAATCGTGTCTTTGCTTTTGGTCCTTCTTCTTCGTTTACCGTCCCTTGCCTCTCGGTTCCATCGGCCTTCGGCCTTTACCGGTTTTCTGCATCAGATATCGTATGCCCACGACCTCAGCACTGGCTATTCCTCCAGCCAAAGGTTGGCCGCCTTCCCTCCTGGGGACCAAGCGCAGTGTCCGTCGTAAAAAAGACGCAATATACCCTGTAGGATCCTCTCAGAAAATAATTACCTTTAGATTCTCGAAACCCTGCTGAGTTATCGCCGCTAAAAATCGAATCTTCGTCCCCTACGAGTAGGACACTTTTATAGGTGTTCCGAGTATCGATGATCCTTACTACGTGGAGAATTACTGAGTCATCTGGGCGAGAGACTCTTTGTTCGGACGTTCGAAGAGTAACAAGATCTTTCTCTCGATAAACTTCACTTCCTAGAGAAGTCAACCGCAACGTTTTAACTCTACAATACCGTTTTCCTGTTTTAGCCTCGGTTCGATCATTGCTGCTGCTTTTATCGAAAATACTTCTGAATACGGATGTAACTGATGAGCGATGAGAAAACATCATACAAAATGATACGCTTTCTGCGAATAAAAACATTTTAACGTATTATGCTATTTTACGAAACCTGCGTTACTTACTTACACTTAAAATTGGATACCAATCTCGGTATTTAAGTCAACGGCAGGTAGTTTTCAACGCTCGAAAGATGAGTATATACAACGCAAGCATCGAGGCTGTTGGTCTATTCTTTGCGGCAGCCTAGCCATGACCTCGTTACCGGTTTAGGTATTCTTGAAACCCTTATCTAGTCGGGGGTTCTTTTACGCATTTATGCGGGAACTTTGCGCGCGGGTAACCAAGGGGTGGCGTATACCAAGGATCCTTTGATGTCTGGTACGCTTGCAGCGGGCCAAAGTGCAAGCAAGAATAGTAGAGAGAAAAGAAAAAGATGAAGGAGATGCGGTAAGAGAAAGAAAGAGAGATAGAGGGCCCTTTCAACGAAGGCGTCGACCCTCGACAACGAGTGCCAGACACAATTGTCACGAAGGGTTCCACGGCACTTCGAACCTTTCCTCCTGGTACATGTACGATCTCTAACTACACCGGCCGACGCGCCTATTGGGAGAACTCTCAAACTGTTACGGAACACCCTTACAGCCTGCTGACACCCGGAAAACGTGCGGGATCAAAGATAAGGAACTAAGGAAACTTTCAGACGGCTAGTCGGTTCGGTGAACCTGCGCGCAAACAGATATCGATCAACAATATCTAGAAAGCGAAACAAAGGTAGTAAAGAACCCTGCAAGACTTCTGGCGTTATTTTTGCTCTTTGCTTTCGAGCTCTTTGATATGCTTATTCCGTGCTGTACAAAGGAGTGAGCTATGCTGCGAGAATAGAACACAAAAGCTGGGCTTTGTGCGTTGCGTTAAAAATTGTTTTAATGCATCTGTTAGCGTCATGAATTAAACATCGGCTAGAATAATATATAAATTCGATATTAAATTGTAGTATATTATTTAACAAGCAAAAAGTGTATAATATCGCATACAAGTTTGTAACTTTGAAGAAAAAATGCACCAATACTATCGAGTTTTCGAGGATTCTATAAAGCATTTAAGAATACAATGGTCGAACGAAATGGTCGATGTAGAATATAGGAAGTAAAAGGAAGGGAAAGATACGGAGCTTCTCTCCCAGGGGACGATCTTCTGAATACTTTATGCCTTTCAAAGTGGTTCACTATTATGGCATAGCATGCAGGACCTTTCACTTTTATATGCCGTTCGGAGACATTATACGTGTATGAAAGCAAATATTTTCAAGGTTTTACAAAGAAGCCAAATGACGCGTAAAGAGTATAAAAGAATGTATGGAAAGGAAATTCTAAAGAGAAATTAAGAAAATTTCACACTGTCAAAATAGAACGTCGAGCCAGCTTATAAAACGAGAGCTAACGATGAAAATATAACGCTGTCGCATCGAGAAAGAAGTTCAAAAGACTTTCAGACTGTCGAGAAATAAATTTCAATTATATATAGAGAGAGACGTAGAGTTATTTGAGTAGGATATTTGGTTCAAGCTAAACAATTTGCTTTATAACTCATTAAACTCGATTATAAAACGCTTTTCTAACGACCCACATTCGAAAACATATTATTTAACTGACAGCTCGAAGCCGTAATTTACTACTAAAAAAGTAAAAATTTTGTCGAATTAATATTAATACTCTCAATCATAATTGTCATGATCTAGTAACGCGTGTATATTATTGTATTTATTTAAAATGTTGCTCACTCTATTAATTGTAATACCTCCGTGCTGATTCAACTAAATTTGCCATACAGCTTTTCGAGTTCATTTTCCCATTTTTGATACCTTTTCCGCGCGTAAAGTATTTTGTCATTCTTTCGACATTATAGTAAGAACTAATAGTATCTTATGATATGCAACAAGTTTGATTATTCATTATAAATTTCAATGTCGAATTATAAGGTTACGACTGAATCGAAAAATTAGAAATGTTAATATTTTATAGAAAACCACACAAAAATTAAGACGAAGGATCTGTTTCATCCGTTTGAACGTTCGAGCGCACATAATCAGCGATCAATTTTAACAAAGTGCAAAACAAAAACTATCTTCCCTAACTGTGACGCCGAATTCCTAAGGTGCTTAATCGTACGAGAAACAAAAGGGACGGGAAAAAAGCGTTGGCACAAAGAACCGAGATAGAGAGGGAAAGAGCGTAAGAGTGTTCGTTTCGCGAGGCGCGAAACAGCCGGCAAAATTTCGCAGGGCATCGTGTCCCCCGCTGTCAAAATACGGTATAGAAGCAAGTTGACGAGCGAAGCTCCAAGAGTCGTGGTATAAAGGAGAACTGAAAAAAGGGCTTGGTGAATTGCGGGCTAGCTGCGGGGCCTCCGATTCTCTCTGCCCCTCTTCTTCTCTGGGGGCCCACAGCTTTGGGTCAGAAACCTAACACCTTTGCAGTGCAAAACCCACGGTACGCTTATAACGAGATCTTCCCGTAGCGAGCCTTTTAAAATAAGATGACGGCGGGTGGCAGTACTACGAGGGAAGAACGTAGGAAGAGGGAAAGGCAGAATGCTGAAATGCAGGTCGAAGGAACAGGAAATATTAGATTTACACGTCGTGACGCCTGCTTACAATGCACCCGCTCCGATTTTTGTTCGATCCCACTGCGATTCTGCGCATCAAGCTCCTTCCATGCACTGCCAACCACAATGAACATTCTTTGTCCTCGAACATGCGGAGTTAGATCTGCTCCTTTACAGCAAACGAAATTCGAATGGAGTATGCGAATACACCAAATCGAAAGCTGCTTTGTGGAGACAGAAGCTCCTCAATTTACAAAATGAAATCGTGAAACAATTTTCGTTGGTATTTATCGCGAACGACGTGACAAATATATGTGTAAAAAAGAAATGGAAAATATTAAAATGTAGGAGTTGGTACAGACGACCGATGCGACGCCTTGCGATTTCGTGTCAGCAAAGCTGTGCGATTCGACAGCATCGTATTTTTAATGATGCCATGTGCGCAAACGTGTGATTAAAAATGTAAAGCTGTCAAATTGTACAGCATCGCCTGGTGCATGGTGCAAAATCGCAACGATTCTCGTTACTCGTGCCCCACATCCCAGACCATTAACGAACTTACTTCGCGGGAAATAACGCAATGACAAGTGAACGATGCGAAAATTATTTTATTACCAACGTAAACTAATCGTAGACCAACTATCTAAAACGCATCGTAGAACAGCTACTCTCACACGATATAGTAAAAGCTGAAGAGGAAATCAAATCTTTGAAACGAATTTCATTTCACAGCAATACAGACACGTAGTTCAAGTTCTAGTTGCAGGAGCTAACACGGTCGAGCGCAATCGATGATTTACGAGAAATTTATCAAAAACCAACCGTGAGGATTCCTATGAAAACTCGAACACGTCAGGCCGATCCAAAAATGATCCGCGAGGCGAGGTTAACGACCAGATCAGGCAGCTGGTACTCGCCGATACCTCAACACGCAGCCTCGAGAGATCTAATAACGTATCCATGTATGCTTGTACAAACGAGCTCGCATTTATATGTGCATGTGCATGTATGTATACAAGCGCGTGCTGCCGCTGCATGGGATATTTTTCACTTTCGCCAGCGCGGGCAAACGACGCGACGCGACGTGGGCGTGCGTATATACCCTGTGCACGCACACACGTTGTTATATATCGCCAGCTTCTCACCCACGTGTGATCTCGATGTAGTACGCATACAGCTATAGGGTGTACCCTTATTGCGATCTTTTGAAAATAACGAAACTTTAACAAAAAAAAGAAAAGTCTTACCACCATACAGACAACATGTATATTCAGCTTCGGAATTCAATGGATTCAGACGTTTTGATGTCTTGAATCGTTAGCAGACTGCGCATTTTTTATGGATTTATGGGACATTTGAAGGATTTGTAAAAACGCAGAGAACGCACATAGGCGCGTATAAATATGTGAAATATTCGATGTGTAATATTTAATATCCTATTTAAGTCCGTAAAAGAAATTTCCGCCTAAATCGCAATTTTTACGTCACATTCGTAAAAATATAAATTTACATAAATATCCGATCGTTAGAATTCAGCACCTGAATTGATATTCTTTCACGAATACTTTGAAAAAAGAGAATGAGATACCTATATAATTGCACATTACACAATACTATGGTTTACGATTAATCAGAAGAAACTATAATACTATTCTGGTTGGGGTGCAATAAGTAATGCTTGAACGAAGTTGCTTTCGAATAAACCCTTGAACGCGTTGACAGTTCAATCTTGGTAAGAAAATTCATTCGAACATAGGACAAATTTATTTGAACACCTACTACGATCGTTTGGCCGTATTACTTGGATGATAAGTATCGTTATAAGAAGCAAGTGTGATACGTTAGACCCACCCTCTATATAATACAGGAGGCTGACTGTTTAGCATATATCGAACGAGTACGTGGGTTCTTCCTTCGCCAACGGGGGTCTCCTCTGAATAACCCATAAGTCCTAGGCAAGTCCTGGACGTCGTTTGTACACCCTCTCTCTGTTCCTTCTCAGTTTATCCTCTTTCGTTACTGCAAGGCTGATACTCTCTCCGTTTCTCTTCGCAGGCCATAGGTCACATCCAGGAAGGCGTAACTTCACGCGACACCAGTTATAATTCACTCTAGAGGATCGTAAGCAAGCAAGAAAAAGGGGGGAATGAAGGAAAAGGAAAAAGACGGAGCGCTTGTCGTTGGGTTATTTCACCGTTTCGGTGATACTTTTTTCAGTCTTTCCGAAACTCAACCGTCTCTTTATAGTTTTAGCCAGCGGAAGGATTAAAAGAACCTTTTCACTGGAGTATTTTGTTACACTGAAATCCCTGACATTCTTCACTGTCTATCGTGAAGAATTTCCAATGCTATAAAGCTTGCGTTTTAAACGAAACTTTTGCTCATTTTCCAACAATTTCCGCCGTAATGGTTTCTACTGTGACTTTTCTGTTTGTCACACATTATACCTTCCATTTGCCTTAATTTCTCCAATTAAGTTTCTTCTTCGTACCAAGATATATCATCAACATGATTCATCGATATCGTATTTTTCAAATCTTTAAACAAAAGGAATTAAAAGGAATCTTACAAATCTAAAAGAGAAACGAACCAAACGTGTAAATTCTCTAGAAAAATATTTGATAGGAATCCGCCATCTAGTCTTGTATAACAGTAATTTCATACGTCGCAATCATCCAAAGGTTCTTCTAACAACAACACGCTGATTTATTTTCATATGTCCGCGTAAAATATGTTTCTTTCGTCTCGCGGTTAAATCTGGTTCATTGTCCTATGACGAAGAGCAGGGACAGTAGATGGACTCTCCGTATTGTAGGTAACCCTGGCCCCGTTTATTTATCGAGGGGTAGTATGGTAGCGAAGCGGGAACCAAAGCAAACCTGCGACGGGTTGGGACGTGATTCTGGCATCGGGAGCTAAAATAATATTGTTCCTGGCGTGCACCCTCGAAATACGATTGCGAGCTTCGGCTAGGTCGTTACATCGTGCGGTGACGATAGTAAAAGCCTACCGAACGTTAACTGACAGATGGGTGGGCTGATTGAGACGTTGTCGCCACTGCGGAGAGGACATATGGCACCGTACTAGCAATCAGGGCTCGGACACGAAGAAGATTACGTGGCAGCTGAATTTATCGTGACGTTGAATCGCATGTCCTTCCCTTGTACCTCGTTCGTGCTCTTCGATCGACGTTGCTCGTTAAGAAGGATTCTGCCAGGAAGTCGACTCCAAAGAACCGGCTATCCTGATCCTTTCAAATCCCTCGCTGTCGATCTTACTCGCTCTCAGCTTTAATCCTTCGGGCTGTGAACTTTGCCACGTCACCCAACCAGTCCTTTTATTTCCAAATTATGTAAGGGAAAAGTTCTTTTCAGCAGCTCAGGAATCGTTTCTTAAGGAATCAATCTGCTCAGCTAAATACATTAAAATGTTACCATGGACTCAGAAAAATCTTTTCAATCCTCACACGAACGATCTCTTAAAATTTTGTTTACGCGTACAACGCCTTCAACCGCACTTTGATTTAGGTTATATACGCGTATTGATTTATATGTTAATTGATTCATTCTAGAGAGCCAGCTACGTGCAATTATCGTGAACACAAGTTCAAAAGCGTTTATTCATTTACATATAGACTTCTTTTAATTCTGCTGTAGTCTTAGAATTTGTATACTTCGATTTTATATCCAAACGAGAAGACGTTTAATATTTGAAGGAGGTTTCCAGCAGAGAATTAAACTGAAAAATCACGCGTGTCGATAACGGCTATTTTCATTCTTTCCACAAATTTAAGATTGTTTTTAACGATTCTTTTTAACATTAAAAAACATTAACTACAGCAACTCGAGTACCTTTTACAAATTACAATATAGCTGTCATCGTTATTGAAACAACGAAAAACATATCTAGTTGAAGAAAGAAAACTTGGAAAAATGTTATCGACTATGTATGTATGAAGCGATTTATTTAAATACGACTCGTGTTATTATAAAGCAATGGTTTGCGTACAGGAATATACGCAGAAATCTGAAGCTTTCGCACATGCTAAAACAAGTTAACGAGGTACTAAATCCATCGAACTTTTCATCATAAACCAGGGAATGGAAGCAAGCTTCGCACAGTGAGAGTGGATCGTCAAGTAACAACTACAAAATACACCGTCCGGTCCGCGGAATAACAAAACCGCTTACTCTTCTTCCGTGGCGTTCGACTCATGACCGACGTATGAATACATCCCGAATTCCAGGAAAAGAACTGACCTACGAGTACACGTGTTCCGTGACAACGCAGCTCTTTACCCCCGTCTGTCCGGAGGAAAGATCAATCTTCCGTCAGGAGTCTCGCTGGCAGATTTATCACTAGAGGCTACCAAGGGATGAGTCGTGCAGGGGGCGATTTCCGACGAGGAGATAGAAGGACATCGAACGTAAAAAGGCAGAGCATCCCCTGCTGTGGGGCTCCTGAAGACCCTAGCTGAGATGGCATCTACGCGCTCTAAAGCCTTCGGATGTTTAAGTGGATGGACCTTACCATGTGTTCCTTTTCACGGCACCGATGCTTTGATAATTTCAGAGACACGTTCGAAATTCCGTCTGCTGTCAGAGGAATGACATACAACAAGACAGGACACTTCAGACGTAAAAGCGTATAAAGGTACTCGTGTTTGCACGTGTAGGTACAACTTGTCTTCGTCCATTTATGTTTAATCGGTTCTCAAGGTCGGTGTGTGAAATCGCGTTGTAGACCAGTTCTTTATCCCGAGGGCAATAACGTTGGCTTAATTAAAAATGAAAGAGAGGAAACGAGATGGCGCGGATAAAATGTCTAGTTAACATTGACAACAAAATTCAGAATATTAATTTTTCATTCGATACGTAAATGAAAACTCGCTTGTTTATAACGATTGAAAATTCGAATCTTCCAATTGAACTAAACGTATGTTGTATTATTTTAATATACGTAGGTTTTAAATTATACAAACGAATTTCGTTCGCGTGCTTCTACGCATTAAACCAATTACTGCGAGTATCCTGAGAAATAGAACCAAATCACTTCCTTTGTCAAAAATTGTGGCCGATATGCCAACCACAAAGTCTACACACGTTCAACTTGTAACACGAAGTCACGAAACGCTAAATTATCCGCATAAACTTCCAGAACGGCGGTATTTTAGAGTTCTCTTTTCTACGGTAGTTCGTTCTAGGTAGCAACATAAAAGGTTAAGGACGGGTACCACTTAAGGAACCATTTGTCAGGAACTGTTTGTGGCCCTTGGAAAGAGTTCGGCCGTTTAGTTGCCGAGTCACCTTGTATAAGGGCCGATGCATCGAGGTCTATACGTCAGAAAAATGTTTTCTCCCATCACGAGTACAAGCTCGTGTATACCGGAGCGAACAGCGTTCCTGGATAAAAAGGTTTTATTCTGGCGGTGAGCCTGAATCACGATCTTATATTGAATCGAGGGAAGGCAGCATATTTCCTAAGTACTTCAACTACGCGAGATATTTTTCACAAGAGATCCTGTACGAACGGCAGACTCATCTTCGAGAAACAGATGCTCGTTAAGATCCTGTCACTCAGAACTCGCTGCGTGGAAGCGAAAAAAGTCTCAGGAATAAAAACTAAAAGATTCTTCGCAAGGATAATGTTGAAAAATCGATAAACGCTCTCGTTGATAGGTAAGAAAAGATGCAAATGAAGGATAAAATAAAGGCTATGGAAAAGATACGATCGATTTACGAGATTCAATACGGTTCCAATTAAACTGAAAACAGAAAACTCAAGAATAATCATCTAACGATAAATCGATTCACAAACGCCGCAATATAAATCAAAAATATAAGAATAGTTATATTAGCAGATACTTATAAATACTTCATCTACTCTCTTTCGTTATTCAAATTGCACAGACTGCGAAGAATGTTTGCTAAGCGTAACACTGCGACGTACAGGGGAGCCCATCGCTCATCTGTCAATACGCGCAGCAAATCTTAAACTATTAATATTCTTATTTCTTACAAATCCAATTCGTAAACTAGCTTTAAATGCTGGAAAATATATTTTCATCGGATATTTATCGTACATATACATGGATATATTTAAAAATATCTGTATCTCAATATATATATATATATATATAAAATATCATATTTGAAAGATTTCTTGTAGAAGCAGATCCTCTTGGGTTACATCTCACGATAGCCCTCGGCAGAAAGAAAAAGTCTCCCAAGTGCTATTGGAACACAAGCGTATAACCATTTTCACCCTCGTACTATCGCGTCTCTGAATTCTCCAGGGATTAAAAGAGCTCATGCCCACATAAAAGACAATCACGTTACGGTTTCATTTGATACACAATTCTCTTTCAATTTTATTACACTTCTATCACAATTGCTTTTTAGATTAATATAGGTTGTCATCTCAAAGTTGGGTATAACAAATTTACTCGTAACGATATACGATAAAGCAAATATCATTTATCCATATATAAAGTACCTTTTTATTCGCGCATTATCGAATATATAGAAGTAGTGCTGCAGAAAATCAGCAAGCACACATACCGTTTGCGAAATGGTAAAGGTATATGTATCGTGTATACCATACGCGAAGAGATTTCAATTTCGTTGTTGGGAAAAGTAACACGTGTCGTGCATCGAAACTTATCAGAGGTACTTTAGTAGGATTTTCTTCTTTCGCTGGGCAGAAAAAGACACGAGGTAAAACGCGCCGTCCGCTCTCGGAAGAAAATCCACGGGGGTCCTGTATCTCTCCGGACGGCTCTTCATGTAAATGTCTGACCAACACATCCCGTAGAGTGTCCCTGGCACGTAGGTTGAACGAAACGAGCTGACGCACACAAGCGAAAACTTAAGGCGCGGATCTTAACGAGGAGTCGAAGATTGATGCGGACAACGGTGCAGCATTCGCCGCGCAGGTCCATCTTGAAACCATACACGAGCGTTTCTTCGCAGCCATTCCCTCGTAACGTATTCTTCTCTGTCGCTTGTGCATCGACAGATACGATCTACCAATTTTTTCTTTACCTTCGCCCATTTCTGTCCCTATAGTTTTTTAACATTTGCCCATATTTATCTACATACGTGACTAATTCGTCTGTTTCGTCTCGAACTCGGTGGTATCCTCAAAACATTAAAAGAACTTAATGTATCACGTCACAGTGAGATATAAGACAATTTACTGCGTTCGTTTGGATAACGACGTTATAGGAATGCCGTTAGCGGTACGCGAGGTTATATACGTCGAATAAGCAGAAAGTAAGCACAACGTTTTATCATTTCACGGAGCCACCGTTTGCTACGCCACTGTGCGTGCATAAACGTTTTCACGGAGCCCAGGCGGGACCTTTGAGGCCACCCCACTCCTGAAGTAACATCAAGATGGGCCTGTCAGGCCCTAACTAGCTAAGGTCGGACCCAAGCCGGACTCACACGAGTGAAACACCGCCTCCGGCACAAGATTGTCGGAGTGCACACCACTATCGTGTTTTGACACGGACTTCTGACGGATGATGCTCGTGCGCATCATTGTGGTTTGACGTTTTCCTGATTGAACACCGCAATAATTTTACAACAAGCGCTTTCTCTTCGTATGCAAATTCGTTAAATAGAAAGTTATCGGACCAAGGAATTTTAATCCGGCTGTTAAAAGTTATTATCGCATTTGCGGTACAATCTTTTACGCGTTTACGCGTACGTGTTTAATGCGGGCTTAATTCAAAATTTATAAAGTAGCTCGAAATACTAAGTATAAGCAGGCAACTTATCGTACATTAAATGGATTGCAAAAAAAAAAAGTATAAAGCACAAATACTACTAATACTACTAATGACAAAATCTGCGATCATTTAGTTGTCAACCCAATATTTTAAAAGAGGAATACATTATCGGACGACGAATGATAAGATTAAGAACGCTGAGAACGACATTCCTACTTATTAACACAATGTATCTCGTAATGTTTATTATTTTCATATGACTAATGCAGCAGGCAACGTCGTGGCCGGTAGACGAGCGTAATTTACTTGTCGGTTTGAAGAGCGAGGAAACGAAAAATCGGAATGTAGCGTGACACCAGTGGAATTCAGTTATCTTATCCAAAGCGGATGCTACACGATACGAAAGTGGTAGCAAGCTCGTAAGGCCGTAACACCTTAAGATAACTCTAAAATTTTAGGGTCGTGAGGTGTCTTCGGAACCTCGATTCAACGAAGAAAGAAAGTCGCTTCGAGAAACGCCAAGAATATTGGAGAAAGAATCATTGGGGATACACGATAAACGTGTACAAATAAGGTTTCCTTATCTTCACCTTGCAACGGTGTAAAAGTGTATATAATCTACTCGAGCAACGTGGCCTGCCTTCACAATTTTTCAAAACGCAAGGAGTTAACGTAATTCTTGTAAGTGGCTCTTATAAGCGCGTTCGATGTTCGACTCGTGATAAATCCAACTTTGGACTCTCACTCTCTCGCCTTCGTGTATATGTATCTGTATTTTTTTTTTTTTTTTTTGCGCCATAAGACTTAATGAACGAAAACTACTTTGAGAACGTATAAGCCGATAACCATAATTAATCACCGGTCAATATCTTCATCGGCACTCCTTTCCATTATGATTGCGGCCGAACGAGGCAACAGAGTGGAACACGGCCGATCGAGATCAATTTCTTGCGATGCTTGTTCGTGAAGGAACGTAAGCGAATACGGGAAACCCTGTAGTAAATACCGAAATTGGAAACCTCCATCTTCCAGGAAGCGTGAATGCAGCTCGAAAAACCCGTGGTCCATATGGAGAGCGACCCAAGGGTCCCTCCAAAATCGGTATCCAGGGCTCTATCTGAACAGGCCCAATCGGCAGCATGGCCATCCGACTAAAATGAGAAACCAACGGAAAAAAAGCAATAGAACCGGACGACTCGCACGAAAACAAGACTAAAAAGAAGCGACTGTCGATTATTCGATGTCTAAACAAACTAGGGTCGGTCCAGCCGCCCTATGCTATGTTCGTTTAACAAGGACCTCGTTATAATATTTTATTGCGTCCCGTGTATATACTATACCACCTTGTAATACCAATCTCGTTTCACCTCGAATATTTTTTTGCCTACAAAATGATATCGCGAAACGGCGACAAAACAGCCGTATAAATAAAAACCAAGGTATAGGACACAAAATGTACAGGGAAGAACCAAGTTAAAATGTAGATCGTAACTTTTATTTGATGGAAGGAGAATTTGGTGATTCGAAACAGGAGTGGATGATCGAGCTTTTATGGACTTTAAATTACCATATTGGATTACAACGAAAATGTTGGATTATAATTATCGATTTATATTTGATTATTCAGTTCTTGCATATCTTATGTGCCTAATACGGAGCTAAAGCCACGTTACAGCATATTAAAATAATGTAGATAAAATTAGAAAATCTTATAATAAATCTTATAAATTTCTGGCAATTGCTAAAGATGTACGAATGAAATAAAAATACAATATAATGTTACTGCTTGGGAAAATAAAAGATGATGCAATGAAAAATACCTCCAATAAACCTATCGAAGACAAATAACCATCGACCGTAACAGTAATACATTTTTTCTTATGTTCATGTTTTTTAATATTGGAAGTGATTTTAAACTTTTAAACGATAGTGTATAATTTCGACCAATAAAATCCCGTAATAAAAGTTTTTCGTGATTAACAACAAATAGCTAAGTATTTCCTCTAACAGCGAAATGTGTTCACACTTTACCAACAAAACATATTTATTGCAAAAGCGGTATTCTCGTTACCTATCCTTCAATGACACAAAAACAAGTTCTGCTTTTATATTAAACAGGATAAACCACTATATACATACATATTTAAGCCAAGAAACGCTATCCCATCCAGTTGGAGATGAATATCTACTTCGACGAGGTTAATACACGCCTCTGGGAGTTGTAAAACATTTTAAAATTCTCGCATATAAATATCGAGTTTCATTCGCCGTGTTCTTCCAAGTAATATAAGTACCACCTAAAATTTTTATGTTTATGAAAATAACATTAATTGCAAACGACTAACATTTTAATATCTAAATCTTAATATGTAAGAAATATGTTTAGAAATATAATTTAAATTAGTTCCTCGAGAACGTACCGGTTTAATCCCTTTCGTTTGAACGAACATTGCGCTGCCAATACACTGCAAATTTATAGGCGCGATTAATGACGCCGTCTCTAAATAGCAAATCGTACGATCCGATTCCTTTCATTCGTTGGAGCGACGCGCGTTGGCGCTAAACACAATTCGATCTCAGGCAAGGCTTTTTGACGCGAACACGTTTGAGTTAACCAAAGAGGCCTGAGTAGATATGCATATGAAATGCGTGTCGTCGACCGTGGAACGAAGCGCGAAGTGCGTTGAAACGCACTGAAAACGCGCAATGCTACACGCGAGCGCGTTTCTCTCAGCGGAGAATCGGGGCGAATCAACGAATCGGCAATTCGCTCGACTTCAGGTGTCGTCGAAACGCATCTCTTCTCTTTCTGCACGGTGTGGCGCGGTGCGCCGATGCTAGCCAACCGGCTCGACGCTTTTCGCGGATCAACGAGCCGAGAGCGAATTACCCGCCGCCGTGGAAGTTATCGTGGAAATATTGGAAAGTTCGTGGCGTTGAGTGGCTTTTACCTGTTTCCGGTGCAACGATTCTCCTCTGCACCGACTACCGAGCTCAGCGACGATTTTTGACTAACAGCAAGTACAAATGAAAAAGAAAAAAAAAAAAAAGAAAAAGAAAAAGCAAAATGCTCCAAACGGGTATACGTGTGACGGGGAAGAATGAAGATCGGGAGCGTGAGAATGGAACAAACGATCGAGTATCGTCGGACGGATTTGTCGAGCTCCCTGAAATCAACCACATCGTCCGTGAGATTTTAATGGATCGTTGAACCGTACTGCTCCTGAGCATTCATATATTGGTTCAATCGTACTTTTATTAGAATATCGTGGTACATAAGTATTTGTAAATTGATAGAACGCTCCGTGCTTCAAACATCGGTACTCGGACAAGTATGGAACAATTAGTGGGTAAGTTCTAGTACTTTAATCTATTATTTAAAAAAGACAAAGTTCCATGAAATTAATTGCATTGTTCATGCTATGGAATTTTTAAGCCTAATTATACATCAGAGAAAATAATCGTTTATATTTATTTAACAGTTTTTTAAACTATTGAACGCTCACCTCTATTATCATTAAAATAAGGAATATGCAACTCTGTACTCATAATATGGACTCAACAGGGATTCAGTATTCCAGGAACCTTTCGCACAATTGAATTAATACTACAAGCAAAACTTTATAAGTCATCAGTACTAACAGTTTTCTGCCATAAATACAACAAATTTAGCAATAAAATAAATAGAATTCTATAATTACTAACCGATTGATTGTTTCATTCGCTCTAAAATCGTAGAATTATAGAACACCAGAAGTTTATAATCTACAATTTGTCACGCGATGGTTCAAAATAACCCCGCTCTTTCTAACGCATTTCGTATTCACATTTTAGAAGGACTCTCTTACACTGAAATGATATTATTAGTTATTAAATCATTATTAATGGTTAATAACGTATAATTATTATAGAGAAGGACCTTAACATAGTAATAATTTGCACTAATAGAAAATAATGGAAGCAGAGGGAGTGAGTACATTCTTTGCTTCATTCAAGTGGACGATGAACGCTGTTTTCAACCATCACAAAAAATGTTCAACGTGGACCTACTGTGGACATTTTTGCTTTATAACTAAACTGAGGATTTTTATGCAAATTTAGATTTTTACAAATGCAGAAAATGGAACGAATCTTCAAATAGTAGATTAATTTTACCTACTTTAGATTCTTTTGTACTTTGTATTTTAAATGCATTGTACATATTTTGCGTGATTAAATTTGGCGTAAATACATACAAATCTGCAGTCTATTTATAAACCTTTGTGGGTCAATAATTCCATACTTTTCGGTTGAAATGCCGTAAAATCGCTAAAAATGAGCATTCCCTGCTGTTCTCCTTACCTTTCAATTCCAACAACATCATTTCTGCGCTTGTTACTTTGATGAAATATTCTTAGAATACCCCTTCTTTTCTAATAACTTCTAAAAAAAGGCCACGTACATATTGTCGAAGAAAAGATGTGTAGCGAAGCGAGCTCTACGAACTAATTTTACACGCAACATACTCACATACATGAGCCTTTATATCACAGCAGATACCGATAAATTACCATTAACTCAAGTACAAGGATTTATGACACTTTTGCTATATTGTAAATTATCTCTACTTGACCTATAGCATTTCAATGCTCAATTAAGCATATCGACAGTCTACTATTATATATTAAATTCCGTAGAATTTTAAACTGTTGACGAAGGCAATAGGTACGCCGTATGAATGTAAGACGGTGATAATTATTCATTAGCCGAGTGAAATCTCGGTACTAGGAGCCCTTAACGTCATCGATTCTTCACTGTCCGCTGCTCAATTATGATGCTATGCGCTAATCGCTATCTTAATGGGCTTTTGATCGGTGGTTAAATTTTTTCTCGTCGATACGTACTTTAATGGATTGTTAAGTTACTCGGACTAAAAAATTGCATATAAGATGTACACTTCGAGAAAATCATACATACATCGGCATAATATAAGTTATTCTAAACAATGATGTCTTTTTGAATATAGCTTAAAAACGTTTTGATCTATTGTACGTCATAAAGAAATAGAAAAATAAATTATTGCATAATTTTTACGACAATGCAGATAAATGTCAAATTAAGACACTGTGTTTCTAAGAACTTTTAAATACCTTAATATCTTACGAAGAATAAAATATTAATTTCAGCCATCGCGATAGATTGGTAAGATAGTCCGCGATAATATTGTAAATACAACCATGTAAAGATATGTATGTAAAGATAGGTTGTTCTATCTATGAAAATAAGTATTTTATTTATATTTACATTAAGTGTATGTATGAAAATAAATCATATAGCGCTACATATCAAAAGTAATCTTACTATGTAAATAAAAGTTTCAGAGCCTTTTGAGAGATCAAGGTGACATCGCTATAAACAATTTTGTTGATGTTAAAACGAGATGAATGAAATATTTCTTCTAGACGTGCAATGAGTTATTATCGAATATTAATCGAATATTGTATATATACATATATATATATATATATATATATATATATATATATATATATATATATAAAGTTTACCAAGCACATTAAAAAAAAAAATATGTTGAGGAACGACGCAGCGACTTAATAGAAGCGTGAATGCAAGCGTAAACGAATTGTACACCTTTGCTTACCCATTAGTTTCCGCACTTCTGCCTGGCTGAGAAAAAGGTTGAAGTAACTTGCACCTGGCCGCACGAGAACGAACAGCAACACTGCCAATTTTAGGAGCATCGTGTCCACCACGTGCTTAACCGGTTGTACGTACCGAGTAGCCGTAAACACGAGATACGTTATGCCGTAAACAACGTTAAAGTCTTCTAACACGACTCATGGTCCATGAGTGTCGTAAATCGGTGCCGATTTCACGGATACAAACGCACGTGACAGCACCTCTTTCCGCCACGGTATTCACGACCGGATGAGAATAGGCACGGAGCGTCGATGATATCGCACGACTTCTCTCAACGAACCAGATTTTTTGACAGTTCGCCGCGTGGAACTCGTTGAATCGTGCGAACCGCACTTGGGATATTACAGGCGTGAAATGTTGACAAACTACTTCGACAGCGTCCGTTTATTCGCCAGACAACGCGTACGAGAGACGAGCTAAAGATTAAACGGAAAATTAGAGACGAAACGAGAATGCACACGCGAGGAGGCAGAGCGCGCGACGTAGGTAGTTGCCTCGTGAAAGCCACAACCAGTTGTGTGCTCCGACCGCCATGGGTCGAGCGGGGTCGACGCAGGCTCACCGCAGCCGAAACTGGCCGAGTCCGGCCGAACGCAACCGAAGTCCACCCACGAGAAACGCACGTTCTAGCCGTTCTACGGATCGGATGGCCTCGGTCTTTCGATGCAGCAGCAACCAACGAGAGAATTAAAATTGAGATTCGCAAGAAAGCCGTTAAGATTTACGAGGGAGGATAATCGGGCTGCATTTTTCGAGATACCAACCATTCGTTCTTGTAATCGGTACGACGTGCACGGAAGGTGTTGAGTTACCTTTTTATGAAAATCAGTGAACCGAAACGAGGCTCGTGAATCAGTTGCAGCGCGCGCTTTTGTTTCGTTCACTCGGATGTTACTTGTTGCATTTTCGTGACATGCTTACACGCTGTATGTATGTATGTATGTATGTATGTATGTACAAGCTATGATTTCGAAGCTTGAAAACTGCAAGTTACGAAATATGCTTTGCAACGCATTCGAAGAAATTCCAATATTTTATTGAATAAATTCTTTTAAATGCTTACAATGTAACTAATTCCAAATAATATCTAGAATACCTTTAAAATAATAAGTAATCCTAAGAAACTACTAATTCATAATTTTTTCAATAGAACAAAGTCTATATATAAACTGGTAAGGTATAAACTGTAGTGTATACTTTTTGACGAGGTACCTTGTGGAATTCATTAGAAAATTGTATGGAGACAAATCAAAAGCGTTTGTAAGATTTGTATTAATTTTGTTTAAAATTTATTGTTTAATTTATTATTTAATAATTGTTTAATATTGTTTAAAGTTTATTGTTGAAATTCTAAATCAGATCACGTGGAAATCCTATTATATTCTACATATTTAACACTGCAAACGAGTAGTAGAAACTCGATATCTGCAGCCTCGATTTCACGAAACCTAGATTGCTGTATCCAGCAGCGGTAAATTTGATCAGGGTAGAGTCATCTGTAATTTCTATGTTCGTTATTTACATAATTTGTAGCGAGAACGCCCACGTAGACGTTTACAAATCACGACCCTCTTTAGTTCTTTTTCCTCTTCGTTCTAGTCTATCAGGATGCGCCTGATTACTGAACGTCATTATTACGGACCAAGAGATGAACTGAGACAAAAAGTTCTGCTATGAAAGCAAAACGGACAAAACGAGCGACTGAAAGTACAAGAAAGGGAAGTGAACAAGGAAGCAGAAAAAGGTAACAAGTAGAATTCTATTGAATATTTGTAGCTAACTGAGAAGTTTATGGGAATAGAAAAGAGGAATTGTCTACAAAAGGCAAAATAAAATAGTACTAGTTTCTCTATTATATAACCAGCATTTCTCAGATGTATTATTCATCTTCGAGCTTGATCTTTCACCGTTACTGTTTATAACCTGTTTATAAAAAACGCAAATTCGTCCAATTTTTCTTCTTATGTTATTTAAAGCTATTAAACTTAAAACCAATCAAAGCCGTTGTCATATAATTAATAGGAAACGCAAATAACAACAAAGAACATAGATAAAAGTACATATCTAGATTGTTTGTTCAACTGATAAATTTACTTCGTTATAATTTCTATGCAGTTCAAGAAGAGCCAGCCATGTATGTAAGAATCGTAAGAATTTTTACAACGATTATTTTCATGGTTGCTCTGGTTGTGAATACAATGTACAATATAAAGCACTGTAGCAGGGCCTAGCATATATCTCTGATTGTGAGAGGGCTATGCCATGAAGCTCCATTTAATCTAGAGCAAATACGGGGCGCTTCGCTTAAATCAAGACAGAGTTAAGGAGAGAGAACAGTTTCCTTTGTCGGTTCTAATCTGAACAAACAACCATATACCACGATTGTGTCGTCTAGAAATTCTTGTTTCATCCAAAATTACCCCAGTAGTGGCTACTGTAGAGAAAAAGCAGAGATATCTTCCTTCAAAACTTTAGTAGTGTATCTTTCATCGGAAAAATACTTTCAACTGTTTACGTTGTGTTTGTATGAAAGCAATAACAAGAATAATTTTTGCACGAACAACTACATGTATGCATATAAAACATATAAAGCATAAAAACAAAGTTAGCGTTCTGAAACAGAAGTTACTTCATACAATTTTTCGCATAAATTCTAAATATTAATTTAATTAAAGAACGCAAAAAGAGATATAGATCGATGTAAAATTTCAAATGATGATTCTATCAAAGATCAAGACAGTGATATGATATGTAAAAGGAAATGCAATATTATTGAGAGATGTAAATAAATTAATTTACGTATCAAAAGTACGAGAATAATAAATACTTTACAGAATCACTAGACAAATTAAAGGGCCACAAAGTGGCCTGTGATTTTTAAAAAAGTAATTTATCATAGTGCCACAAATATATCAATTTCTTCAACTTTTATAAAATTAAACGCACACAGTACCGCTGTACCGATGCAGTACTCGTCAATGTTTCGTCTTGTAGTTTTGCAGTCGAAAACATGCATTTCTAGCTGACATTTCGCTCGTTGATCTCCCACGTAGACGACTATGTCTGAAGACTTTCCCTCGAGTTTCGTGTATATATGATGTGCGCGTAATAACGTGCGGACACATAGATATAACAAAATTGTACGAGTTTTGAAAAGAACATCGTGACGATTCCCAGGCAGCTTTGACGCGACATCGGTAAAGTCGGGTCGACGTATAGGCAGTACGGTGCACAAGAAGGAAGAAACGGCATTTTCTACTTATCCTGAAAAAAAGCTGCTGGCACTATCACACGAAGGGACTCCGCTTTGAAAGGTTTTCTTTGCCCGATCGCAGTGGCGCAGTCTCCAATTAACGCTTTCCGCAGTGTCAAAAGGCCCGACGACGACGGTGCGTTGAAAAGTGGATTAAAACGTGCTCCGTTTGCTATCGCCTTTTACAACGTTTACAGACGCGACCGTATGTAAGTACGTACATACTGCATGCTCCTTGTATTCACCACCGATGCCGACACTCTGCCTGCCTATATTCTTATTCCTTGTACGCGTTCCTAGCTGCCTTCAATCTACTAAAACACAAAACCGTTCAGAACAGCCTTACACAGTACAGTTCAAAGAAACGCGGATCGCTCGGTTTAATTTTAATTAACGAGACGAAAACGTTTGTACACGCGTTTTAATTACTCTTTGAGTACCTCTGTTTTCCTCACGCGCATTTACGATTCGATTGGCTCTTTAATGCTTCTGTAACGCCACGTAGCTTGAAACTTATGCACATACACGCCTACTTGTATTTTTTAAATTTCGTTTTATCCCCTGTATCATTGTACCAAAAATACGCTGTTCGTGCATAAGAAAATTTCTTTGTTTTTAATGTTTAGGTCGAAGCGATACATCGTAATCGACTACAAGTCGTTTTACTGTAAAAAGTGAAGATAATAAAGCCGGTAGTTTTCAATTTTCAGATCAACGTGGTAGACGCACTTTATGTTTAAAATGCATAAAATGTACGCTAAAACTTTCAGGGTATTTATTCAAAGATAAACTTTGATATATTCTTCTGGCAAAATTCGATCAATCTGACTCCACCTGACCTCACAACGATGCAAAGGGGTGAAAGTAGAAATTGTAGTAAGCAGAGGGTGTAGCATGGTGAGTCTGAAAATAAGAAGATATAGATAAAAGGAGATGGTTCCACGTTGGACTAACAAGACTCAGGACCAGGGGCTATTATCATAATTGTGGGCTGCAGGCAGCGGCTGTGCCCACAAACCAGAATGGCTCTTGTCTCATCTACCTTCGTCTTCACTTTCTTCTTTCTTATATTCTTCGTCCTCTCCTCCTTCTCCCTCTTCTTCATCTCCTTCTTCTTTTTCGCGTCTTTTTACTCAAACCCTTGTACTCTCGCATTTTGCGCGTCTCTTCGCCGGTCTTTTGCACGTGCTAGAGACAAATGGATCGGCCCTTAAGGCATTTAGCTTTCACGCTACGTATTTCCATTTAGATTAAGAAGCCTATGCGATATTTTAGAAATACGTTCTTATCCAATGAAATATGGTGCATCGGCTTAACTCCGCCAGTTATAAGACCTATCTGTAGTTGCGCGTAATCGTTGAAATTTATGCACATATCGATACGATGTACCTGTGTCTTAAAATAAAGAAAGAGACGTTCGAACGTATTCAAGAATATCGAGAAAACCGTAAGTGCATATACACAATAGCAGTGCTTATTCGGAAACAATACTGAACTCGAAGATGCGATGTCTGCCGACAAGCGTTCTATTCTCTCTCGTTCTTTACTTTCCTTGATTACATGGCAGGCCCAAGATCTTTCCAAGCTCTATACGTACGTTTTGGCTTTCATTTTAAGAAATGGTGAAGTAATACGAGAAGAATTGACAGAAAATGTCGGAAGTACACTCCTTTTAATCCACCTTTGTGACGAATAACGGTACCTTTTTTTTTTATTTTTCAAAAATATTTTATTCAATCTACGTAATAGCACTAATCGTTGTTTTTAATTCTGCTGTAACAGCAACTGCATTAAACTTCTCTTACATAACTCAATATTGTAAGTGAATTTCTCAGCATGACCTGGTTTCTTCGTTCACCGCGCGTACCGATCGGAATCAATTACCATAGACTCGAGCAACGAACTCGTTACGTAATTATAATTTGGTTATAATTGCTGAATTCTCCGAATCGATTATCGAAGACAATATACGCGTCGTGTTCCTTCTCGATTAAATCGTGGATGTTAAGGAAAGAGTGGCGAAGCAAACATTTGTTATTCACGATCGCAATTAGCAATTATGCCATACCGTTTTACGTTAACGGTTTATGGACCATATTTTACGCTCAAATGTTACACGTTTAACATATTCCTCTTTATTTCTGACAAGTATATCGTGTTCTATCGGGTATTCAAGTAAGTATCTTTCGAGATTGCAGCACCGTAATTTTAATAAACATGAGAATCTAGATTCTTATTGGTTCCTTACTCCTGTGCTGCTTTTTATTCTTATCCGATGGATTAAAATTTACGAACGACGTATACTTCAGTGAAACGAGGCATGTACTTGATTTTCTGTTGAATCTTTCAGTACCTATCATACTTCACCTTGCATCCTTTAAGTGGCGTGGCTAAATTGTTTCTGCTTCTTTTGTTTTGTTTTACATTTCTTCTCGTGTGTTCTTTCAACGAGAGATGCCAGGGGCGTGTATGTTTGTTTAGCCTCGGTGTACCCTGTTATTAGGGGCCGGTGCTGCTCGAAAACCAAAGGGCCCACGCGGATATTTGGGCCCTCGAGAGAAAGACGATCGCGCTATCCTCCGTCCTCTCTTCTCTCGCTCTTTCCGCAGAATTCGCCTTCCTCTTGTTCCCCTCGCCGTTTGTCTTTCGCTTTATTTCGTGTGTAAGAGCAGTTAGAGATGAAAAGGATAGCCGGATAAATTTGAAAGGAGACCTGTTGGTTCTCGGACCAGAGTTTTTGCCTACCTATCTAGATTCTGATTTAGATTCTACCGCATTTTAATTTATCGCTCGTGATCCTACCGATTACAGAAACACCTATTCCTAGGAGAGAAAACGATTCTTGTTGTCGCCTCTAAACGACTAACTACTGGATACTAATGAAAAGTTGGAAGTAACTAGGTACAAACTCGTTCTACAAAGTGACACAAAATTTCTCACCCGGATAGTTTCCGATTAAAGACGATAAATACCGTGCTTCGTTGTTTAACTAAGTAGCTATATTTTAGGAGGCTACAAGACGTATTTAATTAACCATAGTTGGACGTTGGCTTGCGTTGGATTTACTTGCTATATACGCATACGTATGTGCCCCTTTTTTCCACGCAATTCTGTTTTTTCAGTCTGGGGTTGATTCGTGGGATCTTTCGATTCATCTTTTCGATACACAATGCATCGCTGACGACGTCCTGCAGATCCTGCGATTGAATGGTGTCTGTTTGTATGGACGCCACGTGACGAAGCGTTAGGGATAGACCTAACACGCGGCCAAATATTCCATGCTTTATTTGTTTAATTTAACAGTATTGTGACGCGGTGTTTTCATTAGTTGACGCTCGATTTATTTCTTTCGGATCCATTTCCTGCATTTTTAACGTGGGAGAAAGCAGCGATTCGAGCACGCCTGTACTTTCCGTATATACATATTATATGTAGTAGTATCGTGTGAAATATCACTATAGCTATACTTTCACGATTTTATTCTTTATATCGTTTTACTATTTTTATATGTGTTTACTATGTTGTTAGTTGCTTGTGCAAAAGAAAACTAAATGACAAATTGCAATCTAATAAAACCGTTATGAAAGTTCTTTTATACATGTTTGTCATAAATATGGTTTTGTCATGCTATGCTTCGAATTCATTCGTTCAAATTGGTATTTATTATTTCTACTTATTATCGTATTAAGATATTGGCGAAAAACATTTTCTCGTAGTATTACCGGCTTCAAGTTATCTTTTTCGAGCTATTGTCGATTTCTTCTGAGTATCGGTGTGCACTGCGACATCTAATGGTGCACGCGTAGAACTTCTGCAGATTTCAAAGGAAAATTAAGAACGCGGAACGAAGAAATCTCTTATGTATATAAATTTACAATAAAATGCATATTATAAAATATAAAAAGATTTCAAGGACCGTCGTAGAAAAAAATGTACATTGTAATATATAACGGTTTTCAATACCAATTATACGCGTCTACCTGTTTCGTTAAGGAGTATATGCGTGTAATGTTACTATATGTACGAAAATCACGTACATTATTTATCGTTAGTTTAGAAACATAGTTTGGGATATTTATTCAGATATACTTTATAGTTGTAATATTATTGTGTATGTCGATGCTTTGAGTAATTGTATAATATTTACGGTTATAAAACAAGTTCCATTATATATGAAAGTGCTTTATTATCATACACTTTAGTACATTTTTTAGTTTATCATATTTTATGCCACTACGTTTAATATAACATAAATAGATAAATAAATACAATAAATATAACAATGCATTATTCTAAAGTACAACGATATTAAATAAATAATGTTCTTTTATTTTTAACATGGATAGAAATTTCGGCACGTTTTAATTATCTAAACGAATAGTCACGGATTTTAAACCGTCCGACAGTTTCAGCATCGTGAATTTTACAGCAAAATTAAATCATAATAATAAGAGATCAAAAGTATTAAAAACTATTCGACTGTAGAAAGAAGAGTATATTAACATTAAAAGTATTCAATTACCAATTTTCTTTATCGACGTTCGATAATGTGAGTCATATACGTATATCGTACCGCGCTACTCGATACAAACGTAACAGCTAAAGATCGATAACTAAATAATCACGGATCAAATTGAGCACACAGTCGTAACTTATAATTGGTACTCTTCAAAACCTATTGATTTCGAAGGAACGTCACAACTTTTTCTACAATGAAACGAAACTGTGTTGTTTAAACAAATGTGTTTTGATATTTAGTACAATATTCTTTAGTTTCCTATAGGACAGTTCTTCTGATCAGTTCGAATAAAATATGCTCTACTGATATTATTCTTATCCAATATTTGATAAGCTTTCTCTAAAACAGAAACCAATGGCTTTGGTTCTCTCGCCATAATCCAAACATTCCTTGTACTGAAATACATACAGCAATAAATTGATTATAGTAACGTGTATTACTCTCTATTCTCTACTAAAATAATACTACTAAAATAATGTACAAACAATTTCCTCGAAAATAAGTAATAATAGGATATGAAAATCGCGGGGGGGGGGGGGGGATATGACAAGCCCATTTTTATTGATTTTCTTACTTGTTACTTGTAAGTTATTTGGTAGCTTAAAATAAATATTTTATTAGGAAATAGTTGAAAAAGGGAATATTCTGATAGATTCGAAAATCTACAAGTCTTTTAATATAGGCGATAAATCTATAATATTTCATAAAAAGCCAACGATACTAATACGGTTTGTTATTTTAATTTAACTTAATTAATACTAGTCCACATATTTCACGTTAATATCGTTTAAGTGTTAAGAAAAGTAACAGAACTGCGATATTTATTACACCGATCAAGTGAAAAGATTATGTTCACGTGCAATTGTTTGATAACATGTCGAATTTGAAAATTGCCTTTTTCTAAAATATAGGTAATGCGACTTTTCATATTTTTCACCAGTGATTCTCTATCTTTACATATTACGTATATTGTTATTATTATGTATTATGCATGTTAAAATAATTGCTACTTTGAAACATTAAGGTATATTTGGTATATGTAATTTCACTTCCTTGAACATTTACCTGAACACGCCGAAATTTGAACAACTCCATACAACGGAGTAGGTTGTATAATCGGTATCGAGAATCCAATAAGGTGCATCTAATGGAAGAGGCATACTTGGGAACGAAACAGTTAATTTTGCGTCTTCCACTTTGAGAACAGGTTTTCCAACTCCTTCGATACTTGAAGAAACTCCAGTCCTGAATAAATAATAATATATGCAATTCTATCAAACTATTTCACTAAACGTTATTGCGTTATTGTTATTAATTTTAATTTTATTATTTAACACAATATTGTTATTAACGCAAATTATGCGATTAACGAGTAAACGTACGAAGAGTTCTTTTTTATTTTTTGTAAAATGTCGAATATTCGAAAGTGCAAGGGAGTGTTATATTTTACAGGCATTCGTCATGAATGAACAATTGTAAATTTGAAGAAAGTTTGTAAATCGATACAAAGTGTAATATAACAGTATGACTGTAAAAGTATCTGTTATTGAATATCTCTGAATTCCTCTACCAAAATTGTATGGTAAATGATGTTTCATTCTTTAAATTTCTATTAAATATATTTTAACATATTTTGCACATTTTTTCGACCACAAATATTATGTGCTATTTTTTAAAAAAGCTAGAAATTAATCTTAATTGAAAATCTAACAGTTAAAATGTGTTATAAAAAATAAATTGACCATACTCACAAAGCGGATATCTGCTTATTCAAAATGTTGATCGAGTTGGTATCGTCTGTTATATTGTAAGTAGCAGTTACGCATTTTCCACCAAACTCGAAGAATGCAAAGTACTTCTCGATCTCGTACCATTTCCCCAAATACTGGAAAACAGCGGAACACGCGTATTTATTTAAAAAGGATAAGCCACGAAGAATGTTCGAACGAATCGTCTTTGACCTTCTACACTTTACATATCCATCTCTCGTTACATCCTATGTGTATCAATGTCCTATTGAGGACAACTTTCTAAATGCAGGTTGCATTACCTCATAAGTAAGTCAATAACGCAGGTATGTACAAGAAATCTATTCTAGTTTCTAATCGACATAATAGACTTTGAAATGTGCGATTATCATACATACCCTTTCTACATCGAAATTCTGTATAGTTTCCACGGTAGGACACGAGCCCAAAAATGGTACTTGTGCTATCGCAGCGCTTGCAACAATTAAAAGTAAATATATTCGCAGCATCGTCTCTTCTGTAAGCAGAATTATCAAATTAGTTTCATTTCTAATATTAGAGGCGAGAAGACGAGTTGATTCGTCCTTTGAACTCTCACTTTCTTAAACATAATAATTTTTTATTTTGCAGAGATTCTTTATCTTTTTACGCGCCGTACCATTTTTCTTGAAAATAAATCGCGTTGTATCTACGTTTGCGAGAATTTAAATTAACGCAACTCGATTTGCCTTCGTTAATTGGGAATTTCGTAATTATAGAAGTTTTCGATCAAGGAATCCAGTTAGCGGATTACACTAGTTCGCGTACAATCTTCCTACGGCTAACAAGGAGACGAAACTAACAGACGCACGGTACACGGATAAAAGATACTCAACATTCATCAAGAATTTGTTCCATCTTTTACTATTCGTATTTAAATATTTGTATAAAATAGTTTTACGTGAACAAGAAAGACGATTGTTTCGCTAAAGCGATCACGAGACTACTCACTGAACAGAACGGTACACATAACGTTCAATTACATTTCTATGTCTATAAAGATAAAATACCTTCAAATCGAATAAAACAACCCACATTTCTTTGGATCTATTAAGAAAGCCGTATATTCTTTACTATTATGAATTGGCATCTTCCCTTCGCACATCTTTTACATACAATTGCATATCGTATATCAGTATGCGATGTACGCTTCTGGCATATACAACAGTTGCAAATACTTTCTGCAGACAAGATACCATGTATACCAGAATCGCGTTTCGAAAGAACAGTTAACTTTTAATGTTCGGACTGTGGTAATGGCAGTAACGTTAGCATTGCAAATACGCACAAGTATCTTTCATTATCTATATATCTCTCTAGAGAAAATAAAGAGCGATTAATTTCGATCTCTATACAACATTGTACTCGCAGCTCTAAAAATGAATTTTGTTTCGTTTAGAAGGAGGTTCCGAATTTGCGTTATTTCTAAATAAAAATCGTAGCTCGTTTTAGCTATAACGATCGCATTTTCTTTTGCAACGAACCACTCAATGAGAAAGAAAGAACAGAAAATAGGCAATAAAAGTACATAATGGTTAAAATCGTATTAACGCGAAAAATTCGTATTTAAAATTTGCATTTTTATTTCGCAAGAGGGATACAACAATGTTGCATTCTTCCATATCTTTACCATTGTAATCAGTGAGCATCGACATTTATGCGCCAATTGTAATCGTATCATTTCTTTGTATGCAATGCGTACAAGAGGAAGAACACTGCGATCTTTGACCGTAATGTAAAAAAATTATGAGAGTCACGAATTGAACTGATTCGAATGGGACACGTACCGGATTGACAACCGTTGTACACGCTGAAACTTGACAACTGGAGGAACTGATCGGGGTTGGCAGTGACACTTCTCACGCGACGAACTGTCCGCCAGTAACTGGTCTTCCCGTTCTTTGTACCTTCCGCTTACGCAGACGGAGCCGTGAAGGCTGACTGGATGCGTTCGGAAGATTTCTGTCAGTTAGTGGGTCACTAACGGTACGCCGCAGGTTCAAGAAACCCCAGGCCTATGGTTCGAATTTACCAGCGACTAATCGGCTGTTAACCGATTTTTTCAGATCTAATTTCGATCAGACGAATATCTCGCAACCAGTTTTAGAAACTTTTAGTCAGATGCAATTCGCGCGTGAAATGAACAATGTACAGTTAGGGCCTTTCATATCGAATGTCTTACATTTTGAAAATATTAAAAAGAACGGTACATTATTGTAATAGCCACCTCTATTATCTCTTCTTTGTCGCTATGTTTCTATCGTTTCACACGTTTCCTCGTTGTTTGCGTTTGTTGAACCAACGTTGAAACGTCTCGACACATCGGGCAGATCCATCGATTAAATAGCAGCTCTGTTATTTTGTCTATCGTTATGGTATTTGGTCTATTACGATACCTATTCGACGTATTCGAAGAATGGAATTAAACATAATTAGACATTGTCGTAAGTATTTTTAAAACTCAGAGTAGGACTAGTTACGTTTATTTACATAACGTTATTCTTAGGCCGTTACTGTACTTTCTTATAAATGTGAAATTAAAATATTCGCAAAAGGCCGAAGAAGAGAACATCGATCAAAAATGAAATTCCTTATTAATGGTTCCGTTATCCGTCGTTTTATACATCCTTGTTGATCCTATCGTTAACGTCAACAAAGACTACATATTAAATAATTTATTATTTTTTAAATTGTATAAACGCATATCTAGTTTGCATTCATGTAATTACCATTATCTAAACAAGATATTTAATGATAAATCGTTCTTTTATACCCTTTCTTTCGTGTCTTCTTTCACTTAATCTACGATTCACTGATAACCGAAGAACGAAATGGGAAGAAAAATTTAAGTACAACAGAATTTCATAGCAACGTTTTATGTAACAATTTATTTAACTTTTATTGTTTTTTTTTTTTTTTACATTTGTACACAAGTTAAAACAAATACCCTCCTATCCCTCCACGAACCATGAAAGTGATAATCCTTGGAAATGGATGAATAATGAACATGAAACTCGGGCGAGACTGGCTTCGACAGAACGAAACCGCTACAAGCCCGAAACTGAACTAATCGATAATAATCTACGCGAAGTTTCCCGAACGAGACGAGTATAAATTTCATTTTCAACTGTTATCTTCACGCGATCTTTTCTACTTGCTTCATATTTTCGTCGACTGCCTCTTTCATAGGCTCGCTGTTTTTCTCCTCTTTTATCTTCGCATTCTTCGTCGGTATATCTTCTTTCACGGCGTCAGCCACTTCCATGATTCGAACGGGAACCGCGTTAACCGCCTTCTTCTTCACGTTTTCAGCAGTTTGAGACTTTTTCGTCAACATTTCGTCCTCCTTCGTGTTCATTTCGACGATCACCTCCGGTGCATCTGGCACTACAGCGGCTCTAACATTTTCGGTATCTTTCTGCGGAGCTTCTACAGGAGCTTGATCGCCTTGTATCTCCGATGTCTCCAGTGGTTTTGGCGTGTCCAAGTAAGCACAGTCTTGCTGATCCGTCTTTACGAAGAACGTTTTGGAGATCTTGTAGCTGTCAAGGACGGCGTAAGCCTATTTGGAAAGTATTCTATATTATATTTCCGCTGTATAACAAAATCCCTCGTCACGTATATATGAAAATATCAAACGTTAATTTTTAAAATTAAAGATGAAGATAAGATCAAACGAGATTCAGTTTGTGGAAATTTATAAAAAGTACATATATGAACTTGTGTTTCGATATATAGATAGAGAATGCAAACGTAAATACCAGTGTAGAATATTTAATGAATTTAAATAAAATTTAAAGGAACTTAAAGTAGGAATTTACGCTTTAAATAGAAATGAAATCTGGAAATCTGGAAATATACGTGAAATTTACCTTCTGTAAGACTGTTCCCGGTGCTAGTCTTTCTCTTGTCATAACCCAGGCGTTTTGCGTGTGGAATGGACCGATACCGGAACAACTCCACAGAACCGCGTAAGAATCGTAATCCGTTTCAAGTACAGAATATTTGGTTTCAGGAGTCAATGGTATCGTGTATTTCACGATTAGTTTTCCTTCTTCGGCTTTCGAGGCAGCTTTCTTGATTTCACCCTCTAACACTCTCTTGATCCCCGTGCTAGATGTTTAAATAATTATAGATACATATTTAAATGATCCGATTGCATAGTCGTTAAAAGACACAAGGAAAACAGAGAATACGCGTTTGTTACTGTTTACTACTACTGTTTACGCTACTAAACGTAAGTCGTGTTTTTTTAACAAGTGCGCTTCGAAGATTCGCTGTTATCGCGGCCAGCTTTATCGAGGGTTGAAACATCGGTATATAACGACGTGTTCGATGAGCGACGTAAAATAAAAACGAAGCGAAAAGTAACCATAAAAAGAAAGTTCTTTTAACTTGTTCAAATATACTTACAATCTATTTGTAACCTCGTTGCTGACTCGGTATTTGCCGTCAGGACTCAACGTGTAATTTGCCATTACGCATCGTGATACTACTTCTGTCAGTTGAAAGTATCTCTCAGCCTCGTACCAGATACCCAAAAACTGGAAAGCAATGAAAATAATTCGTTCGTTACAACGATATTCCTTTATTCTCTTCGAACCAAAGAAATTTCAAACGAGCGGCGAGGAAATACAGTTAGATCGAAGAGGAGGACCCATAGGACGCGGTAGGGTTGAGGCATTTTTAAAACTACAACGTGGCCACATAAAAAATGTCAAAGAATATTTGCATTTCGATGAAAGCAACGCTTGTAAAGTAACTTTCGAATTGTTAACTTCGCGATAGACGACTGGTTAACTGTACTCACCTTGGTCATGTCAAAGTTCGCCATAGGTACGTAATCTGGACAGAAACCCAGACTGGGTATCTGGGCTCGAGCCAGAGCCAAAGCCGAAAGTATCAGAACTATCTTGCCGATCATGTCTACCGTTGATCTGCCGTGAACATGGTTCAAACCGCTTCTCTTATATACATTAACCAAGGAGCGCAAGAGCGTTGACCGGACACTACCCCCCCTGTTTTACCTACACGTGAATATTCTTACGGTACTCTTCGTGGCCTCAGAATCTGGTCACCAGACGATGGTCATTGGTCAATGTTGCTAGACGACTTCTTGGCAAGAAGTTTAACCAAGGTGGTACCCGACGTCCCGCCGAGAACAAACCGATGCAGGCTCTCTATTATGCAATTTCTTCAAACAACGGTACTTTTGGTCGATGAAGAAGAATCCTTTGTTCGATGGATCGGTGTCAGTCAATTTGACGGGACGCCAACATTTCTTAAATACGCATAGCGATCGTAACGGGCCACGAACAAGGTGAATCCTCTGGACATTGATCGTGTCACTTTTTCTACATTTCTTCGATCTTGACGATAGTTGCTGTTACCGATGGAAAATTCTTACTAAAATTAATTCAATGTTTCATTTCTTACGAGCGTTACGCGAGAAAAGTTACGAATATTTGACGCGAATGTAGCCCGTTGAAGCAAAGCGCAATAATTCATTGCGCATTACAAATGACTTATAAATGTATTAATCTCTGGTCGAATAATACGTCAAACGATAATATTGTTTGAGTACGAATAACGAGAATATTGGGCTCGCATGATATAGTTTGGTACATACAGGTTTCTTCAGACTTGGGCCTTCGGTTACTTCAGATACTTCAGAATGATACCAGCACTCACTGGCTAACTTCTTTGTACATTCTATACGAGCAAAGCAAGTGAGTGGTAGGAACAAAACTAACGCGAATCACTTACACTTTTTGTTTTCTAAGCACTGTTACCTGTATTTATGTTTTGAACAAAATTTTTCAAATAGAAGACACCATCGCCTATATCTCTTATTTTTTTTTTATAATTACGAACGTTCGTCGAGGTAAATTTCGTGTAATATGCGAAACATTTGAATACGGAGTAAGCGAAATCACTTTTGCGTTCAATGGCTTAAGAAAACCAATTTTAGGATACAGCGATTACCTAGTAACCTTAAGATGAAAAATCAGATATACGGTGGCTGAGGAAATATTTCTACGAATACTAGGAAATGGGAATGTAAAAAGATACTCGAGTGAGTCATATCGAAAACTTTCGTTTTCATTTGACGAATGCATAAATTTGTTATGTTCGATTTACATGAATCTCGCTCGCAGTTACCTTGACCCACATTTTTGTTTGTTTGTTGTTTTTCATGATCAGTTACTCGTCCGCGACGAGACCAAGATCAGAGTAAATCGCAGTAGGCATGCTAGAATGCGCGATTGTGAAATTTACACCTCTGATAGCGTTATTCGTCTTCCTGTAGTCATTCATAAAGCCGGTTTCAACGATCTCGATCCTTGGCGAGTCTGTATTTACGTTCGCGAATGAAGTGGATGGATGGCAAACGTACCCGACTTTTCTTTCTCCCAACGAAACAGGAACTCTAGCTGTTCGTTATCGCGTTACAATTATGCGATCGACACTGTCAACAGATAACGCTTGGCAAAGGTATACCACCATTCTTAACCGTGGCCCGCCAGTAACGGGTTTTTCAACGAGGTTTCTTTTTGTATGAAATCCTTGGCCATCGAACCGTTAGTTTGGAGTAAATGTTCCTCTAACTATACACCGATGGGTCTATAAACGAGGAACCGCTACCAAACAATTTCGATAAATTTCACTCGGACGTTGATTCTGTGCATGTGTGTATCCATGTCAGCTATATGAATCGGTTTCTTCCTCTTCGAAGTACGTTTAGTTTTCATCGATAAAAATCGTTTAAATCGTTCTTGAAAAAAAAAAGAAAAAAGAAAAAAGAAAAAAAAAGAAGAAGAAACTTTTACGTATACGATAAAGAAAGATACTTATCGAAACCTTTAATTCGCTAAAGAACGCACATCGTTTCCATTATATACAAAATGCTGTTCTTTCATTTGAAATTTCTCAGTAACAAAAGATTATCTAAAGACTAATTTTGGCAAATAATAGAAAACGATAAAGACGATAGAAAACGAATTCACTTGAAATCTAAGGTCTCTTAGATCGAAAGGAAAGGGAAAGGATATTGATATGAGCCAAGTTGTTTTCGCTCGCTCGTTTATCTTCTTTTACAGATTTCTCATCTGAATTAATTTATTTCTTGTAAATCTATGAACACTAAGAAAGCACGCGGAAAACGTTCTCCGCTCGGAAGATGCTTAAATTCTAGAAAACTGTGACCAGATGTCCGAAGAACAATGATTTCAAATCAAGCGAATATTCAAGGAAAGGAAAGTGATATACAATATGGTAACGTGAAGCAAGTATTATTTCATCTTGGAAAGGAATCACGACATTTCTTATTTTTTCATTCGTAATCAAGATTCTGTACAAATTTTAATTGCAGAAATAATACGCATCGTCGATTTTATCCCTAGGAAACAACGAACGATCGATCTTTCCAACTCTGCATACGCATTTACCACGAGGATTGCGATTCACTTGCTCGATTAAAGTCTTCTCCACTTAAATAATCGACATGGTCAAAAGCAAAGTTCAACATCGATGAAAAAATGATTTATTTCTACAACATTCCGCTACGTTGAGGAAGAAAAGAAATGCCCTCTTGGGACATCTGGCCGCGAGTGTGTGTGTGTGTGTGTGTGTGTGTGTGCGCGCGCGCGCGCGCGCGCGTGTGCGTGTGTGTGTGTCCGTGTCCGTGTATGTATACACAATAAACGTAACTAATTAACAGTAACATAATCTGCATACGTAATCCTAGTGCGCTTACGTCTCGAGAAGAGGGAACGAGGAGGTTGGAGTGGGTTTCAGGTAGGAGAGGGTTGGAGACAGAGAAACGACGAAAGTTTAGTTAGTTGCTAAAAATTATTTAGGCGGCTCGCAGAAAAAAGGATCGTCCGTTAGCTTCTTCCTCTCGCGATCGAAAGATTTTTCCTTTTTATTTGAAAGAGCCACGAGTCGCGCTCGTGCGATACGCCGAAGCGTTGCACGCTAAACAATAATTACTTTATCTTTATTATCATTTAGTATCACATTGCGTTCACTGTTTTGTGCTGGCCATTTTTGCCTGGCTTGATGAGAGCGCACACCACCCCTCTAACCTCTTCTTACGTTCCTATGTTCTGCTTTCGTGCCCGTTTATACCTCGGCGGTAAAAATACCATGGCGAAGGCAAATAGAACGAACGATCTTATTACGATCAAATACGCTTTCGATATCCGTTCTTTTTTTTTTTTTTTTTTTTTTTTTTAAATTTCGAATCCCAATAAACGGCAACAGCTAGCTGATTTTTTACATCGTCCGCTTGGAGAAGTGAAACGGCTCGAATTTAGCGACACGTTCGACGGTCAATGGGCATATCAAGATGGAAATTTTGAAAATCGCATCTGGTCACGTTAAATATAAAAATATAATTTGCGTAAAATAAATTAGAGGAATCGTTTCGTGAAACGTGTTCACGTGTATATGGAATGTGCGTGTGAGTTTCAAACGAACATAACGTTTATCGATATCGATATGTATTGATATTTATTGGGATTCGAGTTTATTCGATTTTGTACGTTTATTAAGACCGGCCGTTCCGTATTTAAGATTTTCGTACAGCCAAGGAGCTAAAGAGAGGTTGAGGCCCTTCTTCAAGGCACCTTAGGTAGTAATACCTATCTAGAAAAGAAATTCATGACGTCCTGCGCCAACAAAAAAGAAATTAGAGAAACAAAAGCTACTACTTAAAACAATCTATCTAGATGCTAACGAAACTTGGATTAATTCGAGTGATATTAAAAACTTCTACGTGAATTAATTAACGCTTTCTTTCAATTCCTAAGCGAGCTCGTATCGTCATCTTACACGTGTACGTATCTTAAGCCTATGAACACATGAAATCACTGCCCAATCGACCAATTTGGACCCATTTGACAAGGCACTCGAGTCGCTGAGATACCAAAGACGTTTCGAGGAAATACAACACAAGATGGGAACAAGGGAGGAAGGAAGAAGGACCGTTACGATGAAGCGGAAGACGAGGATTGTAATACGCGGAAGAACATTAGCAACGTTTATTCTAACAGTTGGCGAACAGGTTGAACCGTTTTGAAAAGATTATTGTCGCTTCTTCCAGAATCGCGTCTCGCCGATAATGTTCCTCTTCGTAGGATAAGGAGAACGCCAATATCATTTTGTTCTGCATCCCTGACCTTCTAATCGATAATCCTTCCATACGTTAATTCCGAAACCGTACGCACAGCTCTCTGCGAGCAAATTTGTTCGAGGTGATTAACGGGCAGGATACCTAAAATCTACCTAAGACAGAAATCGGTGGAAAATCAGTTGGTCCCTTTGCAAAGTGTAAAATAAATAAATTGTTATATCCGTTCGCTCGTTCCTACGACTAAACATTAACCTTATTTACACATGAGATTGTTTGCGCGCGATCTGAGGTAAACGAGAGGTTTCGCTGGATGTCACGTGACGCGAACGGAAGCGTTTAAAAGCTTTTTCAATAAGTAAGACGCAACGAGAAGACGCGTGCCGGATTCACTTTACAGTGAATTGGTCGAAATTCGGCGCGTGACAACGATAATTGACTCTCGCCTCTTCGTTTATATTATATTTTCTATCTTTTTCTTTATTCTTTATTCTTTCTTTCTCTCCTTTTTTATCATATATTCTCGTTTCGACTTTCTTAAACGTTACCCGATACAGACCGTCAAAACATATCCGACACACTTCCGACCAACGTCGACTGTCGGAAATACGTTATTTGGTCAGAGTTACTGGTCATCGCTTATAATAATAAACAGGTAGTCGATCGTCGCGTCGTCTTCGAATATCTTCGATTTAGAGAGGGTCACGAAAACGACGTAACGCCTTAGTGGAAGGCTCATCCGGTGCTGTAAGACATTTACTTTCGAACAAAAAGAGGAAAAAAGAGATTCGCAAACATCTTGCAATTCCACAGAGAACCGTAAATCTTGCTGCAGAACTTGATAAAATAACACGTTCCCGCTTTCGTTAGTCCGTTCGAAGGTAACAATTATTCGACGTTTCTCATCTTCGCGAAGAGAGGAAATTTAATCGCACGAGAGTCTGATGCCGCTACACAATGCTACGTTATTTTACGTTAAAATATCTTTCGAGAAAAATATTCGTCCAGAAAAAAAGTTGGCAAAACTACTCTTTTACTCTGTGCACGATGGTCTTATCGTCTTATCGTCTCGAGATCGATATTCAAACCAAAAAGTCTTCGTCAACGATCGCAAGCGATGGAAGAAGGAAAAGCTAAAGGATAAAAAAAAAAAAAAAAGAAAAAAAGAAAAAGAGAAAAAAAGAAATGCCGAATCTATAGTTCGAATACTGAGAATGTTTCGCGCTGCGATTGAAAATTTAAAGGCACTCGTACTTTCTCATCTGAACACGATCCAAGCATGCTCCCGAATCGATTTGCGAGAAACGCAATATTTGATCGAGATGCGTTCGAGATGACGATTCAGCACCGGTTCGCCTTATCCATGTCGCTAGTCGTGTAGATTTTTGCTGAGTAGCAAATTATTATGCGGCCCTGACAGATGCCTGATTAACTCTTGTAGACTATCGAAACTTAACGAACAGAAGCAACAAGTAAAGGTATTGTCGGGGGCGGCTATAACGCCTCTGTGAACGGAGCAGAGATGCTTCAACAGGTGAGCTTTCTGCTTAAACATAGCAACGCAAAGTCTACACGCGAATGGTTTTTCACCCGTATGCACTCTCAAATGCGTTTTCAAGTTCCAAGACATTCCGAACTGTTTGCCACAATAACTGCACCGATATTCGCGAACGGGAGTAGACTTTGGCGGGTCGTCCGACGGCGGAGGTGGAGGCGCTCTTGCTGCTGGCAAAGCCCAAGAGCCCCAAGGTGGTTCCAAGCCTGCCGCCGATGCTGGATCCGCGCTTGGTGGTCTGTGCGACGCTCCTGGCGGTGTCACTGATCTGTCCTGCTACAAAATACGATAAACACCATGTTATCCTATTCTCAACCAAATTACAAATATTTTATTGGAAAATATTTCGTAAAAGCGAGGATTTTATATTCGATTATCCGAGTATTTCGATGTTATTCGCTTGAAATCTGTACTGTCGTCTTTAGTCATCTTTAAAGTGTCCTATCGAAATCGAAGGAAACTCAAGTTTTATTTATCTTCCTCTCTCCGCTCAGTTTAAAATATTCGATTATCATTTACAAGTAACAACTCGCGTAATATTGCTGTTCCCAAGAAGGCACAGGAAACTTCAATATCGCATTCTATCATAATATTTATTTATAGCGTTGTTCTTTACTGTTCCTTACTACTTTTTACTATCCTTTACTTGTTATCCAAATACCTAATTTTAACGAAATTCCATTAATTTAATCGATAAATCAATCTAGTATCTTGCAGATTCGATTGAAATTTGTCATTATTATTACCATCGATGAAATTTGTTCTACGTAAGAAGTACTATACATATTGCATAAACATATACATAGTTCCAATGCTATAGATCGGACAAATAAGATGACATATAACAACGAGAATAACATCTTCGTTCGATAAACAAATGCCCGATGTCGCTTTATTTTTAGCGACCATGTTTTAAAAATACGGGTTTGATTGTCGGGCATCGATCGATGAACAACCTCTCAATAATATTATATTTCAAGCAAGGAACTGTATATCGCGTGACGCAAAGACTACTTGTGCCGTTTCGTATTTAAATTTTAATAGCGTTTGGTAACAACAACTCTAATGCTTTTGCAAATATGATCTTGAAGATTGTTGAAAGTTTTCATTTTACAGTAAAGTGACATTAGTCAAAAAAACTCTGGAAAAATTTTATTTGTACTTTACAATAAGCGATGGAAATATTACAAATGCAGGCTGCTATATCTTCGTATGTTTAAGAACACGTGTCATCAAATATTAACTGCCATAATTTAAATGCGAAAACGATAACGCCATAGTTCTCCACGTCGAGTTGCACGTGTGCAATATGTTGCTCTCAACAGTTTACTGAAACTTTGTATTTAAGAGTCGGTGTATGGCAGGTTGCTCGTCCATAGGCGCTGGAAATCTATAATTTCAAAACCTCATTTCTAAGAAATAAAGCAAGAACAGTATTATTAAATTCAAATAATCCGTTCGTTATCTTCTACTAAGTTCTACTTGACTTTCTTGCGCGTGCCAACCAGAAAAATTTGATTACTAATATTATAAGTCATCGTATCTCAAATTTACACGTCTGAAATTATACATCGTTCCATCTCAAAGTAGAAATTACTTTCGTCGACGATTCTCTTACGAGAGAATATTTAGATAAATTCAATTTATTTATAACATGTTGAAATTTTAACGAATCATCGAAATAATCGCAAATCTCCGTAGTCCTGGTCGCTATGTGAAATTCCAATCGAACCAACTTTTAGGTAAAAATACGGACATAAGAGTTATTAACAAATTACGAATTTCTTTGTGAGATATAGATGGAAGATAGAAATAGGCGATAGAAATAACATCGTAGACCGCGGATATTATTATATTTTTACATACTCAACTTTGAATGAATTTACACGAAGATTGCAAGAGAAAAATATCCGATTTGATGAATTTTGTACATGATAAATCCATAAAATAAACCAAGCCAATAATCGAAATCGATATTTTTAATGTTTTTGCGCGAGAAGCCCACGATTGAATTCGATGAAAAGATAGTTTTGTATTTTCCCATTTGCGAATTTCCTACAAGAATGCGTAAACAGTGCATAAAATTCGGCGGTCCGATAGCAACGGATTCGTATTATTGTAAGAGAGAAAATGAAAATACTCATGTACCAGGTACGGGGGTGCCGAGACGCTGAGGGGATGTGGCGCTTGCAACCGCCTCGGCGTCTCGAATCCAGGATTGAACGGTACAAAGGCTGGATTCTGAGCGGGTGCATTGTGAAAACCTGGCCTTCGTTTTCGATGAGGCGTGACGATATACGCCTCCGCAGGTGGGATAGGTATTTCTTCGGGTTTTCGCTTTCCCGGTTCTAAGCCTAACGCGAGTCGAGCCGCTAATTGCCTCCTTCTCTCTTCCGCCTCCTCTAGAGATTCTCGCCTCTCCAGTAACTGCTTTTCTGGCCTGAACAAACGTACGGCGATAAAACTCGTTGAACAAGTTACGGCCAACCAGCGATGGTGGAACGAAGAATTTAATAACGTTTGTTCGTATTTTCAAACTTACCTAGGTACAATATCGTGCGAACTTTCGCTAGTAGTGGAAGTTCCAGAATTTAAGCTTAGGTTTACGGGATCCGAACTATCCCTCCGCCGAGGCGGTTCTATACTGCTTTCTCTATTCTGCGCGAGGAGAGCTTCAGCTTCGACGCCTTCCACGTCTACTTCTGGTTCCTCCTCGCATCCCTCGGTTTTTATGAGTACCGAGCAACAGTCCGCCGGATTGTTCGACTGCCTGTAACGTTAGCGGACAATGCCATGATACTCGTTTCTTTGCGTCGGATGGGCTAGAATTTTCCAATTATATTATATTTCGAACGAAAGCGGAAATTAATCTCAACGGTTCTCCATCTTAGAAACGACGATCGATACTACCGGCTCTGTCGATCGTATTGACACTTTCGCGAACCATTCGACGCTGGTCGATCTCTACCAACCTGCCGTCGTACTGCGATTCGTAGCTGGAACTCTCCTGGCCCTCGGAGGGCTGAGGGGTGGGTATCCTTTCGGGGTCGGAGTTACTAGAGGTTTGAGGTTGATTCGGCTCGAACAGCTCCGACTTGATTTGAAGAAGCTCGAACAATTCCCTTAGCGGCGTGAGTTCCGTCGACTGCAAAATATTATCGTTCTTGCATGTTTTTTTCATCGGCGAGTGACGCATCGTCGAAGAAAAATGTTACACAACGAGATAATAGGCTTACTGGAATGAGAGCTTCTCCGTTATAGAGAAATTCCAACAAGTGAGTCAGCTGGGTTTTTCGGACCCCGGACAAGTGAACCACATGGTCCAACGCGGGGTTACGAAGGAGACTAGCCAAAAGGGGACTAGCTGCAGCCAAAACGACTCGATGGGCCTTGACGACGGATCCATCGTCGCAAGCTAACGTCACGTCCACGTGACGGTCCCCGGTGTACCAGGCTCCAACCTCCGCGGCCAAGGTCGCTGGATGCTTCCCATAATGGAGCGTCAGGAGACCGTCAGTATACATCGTCTGTAAAAAGTTCGTCAATTGTTATTTACGTTATCCGTTGCTTCGATTATCTCCAAGCAAGTTTTAAAGAATTTTATAAAAAAACGCTTCGAAGAGATCGTAGCTCGCTCAAAGAAGATTCTTTACTTTATTTTTCTTTTTTTTTTTTTTTTTTTTTTTCTTTAAGAGCGTGCATCGACTTGACGAATTGACAAGTTACTAGTTGTAAAATATACGCATATACACGCCTATTTTATACGTTAGTTTTACGTTTACAACAGGATAATACGATGATTCGTAATTTGCGGAATTTCGTTCATTTTGCTAGAGAATTTGCAACTTCGATTCGCAATTTATAAAATTTCACCCGATAACGTTGACCCAGTTGTTGCGAGAGGGTGCAAAGGATCTTGTCGTTCCGTTCGAGTCGTATAAAGTTCTATCGTATATGAGACAAGTTGCAATATCAAAGAGATTATACCACTGCTTATCGTTTACTTATATCTGATCAATTCTAATCGATGGTCGTTTAAAAGTAGCGAAATTAGAGACTGTTTAAAAAGTTTTCGATTTTACGTTTGTACGATCAGTTACGTATCGTTGGAACATGCCGCATCATGCGATGCATGTAACGATTTACGCAAAATCTAAGCACTATGACGCTCGTTATCACCGCGTCGCGACGATAGCGGCGAGGAAAATTCTTTCGTAACAACGAAATAAGCGAAATACGTGTGACGTCCTTAACCCAATAATGCGTTGTCGTCGCTTCGCGTCATGCAAAGACAGCTTCGTTACACTAATTTCGTCTTTCCGTGCCCCGCCTCTGTTAGAAACGGCGGAAGGCGGTGACGTGTCCCAAGATTATGTTTCTCACGTTTCTCTGACATTCGCTCGGCTTTCTGCTAAGGACTTGAATTGCGTCTAATGATAGCTCATCTATATAATTAAGTTGCGAAGCTATTTATTCGACGAATTCAGTTTCACGTGGATATTTCAAAGAAAACGATTCTGATCTGTCTATCGTTAACGCAGTACGAAACGGTGGCTTGTGTGCTTCGGTTAAAACTAACGGGCTCAAGGTAATTGTTGAATTACTTTGAATTCATTTATTGCTCGGGAAAATGAAACGATAAAATTTTATCTTTCTGGGAAGAGAAGAGAACCGTGCGTGCGTAATCCCACTGACGTAATTGTTCGCGAGTAACAGTGCATCGATAAACATAATAGAATTGCATCTTGGATGCAATAGCGTAATTAGGCAGTTGCGGTCCCGCTGATTAATGATCCGCCGCTTCGAGAGGGGAAATTCTGTGCATCTCCGCGTTCTTCGAGAAACTTCCTATTAAAAGAGCACTGGCGAACACCGGCAAAGTAGCTCGCAACGAAATGTTACCGTGACTCACTCACAGTGTAACTGCACTGCAATTTAATTCGCGATTAGAAAATAACGCGGCAGAATATGGTTACCCGGAAAATAAATTGTACGTTTATTCGGAACGTCGTAACAAATTGCGCGTACCATCCGATATTATTTATTTATAACGAATCGACGAATGTCATTTTCTAACAGCGTACAAATATGACGCAACGAATCGAACGAATCGGTCTTTTCATTTCGAACGTTTGAATAAATTCGTCGCGCAGGAGTCGAGTAATAGTTCGTTCGTTCGTTCGTTCGTTCGTTCGTTCGTTCGTTTCTCAAGGGGAGCCGCGGGAGAGAAAGTTTGATTTCACGTTATATGCTCTCAGCGAGCAGAAGTATAATTAACATTATGAAACCAATGCCGTAAACATCGACGCGTTCCGCAATGTCAAACGTGTCTCAGGCACAATGAGTTTCACGCTTAACATTCGCGAACGCTAGCGAAACTCGTTCTCTTTCTCCTCTAGAGAGGGGTGTTTGATCGAGAAAACCACGCATGCTATTTTCTGTTATCAACCTAAGCGGATCGATCTCGAGTACCTCAGAGCTTGGTCGCAAGACAGAATAAATTTTCGCACGTTGGTGCTCTGTTTCGAGTAAAAAAAAAAAAAAAGTCAGATTTTTAATGGAACAATTGGATTAAGATCAAATTAGTCGCGTAAAAAGTGATCAGAGACGAAGATCACGAAACCGTTTTCCTGTTATGCTGACACGATACAGGAGCTTGTCAAGTGGATACTCATCGACGTGACCTTCGATGAGTGATCCGATCAAATTGGAAAGGGAAGGCCTTGGGCAAGAGTCACGAAGAGGGCGTGAATTCCATCGAAGCGAGAGATCGCGAATCACACACGCTGCTTTCTTCGTTTCTTTCTTTCCCTATATCTCGAGGGTGTGCCGTGCCTCGTATCTTGTTCGAATACTTCGCTAACTACGAGCATCCTAAATTCGTTACTTTGACGTAGCTAAGCAACGTCGCTTAAAAGAATCGCGGCTGCGTATCGTATAGTGTATGACAACACTATTCGTATCGTGTATACTATACGACGAGGTTGTAGTAAAATCGACAATTAGACAAATTAATCGCACAACCTACTGAAACCTCGGTTAAAATCGTGCAAAGATATTTTCAATGCAAAGTCGATAAAACTTATGCAATTTCGCTTTTCGATTTTCCAATTTTTCGAAACGATAACGATCGATCACCGTTTCTCCGCTTAGACGCGAAATATCGTTAGCCGTTGTCTATTTGTTCTGCGGAATTCCACATTGGAATGCAGCGTACAGCTGTGATCGTAGATACGTACCTATAGCAGAAAAGAATAAAAGGGATATAAGGAGGTCGTAAGTAAAATCGATCGATCGATCGATAATTTCAGAAGCGCCACGAGAAGCCTTTATTCGGATCATCCGTACGACGTCAACTTATTCTCTGCGATATATAGGTATGTTTGCGCACGAAGGCGAACGGTTATATCGTTTTAAAAAGTTACATTCCGAAAGCTCCGATTTTATGACTCATCGTTCAACTGCCAACGCCGATAGAAACTGATCTTGAAACGTTAATTTTATCGACTCTGTCTGTTTTATCGGCGAAATACTTCCACTGGACGATCATCGATCGACGATGTTCCTCCCGATATCGTTTCTATCTACTGTTACCGCTGTCCGATGATTTAACCTACGGCTTTGCTACATCGTGGTATATAAATCTGCTCCAAAAATCGAATAGCAGAGGACAAAAAAGGATAAAAAAAAAAAAAAAAAAAAGAAAAGAAAAAGGAGAACGATCCTTGAACAAGAAACGGCACGCCGCGCTGGTTCGCGCGTGTATGACTCGATCGCACACGTAATGTCTCGTGAAGCGGTTACTAAGAAAATCGCTGAATAAGGAAATGGTTGCTGATGCGTCTGCGTTGTTGTTGCTGCTGTTAGCAAGCACGACTCGAAGTTCAGGGTCAATCGCTGGCCGACCGGCTGCATTACGTCCACGCTTACGCTTACGTTCGTCTTTCTTCCTCTATTTGGGCCTTGAAGAGTTGCCGGGCGGGGTCTCGTGCCATTCGTGCTAAGTGGGGGCAAGGCCCCGTGCCACTAGATGCAGAAACTCTGGCCCAGTTGTCGGTTGGTGGGGGTTGCGCGATCCGACCGTTTGCCAGTTTTACTAGTCGGGATGCCCGCCGCTCTTTGTAGGTGCTGCTCTCTTTCCCCGACAGTCCGTGGCCAACTGGTAATCCGCCGCGTTCAGATACATCGCGTCGTGTCGGTAAACCACCATCGACTCCTACTTTGTCGCGCGCTGATAAATAGAAGAACCTTGGCGCTACGCTTTTGGCGGTGGATCCGAATGCTCGCGATTGCGAAATTAGAACACGTTTCTGATAACCGATTCGTTCCAAGAATCAGCTTTTTCCTTTCAGATATATATTCTTCGCCAAACTTCGCTTACGAGTTTCCCCGTCCACCGTAGATGCTACGCTCTTATTCAGAAAGTACGAATCGTGAAATTCGCGAGGTTGACTAGGAAAGCATACTTTATTTATGGCAATATCGGTGTTGTACGGTTTTAAACGTTTTCGCGCGTCACGTGATCTCGCAAGAAATTAATCCGCGCATCGTAAAAACGACCCTGTCATCCGTTAACCTTTCGATTATTGAATACACCGAGCACGAACGTTTTCCATAGGCGTTGCGCGATTTTCTACGATCGTCATTACCACGTAGCGTGTATATTCCAGCTATTCTGATTTTATCGTGTTCGATATTTCACCGTGTAAAATGGTGGAATGGACGAAGCGTAGTATAATTTTCACTCGAGGTGTACGAATGGCTCGTACCGATGAGATGAGATTTCCTGGTTATATACATCATCGGAACACAAGTATTGGCATGTCACAACCGATTACGTTTTTTCGCTTTATTTTGTATTTTATATCGCGTATGTAAGGTATACACGACGCGAATGAAACAAGAGTTTTGCGATAAAGCGACTAGGAAACGCATTGGCAGCGAAAGACATGCGATTTCTAGCAAATATCAACGAATGTGCCGCGATATAGCCGACCGGTTGTGCATAGTACGTTTACGCATCCCTAGTCCGTGCCGATGACATTCGCCGCACGCGATACGTTAAAGGGTAATTCAGGGGTAAAAGCGAACGCGCGAAACTTTCAACGTTCCGCGTATTATTTCTGTAAACTTGAAATATTCTGCCACACAGACGAGACTTGCGAAATAGTATCAATACGTCACGTCGTCCAACTTTTGTAGTTACTAGCAAAAACACGCGTCGTCTCGTGTGCAACATCGAGACGGTCCGAAAGACGTTGGCATTTGTGGAAGAAAAAGAGGGGACGATGCAGTGGGAACTGGTGCAACGAGTTCGTGAGGTTGAGCTAAAGATAAGAACGAGAGGAGAAAGTTGCTGGAATTCGTAAATTTCGTTGCGCGAACTCTCCGTGGACGTCGGTTGCTTATCGCCTCGGCATACTAATACGGTCGCGCGGCAGCCGTGCGCGCGTGTGCACTTACACTTTCGGTTCGTGACTACACCACCACACGTACACACGTACATATTCACACTCACACTGTGTCGATGTAACGATGCGCAGTGGCACACACACGCGAGCATTATAATCTTCTATCCGGATGGCGGACGTTACGATCTACCATTGAATCGAACAATGGCGAAACTGGGTTACGCAAATGTCGAGGCTGGAAATTAAAGCGCGAGACAGCGGGGCCAAGAGAGGGAAGCTCGCACCAGCATCGGCCGGTGAAAAAGATTCAGCTCTCGTATGAAAAACCGAGGCCTTGATCGGAGAAAACGCTCGTCGATTCCGAGAACGTTATTTCTCGCGGTTCGATGTGCTTAAAACTTGCTTCAGATTTACGTTGGTCTAGGTCCCGTACAGACAATTATCGTTCTACGCGATTGACCGATGCGATTGACTGTTGGAACGTAACTGTTTACACGTAGCACACGCACCTGGTTAGTATATTTATCGTTTCCGACGATAATCGTCGATGATCGGTCGATTATCGGTCGATTCTCGGTCGATTCTCGGTCGATTCTCGGTCGATTCTCGGTCGATTCTCGGTCGATTCTCGTCAACAATGTATCGTTTCATACAAACCAACACCATTGAAATTGTTAGAACACGTATGCGAACGAATTTGCGATTTATCTCGTCGAACGAGCAAAACTCGGAAATTCATTCTTTATCTTTAGTATTCGGAAATTAATTCTTTAAACGGTACGATATCGTTGGCGAGATTTTCCGTATTTGACAACGACTTCTTTCACCGTTTACACTTTCCATTGCCTTCGTCCGATGAGCAATGCTGCGCAAGGTAAAGATTTTAGATATAAATGTAAAAAAACCGTCAAACGATATCCACGTACGGAAATATTGTTTATGCATACGACGCTGTCAAATATAAACCGACAGTGAAATGAAAACGGTAAATATTGTCGTCGAGTTTACGACGGGCGGCTGCTGCATCGATGCTGGCTTATTTTTGACAATGGTAAGGAACTGCGTGACAGCGATGTCCCGATAACGATGTACGTTGGTCAAAGCGACGTTATCCGTTATCCGTTCACGTTTCGCTTTCGTATCAAGATCAAACAACAAAAAGAAAAAGCGACGCGTCCGTGCAAGTGGGAAAACATTTCCCGCAAACGCGAAACGTTACGTTGTTGGCAGAGTCGAATCACCGAAGTAAGATGTCCAATTTTCACGCTTTAACAGCGTAAATCGCGGAATCCGTTGAACGGAATTGCTTGTCATTACAGCGCCGTACGAATCTGAAAAATAATGGAGCTGTTTGTTATTTATCGCAAAGAGAACAGATCGTGACGATTCGGATTAAGGCGAGGCTGCCTGAAACCGCGCGAACCAGCCAGCACGGATTGAGCAACGCGCGGAGAACTCGTTACGAGACCTGTAATGGGGTCCAGGCGTTTCCGCTCCATTTTTTGTGGGCCCAATTACGTTTCGCCAGCCTCGATAGGCCGTGTTTCGCGGTCTCATCGGGCCTCTCTCGTGTACATGCATCTTACACGTACGCGCACAAGCATCGAGAAGCATTCGTTTGGAACACCATAGAAGTTTGCGGGGAGGCTATACGATCCGGCGTTACCACAAAATATCACGAACGAGAGAAGAAATTGCATGGAACACGTCACGGCCGTTGATGGCTTTTCTGACAAGAACACGATATCCGTTTAATGGTGGTTTTATAATCTTCGGCCGATGGATAAAAGGAAACACAAGGAATTAGAAGGATAAACTTTTTCTACAGATTCGGGGTTGACACTGCCGTTGGCATTTCCAGTGGCTGTTTCGGTCGAAATTCGCCGCTGTTGAAAATATCTATAGAGGTTGTAGTAGCATCGTGGCTCGTTAGTTCCTCATCGAGCGGACAACGTGTTTCACCGTGTTTTAGAAACGAAAATGCGTAATTCTAACCGAGGGCAGGGTTATGACACCCCGTGAAACCTATGACTCACACCTTTCCCCGATTTCGAATCACTATTTTCCAACTGGTCTCTCACGCTCTCCCTCTTGCGCATCGCTCCGTCGACTGTGACGTACTCTCTCCGTTATTTCTTCTCTCTTCTTCCTTTTCGTTTGTCTCCGTCTCCCTTGCTCGCTCGCTCGCTATTCAACCGGTCTGACGAAAATCGCCCGACTACGTTTGGATATTACAGAAGAAAAAAAAAAAAAAAGAAAAAGAGAGAAAAAAGCCAATAACGCGAGAAACGAACGAGAAACGAAGAAAGATCGCCGCTCCGAAGAGAAAATCTAACGGTCGAATCGAAAAAGAAAAAGGAAAATCCGTTCGATGGAACGAAGAGCGCGATACGTGGAAATTCTTCGGACAGATTATTCCGCTTGAAATGTTGGTAGTCGGCCGTCCGGCCTGCGTACGTATGTTTCGAAATACTTTCACGCTCGGGGAAAACAATGATGCGGAGACACGTTTCTGGATCGCAAGTTCGATAAGTGCGTTGCGCCACGAAACTGGTTATTATCCTATCCACTTGTCCGTGGAGGCTATTAAAAGGTAGAATCGGCCCGACATCGGTAAACGCAATGACGGATCGCTGGCGGATACGGAGCAGGCGCGTGTCAAAAATAACGACGATCAGGATAGCGACGGAGGATTCGTTCCGACGCCACGCGACCCGACCCGACGCGACACGATCCGACGCGACACGATTCCGACGCGACACGATTCCGACGCGACACGTCGCAAACGCGACGCGACCCGACGCGACGTAGGGGAACGACAGAATTCCCTCGGCCGATCGGCGGTCGTCGAGTCACCGGATACATTTCGTTCAAGGCCAGAAAGTAAAAAGCCTTTTCAGCTGCACTTACGTACCAACCTAGCCGACTCTAACTGGTACGTGGTCGCACACACTCTTCCCAGGTATACGCGACGCTTGTACGTGACACACGTTCGATGGCCTTGTATGTGTACGCGGCAATCCATCTCTCTCTCTCTCTCTCTCTCTCTCTCTCTCTCTCTCTCTCCCTCTCTCTCCTCTCTCGCCGCTCTCTCATCGTCGCTCTTTCTGTCTCTCGTTCCACGAAGCGAGTCCGCGAAGCGGCTAGTTACATGATCCATTCATTATATAAGAACAATCGCCTCCTCTAATAGACGCTCCATCATTGTAGATCTGAAGGGCATGTTTGTTACGCGCACGCGTCGTGCACTTCTTCGCTCTATGGGGCAATACGAGTGCACCCGCGATTTCTGCGGCCAGCCTCGCTAAAATTGAGAATATTCGTACGGCGATCGCGGACGAAGGTCGACAGGTTTTGAACCGTGTCTCAGGATTTTACGTCTAAGCGACGCGTTTCCTCGTCGATAGAAACGCATATACATCGCGATAACAACACTCGCAGCGTTGATGTAGCAAATGGAAAATGATTGTTTCGTCGGAAAAAAGTAATTAGCATTTAAAGAACATCGGGCAAGAATGTGTCGAGTAATAGAAACTGCAGCTGGAATAGAACATACGGTTTTTTCTTTCTGCGAAACAAATTAATTCGCCTACCGTTTTTCTGTAAGAGTCAAGGTGCATGGCAGAAATCATAGAAACTTCGGACTTTCGATCGTTTTTCTCCAACAGCAGCCGATGTTCTGTCTTTTACGGAATTCGCGTGATAAACACGATGTCAGTTATAATATTGAGCGTCGGTCACTTTTTAGCAGTTGCATAACCAGAAGGACGTCCGTGCGCGGAGCATCGTTGCCGCAGGATCACGTGGAAACGCGGAAACGCATCGAACAAGCAACCACGCGAGATTTCTGAAAAAATCTGCAAGAAGGAAAAAAGAGAGAAAAAAAAAAAAAGGTTGCCGTGTAGACTTTGGCAACGTTGCTCTCTCGATCCTCGACGCTCGTCCTTTCTCCCCTTACATCGACGAGAGAACACGCGCGTACATACGTGCATGCGTGTACGCCGCACACGTATCTCGCTGCAGTCGCTGCAAACAAGTAAACAGAATCGTGTGTATCTGCCTTTATGCCCCGCAACACGCACGTCTCCGCGTTGCGTTCTCTTACGTAATAAACGATCGTTTCTCTCGAACGCACCGCGTCTCGTCTTCTCTTCTGGTACACGAGCCAAACGGCATTTCTGCCCCCGGCGAAATCGCTACCGTCCACGTCCGTGTGTGTGTGTAACCTTTCGAGAGCAAGGGCCGTCAACGAGAAGACAAACGGCTTTCAAATCGTTCCTCGCCGTTCGTACAAACGCACGGAGTTACGCTTCCTAGGAAACGATTTTCAGATCCGAACGTCATCGAGCCGATGCACAGGACTCGTAAATTGCGGTCGTAGCAACGAATCGAATCTCACGAGTTAACCGATCTTCGTTCTTTCTTGCTTGCTACGCTAAATGGAAATACGATATAAGACGGCGAGTGCGTCGCAACGAGTTTTTCAGAAATTTTCCTACGAGTTCCGCTATATATATATATATATATATATATATATATGTAAGCGTGGAAAGCTGAGAAACGGAAGCAACGTCGACGCGACGTCGGCGCAACGTCACGCATACGAGAAGAGCACTCGGCGAAGAAGTTGAGGAAAAGAGTGTGCCGATCGCGGCGTCGAGATTTCGATCCGTTCAATGTCAAAGCGTGGCACGATCATCCAGTGTACCTTTTACTGCGCATCGGCAGATGCAGCAGCATGTAGCGTAGTGGTTCGTCAAAGCCTCTGTGCTCGCGAGTTAGTCATCGACTGGCGGAGATCCGATCGTGCATACAGCCGCGATTGAGGACTATTAAACGGATGACCTTTCACTACCTAGAAGATCTACATACACCTACGTACGGGAGCATACGCGGCCGCGAGGTACCCGCGTGCATTCGTGTTACGCAATCACGATCGTTCTTCTCTCCCTCTTCCTCTCTTTTCCGCTAATTCTCTCCGCCTCTCCCTCGCCCTCTCCATCACCAGTTAGACACGCACGCTGCTCCAGCGTTTCGGATCCGAAGGGCAAGTCTACCGACCACGATTCGCCGTTTTAATCCATTTACGCTTCTTTCGGGCAGAATTGGACACGCCGAGGACGAGCGTACTTCCGTTATTCCACGCTGTTCCGAATTTCAATTCGTCGTATAATCTCCGTTTCACCATACCACGGCCATCGAATGTGAAAATATTTCAAAACTATCGTAAGAGTATCCGCAACGAAACGAGCTCCTCGACACTTTCCCAGCGTTAAAAGGCGATAACGTCACGCTCGCTTCTTTCAGATCAGGACAGATAAAAATTAGGCAAAGATTTTTCGCTTCTCGAAACATAGTCTTTCGATTAATCGCAGACAGTTTTTCTGACATTTACCAAGCGGCATACGAAGCTACGTACGAATATATCGGTGCAAAATCGATAAATCTGTAAGAACGAACTACGAACGAAAGTAGACAAGTTCGAATTGACCGTAGACGGTATTTCGTGTAATAATACTGTATCAATTGGCAATATACGAAATGAGTAGCAACGATCGATGGTAACGTCGCAATTACGCCTCATTGTTACACTGTACACCGACGGTATTGGCTGGAATGGAATTTTACAAGAACGCATCGGAATGCACCGATATGCGCGTTATTTTTCCGCAGGCAGCCATTCGCTAGGAACCGCTTTTATTTGGTTGCACATACACTCGCTACCTTGTAATCGCCTTGCAGGCATATTTTAATAAAGCCAAGATCGCTGCTTTTGGCTCGGCCTTGCTGCCGCGTATAAATGAGTCAGGCGGAAACGAGAAACGTCAAGTGATGACCAACGTTTTGCGAGAAGTAGACCCCCGTGCTCTCTATGCAATTTCATATTTGTTTCAAGATGCGCGAGCTTCCTCGGAATAAACCGGCCAATCACAACGATCCAAATACCGTCGATCCGTTACATCGAAAGTGCAACTACATTTTAGTACATGGTTCCTTCATAAAAATAACTCGATTCGCGTGATTCTCATTACGTAATTCCATTTTCATAAATTTACTTCAATTCTGTTTACTATGGTTCAAGTTTACCGCGTCTGCGATACATTCGATGTGTTCTCGCCGTTTGAGGGAATTTTTACTAAAGTACCGTACATCAATAAAACGATTCCACGCGTAAAACTTTCCGAAGCTCTTTAAACTCGGCGAGACTTTCATCGGTATAGTTAGCTCTAGCCGATACAATTGCAACATAGCGTAGCCTTGAATAATTATTCTCGACGCCTTGTTACGATTGTGAATCGGAAATCGACGCACCAAGCCCCATCGTTGTTATCGTTCAACGAGAAAAATTGCTAGAGAGGTCGGACGATTAACGCGATCGAGAGAAGCGAACGAAATTCAAAGCGGATAGGTGATCCGAAGCATTGGTCGATTATTCGTTTGTTTATTCATGCTTGGTCAGTCGTGACGGCACCGTAGCCGCAGTTAACGATGACTTCCGACACGTTACGTCGACTTTTCAAAATGTTACGCAATCGCGCGCGCTGCGGCTGATCGTCGTGCTACCTGCGAATCCTATTATAGGCGCCACTGTTGCATCCATTTGCCTTCGTGCCGTTTGAAAATTCTATGCAAATTTCATTCCCCGTCAACCTCTATCCGCATACATTGGTTCAAAGGAAAACATTCGCTTCCGTGCACCTTATTTTGCACCAGCCTTATTTTTCTCCTTATCGAAATTTCGTTTCTCATCCTTTTACTATCTACGTCGAACTCTGATGTGGCTCGGTCGTATCGAATCGCGCCGCTATCACTCCTACGCGAGTAGCAGTTACCGTTAATCTATTCGATTCCGCGGGCATTCTAACTACGTCATTCGGGAATTTCGGCTTCAAAAGTGAGACGTATCGCCGGAATATTGGACAAACGGTGCGTCCATCGCTTCGGTTCGGTTTCCAACGAGCCGAAAGAAATCGGCCGATCCCCCTTTCCCTCGAAATTCTAGCATAGTAAAGAACTATCCGCTGGAACAACACGATCTAGCGTCCACTAGAGCGGCATGTGCCGTGCTACACGATACTTTTATGCGCGTCCACACCGCCGTCGACTGGACACTTACGTAATCGCAATGATCTCACACTGTGGGTGGGGACTTGTCGCTAACGCGTGTGCCTTTGAGACCGTATTGGTCTGCCACCTGAGCGTGTGTGCGCGCACACGCGTCCCGTCCCTGTACAGCAGAAGCGTACACCGTGTCCGAAAAGTCTGCATCATGTGGAAAGCCGTTTGCATTGTTTGGCCGAGAGAAGAGCGAGAGTAGAGCGAGAGTAGAGCAAGAGTAGAGCGAGAGGTGGCCGGCTTTCCAGCCCCGAAAAGATACTCTTGAAAACGAAAGATAGGTCGCGTTGATACCGCGTTTATCTTCTCTAGCTGGAGTCGAGTAAGTCTCGTTGTAGTCCGATATCGCGCAACCAGTAGCATTGTTCGGCCGATGCGAACGCGGCGATATTATTTCCGAAACGCAACGCGGGGCTATTTCAATTTTTTTTGAACGTTCTATCTGGGTCGCTGCGTTGCTTCGATGGAAATCGACCCCGTGCCTTTATCGCTTACGATTATCTAATTCGACACCTCGACACCTTGCAATTACCTTTGCTGCGTTCTGCCCCTGTTCCATCCGACAACTGGTTCCGCAGGGAAACGCTACCGGTTTAACGAACCGATTATTCGTTCGTAACTTTTTCTTCCTTCTCTCGCGATTCTCTCGCGATTCTCTCGCGATTCTCTCTCTCGATTCACTCTCGATTCACTCTCGATTCACTCTCGATTCACTCTCGATTCACTCTCGATTCACTCTCGATTCTCTGTCGACCGTTTCGAATCGAACGGCCACCGGACACGGTTAAGATAACCAGGAAACGTTAAACGCCACGCAACAGGACGAAACGGGACGAAATTCGGTATGTATGTAGGTCGGTCGTTCCGCGACGCGACGTAACAAGCTCCGGGGATGATTAGCGTGTCACAAGAGGGAGACGACGATTGCGAGATCGTTGGAGAGTAACAATGGCGAAGGAGAAATTACGCTGTCAGTTGGGTGTACACGAGCAGCGAGAGGCACGTAAGCGAGCATGTAAGTAAGTAAGTAAGTAAGTAAGTAAGTAAGTAAGTAAGTAAGAAAGTTTGTCTCTGAACACGCCGGTCGCGGATGTACGGGTGAAAATAGACGAGCGAGTCAGGAAGGAACACCGTGGACGATAAACCGACAAAAGAATTATTTTTCTTTTTTTAAAAACAGACTACGCTGCCAACACCGCCGGCCAAAATGTATCCGTTTACGCGTGTAAACGCTCCTCTTCCAAACGCGGAGAAAGTACGCACGCAATGATTAAAAGTAGTTTCGCAACTTTCGTTATAAGGTCGTAGCGATCGATGAAACCGTCGACGACGGACGATCATGGCAAATTAATTTGGAGGCACACGATGTCTTCGATCCTCCGGCGTATATCATTTTTACCGGAGCACGAGTACTTAATTAAGTACGTGCAATCGACGAGTGAAAAACTTGGACATCGATCGTGACTAATAGCAACGACAGACGTTTACACCTTGTATAGAACAAAATCACAACAATCGAGACAGTCATGGCCTTTAATGAGGCGTGCTATACCTTTCGACACAACGGCCAAACGGCAATCGAAGTACCGATTGCAACAACAACTTATTATTGCAAAACAAAAATGCGGTTGTGCTAAAAGGCAGAAAAGTTATCCATCCGGTAGGCGGGCGTGAAACGTTCAAACGCCGTCTCCGATAATTCTTATCGTTGTTTCGATTTGCAACGCAAGTCGAAAAATAGTGTTTGACGGTCGAGCGTACACGTACGGGTACTGGGTGATGTTGCGAGCGATGCGGCCTTTCTTGCCATTAACTTTCAAACGATCAGATGACTCGATCAGGCGAAAGAAATTTTAGAGAAAATATATCGATGTTTTGAAGGAAATCATTTTTTGACGATACCCAACTTACGTACCAAAGAGATCGTCGTTATTCATCGTGCAGGAAATTTCTTCGAAATTGTGGCCAGAATCGTTTCGCCTAGGTATCAAGAATAACATTTGCCCAGTGTTACGTCGAGTATTTATCGATAATTTATTTTACTAGGCACGTTCCTATATTTGTCCAGCCGGCAGTAACAGGTTCTAACAGTGCATTCGACAATGGTTACGTGTCTCGTATTACCGTTAACGTTTTCGGAAACTCTTTCTCTCCTCAAAATTAGGACACTTTCACTGTCGTACGAAACACTCGGCACCTCGGCCAACCATATTTCATCCAGGTTGCGAAGAAAGCCAACGACGTTTGTCCCCGGGTCACTACTTTAAATTTCACTGCTCTTCGCTTAGCATATCTTTGTTACGGCATACGTTACGTACGTACGGTTCAATGTCCATTCGAGGTAACGAAACGTACGACCGTTTCGTTTTCCCGTTTAAATACGCGAATCCGTGATGTTACTTACGATCTTATGAGTTTTCCTCGGCTCTTAACCATACGCAACTTTATACGATGATCCGGTATTTCGTCGAATCTTTATTTCGATAAGGCGGCAACAAACGACGAGGAACGATACGCTTTCTCTCGATCGAACGCAAGTTTACGTTCAAATCTAACAATTGTTAAAACAATACGATTTCGAGAAGCAACGTTCGTCCGAGCATTAATTTAATCTTCGCCGATTCAAGGCCACCTCGAGCAGCGAAACGATTCCTTCGTTACACACGGCACACATTTTCTTTCCTTTTTTCATTTTTCTATAGTAGAGACGTAGAGAGCAAGTAGGTAGCAAAAGAGCAAGTCGAACGAGTAAGCGAGCGAGAAACAGGCAAGTCCTGAAGGGGCCTCGAGCATACGCGATAGATGAAAGTGAAAGGGAAGGTAGAAAGGGTTGGCGGACGTATATACTCGTGGCCGCTGTTACTCGCCATATACTCGGCCGCGGGGGCCCACAGCGCAAGATTTACAATCGCCACGAGCCAGAACGGGCCAGAAACCGAGGAAAATACCACGAGGCAGTCGCAAGTACCTGCGTGAACGAGCAAATCACCGCGCCAACCATGATAACATACGTCTGTCCTAAATTACAAGACCAATTTCCACGGTTGAACAACGAAAAATCTTACGTCAACTCGCATTTTCTTTTCTCTCTCTCTCTCTCTCTCTCTCTCTCTCTCTCTCTCTCTCTCTCCCCTTTGTTTTTCTTCGTTTTACTAAAACGGACATATACGTACGTCTCTATTAATAGACAAACGGTCTATTTTTGAACGAGAGGTATTTCAAGGGAGAGAAAACTCGGTGCTCGCAAGAACTTTATACAGACTATTGGAAAATTGATAACTCGGCCGTTACAGGTATGTATTTCATTTCGTTCTTTCAACAGCTACGCCGCCGTTCCTCTTGAATGGAAGCGACTTGTTCCGCAAGTAGGCGAATATACGCGTTCGTAATTGACTTTTCAGTCGAGCAGAAAGAGATTGTTATGTTTTCTCGACGATCGAGTGGGTGAAAACGCTCCCTACACGATTCCAACAAACTTTAGGATAACATTCTGTTACACGGCTACGAATCGCGATTGAAATTACGGATAGAAAGCCGTAGGTATCACGATGATCCCATCGACACCGCGGAGAATAACACTTTGTCGTGTAGGCGGCACAAGAATTCCACTTTAGATCCCATGTTACACTCTATTTTAGCTTTCTCTAAAATTTAAATTACTTTACGATTTATGTAATTCATACCGTCGACTCTCGTCGTGCGATGAAATATTAACATTTCTCGCATAAAGGAAACGCGTAATCCGTGCATTATCCGAACGCTAAAAACGTGAATGGCGTTCCACTGAAAGATAATTCAATGAATATTTCACAACCAAACGTACGTCGACCAAATTCTTGATTGCCTCTCAAACGTATTCAAGGTTAGCGCATATACTTTCCTGTAGAAATATCTATTAGATCGGACGGGTTACTCTCCCATCGAATATCTTCTCGCATTTGCATCGAATTTTCATCGGACGTTCGGTTACAAGGTACGTAGACGCATCCGTGGACAGCCGTGGAAGGGACCAGCCGCCATTCAGAAGATCGAGACGCAACGAACAGCCGTATTCCGCGCAATCGACAGAAATTTCAACGCGCGATGTAATCGTATCTGCCAATTCGGCGAAACTCGGCTCGAGTGAAAGTGCACGCCGCGAGTGAAACATTTTCGCCTAACGTCTTAAACCGTTAAAATCGCGCGGCCGAGTTTTATCGTGCGACGACGTCCGATTTTTATTTCACTCGGAAACAACAATCGCGTTTTAACTTGGTTTCTCGCCTAGCGATCTTACATAATCGGCAGCCTGTTGCTGTAAACTCGAAAGAGCGCCAACGAATTTCAAGCAGCTTCGAAGTCCGTACATGTCGTTCGAAGTGCGGATCAACACTAACTATTTATACGTGCAAGGCGATTAATAATTTGCCAAGCTTACCTTATAAAAAGTTTACTCGCGAGTCTCTCTTATATCGTGCCGTTAACGAACGATCCATGATTTTTCCACGATGACCGAGCGAGACATCGACGTAAATATCATATCGTTCCGAATGCTCTCCTGTTACGAGTAAATATAACGAGATCACGATTACATACGAATGTTGCACAAAAATATAATAATAACAATTGCATCAAAGTGTAAATTATCGGAGGCAATTTGATTTGATAAACGAGGATTTTCAAATACCGCTAACCAGTAACGATAATTGCCAAAGATGAATTTGGGAAAATACCGTCAACGGTATTGCCAGCGAAAAGGGTGGAGTACCGGACGGTAGCTTGCAAGTTTCGAGCGAACCCAACGTAATGTCAGAAGGCCGTAAGAAACGATCTGACGCCGATGATGTCCATGACCAATGGTGCGCCAAGGGCCGATTATCGAGATGCAAAAGCAGAAACGATGACCGAAGAACGAGACTAAGAACTTGCTCTCTCTCTCTCTCTCTCTCTCTCTCTCTCTCTGTCGCGCGCTCGGTGCGAATCGCACGCGCGGATTCCCACGGTACGAGATAAGACCTGCAGAGATAAAGAGAAACACGAGGGGGAGAGAAAAAGGGAGAAAAGAGGAGAGAGGAAGGGAGGGAGAGCAGGGTAGGGAGAGATGCGAAAAGGAAACCGAGTAAAAAGAGGAGGAGAAAAGGAAAGAGAAAGAATAGCGGTGAGAGGACAGGGGAAAGGAGGGAGGGCGGCGGGGGGGAGGGAGAGGGAGAGAGAGAAAACGGCGAGGACGATGTGGGAAAAGAGGAAGCTAATCAGAAGCGGAAGTACGCTCTGGCGAGGCCCGAGGCCTTGAGAAGCATAGTCAGCCGCGCAGCTTTTAGCTCTCTTAATTGCAACTTCATTTAACGTGCCCTACACATCGAAACGTTCGACCAATCCGAGGCCTCTACGCCGCGAGACCGCGTCTTAATAACCGTCTTATCGTCGGCGAAGAAACGTCTGAGAAGGAAGCAACCGCAGGCGGACCGTGGAAGGTGAAAATTGTCGAGAGACACGCCGGCAGCCTACGTAGAAAATTCAACATTCTTTTTCGTTCATCCATCTTTTCGCCATACGACGAGTCGAACGAGCAGACGCATAGCGAAACCTGCTAGACGTTTTTTTTTTCAAAGGATACGTTTAAATATGCGACTGTGACGTATTTTCCATCCAGGCGAGATTCGCATGCCCGCGAATGTTTTTTTTTTTTTTTCTTCCTTTTTTCAGACGAACAATAAATACAGTTACAGGTACTAAATCGTAATAGGCCGATCTACGATGCGTTTTTATATACATCCATATTATGCCGGATGTTATTGCCGCGCTATAAGTATCTGCTTAACGCTTAACAGAAAAAAATGCAATCGCGTTAAATATACTATACTCGTACTGTGAATGCGCGTGATTATAGTTATCTCGCGGCACCTATATTAGCTACAATCGGTCCGCGATAATCGAGTTTTGCTATCAACTGCCAACATTTCTATAGAGCGATAATGCTACGCGTTGCAGTTTCGTTCCGATTTAATCCCATCTATGACCATGAAATTAATTTCCAATATCACAGGAGAAATCAAACGTTCGTAACAGATAGGAAAATAGAAATAGGACGAACGATAGAACGATCGAGGCCTGCACGAGAAATACAACGCGGTCGACGTTCGTAAAACGGCTAAAGAATAGCGAAATAGAAAATGCACGTGTTGCCTGCCGCCGATCGCAATTAAGCAAAGAAAACGTACACTTCTCTTACGTAACGTCAATTGGACGTGATTCGCGATGGATTTAGTCAGTTGCGTATCGATTATCGAGAAGCGATCGCGATATCAAATAGAACGTAAGAGGCACGCGACATTGTTTTCGAATATCGGATATCGAATATCGTGACCCATCCAAATCCTGATGCTCATTTACCACCAGCTTCTCGTTAATCGATCGTTTTTACGGGAGCCGATCGTTCTCCGCTAAACGAATCAATGGTCTGCTGATCAATGACCATGTAACGTAGATAAAAGCGATCGGCACTGAACGTGCTGAAACGTTACTGTATTTACTCGGCCGTTGAAAACAGGTGCTTGAAAATTGCGCGACAGATATCCGAGCTTTTCGTTTAATAGATATTTCTATTTGTTTAACAATAAATCGTCTGTGTGGTGGATTGTTCGTAAATACACCTGTTAGAAGTCAAGTTACTCGAACACGCGGTTATCTCGGTACGAATGAAAATATTTTCTTTTCGATGTGCTGATCAAATTTATCTTAATGGAACCGAACTCGCCTTTCACTAGCCTTACTAATCATCTAGCGAACGCTACTACCGTATATAGCGTCGTAAAGTATTTTGTAGTTTGCGTAAAGAAATATTTATTTCTGCGTACGCTTCGAATATCACGAGTGGCGCAATCGCATAAATAATTTGTTTAGAAAATGTAATGTGAAAGTAAGGCGTCTATATTTCTGCTTCATTCGCCGAAGCGTTCTCTATGTGAGATAATTCGATAGAGCGTTGTTACCTCCAGAGAGAATTCTAGGGACGAAGAACTCGTTTTTAATCGGCGACTAAAATTTTCTTCTACGAAAGCCGGTAAAAAGAATGCACGCTGATCGCATCGATGAAAGAGTAGATTAACGTTAACTCGGAATTTCGACTGGTTCACCTTTCAAACTTGACCGTAATTTCTGTTTGCATCGGGATATTTGCGTCGATGCAAGTTCTATATGCACTGACTATGCGAGAGCGCAACATAAATATATCCGGCAGATAATGACCACATGAATACGAAATGGCGAACGTAAAGACGCCTTTCGACGAGCCCGACCTTGACTCGAGATCGCTTTTTCTTTACGATCCGTCATCGCGAGCCATTGATGACCACATAGAACTCGCGAGTCCCTCCTCCATCTTTTTTTCTTAAAAACAGTTGCGCAACCAACGTTCATGCACGACCATGGAACACCTGAACTTGAATTGCACGTTCAGGAGAGAAGTTTTTACGTCGTTATGCGAACGAGTGGACGAGTCTATTCGAAAGTTTTCTGAAGATTACCAAGATATTAACGAAGGACAACAATGACCAATAAACAGCAAGGACAACGAGGACAACGACGGCCACGGTGAAATTGTTATTTCTTTCATACACCGAATACCTGGCTCGTTCAAGGGACGTACATATTATACGTAAATATTTTAACGTTTATAACGTTCGCGCTGCTATTCCTATTCAGACGAATACACGCAAATCGATCAGGTTCGGATTTAGGCTCTACAGGCTCTTCGACAGAAATAGGAATTACTTTCGCGAAGTCAATATAGTCGTGCAATTTGTTCAACAACTCGTTCGATCATATTTTCTCATTGTCAGTGCGGTTCGTTGCAATCTATCTACCTGTCTCCTAGTACGTTAGATCGTTTTTGCTTCCAATTACGTCGCCACTTTAATTTACACAGTCTCTTATATCCAATCGTATGGAATGTTGGTTCGCTGCTCTGGTAATTTCCTCATTATCGTTCGTAGTTTCGCCGTTTCCTCCGATATACCGACACGCTGTGTCAAGTGACACGCGGTGAAATCAAAATCGGCAGAACTCCTCGAACTCGTTGAATTTCGTTTTCAACGGGCTTTTCGGCCGCTTCGCGTGCACGTAATTGCACACGAGCTCGTGCTACGAATCGTCACGTTCCGTACGAGTTTTATGCAAATATCGTCAGCTCGCATCGTTTCACTTGTACGTAGAAACAGCTCGAATTATCGATGCTCTAGCGTAACCGATTAAGCTTACAGAAGTTACGCCGAGCATCGTTACGCAAATTCCTATCTAAATTCGTTCGGTTACATGGGAAATCGTTTGCCGATGTTCGCGCGGTAGCAATTTTTGCGTCAACGCGTCAACTCGATTTACGTGTCGTAACAGAAGCGAACAAATTTAAAACGGATCAGTTGTCGCGTTCGTCGCTAAGTTTAAGGATAATGCTTTGATATTCCGTATTCTACGTTCTCACCTTGTCGTTTTAATCGTCCGTGTTTTATCCAATATCGGTGGTATCCAAAGAAAGTAAGTCGGCGAACGGCGGTGTTTTCCTTAAGACTCTCTCGAAGAGTCACGAAGCATCTCCACGAGCCGACGACCCGAAATCCCGTGATAGCGGCGACGAGGACGACGGTGCAGACACGTGACATACATTGATATACCGGAGCATGTATCACCACCGGCACGAGAAACAGATCGCAGCACGTCGTACAGGAACGCAGACGAAACGATGGAACATTAAACAGACGGTGTAGCAACGAAATATGATCGAGACAATATCGGAGTTGGCACTGAGAATCACTTCACATCGAAAAACACGTTCACATAGTCACGATACGCGAATGAATGACAAGTCGTAGTCTTCGTGCTTGAAGGAAATTCGAACGCAACCGATAATAATCAGAAGTGGTATTCAAGTGTAGCGTGGTTCTTCTTAATTTCGCACATGCCACAGGATAATCACGCGCGATCTCATCGAAAGGGTGTAATTTGGTAGCCCGATACGTCGCACGACACCCTAAAGCGATATTCGAGGTAAACGGAAGAACGATGTATCGGTCACGATAACTAGGATCACACTGACGGCGACGGTGACGATTGTGACGATAGCGGCGACGATGACATCGACGATGATGATGATGACGACGACAGCAACAACAAAGACGACGACGGCGACGACGACGACGGCGACGGCGGCAGCAGCAGCAGCAGCGGCGGCGACGACGACGACGACGACGGCGACGACGACGACGACGACGACGATGACGACGACGACGACGACGACGACGACGACGACGACGACGACGACGGCGACGACGACGACGACGACAGCGACGTGGAGAACTTTTTTCCAACGGGGTCTGCTCCGTTGGCTGCCCAGGGTCAACCGGCTGGCTCCGAGCGCGGCACTTTTACCCGTTGGGTACTCTCAAGGACTCGGAGGTAGCTCCTATTCCTTTCTCTTATCCTTTCGCGCGCGCGCCTTTTTTATCCCGCTAACCTTTTTAAGCGCACTTTTAATTCCGCTCGGCCGCGTGTCTCCGTGCAGCGTGCACGAGCTCTCCAAGATCTTATTGTAAAAGAGCGACGTACGTCGAGCAAGATCGCCGGGGGATGTATTATCGATCAAAGCGGAGAGAGACACTGAGAAAATCCGGTACGTTGAAAGGGTGAACCAGAGTCGAAAGACTAGAAAAGTACGCGGACTCTCGTCAGAGTTGAGAAAGATAACAAGTGGATTCAGCCACATCCGGATCGTCTTTCAAACTTGTCCTCCGCTGCTACTGGTGTCCTCGACAGAGAGACTTCTCCGTCCTTTTCCTCTTTCTCCCGGTTGCCGAGCCGTCTGACTTCTTCTTTCACGACTCGGCACTCCGCCGGCCGCTTCGTCGTCGTCCACCCCCTGAGACGATCCAGAACTCGTGCTCGAACACCGTATCTCCACTGCGTATCGTTGCCTTACAATTTCCTGCGACGCGGCGGATCACCGTTGTTTCTCTCTCCTTCTTCCACTTGCTTCTCTTCTTCCTCTCTGCCTCTCCCTTTCTCTATCTCCTTTCTCTTCTGGTTTAGTAATCCGTTTTACGAAACTTCTGTAGCCCGGACGCGGTGGCGGTGGCGATGGCGGTGGCGGTGGCGGTGGCGGTGGCGGTGGCGGTGGCGGTGGCGGTGGCGGTGGCGGTGGCGATGGCGGCGGTGGCGGCGTGTGGTGGAAGCGAACGGGACGCGATCGATCGAAGGATCAAGAGACGGGCTC